>JAWNNR010001059.1:0-1200000 GCA_035044725.1 Scaptomyza caliginosa | reverse complement strand
AATCAATTACACGACGTGACGGCACTTTAATGTTAAGCCCAATCCCAAACCCGAATACAAGCCTCCCCCCTCACTCCTTCCACCCTCACTCCTTCCACACAACACAACCAAACTCGAGTTTGACAGCTGCCAGTGCTGCCCATGAACAATGATGCCAACTAATATCGAAATCTGTGTGTACATACAAGGCTAGCAAACGAGCAGCCATGTTGGCAACATTTGGTGTGAAAACTTTCCTCTTTCTGGTGGTATTACTTTAAAAGTTTGAAAACCCTAGCGTCCTTCAATTCATTCCAACACAAATGTAAGAAGCAAAACACACAACAACGAACACAACAACGCTTGGCAGCAAAGTTTTTTTCTTTTTTTTTTTTTGTTAGTGGTACAATTTGGTGACACACACACACACGCACATCCATATAAATTACAGGCTGAGCTGGCTGTAAGTGAGAATCAGCCGCTTCTCAACTCAATTTCAGTTTGAAGACAGCCTGCCGCCTGTCTCTACCGCTTCCCCTCTCCACTAACCGAAAGAGAAAGCAACAGTTTCTATGGCGTTTTTCCTTTTTTTTTAACATACATATTTGTCTTAAATAAATACGAGTGTGGGTGCGTGGATGAAAGTAACGCCGCCAAGTAGAATAAATATAAGTACACACATACATACGTATATTTACATACATGTGTGCTTACTTAGTATGTGTATGTATGTATGTACATAATTTAGTGAACTTGAAACTTGCAAAGGCTTTGCATGCATGTGCTAAAATATACATACATACATATATAGAATATTGAATGTAAAGGAGCAGGACGAAACAGACGCCTAAGACTCAGATTCCCTTCCAAAAAAAAAAGATTCCCCTTCCGTATTATATGTATATATGCAAAGTAATTTATATATTTGAAGGTATATTTTTGTTGTGAGAGAAAAGACTAACACACAACCACACGATACGACACACACACCCACACACACACACACATGCTTATTAAAGATTTAAAGTTTCGCTTTTTATTTTTGCTAAGAGCAAAGCAGGAAATTGATATGCACTTACCGGTGGCAGCAGCAGCAGCAGCACCAGCAAATACGAAGCATTATAAGAATAATAAAGAGGATGCTATCTTAAAACTCCAAAAAATACACACACACACTCATCGAATATTATTTCAGTAGCTTTGCCTAAGGTGAAGTTTGTTTTGGCAGCTGTTGTAAATTGAAAGATAATAATCAAGTTGAAAACAAAAGATGGCGGCAAAGCGCAATAAGGCATTATACTTATTTGAACAAATCAATCCAAGAACCATTGAAGATTAATACAACGGTTAAAAAAGCTGAATTAATTATCAGTCTTAATTATATTGGCGCCAGCAAAGTGAAGTTTAAATATTTTTTGTTTCATTTCGTTTTGTTTATTATAATCTTTTGTCATTATTTAGTGCATTTCCTGTAATATTATTTTTTTTGCCAGGTGGCAGCGCTGTACGTGCGCGGCAATTTAAAACGAAAATAAAATCAAACTTCCTTTTTACTTGAAAATAAATGATGCGTTAGTACAATATTTTTATTTTGTAAAGCGTTTGAGTTAAAGCGTATACTTATATTTTTCGATAATGTATTAAATGCTATTTACCCCATAAGATTTGCATATAGCTGCACAAAAATTCGAGTATAAATAAAAACCATTTCTGGATTTTACATTTTAATCAGCGACCAGCGGTTGTTATTTTACAGGTCAATGGACCTGTTGCGCGTTTCAAGACTATTTTGAAATTCTCACTGACGCTATGATCCTCCTTAAACAGCACCAACAAGTTCAACTCAAACTCTGTAATCATTAAGAATTAGTTAGCGAATTAACTTAAGAGCAAACGATGTGACTAACCTATTTTAAAGTTCTTTGTTTGTAGAGTTGGGCATGTAAATAAACGCGGAAGCACCATATAAATTGGTATTTCCAGTTTGGGCATAACATTGCCATCGGCTATTTGAATTGTCTGCACTTCAGTCGCATCCTTGGAGTAGCCCTCATCGCAACCACAAGTCTCAACCCGCACCAATTGCAATTCAATGGACCTTATGGGCGCCTCGGTGTGCTGCACTGTCAGAGTGCCCGTGATAGGCATTGTTACACAGGACTCGATGCGATCCAGTCGACCAGTAATGAGAAATCTGGGCATTGTCACACGCTCCTTGGCATTGCTCATGCTCAGGCTGAAGGGCACCGGACGAGATGCTTCTTCGCCAAGCGGAACGGGTTTGTATTGCACACAGAATTGTTGCACTTTCTGTAAGGATTTGCCAAGAAAGTTGCGTTTCACGTTGACATCACATTTTAGCTGATAGTTGATGCTTATAAAGACGCCATGATAGGTTTCATAGAGCTTGCGCGGTTCCTTTTTACACACAAGTGGAAGCTCAAAGTGAAACTCGGAATTGCCGGCACTGAGTTTCCCAGGTGACGATAGTTCCAAACTATTTTGTAGTAAATTAATCGGCTTCACCGAGTTGTAGAATGCATCAAATAAACCGACTGTTTTGCTACTTAGTTGTAAGTTGACGACGCCCTCTAATGTTAAGAGTATTCCATCGTGCTTGGTCTCAGCCGGACACTGAAACTGCACACAACCCACGAGCATCTCCTAACAATATCAAGAGTTTAATAAGTAAAACATAATAACATTGGATCTGCATTTGCATACGTACATTTTCATAATACACTTTATTCTCACGTTTAAGCTTTATTTCAAAGCTGAAGGCATTTCCGCTCATTGTGCAGCTTTGTTTGGAATTATGAACACTTGTGACGTTGTTTGTTTACTTTCATTGTTGTAAAACTATTAAGATGGCAAGAAAATGAGCAACAATAATATTAAGTAATATATCGATAGACCAATCCAAATCGATAGTTTGCAAAGAAATTGCGGCGTTGCCGTATGATTAACTTGGATTTCGCTTATTATTGTTACGCGAGCGCAAGGTGCCTGAAAAAGTTGTAAAGTTTTTGTAAAATTATTAAAGAAGTTAGCTAAAATGTTGGGATTGCGGAAGACACAAAGACTTAACATACTGCAAGTTACCCGTTATTTTATGTTGTGTGTGGCCACGCTGCTATTTTATTTGTTATTTACAGTGCCCTCCTGCCGGCTGCATGCAAAAACGTGGGAGTCTTTAACTACTCCAGCTCTTCTCAGTCGAAAGACGACGATGGCGCCTCCTCCTCTGATGACGAGAAGCCAACTAAAAAGCAGCAAAAGCCAACTGAGCAACCAACAGAAACAGCAGCTCAGCGGTTAAATCGTTTGTTGGGCAGCATGCAAATGCAAACAACGGATCAGCTGACTGGTACAGATTTTCCACGTCCCGGCGATGCGAATCGTCGGCGTAGGGATGCACTTAAGCAGGATGCGGCCGCACAAAACGTTGTTACAGCAGCCAAGAACATAGCCAGCATGTTGGCCACTGACGAGAGCGACAAAAAACAAACCGAGTCGGAATTGCTGGCCAAGCTGCTCGGACACGGCACCGAAGCCAACACAGATACACAAAAAGGTATTGCTCAGGGCACAAGCGCGGCACCATCCAGCACGGAAAAGGAACTGAACTTAAGGCAAGTATGCAAATAAGTGTTTACAACAGGAGTATTTAATCCTATTTTTCTTATATTTCACCTTAAAGTGAACTGATTGTGGGCATGAAGATCGATCGTCGCCAACAGCCCCAGGAGCCGGAGCAGACTCGCGGCGAGTATGTGCGTCGCACATTAGCATCGCGGTCCAAGCCAAGAAGCGGTGATCGTACACCACAGCGTCCTCAACGCCACATAAAACGCGAGGCAGAATCCTTCTCGGGCAGTGTAAATTTGTATGGAAGCGAACCATTGGGCATTTTTACCAAAGGTTCCACCGAACTGCTGGACTCGCCGGATATGCTCACCACGTGGTCTTTGCTAAGTGAACGTGAACTAAAGTTACATGCAGCCCATCCACCGACCAACTATTTTGAGCAAATGATCCAATGGACATCACAGGGAAAAGTCTGGCGTTTTCCCATTAACAACGAGCAAGATATGGGTGAGGAGGCAAATGTCGACTTCTCGGAACACATCTTTCTCGAACAGCATTTGGAGGGATGGTGTCCCAACAAGGGACCCATACGCCATTTCATGGAACTGGTTTGTGTTGGCCTCTCCAAAAATCCCTATGTCACTGCCCAGGAGAAGAAGGAACACATTCTCTGGTTCCGTGATTACTTTGAGGCCAAAAAGGACATACTTAAAGATCTAATAAGCAGGGAGAGTAAAGAAAATGTCAAGAGCATAACAGCTTAGTTCTGGATGTTATGAAATACTTGTTAAAAATATATATATTTTTGCTTTATAAGACGATATATGCGCGTATCTATATATGTGTTTGTTGCATACATAGCAAGTGGTATGTATACATATAATATTCGAACTACGTAATACTTAATGTTAGGGGCAATTCGCTTGCAAATGTGCTTCGGAGACTGTGCGCGGAATGTGTGCCAATAATGGATGCTTGTCATTCTCCTTTAGAATAGCAAAATACGTTTCTCCACTGTCTTGCGGCAAATGGGGCAGCCTTCGATTTGATCACCGCACATCTGACAAGTGCCATGTCCACACAGGAATACCATGTTCTTAATGCGATCAAAGCAAACGGGGCACATTGTCTAAACAAAAATTAAACATTTAGCAATTGAAATTTTGTTGCATTTTAAATCCAAACTCACCTGTTCTTTAATATCCTGCAGCTGCTGCTTTAGCTTCTGCACATCATCCATTTGAAAGTTGCTGACATTCGAGGGTGCAACCAGGCTTGTTGCTGGCAAATTAGTAGCATTTGCTGCTGCCGCAGCAGCTAATAAATTATTCTGGCTATTTAATTGATTACTACTACCGGCGATCGGTGTAACGACAGTATTATTCATGGCCACACTATGCCCGGAAGTGTTGACACACGGTGGCTCCATGAACTTCTCCTCCGGTGCAGTCAGACAGACGGTGCCAGCCACGCTGACCTTCTCTGCCGTGCCCATGCCGCCGCAGCAAAGGCTAAATGATAACATCTCATCGATTTGTGTGCGACACAGAACACACTTTTTCATCAGCGTACTGCAATGCTCGCAGGCCACCATGTGGCAACAGGGCCGGAAGAACACAGCTGCACGGGCATCCGAGCAAACAAGACATTCGTCAATTATCTCACGCGATGAGACTGTTTCACGGCAGATGAGGCACTTCTTGACACGCGGTGCACACGTCTCACAGCAGCAAACATGACCACACGGCTTAAAGACTGTGTCTCGCTTGGCATCGGAACAGACGAGACATTCATCCAAACTGATTGGTTTGTTGTTGTTGTTGCTTCCACCAACTGCAGCGTTGCTGTTATTTTTGTTGCTGCTGCTGCTGGTGCTACTGCTCTCCACATGCAGCGACTGCGCCATGTCCGCGCTAAGTCCATTGAGCCCAAAGCCACTACCCGAGGCTACAGTATTGAGTGGTATATTCGCTGTGGCTGATTGATGCATACCAGCAGGAGTTCCAGCTGCTGCTGCGCTTTGAGCACGAGCACGTGCATTGAGACTTGTGCCAGCAACATTGCCCGGCAGCTCTGCATCATCCGTTTTACGTTCGTTGTAGCACTTTAGAAGTGTCTTACAGAGATTTGGATCTGGACACAAGTCCAGTGGTGTTTGAAGCTTACGATTCTTCAGGGTTAAATCGGCACCATTTGCTGCCAAGAAGCAAGCAATCGATGCTGATGCCTTTTTATTGTTGGCGTTCCGCAGACCCATCAGCAGTTTGCCAAAACCTTCAACATCCTGCAGCTGCTTTAGCTGCGACAACGTATGATGACGCAGTGCTTCATGCAGTGGTGTATCGCCATCTTTATCGGCTATATTTAAATCGGCACCATCTTGCACCAGCAGCTTAACAATTTGCACATGCTGACGTTCCACAGCCAAATGTAGCGCCGTCTGAAGATTCACATTCTGTCTGTCCATATTAGCCTTGCCCATGTGAACGAGCAGTTCAGCAATTTCGACATGATTGTTCAGTGCCGCCAAATGTAATGCGGTGTAACCGTCATCTTTTTTCTCCTCCACAATCCATGGACGATTCGTTTTTGTTAGCAATATCTTCATGGCGCTCGGATTGCCTTTAAGTGCTGCATGGTGCAATGCATTGAAGCCATTATTGTTATTCAGCGTTATGTCTGCACCAAAATCTAATAGCAGCGACAACATCTCATCATGTTCCTGCAGGTGTAAAATACGCGTTAATAATAAGTTTTATATGGGATAACAAATTAGTTTTACTTTTGATATGGCATCGTGTAGTGGCGTATCGCCTTCCGAGTCCTGCAGACTGGGATGACAGCCCAGGGTGAGCAGTGTCTTGACCACATTTAGATGCCCCTTGTTGACGGCAATGTGCAGCGATGTCTGACGCCGCTTGTTGCGCGCATTCAAGTCGGCACCAGCCTTGGCTAGAATCTCAATGACAGCTGCCTCATCGCCAAAGGCTGCATGATGCACAGCTCGATCTCCATCCTTGTCCTCAATCTCCACATCCACGGAATGACGCAATAGTACTTGAATAACCTCAATGTGTCCATTCTGGCTGGCAGCCTGCAGTGCCGTATGACCAGCAAAGACACCATTTACATTTACCTCCGGCATGGGCGCACCGCTGGGACTAACTGCAGCTGCAGCAGCTGCTGCACTTGATGTCGATGGCTGTGCAGCGCCAGCCAAGTACTCTTCACAGCGGTCCTACAAACCAAACAAAATTTAGATTAATAAGTGCAACAATGCTTAAGACTGTTTTTAACTTACCGCAAATCCATTGGCAGCTGCCTTGACAAACTCTTCGGTCGCATCACCAGATACATTAGGCTCAAACAGTTTCTTAAGAATAGCAGACAATCGCTCGCCACTGGGTATAACGGGAGCACAGTTGCCATCGGCTGCAGCTGCAACGCCAGCGGGCGCACCACTATTCGAGACAACCTTGCATACAGCAAGCGGATTGTAGGTCCAGGAAGTAGTGCCTACCTCGACCTTCAGATCGTTGTCATGATACACCTGCTGAACACGACCTATTTTCCCAAGTGTCAGCTGCATTGCATCTGCCCATTCGCCATGGCCACGCTGCAGCATTTTAATGCTCTCTACATCAGAGCAGATCTTGACAATGTCACCCACTTGAAATTCGGGTAACGCGGTCGTTGGTGACGAGACCTTAGTGAGTACAGCCGGATTGAAGGTCCAGCGATTGCCTGAGTTATAGGCAACAACAATATCATGATCCTCATCAATGCCAACAACCATTCCAGCATTGCTTAGGCACTCAAACATGCCATCTGTCCAGCCACCGTGTCCATGTTGCAGCGATTGTACAATTTCAAGATCCAGATCCACGGTGACTTTGTCGCCAATTTGAAAACCATGTGGCCCTTTGCCCGGTCCATTCTCGCCCAGCAATGGCAAATGATCGCGATACACATTGCTGCCCTTGGCATCGTTGACCACTTTGAGATCAGCCATGCCCTCAAAGCCAACGCGATATAGATTCTTTGAGCCATTGTCCCAGATAACGTACGCTGCTGAGCGTGGTGATGCGGAAGACCAGTCCTGAATCTCATTCACCTTGCCACGACGTCCAACACCGCCGTCTTGATCCTCCCACTGCCAATCGACGCCGCGCACAACGCGAGCACCCGGAAAAATACCACGTGCCAGCACCTTTTTAGACTTGCGACGTGGCTCCACCATGGCACGCTCACCGCCCGGTGTACTTATCCTGTAGAAGCGATGACGCAAGTGATGCTTATCCCCATGATAGCAGATAGAGCACAGATCATAATTGATGCACTCGGCACACTTCCAGCGTATGCCAAAGATCGGCTGCTGACGGCACGTGTCACACATTGTGCCCTCATGCTTAACGCCAGTGGGTGCACTGTCCAAAATTCTCAGATCATACGCACCAGCACAGCGATAATTGGCTGCAGTGCCATTGTCCCAGACAACGACCACCTCCTCGGCAGACTCAAAGTTACGCACCGTGCCGACGTGTCCCTCTCCGCCATCCTGTAATAAACATGTGCATAAAGTGACATTAGTATTAACTCACAGCACACACGCTTACGCTAATCACAACACGAAAATTATAATTATAGCGCATTTGCCTATTTTTCATTCCGCTACACGCACTCTACTAATTGTAACAAATTAGGGGTTGCAATCTATTCAAACGATCTCCAGATCGACCCCACAGCCACTACAAACACAACAAACTATAAAGCCTATAGAGCATTTAATACATTTGTATGCGCAGCATGAATACCCTTACTAAACAAATTAATCTTATTGACACCTGTGCTGATTTCTCTTCATACAAATATTTTTTTAATTGAACTTATTTTACAATTATTGTTAACGCTTTTTACCAAGTCATCTTATTTTAAATCAATTACTATTCTCCAATTAAAATTGAAACTTTTGCTGCGTTAAGAACTAAACAAAAGTCTTAGTAGCCGCGACTACTGAGAATTCAGGGTCGCATTTATTAAATTAAATTTGTGTCAATTAATAGACAATATATTAAAAGAGTTGTGATTCATTTATGCAATGTTACTAACCTGCTTGTTCCACTTCCAGTCTGGACCTCGAATTACACGCGCACCAACTCCTTCCATGGAAAAGCGTCGCGCGACTGCAGCAGCCGAGTTAGCAGCAGCGCCTCCAACACCACCATTGCCATTGCCCCCGTTACCCACACCAGCTGTCACAGTGTTACCTCCGCTGACTACCACACCCACAGAAGTGGCCGACGATGAACCACTGGCACTGGCGGCATTTGTTGAATCTTTTGACGTTGCTAAAGTTGCTGCACACGACATTATCGTGTGTCTATTTAGGGCACAATTTTGGACGCAATAGCTCCACAATTAAATCAGTTTAAGCCCTTTTTCTCTGGCACAAAAAAAAAATGTATTGCAGGCAAATTTAGTAAGTGCAAGCAGAGTTGCCAGCTAGACTAATTAAGCGCACACAGACAGCTGCATTCCTATGCAGCGGATGCACAAAACAGCTCCAGTCATCTGCCAATTACTTTAAATAATTGATTTTATAGGCACTCTTTAAAAAACTCGTTTAATTTTCAGCTTACTTTGCAGACTGTATTTAAATAATTCAAAGATCACGCAGATATTCACTAAAATTGTACAGCTATCCAGCAGTTGCCACCTGTTATAGTAGAGCGCTGCCACCTGACTAAAGTGTGTAATTGCGCTGTCATCGATATATCGATGATATACATAAACATAAATATATCGCTTCTCAAATCGATTTATACTTATGTATATGTGCTGTTGTTCTCAGTATTTCGTACCCTCCACAGCCCCCATGCTGCAGTTGCATTTGGGTTTTCTGCTCAAATAACAAAATTGAACTAAGCGTTAACATTAAAATGGCCAACAGCAACACTGATACTGGTGACACAACCATACTGGCCACAACGAGTGCTACAGTGCAGGATTACAATCCTAATGCAAGCAATGGCGAGCCACTTGAACCGCGCGAGTCATTGGTAAGCTGCCTAAACGAGTCGGACCCTTTACGACATTGTCTAATCTATAATCTTAACGCGATAGATAACCACTGCTGTAACGTTTCTACAAAACACCAAAGTTCGCCACACAACACTTACCCAGAAGCAGCAGTTTCTGCGGTCCAAAGGTCTAACTGCGCATGAGATACAGTTAGCTTGCGAGCGGGCCGGCGTCTTCACCCAAGATCCAAACAATCCCAACACTGTTATTAACATTGGATCGCAGCTGGCAGTGCAGCCACAGCAAACAGCGTTTGGCAGGTTCCGTGAACTCTTGCACTCGACTGCATTGCTAAGCGGTGTCGTCTATGCCATCTACGTGTTTTGGCAGGTTAGTGCTCAACAGCGAGTACAAAATAATCAATTAAATTATGTATTGTTAATACTTGGTTCTTCTCTTACGTATTCATAGAAGTATGTTGCTCCGTATTTGTTTGGAAAGCCCAAAAGGAAACCCGTTGAGCAAGTTTTAGAGGACATTGATAAGAAAGTGGAAGACCGCACAGAGGCACTCAATAAAGAGATAAATTTGGTCAAGGACTTAATAACGCTGCAGCAAAAAGAGCAGAGCCAACAGATGAATCGTGAATTCAACAACTTTCGTTGTGATTTGGATGCTATAAAAGGATTACTTTTGAATCGCAAACAGTTTGCCGGGCCAATCCAACCTATTACGGTGCCATCGATACCTGCCTGGCAGTTGGCCGGATCACCGCATCATCATCGCCACAGTAAGAATAGCCAGTCGGATGATAATGACAAGGCCGATGATGCTGGTTCCGGTTCGGGTTCCTCCGAAACCGAGGTGGTAACCAAGAATAGCGATTCTAGTTTAGAGATCATGTAATAACATGGAAACGCTTGATATAGATATAGTTTGTACATTAGCTACAGCGATTGTAATTTGAACTTATTTCACTAAAACGGTTTGCTTTCCAACATAGTTTTTAGGTTAAATAGTCAACGGCTAATCCATATCCATAGTTGCTACCAAAAGATAACACACACAAGATAATACGATATATACGTATTATATATACATACATATAATAAAACAAATTTAAATAATTGAAAGAAACTTTAATTATGCAACTTTTTAATCTATGCGACACGAGCGCCGGTTTTTGTTTCGTTTTTCTTTTGTTTTAATTGTGAGTGGGATTTATGAAATAAGGTAACGAATTATTGTGTTGGAAATGGTGTGTGTGTAGGTGGCCAGGTGGTCATAATAGTTCAGTTTATATGATATTGCTTAGAACTTATTATTAGAAATGAATTGTTTATCTAAAGCTGCCAATAATTTGCTACATTTCTATTTAATTTGCTAAATTCCCATTAAATTTTATATCAAGTTCTCACAATAGATTCCATTGGCAGCCAGAACTGAATGAACAATCAATAACTTATCAACGATTTGATTTTAAACGTTCTTTCCAATGGAATCGAAAGTGACAATCCCATTTATGGTATATTAGGTTCATTGTGCGGTGCGTACTTTTTTGCGGTTTTATTACAAATTTGGGTCTCTGCGCGTTCCGTTAAAATTTCTTTTTCGTCTACTTAAGTTAAATGTTTTTATCGATTTGTACATACGATAAATAATTAGTTTCGCTTTTAAGTTATAACCCTATATTATTATACGTTTATAGTCTCACAAAAGATTGTTTTGGGGCTTACTCATATATATTATATATGTATAAAGTTAAGGTGCAGCACGGAATAACAAATCAAAAAAAACATTGCATGATTCTCAGTGCATTTTGTGTGTGTGTGGGTGTGTGTGTTCGTTATAGAATTTCGAATACAATTTGTTTGTTTCTAAGTTTAAGTTTACCCAAAATAAAGGATTTGTGTAACCCGTTCTACCCATACTTTGTATGCAATTCTATTGGGTAGCTCGTCCCTTATTTTGGGTTAGATTGCAATAAACAACAGCCAGGCCGTAGTTAAAAGTATATCAGCTATATATATATATATAATTGATAAAAAAAACATATGTACAAATATTTAAATTTAAACTTGTAAAAATTAGTTCAAAAATAATTAGAGGGCATTCACAAAACAACGACTTGAATAAAGTCTTGAAAATATATATTAGCTTTATCAAATCATCTTTGATCTAAGCGAAAATTTAGAAACTTTAGTGTAAATTTGTTAAACATGCAGACAGTCACCTAATTTAAAAACTATTTTACAATTAACGTTTTGTTTTTGTTTTTTTTTTTTTAATTTTTAGTGGAAGCTTTGCGGTTAGCAATCAGTGAATACCCTCGGGATATATATAGTTAGAAAACTATGTCTTACATATAAACGCTAAAAGAAAGGGAAACACAATAGTGCTACTAAGCCCCATCGTGCAAAGTTTTAGTTTTAGGAAGAAAACAGAAGAAAGTGATTTGATAAAAACTCCCCCAAACGAAAAAAAAATCCATTCTAAACAGCCGAATTAATGACGGCTGTGCTGTTAATGCTAGTTGTTGGTCCAAACGCCGATGCAGCCGATGTGCTTGCTGTCGCTGTTATGCTTACGGCAGCTGCTGCTGCTGTTGTGCCGCCATCTGGATAGCCACCGGAGGCAGGTGCCGGCGACAGGGACATTGTCGACGAAGACGGTGATGAGCAATCACTTTGAACGCTCATCGTTGGTGAGGCAGCAACCAAATTGCTGCTGCTGCTCGTATTGCTAATGGTCAGCGGGAATTGCGATGGTGTACCTGTGGGCGTGTGCGGCGACAGAGGCGTTAGCACGGAAGACGTTGATGACGCTGGACTGCCAATGCTGTTCGATGTGATGGCTACAGTTACAGCTGCTGATAAGCTGCTGCTGCTATTATTATTTGCTATGGAAGGCGTGGCTGGTGTCGAGGTGGCGATAGCTGAAGTTGCCGTCGATTGAGACCCTGCTATTGATGGCGGCGATTGCTGCTGATTGGAATTGCTGCCTGCGGAGGCTGCCGCTGCAGCAGTTGCACGCTCACGCTCACGATCGCGTTGCGGTCGGAAAGCTTCACGCAGTGCTTCCACACGATTTTCGTTGGGACCCCAGCGTGCATATCCGGCGCTATTCTGTAGCCAAACGACTTGAGTGCCCTGCATGCACTTGATGAGCACTTCGGATCTATGTTGAATTCGATTAGATAAAAATGTTCCTCATAGTTGAAGAAACTACTTACTTTTGTAGCATATGCTGGTAGCCATGTCTGTATTCATGGGCCATGCCCAGCACCACCATGGAGCGACGCTTATACATGCTTTCCTCCAACTTCGATATGCTCTTCCACTCCGGCAGAAACACAATGAAGCTGAAAAAAAAAGGCCAAGAATATATAAGCCACAACGATTGAAGATGTTTTGTGTTGTGGAGGTTTACCTTAGTGGTTCCATGGAATCCGTGAGAAGTTTCTCAATGTGCTCTAAACAAGCATCCATTAACTCCTCGCATTGCGGCGGATTCACTTGGAAAGAGCCGGAAACGGGATTAAAGTTCAAAAATGGCCTGCACAATAAATATTGCATTATAGTATTAATCTCCAAACAAACAAACAATCTTGACTTACCCTCTGGAACCAAAGTAGGCATCCGTGTCTGCAAATGCTGAGCAGTATTGCCGAAAATAGGAATTAAATGGCGATGCAAAGCATTCAAAGCTAACACCAAAATGCCGATGAAGGCACTCAAAAGCAGGCACGGGCAACGATGCCTGGGTTAGCTCAGCCTCCTGCGATGAATTGAGTGCATTACCCAAGAACGTTTGATAACGCTTGAGCAAACACCAGACGCGTCCAATAAACAAATCAAATTTCTTGTCATCAAAGCAATTGTGACGATAGAGCTGCTCCAGTTTCTGCAGATACGTTAGATTAATGTACTGAGCATCGGGCTGATTGATTGAAGTGGGCGTGTATTTAATGATCATATGATCGCGATCTTGCAGATATTCGATGGCCGGCATACGGGGTGAGGGTACAGCAAACTGTATGGGATAGCACCAGACTTTCTTCAGGTGTGGCGGTGGCGGAGGCGGCGTTGGCTCTGGTATGCCATGATCCTTGAGCAACTGCAAATGGCGATCGCGTATTTTTCGCGCATGCTCTGCCGACAGATGATAGATTTTGACGCACAACGTTTCCACGGAGCTTTTCACTGTCTCCACCAGATGCGGCTCGCATTGTCGTTTTAGATGCGCCAAACGATCCTGGAAGTCCTCGTAGCTGGCACCCACTGTGCGACGCAACCATTGAAATGTATCCTCCACATTCCATTTGACCACCTTCTTGGACTCCGCCGGCGCCGAACGCGACTCAATGATCTGTTTGGCAGCCTCCGCATATCGCGAGAGCTGTTTACGTGCGTCTCCCGTAAACTTGGGCTTAACAATCTTAATGGGTATATCATTCATGATCTCACGATACATAGAACTGGAAATTTCCGGCAGGCAATTGCTGGGCAACAATGGATCGCAACCGGTATCAATGACCTTGCGCTCCATAAGCCAACGATTGAAGGAGTCACGCGGCGCTTTAATGTTCTCCCGGCGCATGCATAAATCCTCATAGGTCTTTATCAACTTCATGCAGGAAGCGGCACGCAATGCTTCGATCTCTGGATGCGGCTGTGGCAGTAACGTTGGTGGCCGCTCAACAATCACCGCATTGGTGCACACCTCAAGATCCCAAGGGCCGGCTAAAACAAACTTTTTCATTGGCGGTCCACCACCATGTTGACCCATGTGCTGCTGCTGCTGCTGTTGATGATGCGGGTGCGGATGTATGTGCATGTCATCCGAGGGCCGGCGCTTTAAATGATGGTGCTGATGCTGTTGCTGGTGCGGAGTCATGGGTGTTGGACCACCAACGCCCCCACTACCAGCGTGGCAAATGCCCAACGGATCTGTAAGCGGATCAAAAGGCCGCGCACCGGGCATCTCCCACAGCGATTCGCCGGTCACTTTGTTCCAATAGTACGGTCGATTCTCGCGCTTCGACCAAAACTTGCGCCATCCCTGATTAACCAGCTCGGCAGTTAGCTCCTCGCCATAGCCGCCTGGTCCTAATGTAGGTGGACCCTGTGGCGTATGCGCCATTGCCTCAAGCGAGGGCGGAGCGTGATTGGATTTTGTTGGCGTCGATGGCGATGAGCAGCTGGCTACTGGTGAGCTACCTGCGCTCATCATATGCCCAGCAGATTCTCCACTGCTTCCGGCTGCTCCCGTTGTTGCTGTTGTTGTCGTTGCTGTTGTTGTTGCTATTGATGCTCCCGTCGCCGATGAAGGCGACGGCGACATATTGTTAGATGCACTTGCGGTTAGCTGATCCCAGGCACTTTGGGCGCTAGTTGTTGCCTGCATCATGGGGCTTACTGTGCCGGTAGATGAGATAACTGATGGCGGCACTTGTAGTGTTCCCAAATTGTGCATATTACTATTGTTGTTGGCTGCCATTTGACGAGCTCTGCAAAATAATGCGTGAAATTTAGAAGAAAAAAATCACACACAGGCACACACGCACACATTAGTATCATTAGTAACAGTTCTTGTTGTTTACGTTTTTCAAAGAGAGACAGGGAGAGCGCTTGCAAAAGAAAGAGCGAGCGTGTGAGAGTGAGAGAGAGAGAGCGCGGCAGCAAGTCTGGCAAGCATTGAAATACTTCTGTTCCAGCTTAACGGCAAGTAGTCGGCAAGAAACACTCAGCGAGACAGCAACGCAAGCTGGAGAGTACGCGTAAGTGGCTGAGATGAAAGGATCGTCATCAGTGTGACGCTTAATTGTTGACGTTTTTATACACACATATATATAAAATTATGCTGTTATTACAGTGTTAAGCACCTCCCTCTTATAGCACCGCATTTAAAACTCCCACGAGTCGGAAGCTTTTGCTCTGACTGAGAGTGGCGCGCATGTGTTTTGCGAGCAAGAGAGAGCGAGAGAGCGGTAGCGAGAGCCGCAACGACCAGCACGAATGAGAAATCAAAACAAATTGCAAAGAATAGAGATTTTCTGCCTGCTTGTGTATATGTTTTGACGAGCGTGTACCTAGCGTATGCGCACCGTACAAATAAAAATATACAAAAATTATTTGCAGGCAACTTTGTTGGTGCAATCCAAACACACACAGAAACACTCGCACACACTAGTAACGATTGCATTACTTGCCATAAACAATTGCAATGACTTCAACAGAAAACAAAAAAAAATAAACACTAACAACATTCATGAGCTGCTCTCTTGTATCGTGTCTACGTCACGTCAGCCACAGAAATAATGGCGCGCTTTTTACATCAAAACACACAAGATACTAATTGCAACTAAAAAGATAATTATGCAAAAAAAATATATGAGTTACTTTTGATTTTGGTTGGCGCATCGTAACATTTAGACGCGCGGGCATTTATTTGAGGCATTTTTCGTTAATATGCTTTTATAAACAACATTGTGAATGCACCGAAAATTTCTCTACACTTTCTTTTCAACCACATCAATATAAACTACGCCTTGCTGCTGCTGTTTCGTATGGTCATATTTCAAACGCGGTTAATTGCCACTAAACTCACCTATTTTTAACTATCCTATTATACAAAACACGCACAACGTGTTTTCAAACATTTATAACGTATGTACGTAATTATTTGATGCGATTTATTTATGTTTTATAAATAAATTCCTGAAAAACTCTTCGTTCAGAAGTACTTCACCAGCTAAGTGTGACCAGATGCATCACTTGCTGGCATTAATGGTGCCAAAAACCAATATCTTTCATGCATTGTTATCGAATAAACTAAAATAATTTTAACAAAAGTTGAATTTAATTTATATTTGTTTAAGATAACATAACATTAACATATAAGATTTGCCTTTGTAAGAAATTGTCTTTCAAAATAATCAGTATTGATTGATGAAGTGATTTATGTTTGGTACAAATGTACCAAATTTCACAATCAACATTTATCGATAGGCCAATGTTTTTATATATTTTGAATTTTATTCATACGAATGGATGGAGTTGCGGAATGTTTAACAATAAATACATGTATATATTTTGTCACTAATTTGTTGCCTGCAGTTTAAGGCAAATTTCTACACTGATATTAAGATCCGGTTTAAATCTGTTTATCAAACGTAGCAAATTCAACTTCTTCGCCTTTGAATTATTCGATTCCAGCTCATATAAAGTTGATAAATTCACGAGCAAACTTTCATTCAATGACTTTTGCGGATTCATATTAATTGCACGCTCATATAAATTGATTGCATCCTTTAGTTTCCCAGCATACAGCAAGCAGACACCCATATTATTCAATATCATTGTATTGCCCGAGTCCAAATGCAGCGCTTTTTGGAATATCAGATAAGCCTCTGGAAAATCGTTTTTGGCCACAGCTATCAGACCCTTGTCTACCAGATCACGTAAATCAGCCGTTGTATTGCTACAAATAGCGCATTCGGTTAATATGTGTACAAGAAAAGCCATTAAACTCACATTTCACGCAAGCGACGGGAGACGGCAATCTTTTGTTCCGCTCCAAAAATATCACCAATTTGCAGATAAATGCGACCCCAAGCCGAATACAAAGAACGTTGCTCCTCCTTGCTAAGAGTAGTACGCGTTAACAGCATTCCACCCATTATATCATCAATCATGCTAAACTTCTTCATCTAAAAAAAAACATAACAAATTATAAAATTAAGCTTCAAGTTTAACTCTTGCCACTTGCCATCAGGGCGCAGTTGATAATTGACTGCAAAACACGTTCAGCTCGTCGTTGCCAAAACGCGGCAGATTCGAAGTGCTTTAACTTTTCATAGTGTGCCTTAATGTCACTGCTGATCACATGCAGCTCGGAGAGGCGATCCAACGCCAAATGTGGTTTACCCAGATATATGGGTAGCTCAGCTAGGAGCAGACGAAACGAGAAACACGCTATGGAGCCCTGTTTATCCTTATACATCTCCGGATAGAACTCATAGAATACATCAGGGCCATTCAGTTGATCGAAGGGTTCAGCTTCGGCCTGCAGCAGCTCATATTCGCCCAGTTTGGCCAGCAAGGCGAGGCGTGTGAACCACAATTGTAGCGAATGGGGTGAATGCTTGGCTGGCTGACCAGCACGTCCATAACCCTGGCCATAAATGGTTAGCAGTCTGCCCGTTAGATTGACAGCGGCACGAAAACAGCCGGCATTGATTAGCGTCCTTATGCCACGTTCATCTTGTGTTACATCCTCGACACCAAGGATTTTGCGTTGCTTCAACTCGGTTTCATCCAAATGTTGTGCCACAGCAATCGCTATAGGATCAGGCTGCGAAACAGAACATTCATTAGTTTGAGCTGTAAATTGATGTTTTTATGACTTACCAAATCGTTCGCTGTATGCAGGCCTGGCATAATTAAAGGTGTTGCCTGCTTGCCCGGATCGTAGTGCGTGGGAAGCGGCCAAAGATTCCTTACATCGTCGTTGACTTTTATTGGCTCTTCTGCTTCGGCAGATTCCACATACTCGGGTGGCTGAAAAGAGCCTGTGAATGTGCTGCCCAACATATTGTTAGTTAGTTTTTCAGTTGCGTTTGTCGGCTGTGTGTCCTTTGGTTTTGATTTGTTCGTTGACAACTCATCAAAGAAACTGGGCGGATCGTTGGCGAAGTATTCGCTTAATCGACCGTTTGGGTTGTTTGTCATTCCGTGTTTAATGCGTTTATGTTTTTTTTTTCTTACTCTTTTTGCACTTGCCATTTAATCGATAACAGAATAATCGATTTAATGCAAAAGTTTCTAAAGAATCAAGTGATTTATGTATATTTGTAGCAAAAAAAAAAATTGTTTTGTTGATATGGTTCTATTTTATATTTTAAAATTAAGAGTATTTTAATTTGGGACAGTTGTTAAATTATCGAAGTATCGAGTACCAAGTTTCGCATTATGATTTCGATTTTTTGCTATCGCTTTTAGAAAAGAAGAAGACAGCCGGGTTTGTTGTCAACAAAAAAAAGGTGCATTTCGTGTAAAAGCTTACGAAATATTAAAGACTTTCCTGTTTAAAGAATGTTGGTAGAAGGGAAACGAACCAACTGTACATCCAATTTATGTGCTGTAATGAATGTTAGGCATCGATTAAATCAACCAAAATCATCATAATGAAGCTAACGGACCTCAACATTGATTGCCTTTTGCGAATATTTAAATATTGCACAGAATCTGAGCTTGTCACCTTGTGCCAAGCCAATAACTATCTAGGCACTGTCATCGAGCAAAACATTTTCTATGCCATGACAAAGGATCTGCTTTTATGCGGACACAGGAACAAGCCCTGTGTCGAGGAAAGGCAAGTAATAAGCTGCCAAACTCACGTGTTCTCCATTGTTAGCCATTTGATTTGTATTTGTAGAAACTCAACGCGACTTACATACTATCGACGATTGCAAGTGGCGCGAAACTGGCTAAAGGGCGCGTATGTGGAACGAAATTATTATAATCATGCGAAAATGTTCGCCTCCAAGTTGTGCCTTAACTCGGACGCCTTGTACATAACGTATGCGCATTATTTGCGAAAATACAGACGTGCCGGTCCCGAGGCACTGCAGCGTCGCTACGAAGAGGAAATCAGCACACCCACAAAATCTGATATCTCTGATTTTGTAAAGAAGCAGGATACTATATTTGCAGGTCGAGTCTGTGGCACCTGCTTTGTTAGCGACGCAGATGGCATCACGGAGCAGCCAATGCATCGTGCCCGAGAATATTTGTTCTGTGTGGACTTTGTGGATGATGTTTTCGTAAGCAGCACAGATACTTGCTGCAAGCTGTGGAAACGCTCCAAAGAATTTGGATTGACGCATTTTGATCTGTTTATGCAGCTGCAGCATTCGTTCAAATCGATGAAACTTAGCAACGATGCGCAGTGGCTTTATGGAGGTCTGTACACGGATGATGGACGCAGAGCATTGCGTGCCATTCATGTAGAGAGGTAAAGCAGCTGCAGTTATATGATAACATTAAAGTTAATATTACCTTTTGGTTTAGTGGCGAGGAGATTGTTTTTAACTCGAACAGCATATCTATTTACGATCTGAAAATGAAAGATGATCACGTTTTGTTCACTGCCAACTTTGATACAACATTCCGCATGTTTGATCGTCGCATTGATCGTGATGTCTCAATTTGGGAGGATCCGTTTGATTCGTCGATTTACTGCCTGGAGTACGATGGACTGTATGGGGTACTGTGCGGTGCAAAGCAGCACAGTCGAGTTAATCTGTATGACATTCGCGTGCCAAGGAAATACATTCAATTGTACTTTCCGGCTAGTACGCGTCAGTCCTACAAAAGCTCGCCTGTTTATAGCCTTGCCTGTGATAGCCAATATATGTTTATCGCAACTGATCACAATCTGAGAGTATTCGACTTTACAACGAGCTACAGTGCCCAAAAAGATTATAGCGATTTCGAGGAACTTCAAAGGTAAAATCGTTTAACAAAGGATGTGATCAGATTGCCGCGATGGATAATTAAATGTGTTATTTCTTAAAGTTGTTTGTTTTGTTATTTTAACGTTGCATTAAAAAGCCATCTATTTAAACATGATGCTTTATTTATAAATTACGACATTACTTTAGGACCAGCAATATTATTATTATATTTGTCCATATACCCAGCTGAGTAGAAGGATATTATATGTATATATTTAACAAATTGCATTGACCAGCTTGTTAAAGTGGTCGACAAGGTAAAATCTTAAAATAATAGACCATTAAACTAAACAAAGAAAGCCTTAGAAGATCCGGGGAAATCATACATTTGTTACAAAAATAAACAATGTGTAAGGTAAAAACTTATACGTGTAAAGGTGCATTTGTTTCAATGGGCATTTACTATTTGTATTTTATGCGTTTAATTATGTTTGTTTTGTGTGCACAAATCCATATTACAAAATAAATATATATTAGAGTTTACAATCGCGCTACAAACACACGGCCATATAATGCTTTAAAGTATTGTTAATACTTTTTCTATAACTCTATGTGTGCTTACAATATTGTAAAACAAATATATAGAATTTCAACTACCAGAATCCATTAATAACAACTGTAATGTGCTGAAATTTGGCATTAAGTTGTGTTGTGTTGTCTTGCAAGTAAATAACAATAATTTAGTTAATGCATCGTAGCCTTAATATTGTTGCGTTTTAACAGGCACTTTTTTTGTTTTTGTTTTTGTTTTTTTTCATTTTAATTCCATACATTTACATCGTTGTGCATCCTCTACAAGTTTTAACTTAATCCAAGGAAAAAAAATTATAGTTTTAATTAGCAAAAAAAATGCACCACATACATCTAATATTTTTCATTCCATGTGCTGGCTGTTCGTTCTGTTCCCGATGCATTACGTACATTATTATACACAGATGGTATTCTCGACTATCTGGTTGTGGGTTTTGTGTCATCATTTGGCTTAACCGCTTCAGTGGGGCATTCTGTGGACGGTTCCGAAGCAGAGTTTGTTTGCGTTGTGTCTGTGCCGGCGTCTGGTTGCTGTGGATGGTCGAGACTCTCGCTGAGTGCAGCTGCCAGCTCGCCGTTAAATTGCAGCAGGCAGCCCAGGGCGCCAAAGTAACCTTCATGCTCCAGGAACAGACCCTTCATTGTGCCATTTGACCAGAATTCCATAGCGTATGCAAGCAATTTCATTGAAATGGGATTCACACGCAAAAAGTTACCCACAAAGACAACCTTATCAATAGAAAAATGAGGCGATTAGTTAATATAGCAAAGAAATTGTAAGCTTCTTAGCTTACCCTGTCAATCTTTTCGTTGAGAGCGCACATTCGCGCTATTGAGCCAATATTGTTGGTTATTGTGACAAGTGTGGCATTTGCCAAATCCTCCCTGGATACCGAACAGCGCTTGTCGTCAATGTGCATCTGGCCAAAGCTATACAAAAGGAGCATAAATATTAACTCAAATCCTTTTAAAATAAGATTATTTTATATACCTTGATGCCACCAAATCGCCGGGCAAACCAAATCGATTGTAATCACCGCCATAGATGTCCTTAACCAGTTTGTCCACCTTGCGGTTATCACCCTTTGTGGCCAATTGAATTGCCTCTTCAAACGTTGTGCAGCCAGTTAGAAGGCAACACAAGCCAAGGAATGTCCCACCGCCCAAGCTGTGTGCAAGAGATTCAAATTAATCTTTTACTTTTTGACAATTTAGATTACTTACCTGGTGCCGGAAATGCGTTTGTAGTTGTCCGGGCCGTATACGGCCAATATGGATACACCAGATCCAACATTCACCAGTATAAAAGGAAATGGCTGCGAAAAGTTAAAGGCACGTTTTTCGCTTTTCCTGCAAGTATGAAAAAAAACTCGTTGTCTTAGAATATTCCAAAAAGCAATGCTTATAACTATGAACTTACAAAATTTCTCGCGCATTCTCATAGTAATAACATTCCGTAGAATTGTGCATATCGGCAAAGAGTATGCCCTTGATGAGCGTATCCAGCTCATCGAACTTGGCCAGCTTCATATTCACTTGATCACGAAAATCTTTTTCGAATTTAAACGCACCACCGCCAGTGGCACACACAGTGGTCACCAGCTCCGCCATGCCCTTTTGTTTGGCCAATGAGAGAAAGTTGCCCATATCTGTTGTCTGAAAGCGTATGAAGTGCAAAGATCCTCGTCGCTTCCTGATCTCAACGTTATCCATCTACAAATAATAGATACAAAAGCCCTTATATAAATATACAAAATTTATAATATGAATAGTATATTAACCTTTTGAACTGACTAATTATGTAAGTAAACGACGCGTTTGCTGACACTTAACTATATCACTCAGACAATTGGAAAACGATTCAGGTTTTTGTTTTTTTGCACTCATTTCAATTAATTCTAGACCTTTGCTATCTTATAATGTATGTAACAAATGCCAGAACACTGAACCCCAGAAGCAATTTAAAATCTAGTTAAAAGTCTATTCAAATCATATATGAAAGGTGAAATAATTTTGTAATTTTTGGCATAACGAAAACGTCAAAGTTTGGAAACGAATTCTGGTAGACAAGTTGCGAAACGTAATAAGCGTCGTCAATACGCCGATAACCATTTAAAATATAAAAAAAGAAAGAAAAACACGCCAAAGTCAAAAGTCAATGAATGCTCTATGTAAACTTGTCGTCAACGAAGCGCAATTCAATTCAAGTTCCTGACAGCGATGACAATTTAGCCTTTTTTCTAGCTTAACAAATATTTGTTCTATCTAAAAGTTTATTCAACTTGTTTATAAATATTCAAAAGGTCTTTTCTTTTTTTTAATTAGTTTCATTTAGGCATTTAAACAATTGCATATTGGTTTTAAACACTTAAGTTTTGGATATTCAAATGCATGCGTTTGATTTGGCGCAGTCGATAAATATCATTTTGAGGTTGCTGTGATAACTGAAACTCTTCATCGCTATCATCGCCACTGGGCAATAGACGACGCGATCGTGCAGCCGTGCAGCTGCTGGTGTCCACAATCCAGTGGACAGATTTGGCTAAATCAAAGATCTTAGTTGTTAGATCATTGTCACCATTCGGCTGAGGGGCCGACTCTGGCAGATTGAGACGCATAAAGATGTCGAAAAGCAGCTCGACGCTGGCAAATGGTCCGCGAAAGCAATTTGGCGATGGCAAAATAGCGCAGAGAGCCGCCAAGGCAGGCGGTTGAGGAAATGTGCCGCCGGCAAGCGGATGAGCGCCTGGAAGTGCATTGGAGCATGGCTTGTATGGTATCATCTGTGAGAAGTCGGGTCGTGGTAGCGGATCTGCAGCCTTGACGCCCTCCTCAGCATCGTCAGTGAGCAGCTTCTTCGAAATAATGCCCAAGTTCTCGACATAGCCAATTGACTTGAGCATGGTACTGGTGCAGGGATACATGTCCAGGAACTTGTAGCGGTCCACTAGCTGAGCCGTCTCCTTGCCCTCATACTCCTTGAGTTTTTCAAAGACAGCACTGCGTCTGCGTTGTACCTTGAGTATACTGGACATATTGCCAATGTTGGACTCGAACTCAAGAAAGCGATTCCATATTGGTACGCTTAATTGTGGCGATAGGCAACTGGAGCCCAGGATACGCTCGAAGAGCACACGCGTATTGTTGTCCTCATTCAAGTGCGATAGATAATCTATATAGCAGATGACATAGTCGGGATTACCGCCATAACGCTCCAGACCCAGCTCAAAGATGCGAAAAGCAATCTCCTTGTCTTTGGAACAATAATACTCCATGAGAGCGGCAGCCACAAAGATGTGATACGTGGAGCGTACATCCTTGCGAGCCCGCTTAAATATGGCACGTGCCGATTTGATGCCCTCAGTGCGACGTGCAAACTTCATGTACTGCACATAGACCAGGGTGGGATCAATGTCTGGCAGCGTGAGCAGCTTGTTGTACATGTGGTGAACCTTGTCGTACATGAGACGCACCTCTTCGAAGTCGGCATAGATGAAGTGAAGCAATGCATTGCGATGCAGTACACCATTAATGGAACGATCCAGAATATTGGAGCATTCATTGTAAAAGATTTTCGCTGTCTGCACACAGCCCTTCTCGGCAAGAGCGCGAGCACTAGAGTCCAGATATTGGGATGCCTGATGCCACACTGCTGGATGATGGTTGAGCACCAGCAAGCATTGCTCTATGGCAAACATGACGCGACGTGTGACCAGTGCCGTATCCTCGGTGCACAGCGGATTGGTTTTTTCAAAGTTAATGAAACGTTTCCACAGCTCCACTTGTTTGGTCTCCTCTTTGGTCAGCGTTGGCGGCACTGCGGGCAGATTGCGATTAAGTCCCTTTGTCACAGCAATCAGTTCTTTGGCAACGCGACGTGCATTCATATGATCCTTGGAACGTTCTAGGCTCACCTTCTCCGAGATAATGGGATTAATGTCCTGCTCAAAGATAATATAATCTTTCCAGATCAACTCAACACCGGCAATAGGCATGACAATTGCCTTCTGGAAGATGCGACGAATGGCAGTTATCTTTTGATTCTCTGCATAGTTACCAATGGCCTCCACGTTGCGCAAGAAACAAATGTAATCCTGCCAAATGCTACACGAATGCACATCCATGCCAATCTTTTCAAGCGCAAAATCATAGGCCTGCGCCATCTTCTCCTTGTGCGAGCTGAGTCCAGATTTCACCTCCTTCACATAGGTCAGGTACAACTTCCACAGGTCCAAATTGAGAATTTTGACCAGACAACGCTGAAAGAGAGTTTCGACACGCTCAAAGTAGCCACCACGCATCTCCATCTCAATGTACAGTTTCCAGCAGCGGGCTGTGGTGGGAAACACATTCACCATGGACTCGTAAAAGCTGCGCACTTCGTGAATTGGACGTGTTTGTGCCTCGCGCAACATCATTAACCACGATTCCATGTCATAGGGACGCATCTCGACAACTTGTTGAGCGCGTACCAAACGCTCCATGCCCCATTCAATATCGATTTTAATAAGATCCTTAACCGTTGTCATTGCGCTGTTCGAAGGCATATTTCTTGCTCTTATTGTGCAAAAAGTTACAAACTACAGTTGTGAAAATATTAACTGTCAACCTGTTTACTGTTATCGTACGTCTATCGATTACAATTAGATTCTTTCCAGGCATTTTGCCGTTAAGTTGGGCGCGCAACGTAAACGTAAGCTTACGTAACGTAATTGCTTGAAATAAAACGTAAATGCAGCAATTTTACGTTCAACTCAAGCAATCATCCTTAAATGTGAACAAATTTGATCACTTAAGTTAAGATCGGTCACAGGCAGTGGGCATAGTATACGTCAGCTGAGTTTACAGATCAGTGCATTATTTTATAAGCTAGCGAATCACTCGACCTGCCTATGATCTCCACATGGCTGGCCAAGCAAAACGTAAATTCCGCCCGATAACGGGTCAGGAGCGAAAGAGAGAGAGAGAGATAATGATAACGCTAGGTGCTAATACAAAATGATTTCGGTACGTAATCGCCATTGATTGAAAATAAACATACATATGTACGCGTGCATTTGGAATAAAACAAATGACGCTTTGCGAAACAAATCAAAACAATTCACTGACGTATTTGTGTTTTGTGCTTACAATTGGAAATTATATTGATTTGAATTGAATATGAATAACTTACCTGCAAGTGTGTGTCCCGATGTCCGGTTTTGCCATATGCCGAATTTTTGGTCAGATATCGTCGTATATTACGTAATATACCCGCCTCGCAATCCTGCTCATCGGGCGTTATATCCTTTGGCTCAAAGTATACCAATTTTGTAAGTGTTCCACCGATATCCATGCCAAACCATGGCATCGCTGTAATTATTAAAACATAAGGATTCAAATTATAGAACAAATCGGAAAGGAAAAAATTTCTATATTTGTATTTGTATGTATATTAATAACAACATGATGTACCCACACACATACACATGGCAATGCCATGGTCTTTTCAATGCAAATCTCCTTTTAATAACCAAAACATAATCAACTGTAGCATTACGTGGGCGCATTTTAATTTACATTCTGATTTGGCCTAAACTTATTTAACTGTTACAAATTTGTATCTAATATAATTTCGATTACATATTGTGCCAAAAAAAAAAAAACAAATGTGTTTTGAACTCAAAACTTTGTTTTATACATCTGGTATTAGATTCAAACAACATTCAATTGTTAGCTTTTCGTAGTGGAATCTATCAATGAAATTGCGTCTTTGAGCAAACCTGCTATTATATATCTAATCTTAGCAATCTTAGCGAATATATATATGTAAATTTAATAAATTAAGACACTCTTATAACTTTATAACTTTATTGAAACAATTACTTTGCGACAAGAAATGTACAATGACAACGATTACATCCTCATGCTTATGAGTAGTTTTACAAATTGATTGGGTTTTTTTTTGTTGTATGTTTTGTTTTTGTTCGTTTTGAGTTAATTAACATGTGTTAAATATTATTGCATACTCCGTATATGGGGAGCACACTTGTTTGTACCCATAAATATTGCACGAGCACATACCGCTTTTAATGATCAGATCAAAGATCGAGGTAAAATCCAGTATTTCAGTCATAGTTGCTAAAAGTTAATGCATTAGCTAATATTCACTATAGTTTTGTTCACGAATGCAATGGGTATGATTAAAGCGTGCAAATAGAGAGCGGAAACATTTTCGTTTTTATTTTCCTTGTTACTTCAACGGGGTTAGGCACGCGCAACAACACGTTATTAACTGTGACAAGCAACTGTTTGATTATACAAATCTAACTGCCAAAACATGTGCGTCGACACTATTTAAAGTGAAACAGAGAGAGAGCACGAGAGAGGGAAAGAGAGCGTACACCTGTTGCTTATCTACCCTTTATATTTGCTTTTATAGCTGTTTAAAAGTTTTCTTAAGTGACCGCTGGCCTCTGAATTGGTTACACTAAGCGTTGGCAAGTCACACATTTAACCATACCGATATCTAATCAGAATAATACCAACACTAAAAATAACTAAATTGCCTTCATCAACTAGTTAAAATAAACTAACAATTGCAAAGAAAAAAAACAGTTTGGTAAATTCAAAGAGAGACAAGAGAAACTTTCATTTATCTAGCACTGTGGTACAATTGTACCAAAAGTGGTATCATATGTATTTTTTGTTGGTACATAGAAAAGTTATGATTTAGGTGGCTCATATTAAATCGAAAAACTTGCCACTTTTTAATGTGTTCAAATTTTAGCTGTTATCTACTACAAATTTTGTTTGTAAAGAGCGAAAAAACTCTGCTTTCATTTCTCTATTATCATCTTAACGGAGCCAAGGTTGCCATATTACAAAAAAAAAAAACTGTTGTGGCACATACATTAAATTCGTTAACAAATTCTCTTATAAATCGTTTACTTAAAATCAGTGCTCTGTGCTTTTATTTATTCATCATTTATGCATCATAAACAAAATGCACTTTTTTTACTTTAAATACCTGATTTGTAAATTTTATTCATTTTTTTTATGTTATCTGCTGTCGCTGTGTTATCAGTTTGGGCACAAGCACAAAATCGAGCTTTGCTATAGATCAGAACAGATGTTTTTTTTTTGGTTGTAGACTTTGGATGGCACACTACTTACACATCAAATCATCAATTTTCGGGATGCGTTCGGCGGGTTCAATCAATTGTGATTGATTGTTTGATACGTTTGAACAGTTCTTCTCTTCGTCCGCCATCGTTGACAACTTAAGATGGTCGTCAATGATATTGTTGTTGTTGTTTTTGTTGGTGGTGGTTGTGGTGGTGGTGTTGGTGGTGCGAGTATTGCTATTGCTGTCGTTGTTTCTGAATGTGTTGTTGACGGATTTGCTTTTGTTACCAACTCCAATGGCGGCACGCCACGAAGCGCGCCATGTATTTCGTTTGGTGGAGATCATTTGGTTTGTCGGTAGACTAGAGGTTGTTGTTGCAGTTGCTGTTGTTGTGGATTTTTTGTCGTTATGTAATTTGAATATTTTCAAGTTGAACGAATATTTAGAGTCGCGGGCGGGCACTTTCATTGTAAAATCGATTTGAATTGCCTTAACAAGTTATTGCGCACTGAGCATAATAGCATAAAGTAGTTGTTGTTATTCTAACTACGTTTTTTTTTAAGTATTTACATGAACGATCACCCGTTACGGTAGTGATCTTTAAAACTACTTTTGAAGCTTTATTGCACTGTTGTTGTTTTGAGTAGAAGAAAACACACGAAACGCGTCGGAAATGGAATGGGGCGCAATCCGTTTGACCGACCGCTCGAAGGCGTGAAACGTGTTTGAATGAAATTTCATTGTCACTTCGTTAAAAACGCTGCGGCAACGCCGACAGAAGCAGCTACAACAGCCGAGCTGACGAGTCGACGTCACAATCGTCGCGCATGCTCAAAAACACATACACATATATACGTAGACCGTGTGTAATTTTTACATACATGCATAAGTATATTAATGAGGAGACATCGTAAAGCTAAAGCAAAAGCCGAACTTGAACATTGCGAAAGCAAATTTCAAATAAAACAAAATTCAGCGACCAAAGGTGAACTTAACTACGACCAACAAAATGTACATATGTACCCTTGACGTGAGCTTGAGTTTACCAAATACACAAATCTATAGTTAAGCTAAATGAGTTTAGTTGGCAAGCAACAGCATCTCATAGCTTCCGGCTCTAATTGCTATACAAGCGATTACTATATTTTGTTGCTTTCCCCTCTCGAACACTTCAGCTTTATGTAAATATGTACCTGTAAAGCTCTTGCTTCAAAGATACTTCGTAAAAAATACATGTACATAAGCTAGAAGAGTGAACGGTCAAAACAAAAGAAAGAGCAACAATGTTGCGCTTGAAACAGAAACGTCAAAATAAGCTTTT
Source organism: Scaptomyza caliginosa (assembly GCA_035044725.1). Taxonomy (NCBI): domain Eukaryota; kingdom Metazoa; phylum Arthropoda; class Insecta; order Diptera; family Drosophilidae; genus Scaptomyza; species Scaptomyza caliginosa. The sequence goes on along the minus strand of JAWNNR010001059.1, from coordinate 1,170,933 downwards.
AAGATTGTAGGGCAGTCAGAAGTGGGACACATAAAAAATGGCAATTATCTGCACACAATTGTCTTGGTTAAACGGTTTTTATGCAAAACTAATATTGTTGGGAATATTTAGTAGATGTCTTAATCGACATTTATTTTGAATTGCAAACATGGAATGAAACATTGAAACTTACCTCTGCCGAGCTGGTGGCAAAAGACAACATCATCATCTTGCATTTTGATGTTAAAACACTAAGCACTGTTGCTTTGCTTGCACTAACAGTTAAAAACCGGCAACGGCGCGGTTTTCGTTTGTCCTGATTGTTATCAGTTATTGTTTAACTTGTTGTTAAACTACTGAAAACGTGAATAAGACCAAACACCAGCAGTTGCTGTTTGATAGTAAGATAGGTATCAAAGTGGAAAGTGGTAGGTGTGCACTGCAAATGAAGCTATTTCTGTTTACATTAGCAATGGTTGTGCGTGTAAGATGGCCCTCTATGTTTGGTATAGTGTGGAAAGAGCACGTTTCGCTTTTTCAGTTGGCATTGGCATTGGAAACAGAAAACCTAAAAAACAAATGTGTTTTCGATTTGTTTACAATCTGTTTTGCCGCCTGAAACTTGATAACTTTTAACTGTTAACGGCAAATCGACATTTGGGACCGATAAATGTAGTGTTCTAATTGGTGAACTACGCACTTTGCAATTAAAACTTTACAACAATTACGAAAAATATATTAATCTAGTAGTCTTGCACGTCGTCTTCTTCTTTACATTAAATCAAAACAGCTGTTTGCTTTGTTTTCTGGTCCAGACTAGTGATGAGCATAATGCAAAACATCGATTGGAATTGCAGTCGTACATTTTTGTCCCAAATAAACTATCGTTTATATCGATAACTTTAAGATCATTCAATAGTAAAAAATAACAACGCAAATATATATAAACAAAATGAAAGCATGAAATTAAAGTGTAAAGTTATTAAAGTGCTTATTTAATTAATTTATTTTCTGTAATTTACTTGTATCACGAATAAACATAGTGGAGAATTAAATTGCACATTGTGCGCTTAGGAAATAATGAGTACCACAAACGATATCAATGATTTAAAGAAATTTAACTTTCCACCAATTTGGAAGGATAATGCAAAAGTAAAGCTGCTCTTTGCTAGTTTTCATCCGCGGCACTTGAATATTGAAGCCTATGACACAAAATTGCTGTTCTGGATTGATCTTATAAAACAGTATTGCACATTTATGGGTAAAGCCAACATCAGTTTGCGTGAACTGCAATTGCAGTTTATGCGAGGTGAGCAAATTCCCGCTTGCCTGGACATGGTATTGGCTGCAATGGAGCAACAAAAACAGATCCGTTTGCGTGCTGAATACGAATACGATCCACTGAACTCCTGGAGCGGCTGGTTGGTCAACAGTTTTGTAAAGCGCCCCCTATCGCGCAGTTGGCATAAACTAAAGCATAGTATTATTGCGGAGGATGCCGGAGCTAGTTCTCTGGTTGAATGGATTCACTTGGAGGTTTCGAGGGTACACTATTGGACTTGTATTAAAGCTTTAATAATAACAATTAAATAACTTCGAACAGGTCATATGTAGTGAAATGGAAGAAAAGGTATTGTTAAAAAATCGTGGAAAATTGCTGCACTTTGAAGCCTTCCTGTCGCTGTGCAAATCATGTCAAATGCATATCCATGCCGAATTCTTGGAATTGTGTCTGTTAACTCTTGCGGCACGCAGACAAATTGCCCTAGAACATACGATTGAAAGACAAACGCGCCGCATTCATCTTATCAAGATTCCAGGCAAGTTCGGCTTCTATAAAAGAAAACTTCTGTAATTGATTGTTTCCCTTACAGCTAACGAAAACGATAGTTTGGTTATAAGCGAAGCAGATCATGCGGTGCATAACCTGGAGATGACACAGGCTAGTCTGCTGAAACAACTCGAAGGCCTTGAAGAGGAAATCAAAGTGAATGATGATAAGGCGCGCCAATATGTTAAGGAAAACAAAAGACAATTGGCCAAAACGTATTTGCGTAAAAGACGCTTGCTAGAAAAAAACCACGGTACCAAACAGCAAATAAATTGTAATTACTATTGTGATATTAATGATTTGTTTAACTAACAGAGCGTCGAAGTCTTGCGCTGCACAACATCGAAACATTACTGTCAAATGTGGATGAGGCACAACACAGCGGCGTTGTCCTAGACGCCTATAAAATTGGCACAAAAACGTTGCAGAAAGTGCTTAACGATTCTGGTCTTAAGTACGACAATGTTGATGAAGTACTGGCGGATGTGCGTGAGACTTTGGATCAGCATCGCGAAATCCAGGATGTTATGTCGAATAACACTGCCGATGTAGCCAGCCAAGATGAAGAAGAGCTGGAAATAGAGCTTAGCAATTTGATGACCGGAAAAGAAACAGCACTGCCAATGAATGTTAATAGTAATATAAGTAACAATATTAATAATAATAATAAGCCTCAGATGGTTATTGAGGATGAAGATTTGATTGCCATGTTAGATGATCTTGATGTGGAAGATGGCACAATCTCTCAGGCAAGCCATAAAACATTAGAATCTGTTCAAGATCACTAGGATAACATATATATTTGTGTTTGTTTGTTAAATAAATGATACATGTTCTAGTTTACTAAATGATTTATATTTTTTTTAATTGCTTTACTCTATTTCATTTTGTACAAAATGCGTCCTTAAGGTCATATATTTTGTTCCTTAAAAGCTATGGCTAGACAAATGTTTCCCTAAATTGGAATTTAAAATTTAAATACATAAGTATAAGTATACACATGATTTGGTTTATCATACAGCTCATTCACTATTTCTGCATTTAAAGTGCGCACAAATAATACATTTAACGTTACACACAGGCCTCATTCGTACACACTATATGTGTACACCATGTGTATTTGCATGCATGTATATTGCACTAAAGTTGGGCATATATTTGAAGCATATCAGAAAAAGCAATTTAATGAATGCTTATGTGTCCCTGGGCAGACCTCATATGTCAAAAGCAGACGCACCACCAAAAACGCCGTCAACCGTTTGCCCCACGGGGATCGTTATGTGTGGATTTGAAAAAGTATCAGAATACTTAAAATTGTACAAATGAAGCAAATCAGGACGGGCAGAATTACAATAAAACGTAGTGATCTAAAAGTCAATAGATTGCATAGATTAATATCGGAAATAGGAAATTTTTATTATTTTATCACTTGCCTGCCATGTCCTAAGGCTGGGTGTCAGAGATTCAGATCGACTTCAGCCTCCAGATCGATGTGGTTCATTGAGTTGGCCGTGCTATTGAATATTTGATTATCGGCCGTTGTGCCGCCACTGCTCTCACCATTGGGATTGCTGACGTTGATGACACCATTCCGCTTTGATTTACCTAGCAGCCAGCAAGAAAACACTTTGTCCAAATATTGAATGTTAATAATTGTGATGATGGTTTGGATCGTGTGTTGCATGAGTCCGTTATATACATATATAGATAGCACAAATATAATCGGATATATAACAAATACAAACCGCCAAGTACCAAAAACACTACATTTATCAAGCGCTTTCCTGTTAGCTCTGTGGAACGCACCCAAATGGCAATAATTGAAAAAATTGCTAACAATTAATAGTACTCGAGGAACATAAGGACATAAGGGTTCGGGTCATCAAATAGCCGGCCGATGCTGAGTCATGTTTTTGCTAGTCTGGTGTATACATATGCATGTGTGAGTGAGTGATGCGATGATGATGAAACTTACCTCCCGTGAAGCAAAGGCAACCTTCGTCATCGCTGGGAAAATCCCGTCGTGAACTCTTTAGTTTAAGCTCTTTGTTTAGCTCATTCATGCAACGCTGATAATAGTCATAGTCCTTCAGATACCAAACTGGTGGCCATCGATGCTCGCGCAAATACTCTTGATTATCCTGATGCAATGCTTTTAAGCCCTTGAGTGAAAACTTACAGATAACATTGTAATTGACGCACAAATACGACATACACCACTCGGCTAGCTGATGGGCATTGTGCAGCTGTTGTAAATTAGAAAACAAAATACATTTACATTTGCAATAAGTTGCATATTGAGTATGAGAGTGGACTAACCTTAACCGTTTCCAGCAAAGTAAGGCAATGATCAACTGTTTCATTCGTTTCATTTTGTGAAATTATTGTGAGATCTTCAATAACGCGACACTCAATCAGATTGATTAGACGCGGCAGGCACAAACGGTTGGCCAATTCCAGCAAGTTGAGGCATTTAACCGCAGAGATGGGCGGAATTTGATCAGTGTACAAATAGCACAGCAGCTTATGGAATGTATAAATGGTAACACCGGGAAAAACAATCTGAAACGCACAATTTATACCAAATATATATATTTATATATATTTAATGTGGGATTGTTACGTACCACATTGGAGTGTGCTTCACGGAAGTCGCCCAAAAGCATGGCACGCATAACATCACAGCGACCCACGAGAACAGCCCGATGTGCCTTTAGTACAATAGATTTATATAAGCTGTGAATTAAATAATGCTTAAATTAATCATTACCTTCATTAGACCGTCATCCAGCTCAAAGGTTACATCGCTGAAGCAACCGTCTCCAATGCAATGCCTTTCCATGCTCTCTTTTATGCGCTGCACAAAGTAATACAATATGTTACAGTAAGTAAAAGACAACAGGTTTTGAATTAAAACACTCACAAGACAAATGTGGGGATTTGGTTCATCACTCGGACTTTCCATGACACTTTGTGGTCTAGAAAGTAACATGGTTAATTGCGGCAGTTCTAAAAAGTCGGCAGCTTCTCTTATTTCCTGTACAAAGGCGGGGGCAAGTAAATGCTGTATAAGCTCATGACAATGAAAACTGACTCTAGCCAAATTACCTGCAGATTGCTGCATTCTTTGTCAATAGTGCCTGTGTAAATGAATCTAAGGCATTGATGAAGTGCCTGGGGTGAGATAAGTTTGCTTAGAGTTACAATTGTTTGAATTGCGCTGACGCCGCGCTGTGTTTCCATCTGCACTAAACGCAGACTCTGCAGTACTGGATGATGCAGTTCCTTATGTAAATCACTGGAGCGCTTTGACTCCACCAATGGCAAAGCTTGATAGCTGGATCGTCGTTTTAAATGTTCCCACATCCTGTCAAATATATATATGGAAAAGTTTTAATAGTACTCTCAATAAAAGTAGCTCAACAGTTACCGTTGTGTGCGTGATTCGTAGCGTATAAGATATTCTGTATCATCATTAAAATCAGCTATGGTTGCCTCGCCAAACGTTGAGCTAACCATGCTTGATTCGCTGCTGCTGCGTCCGCCCATATCGCTGAGCTCAGTGTTGAGAATTCGCTGGAAAATGCTGGACGCTGCGGCAAGCATAAATCTATGTACAGCAAACTTGGTGCCGCCCGCTACCAGAATAAGATCGGCATTGGCTTGCGACAGGAACATATTGTATATGTCCTGACGGTAGTGGCCGACCACGACGGTAACCTCCGGTGGTGGCGGCTTGGGTGGCCGAAAAGGTGCCTGTAACAAAGGTTTCTGCACCTTTTTTAGGTTCGTCATCCAGAAGCGCTGCTGTCGACGCGCTATCAGCGATGATCGAATGGCATTTTCAAACACCTCATTGACGCCAAAGTATGTGAAGACACTGGTTTCGTAGTAGCTCACGCCCAGCTCCTTTGCAACGGCTCTAGCCTCATCCGGCATGACCAAGTCGCTTTTCAGCGCGGCTCTATAGAGGATACAATTTAAATTTAACTTGATATTTATCAGGTCACATTGTACACACACCTTACAAAGGTCCCTTTTTCACCAAAATAGGATAAATAATTCTCATCACGGTACATGTATCGCAGGTCATTTTTGCAACCGACGAGCACAACAGGAACATCGGGACAAAAACGTCTTATTTCCGGATACCACATAGCCTTGCAATTGCGCAACGAGATTGGACTCGCAATGGAGAAGCACAATAGCACGACATCAGATCTGCATTTAAGATTAAAACTATTGAGTACAATTATGCTATTGTAGGGTAAAATATCATTACCTGCCGTAGGCAAAGCGGCGATCCTTGTCATGATCCCCGAATGTGTCCCACAAACGCAACGACACATTGACTCCATCGACCACCTCCCAAGAACGCTCTAAAACCTGCAATGCATTAGCATACGTTTGTGTTAGTAAGGGAATAGAATTTGCTATCGACAGTTTGTCACTTGCGTCTTTATAAATGCGATACTGATCGATCGCCCACACAGTAGGCACATGTGTGGATAGCAATTGCGACAGCGAGACGTGCTTATTGCAAGCCCTTGCACATATAAGACGTGTCTTTCCCACGGCAGTGTCACCCACTAAGACGCACTTGACCAACTCCTGATGCGGTTGCTCGTTGTCCATTGTTGAGAAAGGAAATTCTGCAAAAATAAAGTATAAATAAATCAGTTAGAATTGGTTGTTGTTTGAAATGAACAGATTAAGTTTATGTTAACCGTTTTTGGAATGCTTTGTATATTTTCCTGTTTTCGGTTATCTCTAATTTGTTGTTGTTGCTTGTTCTTGAGTATTCTCATACACAAGTTATTTGCAAGTAAAGTATGTAGGTACACGGCGTCCAGACACTGAGTAATGAAAGTGAAAGGAAAACAAGACAACGGAGCCAAGCAGCAACAAAGAAAAGAAAAAGGCAACCTCATTGCGTTGTTAAAAATACGCGCGAGAAGCTTTTTTAGAGTCTAATTGAGCTCAATTGGAACAGAAATAAAAATATCTTCAATCAAATTGCGAGCGAATATCACACGAATATACCCTGTATTTGCAATAAGCATAGTTTTCATTACAATATATAATGTTAATGGTTTCAATAAACTTTTTATACGATTTCTTCGTTTTATTTTTTTACTAACAACAAGTTGCTGGAAATCTCTGTACAACGGACATCTTCTCTTAGCATAAATACAGGGTATTTTAAGATCGAAAAATGCATCAAAAGTTTTCTTCTTGTTTTCTTTTATGTTGAACGTGCCGTTTTGTTCGTTTACCGTTTTATTTTGAATGCATTTGAGACGCACAATCGCTTCGGCCATTTACAGAATTATTAATATGCGTATTTATGCATGTACGTATGTATGTATGTGTACTTACAAATTTGTATAGTAAACACAAGTAAATTCCTTTGAGCACATCCACACTGTACCCTTAATGTAATTATATTTACTTCTTCTACTCTGGCATAGGCACATATAAACATACGCACATACATATGTACATGAGAAATAAATAAATAAATAAAGCTCTAAAGCAACATTAATAAAAAACACTTTTGTAATAATGTACACATTTTAACGCATATACTTTTACTTTCACCAAAGTTGTTCTATTATTTATTTTTCAACACCTACGACCATGGTGAAATAACTTTAGACAAACTTGTTTGTTTGTGTAATTGCAATGAATTAAAGAGCCTGCAATAATACTAATGAGCTCCTTTGAAGGAACAACCGGCACCTAAGATGCCCCATTGCCGAGCTTATTGATTTTCTCATTCCATTGTCATGCGGCGCCGCCTACAGGTCACCGAGCCTCCGACTCAGACTCAGGTCGAAATGACAGCGTCAGCGACATTTTCAAACAAAAGCATCATACTCTTATGCATCATGGGGTACAAATTATTTATAGCAACACAAAATAGTTGTAAGTTTATAATAATCGATTTAACATTTCTAGTAGTTTTTTGTTAAAAGCTTGACTTATATGTTTTTTCTTGTTTTTTTTATATTCACTTTTCACAATCTACTGAGAGGAATCTAAATTGCTTTTTTTCCCATGTTTGATTGAAATTATTTGAATTCATGTATTTTCCAATTAGCATTAATTATGATTGATACCTTTATATGTTTTCTTATTTGTTTAAGAATAAGAAATATAAATACGTACTTTTCTATTTGCTTCTTTATTTGTGTTTTGCGTGCTATGCTCTCTCGGTTCTTTATTTGCGTGTTGCACTTATCACACACGCACACACACACACATGCACACCTACTGGCAAAATTTACAACAATTTGCAATTTATATTTGCATCATTACAAATACAAATTAAAACACGAGCTCTGTTCACATCACATTTCTCAACGCTTTGTCTGCAATCCATCTGATTTAAATATTCAAACATTTAGTTCAACTTATAAGTTTGCATATTATTATTATTTGTTAAATAATAAAATGCAGTTACAACAACTGTTACAACAATCGTGCGCCGCAGTCGATAAGCTTTTGTCGATAAATGCATCCTACAGTGTTAGGCAAGTCTAAATTAAAAATCACTTGGCGCTGCCACACCTTTAAATCATAACGTTGTTGTGCTGTGTACCTACTATGTTTTCAACATGTGTGTGTTGATTTAATTGTTAAATTCTGTAATTACTAATTCATATATATTGTTATATATTTGTATATAAAGGACTTTTGAGATTTCGATTTCGACTCATTTCGAGTAAATTTATACCATCAAGTCAAGAAGAATCAGATTAATCGCAAAACAATCAAGTATCACTACATAAAAAGGTGGCAGCTCTAAACCATATGTTTTTCATTGTTGGTGTTGTTGCGAAACGAAGAACAATTACAAGTATATTCGGTAACAAAATATTAAAATAATTAACAGACAAAAGCTCTTACATATAGATATTGTTCTTAATTTTATAGTATTCAAGCGCTTTAATATTTTTGGCCTTATAATTTCTGCAGAAGCAGCAACATCGCTCCTATGTTTGTCCGGCAAACGAGTCTAACTTTTTCCAGCCGCAAATCGATTTTTGCCGTAGCCGTAACAGCTGTTCTAAATCGACAGTACGCTTTTACAAATACCGAATAATTAACATAATAAAACTTGTTTTTATTGTGTTAACAGCAGCGGAAAATATTGTCGTAACATTTTAACTGGATTCAGATCGGTTTCAACTACACCAAAACCGAAAATGACACTCAGCAGCAACCAAAAGGTGCTTTCCAAAACGGATCAGCTGGAGCCAATAATGCGGTAAATAACGTGTCATAAATTGGTAAAATAAATATATATATTTATTTTTATTTTCCTAAGTATAAATAACATTGAAAAATCGCAACAAGATACGCGCGATTATCGTGGCCTACAGTTGGAAAATGGTCTCAAGGTATTGCTTATTTCGGATCCAAGCACTGATGTTTCAGCTGCTGCACTTTCTGTGCAGGTTGGGTAAGATACAATGTGACTGCTGAGTGATAATTAGATATAACGTATTGTGCTTGGTGCTTCGTAATTGCAGTCATATGTCTGATCCAGAAGAACTGCCGGGATTGGCGCATTTCTGCGAGCACATGCTATTTTTGGGAACGGAAAAGTATCCGCATGAGAATGGTTATACCACATACCTCTCACAAAGTGGCGGCAGCAGCAATGCAGCCACTTATCCGTTAATGACGAAATACCATTTTCATGTTGCGCCGGACAAGCTAGATGGAGCGCTAGATCGATTTGCGCAGTTCTTTATTGCGCCGCTATTTACGCCCAGCGCAACTGAGCGAGAAATAAACGCAGTAAGTAGCAATAAGAAGGTGACGTCATAATGTGCATAAATTAAGCATTAATCTTGTAGGTAAATTCGGAGCACGAAAAAAATTTATCTAGTGATCTTTGGCGGATTAAGCAAGTGCATCGGCACTTGGCCAAATCGGATCATGCCTTTAGCAAATTTGGTAGCGGCAATAAGACCACGCTCTTTGAGATACCTAAATCGAAGGGTGTTGATGTCCGTGATGAGCTCCTGAAGTTTCACAAATATTGGTATTCAGCAAACATTATGTGCCTGGCCGTTATTGGAAAAGGTTTTACTGTTGCCATTGAATGTTTGCTTGATATAAATAGTTATTTTTAATGAACAGAATCGTTGGATAAACTGGAGGAAATGGTAATTGAAAAGTTCTCAGAGATCGAAAATAAGAATGTGCAAGTACCGGAATGGCCACGTCATCCATACGCAGATGATCAGTACGGCCAGAAACTGAAGATCGTGCCAATTAAGGACATACGCTCATTGACAATAAGCTTTACAACTGATGATCTAACTCAGTACTACAAGTCTGGAGTAAGCTATTTAAAATGGTAATTAGGCATATTAACTAATCTTATGCTGTTTGCAGCCGGACAACTATTTGACTCATCTTATCGGCCATGAGGGTAAAGGCAGCATATTATCCGAGCTGAGACGACTTGGTTGGTGCAATGAGTAAGCCAAATGACATTGATTAACTAAAATTTATTATTTCAATGGTAATTATTTTAGTCTTATGGCTGGACACCAGAATACCCAGAATGGTTTTGGTTTCTTTGAGATTGTTGTGGATCTAACTCAAGAGGGTTTGGCGCATGTAGACGATATTGTTAACATAATATTCCAATATTTGTGCATGTTGCGTAAAGAGGGTCCTAAGAAGTGGATCTTTGATGAGTGTGTAAAGCTCAATGAAATGCGCTTCCGTTTTAAGGAGAAGGAGCAGCCCGAGAACTTAGTGACCCATGCAGTGTCATCGATGCAAATTTTTCCGTTGGAAGAAGTTCTCATTGCACCATATATGAGCAATGAATGGCGTCCAGAATTGGTGTCCAAGCTGTTGGACGAACTAGTGCCCTCTAAAAGTCGTATTTCTTTGGTTAGCCAAAGCTTTGAAGACTCATCCCCTAATGCTGAGCCATATTATAAGACCAAATATGGCTTGGAGCGTATACCAAAGGAGACAATTCAGGTATGTTATATTATAAAATAATGTCTGTCTCATTAATAAAAAAGTTAAATCATTTATAGTGCTGGGAAAACTGCGATATTAATGAGAATCTAAAGCTGTCACTGCCAAACAGTTTTATACCAAACAATTTTGACATAGCTGATGTACCCAGTGATGCACCCATTCATCCCACAATTATAATGGACACGCCCATTTTACGAGTATGGCACAAACAAGACAATCAGTTCAACAAACCCAAGGCCTGCATGACCTTTGACATGTCCAATCCCATTGCCTATTTGGATCCCCTGAATTGCAATCTAAACCATATGATGGTCATGCTGCTGAAAGATCAACTCAATGAATATTTGTATGACGCAGAGCTGGCCAGCTTGAAGCTAGGCGTAAACACCAAGCCATGTGGCATCGATGTAAGTTGACATAGAAAACCATTATGGAATACTTACATATTGAAATGAATCCCATTTTATCTAGTTCACCATAAGAGGCTTCAGTGACAAACAGGTTGTTTTACTTGAGAAACTGTTGGATCACTTGTTTGACTTTAGCATAGATGAGAAACGTTTTGACATACTCAAGGAAGAGTATATAAGAACATTGAAGAATTTTAAAGCGGAACAGCCTTATCAACATTCCATTTATTATCTAGCCTTGTTACTCACCGAAAATGCCTGGGCCAATGTGGAACTATTAGATGCAATGGAACGTAAGTTTGACTATGTTATTAACATTATAATATACTGATGTAAATCTATTGCAGTTGTTTCCTACGATCGTGTGCTTAATTTTGCCAAGGAGTTCTTTCAACGCCTTCACACAGAATGCTTCATTTTTGGCAATGTCACCAAGCAGCAGGCAACGGATATTGCTGGTCGTGTGAACAAGCGATTGGAGGCAACAAATGCCACAAAGCTGCCAATTCTAGCCCGTCAAATGCTCAGGAAACGCGAGTACAAATTATTAGCTGGTATGTTAAATAAAGCCTAATGTAAAAGCTGTATTCATTTTAATATTTTGTCTGCTTTAGGTGATAGTTATCTGTTTGAGAAAGAAAATGAGTACCACAAAAGCTCCTGCACCCAGCTCTATATGCAATGTGGTGCTCAAACGGATTATACAAATATAATGGTTAACATGGTGTCGCAAGTACTATCGGAGCCTTGTTACGATTGTCTGCGCACAAAAGAACAGCTGGGCTACATTGTGTTCAGTGGTGTACGTAAACTGAATGGTGCCAATGGTATTCGTATCATCGTACAATCAGCCAAGCATCCCTCGTTTGTTGAAGATCGCATTGAGAACTTTCTGCAGACCTACTTGGTAAGCCTAAAGACCAAATAATAAAGGAGTTATTTTACCAAGATTTCACTCTTTTTTTGCAGCAAGTAATTGAGGACATGCCGCAGGATGAATTTGCGCGCCACAAGGAGGCCTTAATTGTTAAGAAGCTGGAGAAGCCAAAAACCATTTTCCAGCAGTTTAGCATGTTCTATAGTGAAATCGCAATGCAAACCTATCATTTTGAGCGCGAAGAGGCCGAAGTTGCAATACTGCGTAAAATAACAAAATCTGATTTTGTTGACTATTTCAAAGTGAGTCCGAATGAAAAGAAGTCCAAACTTAAGCTTAACTGACTTATCATTATTGCAGAAATTCATAGCAAAAGATGGCGAAGAGCGAAGGGTTTTATCCGTGCACATTGTTTCAACACTTAAGGAACCTAATGCATCAAGCACCGAGGAGGAGGATATATCTGTTACCAGCATGGAACGTCATAAGCCGATTACCGATATTGTTGCTTTCAAATCCTGCAAAGAATTGTATCCCATCGCAATGCCCTTTTTGGACATCAAGGCAAAGGGTGCACGCAGCAAGCTTTAAGCAGTTACAGCTAGTCTGTTAACCTAGGCTCTTTCCGCATAGCTAATGGATTTTGGTTGCTTCTTTTAATTGCAGTTTATATACAAAAAATCAAACATACATTTATAGAAAACCTTTCACAAATATAATATAATTTGTATAAGAAGCGAATTGTGCCTTACATAATTGCTACCCACAATTGCACTGTTTGGTATCGAAAATCCCATATCCAGTTTAGTTAACTCCTGCGAGCTAAGGTCCTGTGTACGTCGATGACCCTGATTCTGATCCAATAGCGATATCTTATGTTTAAACGCCACATTCTCTGTCCATTTTAGTTGCTTCCACTGCCCGCCCATATCCAGCATAATATTATTCTCCTTGCCATTGAAACGATCATGGGAAGGATATGCCAGTGCCAATTGCAAATTGATCATCTCCCGATGCATATGCTGAAATGTGCACTTCAATTGCAATGTCTTTCCTGGAAAGTAGATTCCACTCAAAGGTTATTATATCTTTGTGATTTTTAGTATTGGTACTTGCCTCTAATGCTGAATTTGGGACTATTGACGGTTTTTGTTGAGCCATCGGCAATGTGATCCGTAAAGTTTTCCAGTTTCCAATAGTATGTAAATATTTGAAAGTCCTGATCTGCCAGCATTGTATTATTGAATCTACCAATTTCTGCCTCCCGTTCCGGTACACTATCCATTTGCTTAAGCATTGGCTGTTTTTTCGAATTGTTTTCCTGGCTCGGTTTTATCGTAATCTGTTCAAATTTGATTTTTTTCATAATGACAGGTTTTATTGATGGTATCCTATCCAATTTTGTTGGCATTAGTATGGAGTTACTATCTTGCTCTTCCTGCAACTCGTTTAACTTCAGCAACATCTCTTTAATTGCACGCAATTCCCCAAAAACTTTCTCCTCCAGATTTCGAAAGGCGAGTTTCATTTCATCTTGAAGGGAATTAAACTCCCCTCAACAACGATTTGCTCATAGTTTTGTACAAAACTTACCCGATCCACAGACTCCCTTTAAGGTCTTAGTTGTTACCGCTTCCGCGGATGCCTTCACATCACCTGCATTAACCGTACAAACCGCCTTTTGAACCTCACTGGGCAACTGCGGATCCGTTTCCGCATCTTGTGCTTGCTCGTGCTCATTGTCGTTTAGGCTATTATTATCTGTCTCGTCAAGTGCATGTGCCGTGGCAAAAAGAACACATGCCCCAAACACTAACCACCTTAACATCTTCATCTCTAGAACTAGGGAAAAAGAGAGACCGCTATGTACCGCTATCTGGTAGACCTCAACTGACAACTGACTGACGAATGAGGGACTATTGAGGAACAACATGTCTGCTGAGTGAAACGTTTGACATTGCGTATATATAGATAGATATGTTATATATATTTGTCTTGTACTTATTTATGTTTATAAATATGCGACTAGGGCGCGTGTCCCACGATTATCTAAATATAGTGTCAATGTTGTTTTCATCGCGAAAGGTGTATAAAATTATAAAATTTATTTATGGAAAGGAAAAAGGAAAAACTTAAAAGTGTTTAACCCATTGAGAAGAAGGCTAACCGGAATGCCATTTCGACCATATTTTGTGGTACCTCGGGACAATGACACACATAAACCTCTTTCGCTGGAGATTGAAAAAGTCGGCCAACTACAACAAAACGCATGACACCCTGTTCCTCCTTGTCGGTATTTGTTGTTACTTCAATGGTTATGCCATGTTCCTTGACCATGGTTGTGTCGGGTGATCGATTGTTGTTGTTGCCAGCTCCCGTTGGTTCTGTTATGATGCGTCGATGGTGTTTGGAACGATCGAGGATCAAGTGAATCATATGACAGGCTCGTCGCATCTCGCTCAAGTAGGGAAAACTCTCTGAGCTAGCTGTGAGGGGGCACAGGAGAACGCCATTTGTCAGGTCCACATAGACGTAGTGCAGCACAGAGTTCTTCCAGCCAGCGGATATCTTTACTGGCAGCACATTATTGATTTCCTTCCACAGGGATGTGGTTATTTGACTCTGGCTCTCGGCAGTCAAATTGAGGCCGTAATGCAGGGGATGCTGCTCTGCAAAGTTCTCCCAGTCGGAGCCACTATCCGAGTCATCGGCGGGTGTCAAACGTCGGCGTGACATCTCATCCTCACTGGGCGTCAGACTGTGGATCGATGATCCACCGAGAGAGGAGCACAATTGCGCTTCCTCATCATTGACAGCAGCGCTGGCATGGGGAACATTGCTTTTTGGTCGAAGCAAGGACTCCAGCTTACTGGTGGCTTCTTGCTCCTGCCCGGACTGCTCCAGCTTTTGCTGATCCAATACCTCTGGTCGCTTATTTGAGACTGACCAAAATCTGGCCAACGACTCGATGCCACACTGTATAAGATGATCCAGTGTCTCCTGGATCTCCTCGATATAGAACAACGAGGGTGGCACTGCAGTAAACGCTTCCATTTCGGGCGCATCCACATACATCTTAAGGATTACGGTTAGGATCAGATGACTCCTGGAGCAGACAGTCAAAAAATAACGACCCGTTGCATTGGCCAAAACTATTTCCTCCCACACATAGAGCTCACGAACCTTAACATTGGGTGCCGTACCAATGAAATCAAAGATTCCGCGACAGCGTAAGAAGTGCTCCACATTGAATCTAACGTCGGCGGGCAGCAGACTGGCCAGCAGAAAGCTATCATAGTACAGGGCGCAACCATAGATAAAGAATTCGCGATGCGTGGTCAGAGGCTCATCGTTCCAGTTGCGGTAGTCCATTGCCTCCATTTCACTGAGTGCATCAAAGATGCGCAACTGTGCCTCCTTGGGTAGTGGCAAGCTGCGGGATTGCTTAAACAGCTGCTCAAATTGCACCTCGCCTCGAGGATTGGCCAACAGTCTGGAACGTTGAATGCCACAGAAATGACGCAGAAACTCACGCAAGCCATTGGAGCTATCATTGGTCGTGACAAAGTTATCTAGACTCAAGCCAGGCAACGAAAATCGAATGTAACCAATAAGCTCATCCGATCTCAGACTGCTCTCCGCAGCGCTATACAAACGTGCTGCGTAGGCAAAGAGCACAAGAAAGCCATTCAATCTGCGATAGTTCACATAATAGGGCACCTGCTCGACTAGGAGACGTGAAGTCAGCGGCTCCGTTTGGAGCTCATTGAGCACGGAGGTTAGAGTCAAGAAGCTACCTCGTGCCTTGTACAGAAAGTTGGTTAAAGCACACTCCGGATAGTAGTACAGCGAATCCTTGTGCTCATCCTGTTGATAGCATTCGGGTGGCAGAAGTAGCATGCCAAAGGGTGTCACAGTATCCGGCAAAACGATACTCGGGGGCAGCAGCTGCTCGAACTGTTCCGCAAACATGGCAAAGTTTAATAGTTTGCGCACCTGCTGCACGGGCAAGGAATGTCCAGCTGCATCTTCGATTGCTGTAGCAGAGCTGGGTGCACTCGCACCTTGAAAGCCCAAACACACCTGCGTGGGTTCCAAAAACTGCTGCAGCAGCTCATCCACATTGCTGGCATACAGCTCAATGCCATTGAGGGACTTGAACCAATCTCCACGCTTAATATTGTGCTGCATGGCGCTGATGTCATGCACAAAACTGTCCACCATGAGGCACTCGGGCTGATCGGCAAAAGGCAGCACACGAAAACCCAATATGGACTCCACGGCTGTGGAGCGACGACCGAAACGGAAACGATCCGTTGCCGTTATAACTAGCTCCAATTGCTTTTGATTGGAGCCAGCGGCATCTGTTTGTGAATTCTTAATGTTTGCGAATAGAAACGCATTGCTGACATTGCTCTCTGCATCCAGAGCGCTTGTCTGTGGTTGCTGCATGTATTGCTTGCTGCCATTGTGTTTGCCCTGATGGCCTCTATTCGTCTGCTGTTGTTGTTGTTGTTGTGGTTGTTGTCTTCGTGTTGTCTTTTTTCCCAGGCGCAGTGAACGTCGCAAGAGTTCACCGCGTCGCTGCTCCATCGCATTTGGTTTAATGCTGGGCACATATTCGGCATAGAAGAGGCTACCATCTTCCGCCACGTACTCCTCCCAATTCACCAGATCGCTGCCATCGCTGAACGAGCTGCTTAACGATGAGCTCGATGTGGAAAATGTTTCGGATGCATCTAAGCCCAGACGTCTGTCTGAAACTAATGATATTCCCTGCGATTTTCGCATAACGCTAATCACAATTGCAAAAAAAAAAATAAATAAACAAATAACAAAAAATTACTCTTGAAAATAATCTGTTTGATGCGCCTTTTGTACCTTCAACGTTCTCTAACAAATGACAACTGACTTTGCGACTCTGATCTCTGTTTCTTGGCCAGTTATGCTTACACCGCAGAAAAACCGGTTTATGCGTCGAGAGTAAAGAGTCAAATACAAGTTGTTATGAGCATTGTGCAATTGGGTCTCACGCTGTTCTTAACTCAACTGATCTCTGATCTCTGCGTCGCTCTCTTGAGCATTTTGATTAACAGCTAGGTAAGAAGGCTTAAATCTCAGAAACATTAATGGTGCGTACGTGTTAGTTTTTCGTTCAAATTATTACACTTAATGTTAAATTATAAAGAAACTCCTTAAAAAAAACCGATCCGAGGAAGCTGTTAGATAATAAATATTTTTATATAAAATTGGTTTTTCGTCACTTTTTTGTTTATTTTGATGGACTTTACAAACTTACACACTTTAGATTACAATAAGTTTTATTTACAATAGCGATCCGCTTTCATTTTACTACGTCTGTCCAGAAGCGTTTCATGCAACAATCCTTGGGCCTTAGCTTCCTCAAGCTCTTTGACATCGTTCTTGCTGATACGCATCTTTTTATCCTGAAACTTTTGAAACTTTTTGCTAAAACGAAAACAAGAAAAAAATGCAAATTTATTCCCAGTACTCAAATATAAATCTTGTTAGATTCTTACACATAGTTTTTCTCAACCTCGCCTAAGTCGCCCTTCTCTTCTTTCGGTTGTTCATCAACAACAACATCCCTGGCTGCATTTGTACGCACGCGACATATTTCCTGGTCGCCCACCTTTTTATGCAGAGCAACACAAGCATCATCCTCCGGATCAATGGACATAAAGTGACCCGTATCGGAGAGGAGGGCCATTTGTTTGCCCTATAAATGTAAAAGAAACAGTTATTCCAAACACTTTAGCAGTAAATAATATGAAGCTACTTCAAAAACAGGCTCCCACTGTTCCATGCTACCAACGGCCTCTGAACGTCCTGTAACCATGCCGTCCTTTTCAATCTTCAGGTATTTTCCATAGCCCGATTTAAAAGACACCTTGCGGTCGTTGATAGGAAATGCCGTAAATATCTCCTCAGGGTCAGGGCCCTCGCCGGGATTGTGAGGTGCGCCCAAAGTAAATAATCTACAAAGTCAAATATAAATTGCCAACTTCAAGCTTCGTATTTCTTAGCATTTTCACATACCCGTTGTCCAAAGCTTTTAGGTAGCAGCGTTCGCCGAATTCAATGGCAACAGAACCAACGATGGTTGCTGCCGTTGGTGCTACCCACCAGCCGCCATGCTGAATCGCATCCTCATCGGCAACCGATTTGCTTCTCTTGGCTGTATCATCATCCTTGTGCTCTTTTTCCTTCTTACGTTTTTTGCTTTTTCTTTAAGCATAGCTAAGTTTAATACTTGTGTGTGGTTATTTGTCGAATTACTTACTTGTGTTTTTCTCCTTTTAAAACCAATTTCTTAATGCGCACATTATCGTAGTCTGCCATAATTTACTTTTCTAATGTTTTGTTTATTGATATTAGGGGCTCAAGTAAATAATGGTGATGTTAGAAATACAAATTTATCGATGTCACGCATATCGATGTATTTCTCGATTGGTATTGTTTTTCCATCTCTACTGAAGCGCCTGCATTTTAACTTCACAATTTTCGATTCAGAAAGAACAGATTTTATTTTCCGTTCAAAACTGCTCGCATAGTAAATTGAATTATTGAATTAACTTCAATTATTTGAATTCATAAACGACATTCCAGTTTATATACAAAAACATCTGTCATAAAAGTCAAACAAATGAGTTGATTGAACTATAGGGCGTAACCATTAAACCGTTTAATGAGCAGCCTAGCGAATAACTTTATAGTTTGAAACAGCGTAAAATAAAGCATTTGTATGTTGTATATTTTTTAATATATGTGTGAACGCTTAACTAAATAATAAAATTTAAATTAAAATGTACATATTGTAGCCGTTTACATAGATACATTTAGCATAAATAAATTATAAATAATAAAAAATATACAAACAAATAGGAATACAAATTACGCTTAACACAACAAAGCTACAAGTATGTAAGCTATTAATATTATTATAAAAAAGGAAGAATTTAGCAGTCACGAGCTTAATATACCCTGCACACAGCTTAAGTGTAACATAAACTTTTAATATTTCTGTTTGAAACTTTAAACTTTCACAAATACTTGTTGAACTTTTTAATGCAGGGTACACATATAAATACTGAAGAAGTGGAATGCATTGTTTATTACATATATCCCTCTACGGATAAATCTTTCCATTGGCCCTATAATAAAAAAAGCATATGTAAAATAAAGTTTAAGAGAATTTTATTATTTACAAACATACCGCTATGCCCAAATTCCAACCAGCACCGGCTGGGTTCTCCTTGGTGATGCCGCACCGTCGGCATACGATGCCATTTAAGGATATGGCCCAAACCTCCTTTCCAACGGACACAGCACGAAAGCCACAGTGGGTTTCGGTGTGCGGGGGTACTGAGGCAGCATTTAGTAGAAATTGCCAATGTGATCCCTCTGGGAATGTACTGGAAACCTCTTTGCGCACCGCTAGTCGCTGCTGGTTGTCCAATGCCCAAATACCGGCACGTCCCACACTGATGGCCTTAAAGGTTACGCCCGGTGGTGCCTGCACTTGTTGCCAGGCATCACCACACATATTAAGCCTATTAACGCCATACCGGTAGAAGATCATGCCATTGCGAGCAACTGCCCAGACTTGTCCAGTCGGGCCCACACTTATGCCAATCAGTGGTTGATCACTGACAATGTGCTCCCAGGTATCGCCGCGTGGATTTAATGTGGTAACGCCATGTCTGATTAGCACATCGCCATTAGAGGCAATAGCCCAGGCAGCCACTGGCATATCCTCGACATTTACAGCACTGTCCACATCATTGTCCAGCACTTGCAGTGTGGCATCGAGTATCTTTGAATGACTGAGCTCCTGCCAGGGTCCACTGCTGGTAAGACGACATTTCTTCATCCAACGGCGTCGCCGCACACAATCGGTCAGCTTCTTGTGGGCATGGTAGGTAGCCGGAAAATCAATGGCATATTGCCAACCCTCCTTGTCCGCACCGCCGGGCAGATTATAGTCAATGGCCCAGTCTGATATCCACTCGCAGTGGGTGGATAGCAGTTTAGTGTGCTCCTTGCTGCGTTTCTGTTTGCCACTTGCATCGCTCCACATGTGTCGATCTGTGGGCAGACTCTTTGCAGTAAAGCCGCTAATGGGATTCCAGCGCTGATTCTCATACACATAGTAGGTGTGCGTGTCAATCATAGAGTTTATTTTGCCAGAGCCCTCCAAACCCTTCAGGAACATGCCGCCCCAGCCGCTATTATATGCCCAAGCCGTATTATCGCACGAAATGCCCCAGACAACATCGACTCCACTGTTGAAGACTCGCTTCACATGGCCACCAATCTGACGCCAGTGCATCTGTTGCAGCGATACAATCAGCGAAGGCGATCGATACACTACACTGAACAGTTTCACACGTCCGCTGACATACAGACAGGTAACGGCAGCCGGATCTGTGCGATATTTATAATCCGAATAAGGGGCGTTGTTCACCACAATCTGATAATGATTTTCAAGTGCCCTGCAAAGGTGATTCGGCACATAAGCAATTAATTGTAAAACATAGCAATTAACATGTAAACTCACTTAATTTTTACTGTGAAGGTCGCACCGGGAGCAAACACCATGTGGTCATTGCGTATTTCATCTAACCACTCCGAATCTATCATGGAATTGAGTACAGTTGTGCGCTCATTAAAACGTGGATTAATGTGCATGGCAATCACACGATATTTCTCTATACGATGAGGCAGTGCTTTTATATTCGAATGACACTGCAAGTCGAAGCGAATTTGATCGGCATCATCGTAGACACAGCCAGCTATTTCCAGCTCACTGCCGCAGGGCATGCTAAAAGATAAATTGTTGGGTTAACACTATAACAAGAAGCTTTCTCTCAACACTTACCCATTGTACAGTGTATTGTAGTAGGGTGTTTCACACGTAGACACATCCATACGCTCTACATAATGCGCTTGACCATTGTCGGTCTTCTGCAGCTGTTGGGCCTTCATGTTTGCCGCATCGAAAACAAACACATCGCCCTGATCACTGGTCAGCCAAATTGCGTTGCTTGCTGGCTTGCCCATTAGCATATTGATTTGACTGCATACGGAGGACAGGTGGGATAGCCAGTCTTCCATATCCGCATCGCTAGTGAACTGTAATTTGACTGGACTGCAGTTGATGGGTAGATGAACTGCATGGATGGCCAGACGTGGTGAGCCCGGTTCACTGCAGCACTGCACACAAGTTATATCTGATAGTGCGAATTGTATTTTGGTTGCTGATCCGTCTGGACTTAGCACCGAGAAGGTGCCTGAATCATTTTCGGAGCTATCGCCACCGTTGCCGCTTACCCACTCCAACTCGATGGAGCAGTCTTCAAAGTCACCAGCTGGATGCTGATAACGCGCGTCTGCCGATTTAATCCAGGATGTCAACTCCACAGCCTTCTCATAATGTGTTTCCTGCTGCAGCTTAGACAATTTCTCCTGGCGTTGCTTAAGCTTTTCTAACAGATCGTTGCGCCAATTGGGATTTGCATCGGTTTTGCCATCATTTGCGGCATGCTCGTTAAACCAGTTGGGTATGTTGTTGACATCCACTGTCACTGCACCCGTAGCTATACAGCTCCACATGACCGCACACTCTGTCCAAAATTGTGAACCATTATGATCGTCATCTTCGCCCAAGAACGCGTCCGAGCCATGTGCCGACTCTGATTCAAAGACTGCCGAATCACTCTCCGGATGCGCTTCAGTGCCCACAATAGAGCCAACACTGCGCACTGGCGACCAGGCCCGTGGATTTTTTAGCTGTGTCTCAAATTTACCAGTAATCTCAGCGACGTCGGCAGCAGGAGCACTCGATGCATGCGAGGATGTCTCACGCAATGCTGTTGCTCGATGCTTCTGACGCTCGTTCAGATTAAGGCTACCAATGGTAGGTGGAGAATCAGCGTTTAACTTCCAGCGATCGTTTTTCAAACGGCTATTGAGACCATTGTTTGACGATGCATTGCTGTGTGTGGTAACTGTTTCAATGACCGCACAAGTTTCCACAACGCCCTTCTCTTTCTCCTTTGAGTACAGGTTTGAGAAGCTTTGGTGCTTGGAGCCGGGTGTTGAGCTGCTGCCGCCACTTTTGCGTGACACTATCGACAAGGAGCTAGAGGAGCGACTGATTTGCATTGGGCATTGGATTTTCAGCCATTTCTTGCCGGTGGGATCGGCGGCACTGACGCCAGACCGATAGTATATAGCGCGATCAGCAGCGCCAATAGCAAACACCTGTTGATAATGACGCAATAATAAATAATTGTTTGATTATTGTGCAGTAAATAAATTACCTGATCGTTGGGAGCTACAGAGATCATTGATAGATTGCCCACCATTTCCACCCAACCCTTGCCAATGGCCGCATCTTCACTTATGCCAGCTGCATCACCTTTGATACCCCGTCGAAACCAAGCATGATGGTCATTTGTTATACACCAAACTGCATCGGTGCCCACTGAGATTTGTAAAATTCGCAATCCACGGGGCGTATCCGTCTGTGAACTTGTTGCAACCGGTGATTTAACATCCAGCCACGATTCACCCGAGAGGTTATCGCGAGTAATGCCCGTGCGCACGATCACACGTCCATTGTAGAGTACTGCCCAGACTAGGCCCGTTGGACCTACACTAATCTGTGAGAGTTCACTTCCAATGGGCGTATTAATGGCTGTCCACCTCAAGCCCTCAGGTGCGCTAGCTGTGACGCCTGTGCGAAACATGGCTCTGCCATGTGCCGTTATGGCCCAAACACAAAGGGTTCCGGCGCGAGCATTGGGCACTTGTGTGCCACCGATGGCCACATCGATAAACGGCTCTTGCGTGGGATCCTTGTGCAAAGGTGCAACGGCACACCAGCTATTAAGTGCGGCATAGCGTCGAAAGCGTATCCATTTTCGCCTGCGTACATACGAGTTCCATGACTTTTTTGCAGAGTACGATGCTGGGAAATCTAACGCATACATCCATCCATCTTCCGGAAGCTGCTGACCATCAAGTTCGAGGTCCAGATGCCAATCCCCATCCCATTGCCAGGCCATGGAGGGCAAGCGTATTTTATCAACGCCTCTCTCTATGCTGCCATCAGCGTTAGAGTATTTGTAACGGTCGGTGGGCAGCAACGTTTTCGAAAATCCCTCGATGGGCAGCCAACGCTCGTTTTCGAACGACTCCTCCTTGACCCGTATGGGCACATCTAGGCCGTGCACATGTACATACACCTGTCGATCTCCACCAATTGCCCACATGTAATTTGGTACTGCGCTGATTTTCTTGAATTCCAGACCAAGATAGGGGAATTCGCGCCACCCGTTTGAGCTGGTGGACAGCGTATGGACGCGTCCCTCGCTACTGGTGGCGAACAGTAGACTGCTTGGCATGATTTATTCAAATTTTCAACTATGGTTCTTAAGTAGCTGTCTTCGTTCTCTGTGTTTCATTGTTTCACACATTTACAAAAAAATTGATTTTCCGTTCAAGTTGATACAAAAAAAGTTGCCACATCAAGCATGAATGGTAACAGCTGGCTGCAGACTACGAATGGCAGCTCTGTCCATTGACTGTAAACCTTAACAATTTGTGCATTTGTGTGGGTATTCCTGACAGAGGATATTCATATGTGTATATTTATATGTATATATAAACATCTTTGTGCTTATAACATTGCTAAAGCGTCAAATTGCGAATTATAATTCAATAATTATAATGTCAGAAAACAAAATGTTTTGTTGAAAATTTCAAATACCGGCATCGATGTAATTCAATTCACTAATGCAGTGCTGCCAGATAGCCAAAAGTTCTGAGTATTTTTTAAGATAACTAGGTATACTTATTCCAATTGTGTAAATGTGTGGTATCAATTGTGTAATAATATTGTGACTTTCTGAATATGTTGTCGGCTATCTGGAAATGGTAAGTGTGGGCGCATTTGACCCATCTGGCAACCTTATGCATTTGACATGTCATATCAGTGACGCGTTTTAGTTAATACAAATTTTCCATAAATTAACCTTCACAATTAAATACGCACCAGTCTTCATAGCAACTATTGCATTTCAATAAATAAACTAGCGTTCCAAGAGCTATCAACATCCTCAAGAAAGTTTCCCTTTCCCTTTTTGGATTTTAATAGGATTTCTCAAAAACCAAAAGTAAACATGGACAGTGTTGAAGCTCAGTTTGTTCGCGAAGCAATAACCAAAAACAAGGTTACAATATTCAGCAAAACTTATTGTCCATATTGCAACATAGCCAAAGAGGTAAGAAAAATTGCATTCACATGAAATAAACCTCTTCTTAACTCAGAACAATTCCAGCCATTCCGCAAGCTGAATGTAAATGCTATGATAATAGAGCTGGATGAGCGCAAAGACGGCAACGAAATCCAATCGGTTTTGGGTGAAATGACTGGCGGTCGAACGGTAAGTCTAAAACAATATATTATTTAATTTATTGTTTCTTATCTTAACGTTTTGTTTCTAACGTACGCAGGTGCCCCGCGTGTTTATTGATGGGAAATTTATTGGCGGCGGTACAGATATTAAGCGTATGTACGAAATGGGAACGCTGCAAAAATACTTTGAATAATGGAACGCTTTTATATGTATTTGCAAAAGTTTAAGACATATTTTAGTGAAAATTAAAAAGCTTGTTGACATAAGTTGTGTAAATAAATTTACTCTTGTAAATCAATCCTAAATAAATAGAAGAGTAACAGCAAAAGCCATTCTATTTATCTTTGTTTATTAATTTACTGTGATGAATAATTTGTTCCTTTTTATATATATTACGCATAAGGGGAAGACTAATACGAAATACTTCGACATCTGGAGATACACCTATCGAGTTTTTTGTGAACGTATCGATACTTATCGATTTAATATCAACAGGTTTTGTTTAGGCTGATAGTGCAGATGTAAATAATTAAATAATATTATGGCTGAGCTAGTGCGTGGTGAAGCTTCGGAATCTGACGAAGAGCATGACAATCGCAAGGCATGTGTACCAAACAAATAAAGTGAAGCATGACTCTAATCTATTTGTTGCAGATATTTGCAGCTGAAGTTTCTGGCGAGGCAACCGAAGAAGAAGATGAAGACATATACGAGCAGCCAAGTAGTCCCAGCGTTACCGCCTCCATATATCGTAACAATCTGCTGCAGCGCAAACTAAGTAAATGCTATAATGTAATTTAAAACAAGCAAAGAATGTACTATTCAAATTTGCAGTTGAGAGTAATATTGACATTTGTAAAGCGCTAACTTCATTCACGCGCAACTTTGTTGTGGATGCTTCCAAGCAGCTGCTGGCTACCGATCAAATACTCATCAAATCCCAAGTGTCATTGCAGTCAGCGCACACGGCGCTGCAACAGGCACAACGGAATACCGCACAGTTGCAGGCACGTACTGCAACGGCTTTGACAAGCAGTTTTATACCCATTATTCATCTAAGGGAGACGACAAGTAATTAACAGTTTCGTGTTTGTGGAAAGTTTTTTAAATAAACAAACAAATTAATCTAATCTTCTGTATCCGAATTAGCCGCATACAGTTGACTATTTGGTGATGGTTCCCGCGGCACATAAGTGTTTTGAAAACAGCGCGAAAATATGGTGCGTACCATTCGACCACGTTCCCGTTCCGGCGACTGCGGTATGCTTTCCTCTTCATCATCCTCGTCTTCGTTGGCATCTGCCGCTTTGTGCGGAGGCATGAGTGTGGGTGGCACATCCTCTGTATTAAAGAAACACACCTCGGTACTACTGGGCGCCATTGGTGGGCTGGCCTCTAAAGCATCTGATACGGCCAGTAACATCGCTTCTGCGTCCGCCTCCACTTCCACCACATCCACAGTGTCACCATCGGCCAGCAGTCGTACGGGCTGTATTGAAGATGCTACAGATGGCCGCTCTGCTTGATGCTCGGGAAATTGAAACAGTGGCGTGCCCACCTCCGATAGCGTTGTGTCTTCAGCAAGACGGCGTTTTTGTTGAATTTCTGATGCAGGCGTGCTGCTTTTTCGTTTCTGTGTCACATTTGTCTGGTTACACATGGTTACCTCTCGCGGACAGTATTCTGCCGAGAAGCTAACATCATCAGGTGACAGTGTTGATAAGATCAATAAGCATTCTATTTCGCTGTGTTTCTTAATCTTCATAATGAATGGACTGCCAGCGTCGTCAAACTCCAGCGCCAATTGTGCATTTAGTGCTTCAGCGAATAGCAAAAAGGCGCGAAACTCTTTGATGCAAAATGTTATGACTGATCCTTCTGGCACCTGGTAGTGTTCAAATTCACTGGGCTTTAGTTTAAGTTGCGAGCGCATAAACTTGTCATTGACACGAGCGCCTTCAATATAGTTCTTGGCCGACAGACTTTCGGGTGTCGCCTCTAGAGTCAGTTCCTCCTCCGAGGCATTAAAGCTATTTGAAATCTCCATAAATAACTTGTGGTCGCCACGTATGCTGAAATTAAATTGAATTTTAGAAATACAGATAAAAAAAACGAATGTTATCCTACATATTGGCACTCTTATCAGTGGGCACATCCGAGGTAATGTTTTGTTCATCCACAATTGCAATCAGTGCCTGCTTTGTGGTTTCAAGCTTGCAACGCAGATTAACTTGGAACTTGGTGCGGTTACCCATGATGCTCAGTTCGCAGTGTTCGACCTTTTGAAGTATGGAAAAGCATTAAGCATTGGTATTAAAAGTTGTTTAAACACTCACTTGCTTCATATTGCGAAATACGCCTAGGCATGGCTTCATGGCAATTTTGCAACAACAATCGCCAGACGGTGGCAGCTGAAATGTATCAAACATGGAGCGACTGAAGTTAATGCTACCCACCGCAGATTGTGTTGCATTGATGGTGCGCATTCTAAGTCCATTTGCATCTGCTTCAATGAACAGCTCCTTGCCGACTTTGGACAACGATTGTATGGCCTTGGCAATGACTGGTAATTCGATTTCAATTAAAAGAAAATACGTACACATTTAAACTTCATGCGCTTTACTTACCGCGCGCATTGCCACCCTCCAATGTGCACTTCATTAATTGTAATATAATAAATGCTGTTTGCCAAATTAAAATTTCGGCGCGCTTTCGTTTATAAACAAAGAAAAGGGATCAGCTGGTGCAGCTGGCAACACTCACAATAACAGCAGTTTTATAAAGCATCGATAAGCGTAGATCATGTTCTCGTTGGTAATATTACATCCCTCACACATTTGTTAAATAGTGGCAACGCTGACAGGCCGGTAAAACGCCACATCAGTTTTTCGCCTTAGATTTAATTAAGAATTATAGTTTTGTGCCGAAGTTAAAGTGTTTAATTATACCTATTGGTGGTCAGATACATTTGCCCTGTTTTAAAATCAGTGCGACATGTGCGTGTAAAAAGCAGATAAATACAAAAACACACAATAACAAAAATGTTACGTCTTGTGCATGTTTTGTTGGCAACGACGGCGACGTTGACGTTATTAACGCCTGCATGTGTAGGAACAGGTGCTGCCGAGTCCAGTCAGAGCTATCCAATAACAACCCTTATCAATGCAAAATGGACCCAAACACCATTATATTTAGAGATTGCAGAGTATTTGGCAGATGAGCAGGCGGGTCTGTTCTGGGACTACGTAAAGGCTGTGACGGCATTGGATACTGCGCTCAATGATTACGGTACGTAGTGAAAGAGTAAACAATAAGGTTACCAGAGTTTTAAAACATATAAATATTTTTTTATTTTAAATTCTATAAAACATAACATTGCAGATACGGAGTCGCAACAATACAATGCCGCCTTGCAGCTTGTCCGCACGCATATTAGCGCGCCACAGCTTCCGATTCTCAAATTGGTCGTCTCAATGCACAGTCTTACGCCCCGCATTCAAACGCACTTTCAACTGGCTGACGAACTGCGTGCTGCGGGCGCCTGTCAGGGTGCCATCTATGCGCAGGTGGGAACAGAGCTTGCCTGCAATTTTGCTGAGCTGGAGCAAAAGTTGAAGCTTCCACATGCTGCGAGCAGCCTAGACGCCAATGTTTTAAGCTATAGCTTTGATCACGTATATCCCGGGAGCGAGAATAATACCCGTACAGTGGTGCTCTATGGTGATTTGGGCAGTGCCACAATTCGGCCATATCACAAGCTATTGGAGGCTGCTGCAAATTCGGGAAAAGTCCGTTACTTGTTGCGTCATCAGCTGGCCGAGCGAAGTGGACGACCTGTTCGCTTATCTGGTTACGGTGTCGAGCTACATTTGAAATCTACGGAGTACAAAAGTCAAGATGATGCGCCAAAGCCAGAAACAGGCAATGACAGCTCTGCTAACGCAGAGGAATCCACAAATGAAACAGATGTGCTAGGCTTTGATTTTAAGCTGCTGAAAGCTAAGCATCCAGCTCTAAAGAATGCTTTGGATCAACTACGGCAGCGTCTGCTGCAGGGCAACGATGAGATCGCACAGCTTAAAGCGTGGGAGTTCCAAGATTTGGGCTTGCAAGCTGCCGCAGCCATAGCAGAGATTCAGGGAGACGAAGCGCTGCAGATTCTTCAGTATACGGCTCACAATTTTCCCATGCTCGCACGCACTCTGCTTGCCCACAGGGTGTCCGATGAATTGCGTGCTGAAGTTAAGCACAATACGGATTCCCTGGGTCGTAGCCTAAATGTTGCGCCACCAGACGGTGCTCTGTTTATAAACGGATTGTTTTTTGATGCGGATACTATGGATTTGTACACTTTGGTGGAAACACTGCGTTCCGAGACACGTGTGCTGGAGAGCCTATACGGGAACAATGTGCATGGCAGCCTGGCCAGCGCATTGCTAGCCTTAGACTTGAATAGTGCCAACAAGAAGGAGTTTGCAATTGACATTCGAGATACAGCGGTGCAGTGGATTAATGATATTGAGCAGGATGCACAATATAGACGATGGCCGGCATCCGTTATGGACTTGTTACGTCCCACATTTCCCGGAATGTTGCGCAACATACGCAAAAATGTATTTAATCTGGTGCTGGTTGTGGATCCACTGCAGCAAGAAGCACGCAGCGTTATCAAATTGTCGGAATCATTTGTCATACATCAG
Organism: Scaptomyza caliginosa; assembly: GCA_035044725.1. Classification (NCBI taxonomy): domain Eukaryota; kingdom Metazoa; phylum Arthropoda; class Insecta; order Diptera; family Drosophilidae; genus Scaptomyza; species Scaptomyza caliginosa. The sequence continues at coordinate 1,141,672 of JAWNNR010001059.1, read as the reverse complement.
GCGCCCATTCGCTTGGGTCTGGTCTTCGATGGCAGAGCCATGAACGAAGACACTGCTGACGATTATGTGGCCATTACATGTGCTTTCAACTATGTGAGCCAACAAAAAGATGCCCGCGCCGCCCTTAGTTTCCTAACCGACATATATGCAGCTGTGGGAGAAACGGCGCCAGTCACCAAGCAACATATTGTTAAGCAGCTTACCAAGGAGTTTACGTCGCTGAGCAGCATTAAAGCCAAGGAGCTGCTTGGTGAGGACTCCGACTACGATTACGGACGTCAGCTGGCAACAGAGTTTGTGCAACGTTTGGGCTTTGGCGATGTGCGTCAGCCTCAGGCTCTACTTAACGGTGCGCCCATGCCAAGCAATATCATCAGTGCGGACAGCGACTTTGAGGAGGCCATCTTTACAGAGATCATGAGCCAAACAACGGCTTTGCAAAAGGCTGTATACCGTGGCGAGCTGACCGACAGCGATGAAATGATTAACTATCTAATGAATCAGCCGCATGTGATGCCGCGTCTCAATCAACGGATACTAAGCCAGGAGGATGCCAAGTATTTGGATATTAATGGCGTAGCGGCCCAGCAACTTGGAAATGCGGCAGCACTGAATAACCTCTCGAATCGTGACATGACCGCAACGTTAATGGCAAATCTTAAATACTTTGGTGGCAAACAGAGCACTGAACGCATTGGCGGCGCCTCTCTTCAGTTTCTTACCCTGTGGGTCTTTGCCGATCTGGAGACAGATGATGGACGTGAGCTGCTTACTCATGCTCTGGATTATGTGCGTGGCAGTGAAAGTGTCCGTTTGGCATTTATACCCAACACGGAAGGAGCGAGCGATAAACGTAGCCTTAATCGTTTGGCCTGGGCGGCAATGCACTCAATGGAGCCGGCAAAGGCATCAGAACAGGTGCTTAAGTGGTTGCGTCTTAAGAAGAAGCAACGCATTGAGGATATACCCAAGCAGCTGGAGGATGTTCTGGGCAGCACGGAATTGCATTTAAAGATGTTGCGCGTGTATGCACAACGTGTCTTAGGATTGAACAAATCCCAACGTCTGGTTATTGGTAATGGTCGACTCTATGGACCCCTGAACGCTGCTGAGAGTTTCGATAGCGCTGACTTTGCGCTCCTGGCACGCTACAGTGATCTACAGTATGGTGATAAGGTGCGCGATGTGCTCAAGGAATCCGCCACTGAAGTCCATGCCGATTTCAACAGTGATACCCTGGTTAAGCTCTATGCTAGTCTGTTGCCACGACAAACCAAGACGCGCTTCAAGCTGCCCACAGATCTGAAAACAGATCATTCTGTGGTTAAGTTACCGGCGAAACAACAAAACGTGCCACACTTTGATATTGTTGCCGTGTTGGATCCTGCCTCTAGAGCGGCTCAAAAACTTACGCCAATTATTATATTGTTGCGACAAACGCTGAATTGTCAGCTGCAACTTTACCTCACACCCGTTGCCCAACATAGCGATATGCCAGTCAAGAATTTCTATCGCTACGTCGTCGAATCTGAGGTGCAGTTTGAGGCGAGCGGTGCACGCGCTGAAGGACCACTGGCCAAGTTTAGTGGTTTGCCTGCCAATCCTTTGCTTACACAACAGCTGCAGGTGCCCGAGAATTGGCTGGTGGAGGCAGTGCGTGCTGTCTACGATCTGGATAATATTAAGCTGCGAGACATTGGTGGACCTGTTCACAGTGAATTTGGCTTGGAGTATCTGTTGTTGGAGGGACATTGCTTTGATGCTGCAAGCGGTGCACCGCCTCGTGGCTTGCAATTGATTCTGGGTACTAAGACGCAACCATCGCTGGTGGATACCATTGTAATGGCCAATTTGGGCTATTTCCAGCTGAAGGCTAACCCAGGAGCTTGGACATTGCGTCTACGTGAAGGCAAATCATCAGATATTTATGCCATAAGCCATGCCGAGGGACCCAATACACTGCATCAATCTCAAACGGGTGCGGTGCAGGTGCTGATCACCTCGCTGCGCTCTCATGTGACCAAATTGAGGGTATCCAAACGACCGGGCATGCAGAATGCGGAGCTGCTTTCGGATGATACAGCACCTGCGCACTCTGGCATATGGAACAGCATTGCCAATAGTTTTAGCGGCAATAGTGGAACTGCTGCAACGGATGAGGAAGCGGAAACCATTAACATATTCTCAGTGGCCTCCGGACATTTGTATGAGCGTCTGTTGCGCATTATGATGGTATCGCTGCTAAAGCACACCAAGTCACCGGTGAAATTCTGGTTCCTCAAGAACTATTTGTCGCCACAGTTTACGGACTTTTTGCCGCACATGGCCAAGGATTACAACTTCCAATATGAGCTGGTGCAATACAAATGGCCACGTTGGCTACACCAGCAAACGGAGAAACAGCGTACGATTTGGGGCTATAAGATCCTCTTTTTGGACGTACTGTTTCCACTCAATGTGCGCAAGATTATCTTTGTGGATGCGGATGCAATTGTTCGTACGGATATCAAGGAGCTGTATGATTTGGACTTGGGTGGTGCACCCTATGCGTATACACCCTTCTGTGATTCGCGCAAGGAAATGGAGGGTTTCCGATTCTGGAAGCATGGCTACTGGCGCAGTCATTTGATGGGCAGACGCTATCACATTTCCGCTTTGTATGTGGTGGATTTGAAGCGTTTCCGTAAGATTGCGGCAGGTGATCGGCTGCGTGGTCAGTACCAAGCGCTGAGTCAGGATCCAAATAGTTTGGCCAATCTGGATCAGGATTTGCCCAACAATATGATACATCAGGTGGCCATTAAATCGCTGCCAGACGATTGGCTATGGTGTCAGACCTGGTGCAGCGATAGCTCCTTTAAGAGCGCTAAGGTCATTGATCTGTGCAATAATCCACAGACCAAGGAGGCCAAATTGACGGCCGCTCAACGCATTGTGCCCGAGTGGAAGGATTACGATGCGGAACTTAAAGCGCTGCTGGCACGCATCGAGGATCATGAGAATCATAATACCGGTGGCAACAGGGATAATCCTACCGATGACGAGGATGATCATGTGGCTGTATTATCAGAACCGCCGCCACCTGAATACGTCCATGGCGAGCTGTGATTGCTGTCTGTCATCTAATTGTTTAGTAAATTTAAGCCTAATGTCCTTTATACTTGGTAATTAATTAAATTAGCTAAGCTCAATAACACTCTAGCCAAGCAGCCAACTATATTTTAGACATTTTAATTAGCAATTAAATAAAAATATTAATGAAAAGCTCCAAGTCTGAAATGTTTTGCATTCCAAGAGCCTCTCGCCACAATTTGAACTCAGCTGAACTTAAGATAATAAAAGAAATCATTTGAATGAATGCAAATCCACTTTGTTTTATTTACTTATAAACAGCTGCAAATGTACTCTAGAAAACAAATTAATATGATTTGATTAGTTTTGTATTTGACTTTATTTTTTTTCTTCTGTTTTTCTAAATTATAATTTAAATTCACGTACTTTTGTTTCCTACATAAAGAAATTATTAATATTTTCATAAGGTTTATTTGATGTTAATAGCATAATTTTGTTTTTTCTATATTCTCTAGAGAATTTGTGTCCGATTCATGGGCATTCTATTTATTGTAAGGCAGACAAGTGCAGTCCAAATAGTTTTTATGCTGTTTTATTTTAGTTTGGAAATTCATTAAAAAAATTGTACTTCTCATAAAGCGTGTACTTTTAATTCTTTTGGTTGCCTAATGTATTATTATTATTTGTTTTATATATTTCTTTGCATACTTTAGCATAGTATATAATTTTTAAAAAATGTTTTTCATTATTTAATCTAACGCTGAGTGTAGTATACGAGTGTTAGGTAATTAAAGCTTTGGTTTTTTTTAAAAAATTGGTTTTTTCTCAATATGTTATAAGTATGTATATGTTTTTTGTTCAGACTACGCAATAGTTGCTAAATTTGAAACATTTTCTTGGCTTAACAAAAACCGTAGGGGTTAAGAAATAATTAACATATTAATGTTAGGGTTTGTTAATTTGTTTTTTTTTTTGTTTGTTCTAAGTTTTGATAAGAGCTGCTAGTCCTTGATTATAAATTATATAGAAAAATGCTGCTGCTGCACAAAAGTTGTTTACTCAATTAAGAATCTGTAGTATCTTCAAGTTGTATACCATATATATATATATAGATATAGGTTTGTATATGCTTTGTATGTATATTGTATCTTGCGCTGCTTACGTGCTAAGAATTGACGGAAAATTAGACTGAAGTTTCGTTACGAGTCTATTACAGTATTCAAATAAATATTGTTCTTTCGTTTCATTCTGTTCATTTTTTGACTTCATGCTAGTTTGTTTGTGTTTGGTATTCAAAATATTTTATTGTATATGCATATTGTATTCGTCTTTGCTTTGTTCAGTTGAGACGTAAAGTTGATTCTGTTATTAATGTACTTTTGCTGAATGCTTTTAATTAATTGTTTCGTTGTTCTTGGTTATCTATGGTATTTTATTGCTTTAATCCAAATGTTTATACATATCCTCCAGTTGTGGCTTGAAATAGCTCTTCAATTGCGGCCTCTTGGCCTTGAATGTGGGCGTAAGAAGTCCATTTTGTACCGAGAACGGATCGGGATGCAAATAAACATCCTTGACCTGCATTCAAATACGTACATTATATAACCAATAAAGTATGATCTATTTTGTTTAAATGGTACGCACCTGTTCGAATGACTTTAGTCCACTCTGTTTGCCCCAATTGAGCATATCGTTCATAATCAGTTCCTTCACATTCTTATTATTGCACAGGACGGAGAGTGTGCCCCGAACATTGTTTTCCGTGGCCCACTGCTTCAAAACATCGACATCAGGTACAACAACAGCGATAATACAGCTCTGTAAGTATATTGAGAATTGTAAGACTTAAACTTCTTTCTCTCATTGACGAATATATTCTAAATTAATAATAAATATTCTCTCACGCTTCGATGCTTTTAATACCGTTATTTTCTCATGCTTTTCGACCGTGTTTTTTCATAATTTTCTTTTAAGGTATATTAAGCCAATAGATGGCGCACTTTTGAAAGTAATCCGAGTTGAATTTATTTGAATAAGCTGTACATTTGTTGAAGTGTATATTGAATATTTTTTAGACCTTACTGCTAGTTTAAGCTTTAATATGTTTGACTTTAAATTACCTTTAAACTCTCGCCGTAGACATAGACTTGATCGACATATTGACTCAGCGTATATATGTTCTCAATCTTTTCGGGCACTATGTACTCGCCCTGACTTAGCTTAAAGATGTGCTTGCGACGATCGATGATGCGCAGTGTTCCATTGGGCAACCACATTCCCACATCTCCCGTATGATGCCAGCCCTCAGCATCAATGGCTTCGGCAGTTTTTTCCGGATCCTTATAGTAACTGCAGTTGGAAATAAATACCATTTACCATCTAAGTTGGAATTGATAATTTCCCGTGAACTTACCCATGAAACACATTGGATCCACGCACACAAACTTCGCCGGTGTTTTGATTTGCAAAGTACTCCATTTCGGGAACATCGACAAGCTTGACGGCATTGCAGGAAACGGGCGGACCAACATGATTGGGCACATGATCACCCTGAACGGTGACCGTTATGGCGCCCGTACATTCCGTCTGGCCATAGCCCTCCAACACCAGACAGCCAAGGGCGCAACGCATAAAGGTCAAGACATTTCCAGCCAACGGGGCTGAGCCAACAAGCATGAGTCGCAGATTGCCACCAAAGGCCTGATGTACCTTCTTGAAGACCAACTTATCCCAGCAACCATTGCGTCGCAACACTCCACGAGCAATCTCCTTCTCCTTGGCCTTCAAGGCCATGTTGAAGAGACCGCGCTTGAGCCCAGAATTGGCGATATCATTCTGTATCTTGTCATAGACACGATTCAGAAGACGAGGCACTGCCGGCATCACAGTCGGCTTGAGCATCTTCAGATCATTGGTCAGCTCCTTGATGTCGCCGGAGTAGAAACCCACACAGCCACCCACATAGTACATGGCATTTTCACAGCAACGCTCAAACATGTGCGCCAATGGCAGAAACGAGATCATCACATCTCCTGCCCGAATGCGATGATCGCCCATTTGTAGAATCACCGAACAGACACCTGCAACCACATTGCCATGTGTGAGCATAACGCCCTTGGGATTGCCAGTTGTGCCGGATGTATAGCAAACGGTGCACAGATCTTCGGAAGTGGGCGGCACCTCCGGGTGATTGCCCTTGGCGCCCAGCTTCTCCACATCAATGAACGAGAAGATCTGAACACCACGGCTGCGTGCACGCTCCAGCGTCGTCTGGCGTATGGGCTTAATGGACACAATGATCTTCAAGCTACGCGGTGCCTTCTCCAACATCATCGAGGCCTTAGCATCGTCCTCCACAATGATAATGGACATTTCCGTCTGGCGTATGATAAAAGCACAGGCATCTGGACCAAGTGTGTCATACAGCGGCACCACAACCAGCGAGAACGAGTAGCACGCCTGCTCGTACAGTATCCATTCCGGACGATTCTGCGAGTAGATGCCAATCAGCTGTTTGGGACGTGCGCCCAGCGCCAACATGCCGGCGCCAAAGTTTTTGGCACGTAGCAAGGCCTCATCATAGTTAATCCACTGAAACAGGGCATTAAGAGATTAATTTGATTTGAACTTTTGGGAGAAAGACTCACTTGATAGGGCGAGGTTAGAGTCTCTCGCCAGCCAAGGCATGGACCATTGTTGGAGGCATAGGCGCCCTCACGGAACGTTTGATACAATGTTCGCACATTCTCTGTGATGTAGGATACAAATTTACCATTCTTCGACTCCTTGTAGAACTTGGAGACGTGTATTTGTTCTGGACCCTGTAAACATTTGGAAACACAAAAGACAAAACGAGTACATGCAAAAGTATGAGTGAAGGAGTTGAAGAGATAAATCAATGAGTGAGCGAGTAATCGAATGACAAATACACTTCTAAGGGAGATGCATGTTTATGTCAAGATGAAACCTATTTTGATTCCTTTATTCTTCTGAATATGATTAATTTTGTTTTGTATACATTTTCACAGCCTTAATAGTGTTGAGTTAAAGTTTTCGGTTTATCCAGTACCATGAATCTGTTGCCAATGATGGACATAAATCAATAAACGTTTTAAATTGATGTAGAAAAATCGGTTTGGCATGAGATATGGTTTATTTTAGACGAAAGGCAAAATAGCAACAACATTAAACCCATCACTCAACCAATTTAATGACTGCGATTGAGCATATCGATCTGGGATATAGTAGGTGTAATATGCGATCGATTATAATGGCCAATAGCGCACTTCCTTTATGGCAAACAGCTGCGAAGAAAATTCGAATATCAAAATAGACCAATTGGTATTGGTCTAAGTGTTGGGTTAATTTTTTGTTGCCCACTCACTGTTTGGTTTTAATGTGCACTTGCAAAATGGATATTTATTAAAAAAAATCTTATGAATATTTTGATTTTGATATCGTTTTGTTTAGATTGGAAAATGATAATGATGACGCACATGGGGCATGAATAGGGTATAGAGAGGGAAAATCAATAAGGCTGCCTACCCCTAGGGGCACAACACGCCTACCCTATGCTGTGTATCTAATGCTGGATCGTATTTAAGCTGGCAAGTGTCAGGAAAATAATACAAATATGAAAAGAATAAATAAATAACGAAAAATAAAAAGAAAAGGCATACAAAAATATCTGATTAGTTTGGCGCGTATCTTTAAGTGTAACTAAATTAGGATTTGTTTTTTATTTTGTGGAATACGGTTCACTCAATGCTTTACCTTGAGCACATCGCTCTGATTGTTTAGTTCGATTGGAACGCGTATTGTGGTTACTTGGCCGCAACAAGACATTATTTTTTTGTTGTTGTTACTTTATTTGTATCACTATAAATCACAAATTCTTTTCACTCTCTAATGCACTAGGACTCGATAATTGTTTAGCTTTATTTTAATTAACGTTCAGTTTATCGCACGTTGTCGCTTTTGATATGCACATTTTCCAAAAGAGCTGCAAAAACGCATTATTTCAATTATAACCTGCATAGCTACGCATTTTGTTTGGGTCTTTATTTAAAACACTTTGAGTTTAGGTTTTTGGGGACCATCTCGAATCATCAAAGACACATTATAATTATGGCGCTTTTGCTGACAATTTACATTTGGCAAGTGTAGCCAATTCAATTTTTGTTTATAATTATTTAATACTGTCCGAACAGGCCCAGTTCGAGCTACACTATTACCCCAACACACGCCCCCAGACTCTGGCGTTATATCGACAAAGCGTCCAATGTTCGATGTTGGCCTGCCCCAAATGTTTAAAAATAGTCACGCTCTTTTGTTGTTATCTACAGCCGAGTGGACGCAAAACACACAAAATTGCTAAATACAACAACAACGAAAACAATTTAATAGACAGTCAAATATTTTGCAGAATAAAAATCCATCTTATACTAAAAATATGTGTGTGTGTGTGTGCCTGAGTCATGGGAATCGCGATTGCGTCTCGTTGAGATGCCTTTGAGGCAATGGTTGATTGAATAATATCAATGAGTACTTAACATTTTATTAATGCTCATTTCAGGCAACATAAAAATGCTATAAATCTATAAATGGATTTTTCTTCCAAATAATTTCCCTATTTGGTTTTCTTCTAAAAGTTACAGTTCGTATAAGTGAGAGAGCTAATAAGCTACTTATTTTACTTTTTAAGCCATATATTTTTTTAAGTTTTTAAATGGCACCAATTAGTATTAAAAACCACTTGAGTATTCCAAACAAGAAGCAGCTGCAATTCTCATGTTAACATGATTGATTTTATTCATTATTTTAGCTGTATTTACAACTAGGCCTCAAAACTAAAGTCAATTAAAGGCATCTGGGTTTTTTATTGCAATCCTAAAAACACTTTTTCTTTGCATTTTATGAGATGGAACAGAATTCAGCTTTCTATCATTTAATTTTATGATGCAATTAATTAAGAAGATTTAACATTTTATGCTGATTTTTATGCATGTTAATATTATATGATTTCTTTGGGTTTTAATAAGTTTTTTGTTTTATTTAAACCGAGAGGGCGGTGGCCTTCTTCACGTTTGTATATCGTTTGTGAACTTGAACTTGATGGGTTGATGGGTTTACATGCCCGGGCAATGGCGAAGAAATTGGCACTTTGACACTTTGACAAATGGGCATTCAACTATTGGATATGTGTTTATTTATTAACAATCTTTTTTTTTTTTAGAATTTCCACTTTATTTTGTGTTTGGCCCGTGCTTTGCTTTACGTAATGATTAAACGACCGAATTTTGCTTCAATTTGTTGCAAATTGTCAAGCGACTCGTGTATTCCTCTAGTGTTTAATATACGTCGAGCTATTATTTATATATATTTGTGAAAAAAATTAAATAAATAATATGGGACTTATACACGATATATGTTGTTAGCAGACAAGATATATTTTCTTGTCGCTGCTGCTGCTTTACTTATTGGGCGAACGCGAAAAGAACGCAGAACTCAACGATACAATGTTGGTTTTCGAACTGAATGGCAAATAACTTGGCTAAAAATGATTTTGGCAAAAGATTTGGATCTTTTCTGCCTAAGACTAAGAGAGAGAGAGAGAGCGAGAAGCGAGCGAGAGAAAGTGGGTGAACGAATTGTCTATTCTAAGGCTGAGGAGATTGTTTTGCGGCTGGGAATTGGTATTGAATCGAGCGCCTAGGAATTTCATTCGTTTATAAATTTGTTTCATATTAAACGGTCTTTCAGACAGACGTGTATGCCGTTGAACACATACTACATATAGTTTCTACTTGTTATTAGGATAGTTTTTGGCTTGATCAAGTTGTCTGCCTTCGTTTTTCTGTCTTTCTGTCCTCTTTCTTGTTCTTCATTGTTATGTGCACGAGATAAATGATCACAGGGGCGGGCATGTGACGTCGTCATTTGGGATACCAGGTGGTTTATATACATATATATACATCGATTTGGCATATCGAGGGGTAATGCCAGCAATCTAATGTTTTTTTGTGTCAAAGAATTGAAATTTGGTTGCGCCGGTAAAATGCCCTTTGATGTGATTTATGATTAATAACAGGCGCAAGGTGTTAAGTTCATTTTTCAACATGATTATTAAATAAACATAGAATTCTATGTTTACATTTGCAAATAAAACACGTGTGAATCAAATACTCATTATCCAGATGTGGCACAATCAAATTAAAATGTTCAAACCTAACCTCAAAAGCTTAAGCTTATTAATAATTACACAAATTTCATACGTTTCATAAGCTGTGTACAATAAAATATGTATTGACGTTTTATTTGCATTTGCCATTTAACAAGCAACCCAATTTGCATTTATAATTTATTAGACGCCATTTGAAAATCCCATGTTATAATACAGCTTTACAAAAAAAAAAAAAATACAAAACAAAAACAAAATACCGTTGCATCGCCAGACAGGTTGTCCCTGTCATGTCATTCAAATGTTAGTGTGTACATATTTATTTGGCATTTGTGTGCTTTTCCTTATTGTTGTTTGTAATCTCATTCAGCGTTGCCACCAATTTCATTTTATTTGCAAGAAAGTAACGTAGTTGCCTTACTTCGAAATGTTGCAATTTTCTCACAGAACTTTGCTTTGTTTGTTTTGCTTGTCAATTGCATCTGTGTGGAATTTTTGTTTATTAAACGTTAAATGTAAACAATAAAGAAATCTACTGCAAACGGTCAGTGTCAATAAATGCATATGTTTACAACAATTTGCATACATCGAACAACGATTATCGAATTAGCAACAATTGAACTACAGCTGACTAATTAAGGCAACAAATACGAAAGCCAATTGACTTGAGCCATAACATGATTTATGCATCTCGTGTCCGTTGCACACAGCATCATTGATAAATGATGACCAAGCAAGTGGACAGCGTACAACGTCAACGAGCGGGCATCTTGCACATATTTTTTTGGCAACTCAACGCATAGTCTTAGCAAATTGAAGCGTGGGATGTGAATGTTTGCACCACGGTAGCAGACGCGTCATTGCCAGAATAGAAAATAGATATTATAAGCCAAAAACTGTTAGGTATGTGAAATTCAAATGTGAAGAATAATCATGTGACGCCAAACAGAAAAGAAACAGAAACACAAATACGAAATTTCGTGAAGACACATGTGCACATCAAAGGCCGTCGAATCAATTGTGTTTTACCCTTAGAAAGCAGCAGCAATACTTAAAGAAACATACTCTGTAAATAACACTAGAAAGTAACTACGTTGTCAAAGCCAAGACTTGAGCTTTAATTTAGTTAGATAAGTAAACAACTAGGACAAACACGAACTGATGATGTAATAGATGATGCAGCGACAAGTGAAAAACTTATTGAAAGTATGTCACAAAATTGAGTGGTTTGGTTTGGCTGCTTTGGTTGATGGTTATCGGTTAAACGATTCATGCTTACCTCCAGCAATGGGGATTGATTTTCCAGAGGCACTAATGGTTTTTCCGGTATTGGTCGCGTTACAAAATAGTAGGCAATACTGGCCGCTACACTCGTCAAGGTCAGTGTGCCCAGAATACCGCCAAAATAATTAAGATAACCATCGATTTCGTCCCCTGCAAAATGACATTTTAAATGATGATTTTGCTCAATAATTTGCGCTAAGATCAGTTATTGTTGTATATACAATAAGTTACCACTACATTACTAACAATACTCTTTGCTTTGATTTAGTCTGATTACGTATACGCATAGTAAAACAGAACTTTTTGGTGAATTAACTAAAACAACTGTTTTGCTAAAAAGGTTTTTTCACTATCAGAAAATACCGATTCAAAGTGTTTTTTTTTTTTTTTTTTTAAACGCAACTGCATACGAATTTTAATTAATTAAAAATTATACTTACAGAAGTATGAAAAATTGCTGACTATCAGGTGATTGATATAGGCTAAAACAGATTTCTCTGGCGTCATTATTATTATTGTTATTGTTGTTTGCTGTTTTGTTAGTGTTGTTGCTGTTGTTGTTTTCTGTTTGGTTGCTTGTAATTGTTATTGTAGTTCTTTAGATACCTGAGTGAACGTTACGTGTTTAGCTTAATGATTGCCCACAAAACTTTTTGCCTGCAAAGAAAATTAAGTTGAAAATCAATACAAAATGTCTACGTCAGCTTCAATAACTAAATATATAATTTTGTGTATGCACATAAATGCCAAACATAATATTAAATAACATTTAAATTATTCAAATAACTCTCTCAACGCCAACGACCAGAACAGAAAATAATTATAATAATATTCAGTCAATTTTCCGCCTAAATAGATAGTAATCAATAAATAAATGATATTTTAGGGTTTGTAAACGATTCAAAACATAACAATTAAAAAGCATTTGGAATTATATTATGTATATATTTACAATATATAGTAATAACAATGGATTTAATGCATTTAACCTTTGTGCTTTAATGTTATAAACTAACGATTAAATAAAATCGATAAGCTAATTACATATGGCCAGTTGATTGTTTGCATAATTATAAATGTTTTAAATTTTGTTGCTTTTTGTTTATGTTTATCAATATTTACTCTAATTACTGTGGCTGTGTATTGTTTGGAGAGCAGAGTTTAAAGATGTGAAAGAATTGTAATGAGAGCGTTTATATCTTTTATATAAATAAACAGCCTTTATCTGCAATACTCTCACTTGTTCAGTCGAATAGTAAATACCCTAGAAATTTGTTTGGAGTTGGTATATATGCTCTATATATTTGACAAACTCTTTATCTAGCATAAAACTGCACTTAAGATTTAAATAGCTTGATAAACTGCAGCTGTTGTAGAATTCAATTCGAACTAGTCGAAAGGTTTTCCCAACAAAAACACGTTTGTCAACAGTTCTTGACATCTAATAACCTATTTTCAAACTGTTCAAATAAACTGCATTTGTGTTTTCCCCTCGGCCATTATTAACAGCCTATTAGATATGCCACAAATATCCGATTTGATTCCGCCTTCAAGCTACTTGACTGTGTTGTTGGGTTTCTCTATGTAGAAAGCTGCTTTAACTCTTGATGCGATTTGCTTGTTTAACTCTTTTAGTGCTTCATCAACACCAAGCAGCTTCGGTTCAAACAAAACCCAAGCAACAATACTGATAAGTGCCATATATGTACATATATATCTATATCTGTACGTTTGTATGTGCAGGGCAGACAGTTATCAGTTGTCCCTCGAGCGAATCTGGAGCTGAAACTTTGCACTCATCATAATAAGATTATGCAGTCGAACGGGCCAAAGACCAGAGAACGAACCATTTTTTGTTCTCCACCAGTGTGTCTAGACTTGCAGAATTATGCAATGGCCTGAGCCTTAGTGCGTATATTGATTAGTTTACGCGAAGTTTAGACGGATCAAATGGATCCAATTGTTCCACAGTACGCCAAAGTGTAAGAGAAACCATTCAAATGTGCGGAAACGAGAGGGAGAGAGTTCATAAATAAGAGTCCGCAATGGGAGGAGGTCAAGGCGATTCGGCTTTTGTTCTTTTTCCCGTGTTTTTTATTCGGCAACTGCATTTTTTCTGTTTTGGCAGCATTGATTTTTCACTTACGTCGTCGGCTTTGCCGCTGTTGGCGGTGGCAAGAGAAACACGTGCACCGTGTTTAATTAGTAACTTACCACGCATGAAACTCTCAGGGTTGTTTATAATGGTGCATTGTTTTTTGTTTTGTTGCTGTTGGTTTTTAGCAGTCTTCAACCAATATCCATAAATGAAACATGAGAAAAATCAATAAAATTAACGTTTCACACACACGGTTGAGACGGCCGTTGTTTCTTGTTGTCTTTTTTTGGTTGTTAAACAAGACGGCGATGGGAGGAGCAGTACAAGAACTAGAAACCAGAGAGTACAAAACGAAAATGCTGCTAAACGTTTCGAACGACTAAACTGAACTGAAACATTGAGCCGCAAACCAAACACGACAAACCCAATCGATTCCGAGCCCGACTCTCAAACCACACACAATTCCGTCCAGACACAAAGTCAGTTTTGCAACAAAGCGGCAAGCGACGACAACAACGGCATGAATGAAGCCGCGAGAGCAGCACTGAGAGCGTTTAGGACAGCGAGAGAGCGAGAGAGAGCAGTCAAAACAAATTTATCCAAGTCAATTTTAAACTGCCGGACAAGCGGCTAAAAGGCAAAAACATGCGACACGTGCAGCGCCAATTGGGAGAGCGATACGAAAAGAGAGAGAGAGCTATTGCCGTAGGAGCGTGGGAGCAATGGCTTGTGGCTGCATGCAAAGATTAGGAGCAAGGGGGTGGTTTCTATACCATGTGCATACGTAAACCAACAACAATTGGGGGTGTCTAGCGTCTGGTTTGATGGTTGGTTTTAATGGTTGACGGGGATGAGTTGTCGTGACGCAATTGCTCCTGCAGTCCGAGGGTTGTTTAATGCATGATATGGATAAAAGGTTTATCTGCCTCACTAACTGAAATACTTTTACAATTTTTTTGAAGCAACCCACGAAAACGAAACATGTATTTAGCTGTGTTTGCTGTGTGTGCTTTTTGTCAGCTGGTGTTTGGCTCGTTGGTGACATGCAATCAGAGGATCGATACAAAATTTCCTTTGGCTTGTTCATAAAAAATGCAGAATGGCTTAAACCACAGTTATGGTCGTTGTAACACTATAACCTTTTGACCAATTTCACAGCTAACAAGACAGCTTAATGCCTTTGACTTAGTTAACGTAAGATATATATATGTATAGTGTTTTGCGAGCCAACCTTGGTGTTAACTAAGCAAATTACGCACTTCAATCTCGAGCTGTTTTGCGCTTTTGTTTGTTTTGCTTGTTTACTTAGCCAAGTTACGCCACTCATTCATTTTAAGGCCTAAGCAACCGGATAATAATGTGTAGCATACTTTCAGGATGTTTGTTTATAGCTTGGGCATGAACCCAACACTTCCGACTTGGGGCTTGGTAGCGTTTAAACGTATGTGGAACGTTTGCACCGTGGGGTCAGTGTCATGCCTGGTTCCCTTTTATCAGCACAGAAAAAAAAATAACAGACCACAAATGGCACAACCGCAACTTTCGATGAATGTTTAAAAAAAAAAAAAAAATAGGCACTAAAAAGCTTCAGAATGGTGTAAATAATTCAGTTGCTAAACGCAATTAGTTCATTATTTATGAATGTATGGACAATGG
The DNA here is from genome assembly GCA_035044725.1 of Scaptomyza caliginosa. Classification (NCBI taxonomy): domain Eukaryota; kingdom Metazoa; phylum Arthropoda; class Insecta; order Diptera; family Drosophilidae; genus Scaptomyza; species Scaptomyza caliginosa. The sequence continues at coordinate 1,126,382 of JAWNNR010001059.1, read as the reverse complement.
TCGGCGCAAGCGAGGTGGTAATCAATGTGGAGGATGTGCACAGTTCTGAGGGCAGCTTTGCCAGCACAATTGGAGGACTATGTTGCAGAGATGAACGGCAAGAGTTGAATGATGATGAGCAGGTTGTCAAAATGAAGGAAGTAACTGAAACCGAACGGGAGAAGGGCAAGAAAAGTCCGAGTGAATTATCTGGTGGCAACAACTATGCGACAAGTAAAAATGTCGCTGAGGGTAAGTGGGGAATGATTTAATGTGAGAATGTTGAAATATTTATTTGCTTCTAGGTTTCATGGATATTGCTCTACTCTCGGCGAATGCAAATCAATTGCGTTTCCTTATCACCTACAATCATGAGGCATCAACATTCTATTGCAGTCTTGTTCTGGTCATTCTCTCATTGGTGCTTCAAGTACTTGTGGGCATTGTATTGATATTCAAGGTATGACAGTGGCTTAAAGTCTCTAAACGTTAATAGATTGATGGATCGTTTCATTTACAGCGCCGCCTCAAGCGCTGCCAGAGTCGTCGGTATATGAGAACTAATGAGGTGCTTGTTATGGGTGTATTCCTTATCACTGTGATCAATGTGCTGCTAGCTGCCTTCACCACAACCGATGGACATTCGAATTGAGATTACAAAGTATAGGTTTTAAAAATTTACTTGTATTTGATACAATATATAACACACAAAAATAATATAAATGCGTTGGCTTAACAATCGTTGTAGACCGATCATTACAACCAGATCGAACTAAATGCACTTGACGTATCTGACGTACGATATCTCAGCTTTAAATATGAACAATCAACTTAGTGTAAGGCCTAAGTTTAACCGGAGAATTCCTTCTTAATGCACTTGGCAATGGTGCTCAGCTGCATGTTGGTGGTGCCCTCATAGATTGCACCGATCTTGGCATCACGATAGTATTTCTCCTGGGGGAAGTCGCGGGTGAAGCCAACGCCGCCCATCCAGTCAATGCACTTGGTGGCAGCGCGTTGAGCCACCTCTGAAGCAAAGAACTTGGCCATGGCCGCCTCCTTCTGGAAGGGCACACCAGCCTCCTGCAGGCGAGCCGCATTGTAGGTGAGCAAACGAGCTGCCTCAATCTCAGTGGCAATTGTGGCAATCTGATGCTGCATCGATTGGAAGTTGTAGATGGCATCACCGAACTGCTTGCGCTCCAACAGATATGGAATGGTCGCATCGAAAGTGCCTTGGGCCAGACCCACCATCTGGGCACCAATGCCAATGCGACCCTCGTTGAGGAAGCCAGCTGCGTACTTGTAGCCATGACCGAAGGTGCCCAGGATATTCTCCTCGGGTACGCGAACATTGTCGAAGGTCAGCATGCATGTGCCAGAGGCGCGAATGCCCAGCTTATCCTCGGGCTTGTTCACAATCAGACCAGGTGTCTCGCGGTCCACAATGAAGGTAGTAATGCCACGATAGCCCTTTAAATGAAACAAGTTATAGAATATACGCCAATTATACGCCAAACTAAGAATTTTACTTACATCCTCTGGCTTGGCATTTGCAAAGACCAGGAACACACCAGCTACATCTGAGTTGGAGATCCACATCTTGCTGCCATTGATCACGTAGTGAGAGCCATCCTTCTTGGCCACAGTCTTCAGGGAGAAGGCATCAGAGCCTGCACCGGGCTCCGTTAGAGCAAAGCTACCGGCATATTCCTGGGCCAACTTGGGCAAATATTTGGCCTTTTGTTCCGCATTGCCAAACTTGATCATCAGGGAGTTGACCAGTGTGTTGTGAATGTCCACGAAGGCAGCAACAGCTGGATCGATCTTCGACAGCTCCTCGACGACAATAATGTTGGTCATGAAATTGCAACCGCTGCCGCCAAGCTCAGTATCGACTTCAATGCCCATCAGGCCATTTTCGAAAACGGCTTTAACCACCGATGGATCGAACTTGTGCTCAAAGTCCATTTTCTTGACCAATGGCAGAATTTGTTCCTGGGCCAGTTTAGCCACTACAAAAATAAGTAAGGTAGGCAACATATTAATATTTGATCAAAAGCTTTTGTTAGCTTTTATCGTAGTCATAGTTGTTAGTGTGATCGGTTAGTAAAGCTTTTTTACAAAAAGCAAGTTAATCAAACGGACCCCCTGCATTCCGTTTGTGTGTGTACGTGGTGTGTTTATATCGGTTCTGTGTGTGTGTACGCGTGTTTCAGCTTTATCAATATTGGCGCTCTGCTGGCAAATCGCTCTCTCTCTCTCTCTCTCTGTGATAACTGCCGCTCTCACAAGCTCTGCACGCGCCTACACATGTATGTATGTATGTTCTGCCAAACATGTATGTATGTATGTACACACAATGAATGGCATATTTATTATTTATTATTAGTATCTACATATCTTCAAGCATTTCTGTTCGCAACTTGATTCGCTTGCACACGCACATTTTGTTGACTAGAGTTAAATATTTAATTGCATTTCGCAAATTCAATAAACTAGAATCAAGGCATGAACTTGTGGACAGCTGTCGTTGTCCTGTCAAACGTCCTTGATCGACGTGAGGGTGTTTAATTTCATTTTAATTGTGTAGCTTAAACGCAACTGTACCCATTAAATTGCTATTGGTTAAATATTCCTGATGATATGATTTTTCCGACAGTGTCTTAAAAACTGGTTTAGCTTTGCGATAAGTTGAACACTTTGCATGCTCAGCACAAAATAAATAAATGTTACGCAACATTGATATGTATGAAAAATAATGAATCTTAAATACCCTATTTTTATCTTTTAAAAAAAATTGTGTAAGCTCTCCAACTAAGAATCAGTGGGCGGGTTTAAAGGAGTCTTTGTAAACTCTCTTAAAATCTACTGACTCAACTCTCTAGGAGAGACGCGACCAAGTGCTTCACACATCCATTTGCTCGGCGCATCCACTAGAACAGTGGACACAGTTGAGCAGGCTGCTTCACACATTCGCATTTAATTGCTCTATCACAAGTGTAACGCTGTGGAGTTAATCGCATTTACAACCAAACAGCTGACTGACTTGTGAAAATACACCTCCTAAAGGAAGTGGGGGGAAATAAAAATTGCCTTTTCTAAAGTCCCCACACTTTGCTTCCACCCACACTCGAACACGCGACTTTGTTTCTCTTGTTTATAAAAATCAACTTCAAAAAGCTTCTCACAAAACACACAACACTGAGCAGCACTCTAACGCACAGCGCCAACGACGAGCGTTGAACGAAGCTGTCGAAAGCACAGGCTGCTAAAGCGGCAAAGCAAAGCTATTTTTAGCACACGTGTATGCGACACACCCCTCGCTTCTATGTTATGTTTATTGTTTCCCGCTGAGGCGTAATTGTTGAAGGGAATTCTGTGGAAAGTGATCAATGCAATGCACTGTTTGTTATTGTCAATCTATTTAAATTGTTTTGTCGTTGGCACGCTTTTACCGGCATCCATTATGCAAGCAAACAATAATGCTAAAGTGCAACCAATAATAACAAATTATATAATTGTTTTGCTTAACTAAGCAAAACGTCATTAAAAGAGATAAGGTTGTTAAATAAATTTAAATTAAAACAAAAAAATAATTGTTTTTTTTTTATAAGCTTAACAGTGACTATTGAAAATATGCATTCCATTCGTTTTTTTCCACTATCAAAACTCAAACACGCTTATCTATTAGTGAGTTCTACCTGCCCTCTGCATCTCTCTATCTCTCTTTCTAAATTAACAGAATGTCCAACAAAGCATGAACCGTAATTTATCAGTAAACACACACACTTACAATGGGTATCATATAAAAGTGAAAATGAGTAAATTGCATTCTTGGCAATAGTGAAAAAGCAGCATTAGTTAAATATGTATACATGATAATAAATAGGTAAAAAAAAGAATCAAAAAAAGAACAAACAACGCCAATACCTATCAACACACGCGATGATTGAATTACGTAACCAAAAAATTAATGTTGACTACCAAAATGAAGAAAGAGAATAATATCTAAAGCATATTACACTACGCACAGAATAACCCCTCAAAATGGATAACTTACCTGTCTCCTTCATCATCTTCTCATCGTCGGTGAGAGATGTCAATGGTGGAGGCAATCCAGTTGCTGAGGACATGGCGGCATTTTGCTGACGTGCTGCATTGGCCAGCTATAAAAAACCGAAGAGGAATTTTCAAGTTCAAATTTAGCTTGGAAGATTTCAGAGGCGTGGCATTAACTCACCATACGTATGGGCAACTTTTTAAGGCTGTTCATCATCTTGATTGTGTATGTACGTGTGTGTATATATATGCAAGGGGAGTTAATTCAATCAAGCTGAGAGATCACTGAAACCAGACACAAATTCGAGCACAACCCACGAACAACGGCCACAGTTGACTTCACATGCGCGACTAATTTCCAATTGGGCTCCAGTGGCAGATGTTGGTTGCCGATCAGCAAGAAGAAAATCAAGAATTCAAAAGCTTTCAGTTAATAAACTCAACACAGCAAGTGTGTTCAAAACGTGTGACCGTTATGCTCATGCATAAATCGTGACGAATTTCTTTTTCAAAATTTAGATCGGTATCGCTTACCGAAATAACTTGATATAAAATTATAATTATAATTGAAGACATGATTTGTTTACAATGTTTATCTTCTAAGATAAGAAGATACTTTATAAGTATACAGATAGTTAGTATAAAGATGGATGTGTAATTTTATTCAAGTTACTCAACTGTTTAGTTGCTGACTCGACCATGTGGCAGCGCTAGATGAAAGTGTTGGAAAGCAATGTGTTACCATTTTGAGTAAATTTTTTGACACTTCCGCCGGTCGCAGCTGTCAAAATTCTTTCTTTTCGTTGTTATTGCGACGGTAGTTTGGTGTAAGTTTTTATGTTCGATATAATTTCGCATTTGTTTGGCCATCATTGTTTATTTTGATAAGTTAATAATGAAAATGTGTAGCGCACAACGCAGCACACATATTATAAGTGAAATTGTGTCGGCTATAATAATTGTTGTGTGAAAACGAAACGGCAAACACAAACAAATGCGAATTATGAATGCATTTCCAATTGACATATATACGTTGCTAATAACTGGAATTGATTATCATCTTTACAGCCTGCACAACCAATCAAAATGAAATTGAACAAGTTTGTGTCGTCGTCGCGTAGGAAGAACCGCAAGCGCCACTTCCAGGCCCCCTCACACATCCGCCGTCGTCTGATGTCTGCCCCTCTCTCCAAGGAGCTGCGTCAGAAGTACAACGTGCGCTCGATGCCAATTCGCCGTGACGATGAGGTCCAGGTCATCCGTGGCCACTACAAGACCAACCAGGTCGGCAAGGTGGTGCAGTCCTACCGCAAGAAGTTCGTCGTCTACATTGAGAAGATCCAGCGTGAGAATGCCAACGGCACTAACGTCTATGTGGGCATCCATCCCAGCAAGGTGTTGATTGTTAAGCTGAAGCTCGACAAGGATCGCAAGGCCATTCTGGATCGTCGCAGCAAGGGACGTTTGGCTGCATTGGGCAAGGACAAGGGCAAGTACACCGAAGAGACGGCTGCCGCTCAGCCCATGGAGACCGCGTAAAATCAACAACAATAATAACAGTACAATGTGTACCACCAGCAGCAGAGCAGCAAAACAACAACATTAAGATCCATTGCCAACTGGCACTGTTTACAGTTTTAACCGTAACGTTTAGTGTCGAGGAGTAAACAACAAAAAAAAAAATAGTGTGAAGTGAGAAAATGCATCAATTCTTTTACAATAAAGGACCGTTACATTTTCCCAAAGTTTGTAAAATACTTATTTTTTATTATACTTTTATTATATCGATTAATTGAACTATTAGTGCTTTTTCGAGAAGAAGAAATATTGATACAAAACAATATGATAAATATGAGAAACTAAAAACAAAAAATAGAAAAATATGACATCCTTGCGTCAAATGTCAGGGACATCGCCGCATCCCTTGCGTCAAATGTCAGACATTGCCAGGAAAGTTGATAGCCCTGGAAATTAGTTTAGTTCATTTTAAAACGTTGAGCTGAGTTAACTAAATGCTTGTCTTTAGTTAAAAGTTGAAAACTTATTCGGCGAAATAGGCTTTCTTAATTCCGAACTTTATAAAAAAAATCTTTTAAAAGTGCTCACATATTTTCGGTAAGTACAAGTACTGGTTAACATTGCAAGAACCTCTGTTAGATTTATAAAAATAAGTCAAACATTGATGCTCATTTGTTTCTTTGCTGCCTTCAGCGAAATGGAGTCGAATCTATCATTTAATGATTTTGTAACATGTCCCTACGACAAGACGCATAGTGTGCTTCGTGGACGCCTTACAAAGCATATGATTCGCTGTAGTCGTAATGCGGATGGCTGCAAGAAGTTGCTGGTTTGTCCGTTTAACGAAGATCATCGCTTTAATGCCAAAGAACTCAAAGTAAATAATGTGTTTATAACCTAGGCCTTGTTTCATAAAAGTTGTATTTATGCAGGTGCATATTGAAAATTGTTCAGAACGTATCAGCTTGGAACGTATCATGGTGCAGCGCGATAATGTGCCCAAGGAAGCCGGTGTTATTTCTACTGCTATTCAGTGTGAAGATGACTGGGACAAAGAACCTGATGTGCCCAGCTACGATCCCACTAAGTATTGTAAGGAGAACTTAGTAATACGCACAATTCCCTATGTGGGACAATCAAAATCGGTACGCAAACAAATTCGTGAGCAAGAACGTCGACGCTTTGCTGGAATGCAATAAAATTTTCTCTTTTTAGTTTAAGGCACATATTTTTAACATTTAAATATTAAAACCATACATTGTACAAATTTAATGTGGATTGCGATTGGTTACTTTGTAGGGCGCCGGTCTTTTTGTTGATTTTGAATTTTCTTCATCAATATCTATGCCCAACTGACGCTTCTGCTCTTGCTTTATAAATGCCTTTCTCTGTGAGGGAAACATGCCATTTGGTTCACGAACTATTTTCGCCGAGGCTATGTACACCTGAGGGTTGTAGTCAGGCACAACTTCATCATCCCAGTTCTCTTCTGACACGATCTTTACGTGTTTTGTCTCATCATTTGGCACTGCAGGTGCACTCTCCTGATAATGGGTGATGATTTTTCGATCGATGCAAGATTTTGTGTGTTGCTGAAACAAGTGTATAAATGTGATTTATTTGGGAAACAATAATAGCATATATGACTGCTTACAACGTAATCTTTCTCGGGTATCAAATGCGACTTGTTGAAGGGGCACACAAGCAGCTCAACTTCGTTTTTGTATAATTCGCGACATTTAATGATATGCTGTTGCAACTTCTTGCGCAGCATTTTATGAGCGTTGTTGTATGGGCAACTGACCATATCATTTGCATCCATTGTATTAACAATTGCATACACTATGCTAATTAGATTTCAAATTATTTGCTTTGCGTTTTTGCGTTTTGGAAACAAGTGTTGGCAAACGTCTTAACGTGACTTAAGGGAGTGCTGCGTTTTAAATGCAATTCTCAATACATTGCGATGGTCTTATCGATGATTAATATTTATTAGTAAGGGATAAAATTCATTGCACTCATTTCAAATTTAAATTTGCAACCGGTCTGCCATGATTTATCGATTTATTTAGGGACTTCAGTGTTATCGATGTTATATCGATGGGACACGAAACTTGTACACAAACACACATACTCAATTTCGAGTTAATTTTTTCCGAACATAGCAAACAATTAAGGCGAATACGTTTTATACACTAGAAATATAAGAATTTAAAAGTTATCAAAATGGGCAAAGGTTTTAACAATTACATGTGCAAAAAGTTCTTCCATCCCGCCTCCAGGGACAATCTTAAGCGGGTAAATTGCAACATAACAATAATAACTGGATCACATTAATATAACATAAAAACGCATTTAATGTAGGTATGGATGGCCGAGCAGCAGGCTGAGGCGTACAAAAAGAAACAGGAGGAGCTGCGCACCCAGTATGAAAAGGAGCAGAATTTGCATGAAAACAAGGCCATGCTCAGCAAGGATAGCAAGGACAAGCTGAGCGTTAATTTTATGTACGAACCACCACCAGGTGTTCGCAAGGAGCGTGAAAAGGATGACGACGAGCCGGAATACAAGTTCGAATGGCAGCGCAAATACAATGCACCACGTGAGTCATATTGCAAGGGCGACACAGAGATCAGAGATCAGCCTTTCGGTATCCAGGTGCGTAATGTGCGTTGCCTCAAGTGCCACAAATGGGGTCACATCAACACTGACAAGGAGTGCAGCATGTACAGCATATCTATGAGTGAGGCGCGCAAGCTGCACTCGGAGTCGGAGGCCAACGATATAATGTCCAAGAACGTGCTGGAGGAGCAAATGAAAGAGGATGGTCTAATGATGAAGCGTTCGGCATTAGAACTGCAAAGCATTAAGGATGTGCAACAGCGCCATCAGCTGGTGCCCAGCGACGAGGAGGACGAAGCCACACGTGCCGCCCAACAGCAAAATCCCGAGCTGCTCTTTCTCAAATCACTTAGCAAGAAACAGAAACTGAAGTTGCTCAAAAAACTTGAGAAAATTGAGCGCATGAAGCGCAAGGGTGAAAAGAAATCATCATCCAAAGTGAGCAAAAAGAAAAAGTCCAAAAAGGACAGCAAAGACAGAGAGCATAGCAAAAAGCGAAAAAGCTCTTCACACTCATCTTCCTCGTCCTCATCGTCTTCCGACTCAGAAAGAGACTCAGCTGAACCGAAGATACGCCAGAGATCCAAACATCAAAGCAATGGCCATCATGAGAGATCTCGTTCACGTAGCAAGAATCGAGAGCAGCGCAACAGAGATGCAACAACAAGTCGAAGGCATCATTCACGCAGCCAAAATGGTCACGCAAACGACAACCAAACTGCCGAAGAGCGAAACAAATCCAGCCGAGATAATAATAATCACAGAACCAATGGTCATCGGGAGCGATCACGCAGTGGTCATCGCGATGATTGTACTAGGCACCGACGTCAACGTTCGCGTAGTCCAGATCATTACCGGGATAGGGAACACAAAAAGCGCGAAAGACGTTGATTTTATATGCATTTTACATTTTTATAATCGATTTGGTCCTTAGACTAAACCAATTTAATACAATTTCAATTTATATCAGTATGCCTTAACCCTTGCCCAATCTTATGTTATTTAGCTTTGCTATAAGACTTTATTTAGCAGCACAGAGACAATTGGCGGAAAATGAACAAGGTGAACTTGCAATGGTGATAGAATATTGCTATATATAATATTGTTGTTAATCCTTTTGACATGTGTATTAAATGCGAGCCAGTTGTGCGGTTGTGCTGGAGCCCGCAGAGACACACAGTTCGGCGCCATGATTGCCGCCACCTTCGCGGGAGATGCTCTTCACATGGATGTGACTCTTTAGCATGGCGGCGCGCAGAATTAGCATGCGGGTGTGCCTTTGATATTGTTTGCCCATGAGCAAAGCACGTTCGAATGTGCTATTACGCTGATCCGCTTCCTTTGCGTAGAGTATCTTGTTGTGCGAGTCGATGCGTGCCTGAATCTGTCCATCTAGGATGAGCTGCATTACCTCGTTCTCCAGATCGCCAATTGTTGAATTGAAGGCTGTGGCCATTTTGTGCATATCGGCGGACATATACGGGCTGAAGTACTGAATCAGTGCACGATTCCGTATCTTGGTATATAGTGTGGTGACGTGTGGCGCTATATACATGTCCACGAGCAGATTGTCACGGATCTCGTCGAGCAGCCTTAGGCAACTAGCGTATTTGCTCTCATAGAATTTGAAGATAATATCACGTAGTTGCGGCTCTAGCTCCAGGAACAGCTTAAACGATGTGGAGGCGATGACCAGCCGCTTTAGCTCTGGACGATCAAAGGTGGCCAGTGCGCATAGGCCGCCATAGACAGCGACATTACTCGTCGAGATCATCTCTGGAAACTCGCAATGATCAAAGTTGGCAGCCAGAAAATGCTTAGCAGCTACCTTATATTTCTTTTGCTGGAGCTCCGCCAAGCCAGCCGCACACTCGAGCCTTGTATGAACCTGAGCGTTTGCCTCCTTCGAACCTTCGGAAAAGTCTGGTGTGCTCTCCGCCTTTGATATGTAGCTCATGACATGCGCCCAGTTCTTTAAGAAGATGGAAACCTTGATAACATTCAGACACATATTAACTACATGTTTGCCACTGGTGCAATAATCTCTTGCTCTCGAATAGCACTTCAAGGCATTGGTCAAATCGCCACAGCTTAGGTAATGATCCGCCAGATCATCGTGTCCACGCCGAATGCTCTCTTTGATGGAATTGGATTTGTAGTTCTTTAAATCAGAGTCTAGTTTCTCCAGCTTGAGTGCGGCCTTCTTCATTTTGGCATCTACCCAGACAGCGTCATAGGCGAAGGCATCCTTTTCACCACCTGCTCCAGTTGCTGCTGCTCCTGCAGTGCCGGCATTGGCCTGTGCAGCTGCTACAACTGGCTGTGCAGCAATATCCGGAAGGGCAGCAACTGCAGCTGCAGCGGCAGCGGCTGCTGCCTGTTCAGCTCCAACGGCAGCGGCAGCAGCAGCGCCAGCTCCATTGACTGCTTGCAGATCACTTAGACGCTTGTGCAGCATTTGATAGACTTTCACATTATAGGTGGACTGGACGTAGGTTATGGCCATTTTAAGGGCCTCTAGTGCCAGCATTGGACACACATCGGCAACATAAATCAGTCGATCAAGTTTTGCAATGCCTGTGTATTGATTTGCATAGACTTCCAAATCAATTGTGGGATTCTCTACCACGATTTGTTGTTCCTCATTGTTTTCGTTGTCCTCGTTGGGCGGCGCATCCACTTGCATTGGCTCAACGGCGTTCTTTGAAAATCAAGTGTTATAATCAATGGAAAACTTTATTTATTTTACTTACCTGCATAAGCGGCGGCATAGGCAGCACGGGCATCTTGCAGCGTTTTGTTAGCAAGCGTTGTTTGCAAAATTTATTAATATGCTTTTTTTCTTGCCGACTTCTTGTTCTATTGGCAAATATCGAATGATATATCGATACTTTAAGCAATCGGCGAATGCTGCTGCAGTGCTGTCCATTTAGCATATTTACGGCTGAGCGATAGTCGCTGTCTCAAATAATGTGCCATCTCTAGTGTTAGGTTAACAGGCGAATGGCATTATTGAAAGAAGCAGCTAAGCGCACAGCAAACGTTTTGTTTATTTTCGTTTGATTATTGACAAATAATAGTAAAACGAACGCGAATATCGTTGAAATATGTCAAATATAACAGCTGCGGTCATTGCTAACCGCAATAAGAAGCACTTCTTAGGCGTCCCAGCGCCGCTCGGCTATGTTGCCGGTGTGGGACGTGGGTAAGTCTCATAAAACACTCCGCAAGCTGATAAAAATAAATTATTATTTATAAAATGAAATTATTTTTTCTAATGCAGCGCTACTGGCTTCACGACACGTTCAGATATTGGTCCAGCGCGAGATGCTAACGATGTATCTGATGATAGGCATGCGCCGCCGGCCACCAAGCGTAAGAAGAAAGACGAAGAGGAAGAGGAAGATGAGGATTTGAATGACTCGAATTATGATGAGTTTAGCGGCTACAGTGGTTCGCTATTCTCCAAGGATCCCTACGACAAGGACGACGAAGAAGCAGACGCAATATACGATTCAATTGAGAAGCGCATGGATGAGAAACGCAAAGAGTATCGCGATAGAAGACTACGAGAAGATTTGGAGCGATATCGCCAGGAGCGTCCCAAGATTCAGCAGCAGTTTAGCGATCTTAAGCGTTCGCTGGCCACACTCACCAGCGAGGAATGGTCCACCATACCCGAAGTGGGTGACAGTCGCAATCGCAAGCAGCGAAATCCACGTGCCGAGAAATTCACACCGCTTCCAGACAGCGTTCTGTCGCGTAATCTGGGTGGAGAGACCACATCCAGCTTGGATGCTAGCTCCGGCTTGGCTTCAATGGTGCCCGGTGTAGCCACACCCGGCATGTTGACACCCACCGGCGATTTGGATTTGCGTAAAATTGGTCAGGCTCGGAACACGCTTATGAATGTGAAGCTATCGCAGGTATCAGACTCGGTGACAGGTCAAACCGTTGTCGATCCCAAGGGCTATCTGACAGATCTACAGAGCATGATACCCACCTATGGCGGCGACATAAATGACATTAAAAAGGCTCGCCTGCTGCTGAAGAGTGTGCGTGAAACAAATCCCAATCATCCACCTGCCTGGATAGCATCGGCACGTTTGGAGGAGGTCACCGGTAAGGTGCAAATGGCACGGAATCTAATCATGCGTGGCTGCGAAATGAATCCACAGTCCGAAGATCTCTGGCTGGAAGCAGCGCGTCTGCAGCCACCCGATACAGCTAAAGCAGTGATTGCCCAGGCGGCACGACACATACCCACGTCGGTGCGCATTTGGATCAAGGCTGCCGATCTGGAGACAGAGACAAAAGCCAAGCGTCGCGTTTTCCGCAAAGCTCTGGAGCATATACCCAACTCTGTGCGCTTGTGGAAGGCAGCTGTGGAGCTAGAGAATCCGGATGATGCTCGCATCTTGCTCTCCCGTGCCGTCGAGTGCTGCAACACGAGTGTGGAGTTGTGGCTGGCTTTGGCACGCCTTGAGACCTATGAGAATGCACGCAAGGTGCTCAATAAGGCGCGAGAGAATATACCCACAGATCGTCAGATCTGGACAACAGCCGCCAAGCTGGAGGAAGCCAATGGCAACATACACATGGTCGAGAAGATTGTCGATCGTTCGCTGACATCTCTAACAGCAAATGGTGTGGAAATCAATCGTGACCACTGGTTCCAGGAGGCCATCGAGGCTGAGAAATCGGGCGCTGTCAATTGTTGCCAGGCCATAGTTAAGGCTGTCATTGGTATTGGTGTCGAGGAGGAGGATCGCAAGCAGACCTGGATCGATGATGCCGAGTTCTGTGCCAAAGAGAATGCCTTCGAGTGTGCTCGTGCCGTTTATGCTCATGCGCTGCAAATGTTTCCATCAAAGAAGAGCATTTGGTTGCGTGCTGCATACTTTGAGAAGAATCATGGCACAAGGGAGTCCTTGGAGGCGTTGCTGCAACGGGCTGTGGCGCATTGTCCCAAATCGGAGATACTATGGCTGATGGGCGCCAAGTCAAAGTGGATGGCAGGCGATGTTCCAGCTGCTCGTGGCATCTTGTCGCTTGCCTTCCAAGCCAATCCCAATTCCGAAGACATTTGGTTGGCTGCTGTTAAGCTGGAGTCGGAGAACTCGGAATATGAGCGTGCGCGTCGTTTGTTAGCCAAGGCAAGAGGATCGGCCCCAACGCCGCGTGTTATGATGAAATCAGCCCGATTGGAATGGGCTCTGGAACGTTTCGATGAGGCGCTGCGTCTGCTTGCCGAGGCGGTTGAGGTATTCCCCGAATTTCCCAAACTCTGGATGATGAAGGGTCAGATTGAGGAGCAGCAACGTCGCACTGACGACGCAGCCGCCACCTATACGCTGGCATTGAAAAAATGCCCCACCTCAATACCCTTGTGGATTCTATCTGCCAATCTGGAGGAGCGCAAAGGTGTGCTAACCAAAGCGCGTTCGATATTGGAACGTGGACGCTTGCGCAATCCCAAGGTAGCTGTCCTCTGGTTGGAGGCCATACGCGTGGAGCTGCGAGCGGGTCTAAAAGAGATTGCCAGCACTATGATGGCGCGTGCTCTTCAAGAGTGTCCCAATGCGGGCGAGCTCTGGGCAGAGGCCATCTTTATGGAGACAAAGCCGCAGCGCAAAACCAAATCTGTAGATGCACTCAAGAAATGTGAACATGATCCGCACGTTCTGTTGGCAGTGTCCAAGCTGTTCTGGTCGGAGCACAAGTTCTCCAAGTGCAGGGATTGGTTCAATAGAACAGTAAGTAATGAGCTTTAATGTACTAAATTGATATATTCAATATATTATTCTTTTTATTCATTTAGGTTAAAATTGATCCGGATTTGGGCGATGCTTGGGCATATTTCTATAAATTTGAGCTGTTGCATGGCACGGAGCAGCAACAGAAAGAGGTGCTGGAACGCTGCATTGCTGCCGAGCCAACGCATGGCGAATCCTGGTGCAGTGTGAGCAAGTGCATCCGCAATTGGCAATTCAAAACGCCAGATGTGCTCCGAGCTGTGGTTCAAAAACTATCTATACCTATTTAAGTGCACTCAATTCAGACTTCAAACTATCAATCTTAAAATAAACTGTTATCCGGTTTAAAATAACGCCGTATAATCTTGTAGATGCTCCTGCTGTGCTTCCATAGCAACTCGATGAGGAATAGAACAAAGCTTATCGCTCCACCACATGCAAAGATCCTAAAAGCATAGCGACACTCGGTTAGACCAATCGATACAAAGCCACCAACGCCGCTTTCACATTTCGGCTTTTGTGGTATCCACTTGCGATCCTCGCGATTCACCAGACTAACCTCACGTTGCCATCTTAGCCTGTAAATGATCAGAACCTTAACTTGTTTAACTTTAGGTCCGCTCCTTGTACTTACTGCCTGCGGAATAGCTCCTTGTAGGGAAAGTTCTTGCGCGTTGGCACCGCCAGCATGGGCAGCTGAAATGGTTCCAGCTCCATAAGGCCGCACTTCTCTGGCTCACTGAAGGTATCGCTAACGATTTGATAGCCAGCCTGTAGCTCCACCTGATAGGCAAATAATCCTGTACGTATTTTCTCCATGCCCAGAACGGGTCGCATATAAATACCATCGCCCCTCGAGGCAATCTTCTTTTGATACAAGCTCTTCGTAACCGGATCTGTGGACTCTGTGAAATATATCTTATTGTACTGTGTGTCCTGTACACCGATTTCCAGTGGAGATTGACCCAAATCAGCCAACGATCGAATCGCATCCGAGGGACTCTGCAACAATGCCACTATATTCGCCGAGAAGGAGGTGAATAGAAAGACAGCAGCCACAAATGTGGTAAAAACTATAATTCTGGCCGAACGATTGCGCACATCCACATAGAAACCCTGCTGGCACATGGCACCCCAAACAAAATTGACCAAATCCATATAGGTCATGTTGTGTGTGTGCGGAGAGAAGAACATTTCCAATATGAGCACAGCGATAGTAACGATCAACAGCACTAAAATGGATAGCCAAACATCCTGCCGAAATGGCATTGTAAAAATATTGGCCACAGCTGAAAGTGGAGGCTGGCGAAACATAATGCCAGCTCTTACTCGATATGTTTCGGCCACAAAGTCCACAAGTGCAATGCGATCCAGTCGCATAAAGATCGCCAACTGGCCAAAGTCTAGCTCGTAGCGTTGAAAGCGACCCATTAGACCATCAAAGGTTCCATTCGGTTGACGCCATCCATAGTTAACGGTTTGGTAGGTATTGTAACTGTTTGAAATGAATTAAACGATTTAAAGAGTTCTAAAGTGTAGATTCGCCATATTTTGCCGATAGATGGCACTTTGCGACACTTGCGTCAGAGATTTAAAGGCTGTGGATGCTATTTAATCTGTTACATTTCGGAATTACTTTTCAAACAAAAGCAAAGAACAACATACCTCATATTCAATTGATTAGCCAGCTCAACAAAAAGGCGATGATTAACCTTGGAAATGGTATCTATGTGTCGCTGCGACAAATCCTCAATGTCAACGAATAGATCTGGAAATGCAATAACAATGCCTGTATTGAATACAATACCCTCCAGATTCTGTCGATAGGAAATCGCTGAACCAAACTTCCGCAAAGCATGCAAAATATGCCGCGGATTACGCAAATGTTTGCCCACCAAACGCTGCTTGAGCGGCTTCCAGGCAGCCACCTTGTAAACATCCAGCAGTGTCGCAGTAAACGGCTGCTCCAGGCTATACCAGAGCACACGCATTTCACTGTCAGGCGGTATAAAGATCTCCTCATCCTCCAGCAACTGCAAGTCCTGCATATCCTGTGTGAGCAGTAGCCAAAATCGATTGGTCGTAAAGTAATTATGCTCCGTTGCCGCTGACCAACGTAGCACATTTAAGGCACAGGAGCTATGGAACTGCAACAGTAGAATGCCCAATTTGTAGCTCAGCGGCGGCAGGATAAAGGACACTGGCCAGCGTATCTCATAATCCGCCACAAAACTTTGCGGTGGCGGCGCCTCCGGTGTATCGGACTCATTTCTCACATTACGCAGATCATTCAAACAGCTCTCAGTGCTGACTTGTACATAGAAATCGTTTGCCACAAAGTGTTGCAACAGCAATTGCAACAGTGCTGCATCTGGATATAAGTTGAAAAAAATAATAGTTGCTTTTAGAGCAAGGATAAACTGGTCATGAAATAAATTTGTTTTGTTTTTTTGGCACAGTGTACTACGTAATGATGGAATTGGGTTGGGGGAGGGGGGAGGGCGGAGGAGTAGGATAAGTAACCGTTACTCACCAATGTCCGCGTGACAAACAACCAGCATCAGACTGTGCACGCCATGCTGGCGATAGTAAGCGACTAGCATTTCCGGCAATTGATTGCCCCACGAAACGCCTTTGAGCGGTTCTTGTGCCAACTGCCGCTTATGCTGTTTTGCCTGCACCATTTGCTCCAGCTGCTTTTGTCCGCGGGGGATGCCAGTGTCAGCTGGCAATGACACGTGGTCAGACATTGATGTTGCTGCTGCTACTGTCAGCGGCCAGAGCAATAGCAAGACCAACAGCTCTGGGCATATTAACGAGTTCATGCTCGGTCCGTGTTATTTGTGACTCCTTTGGCGTGGCGTTGACGTTGACCAACGGTTTTTATACCATGGTCAGCCATGGTCAGCCGTAAAGGCATTAAATATAATTGCGCTTTTCATTTTTCTTCTGCTTTTAAATGGCATTAAAATTATGCATTGATAACGCTTGAGCAATTTATTCACTTTCGCTCTGTCTGTGTCTCTTGCTGTCATTACGTATACGACGCGTTGTCATTGCTTGGCATGGCAATTTGTAGCAAGTGCTGTGCAACGACGACGACGAGGAGGACGGCGTAGACAGCTGCAATTGGTCATCGATGGCGTTTAATTGGTGTACGAAGTGGCGCTAAAATTGTCCAGCCAAAGTCAATTACACGCCATTTGCGGAAACAACAACAAAAACAAAATGAGAGAAGTGAAATAAAAGTTACAGCTCAAAAAGTTAAGTTTGTTTTGGTCTTTTGATTGGCAGCCTGAATGAAAAGCAAGTTTAATGCAGCAGTTTGTATAAACCCAAGAGACGAGCTTGGAAATGAATCGGGAAAAATATACTCAAACTAATTGAGATAATTAAGTATTGCATGGAAACTTTCGACGAAAAGTAATATTTTTAGCTATAGTTTCTCTTGCTTAAAAACCATGAAAATACAAAAGAGCTTAAAAACCTTACAGCACAACTTTAAAGCACACATTTCTAGTGTTTATCTAGGTGCAAACACTCGACACCTTTATCAATAACTGGCCAGCTTATTGCCACTGACTTCAATTTATCTTCTAACTGGCTTGTCAACTTGTGTTTCAACCAAAAGAAATCCTCTAATTGATTTGAAAAATAGCGCTATAAAGCTTTGCGACGCCTTTCAGCTCGCTTCGCTCTATCTTTATTTTTTTTTCTCCTGTCGACTAGACGCAACAAACGTGTGATAATCTGGATCTCTGATGTGTTGTATTTTGCTGTGTGTTCCTCATGGATATAGTCACTAATGACATCCACTTTGTACGGCTCTCTTCGACCGCTTTTTGTATTTTTTTTTGGTTTTGTTTTGTTCCTTACAGCGCCTTCTGTGCGTTGTTTTTTTTTTCTTTTCCTCTCTTCACTTGGTTTGCCAGGAGCTGTGTAGCGTTCCGGGATAAGGCAAAGGAGACGCTTCAATAACTTTTATCACTTTTAATTGGGTTTTTTTTTGCTTTGCTTTCTACTTTCTTTATAGTCAACGCATGTCCTATATGGCTTAAAAGACTAACACATGTGCAGATTGTAATTGTGTTAATATGTGTATGTTTGTGTGTGTATTTCTCTGGGTGTGTCGTTGTTTGGGCTTGTTTTTGTGACAGCAGCAACAACAGCTAATGCCAGTTTTGCTTATTGCTTGGTCCGAGATTTTCCTGCTTTCAATTTTCCTAATTGCTTCTTAATGCTCGTCATACGCTGCCAAGCAGAACTTGGCACTTGGAACTTGGCTTCTCTATCCGTTGTCACAGTTACAAATGTTACTTTGAATAACTTGCAACGATTTGAAAGTTTTTTTGTTGTTATTTTAGTTTGCCATCAAGCTATTAACCACAACTAGCCGTAATGAATATTCCTAATTACACTTAAGTCTTAAGTTTTCTGGTTTAAAACAACCATTTCTTTGATACTAATTCATCATCTTCCGCTATAAATTAGTATATGTATAGTATTCGTACCGTGCAACTAATCAGTGACATTTGTTGCATAGTTTGCACGCTAGATGGCGCTGGCGTTTCATTAATCATGTGCCACGGTTTTTTGACATTCGCCCGTCATGTTCAACTATTCACGCTGTTCTTACTTTCCTTAATATTTCATTGCTGTCAGTGTTTTATTTTTTCTTTCTTTCCGCACACTTAACCAAAGTGTGGTATAGATTTTATGTTACAAGCAAAGTTTCTTTGTTGACATTTTTTTTTGTGGCTTGGGAAGACATCGAATTAGATGGCTAAAACAAAAGTGGATTCCGTCTTAGTTAAACAATTGAAAAATATCACTGACCTGGTTCGATTATAAAACATTGTATATATCTGCTCCCAATTCACGCTTCATTTGCTAGCAGTTTTTTGTTTGGCGTTCATTCAATTAATGTTTCAAGAAGACGAAAACATTTTGCTTTGAAGTTTTTTGTTGTTATTGTCGCGACGCGTGTTTGATTTTATTGAGCGTAAATCAATGCAAAACGAAAAAGGATGAATTGATTGCCTGAATGTCTGAAACATTGGTGCGGCTTAAAGTTGCCACTTGCCACAATTATCAGAGATCTTCCACTTGAGTGCACAGCTGTTGGCAACGATTTGCATAAGCTTGAGATGTGGCAGCAGCAGCAGCAACAAGCTGTAAGCCTTTGACAATTAGCCAATATATATTTTATTGGGTCGCAACGAATCGACCAAGCGTTGAATTCTTTTATGTATATTTGCCCTTTCTCATCTCTTTTTTTCTTGGTGTGTGTTTTGCTGTTTTGTTGCTGCCTTAAGCTAAATTGAAGTGTGCTTCATCTCTATTATGTAACCACAATGTGCTACTTTGTGCTACCTTTTAGCTTTCACACCTTTGAAACACATTTAATCCATCATTGCGTTCAGACAGCACACACACACACACACACACATCTGCTCACACTAACAGTTACAGTTACATGCAGCAGACAGAGAGTCGTTAGCCCCAGGACCTGATGTCCTGTTCAAAGCTTTATTGACTCCCGCTTTCAATTTGCCTGACGCTCAAACGGACCAAAACCTGTTGAAAAGGTGCAAAATGTTGCTTCTTCCTTTTAGCTTAACAAACACGCTTAGGCAGCCTTATCAATCAAAGGCATCTGTCATCTACATCACACACACACACACTCACACTTGACATCCATATGTTATTAATGCGATCCATTTGTAAGAGCCGCCATTGAGCAGCTAGATATGTGTTCATACAAACATACAAGTACCAACAACAAGTACTTTACCATTTAATATACACTATTTATTCTTTGACAGAAGATAGCACAAAAAGGTATATTCGAATTGAGCATACGTATACACTGCTTTGTCTTTTAGTAGTATTAGTATTATTATATATATTATACTTTTATATTAGTATTATTCTTGTTTCAGTAAATATTTGTTCTTCATTCTTTAAACTAGTTTTTTAAACTTTCATCCATTTTTACCCTTAATGTTTAAGATATAAATACGTTTAAAGCTAACGCTAATACGTTAAATTTGTTACTTGAGTATGGCTGTAAACCTTTATTAAATAATGCATCGTAACGAATTTTATTGTCACATTATTAAGTTCTGCTTAAAGTAAACGGAGTTATCACACTTGATGGCCATACAATTTTTGTTGGCTGCAAGCTTTAAAGCCAAGTAAATACCCATATGATATTTATTCATTGCAATTTAAAAGCTGCAGTTGTTGGCAAACTTGTTCAGAGGAATTTCTATTATAATCGAAACAAATTGAGTGTGTGTATATTTGTGTGTGTGTGCTTTTGCATCGTTGAACAAATCATTTTGTCAAGTTTGTAAATCGTTTGTACTAGTTTTTTTTTTTGTTGTTGCCAGTTGCCTGTTTATTATTGTTGTAACTAGCTTGTTGAATAAACAGGTACGAAGAAGAGTTTATAGTTGATTACACGAATACAAATCACAATGTCAATAAAATCACCAAAGACAGATGACAATCAATTGAATTGTACTTTAAGCAAACACATTTTGCCTTGGTAATATATATCCCTTCTTTATATAGGATGTATAGCAGATTATATGCAAGCAAAACAAATTCACAGCATTAAGTTATTAAGTTAAGTTTCAAGCATACGCCTGTTATGCCACAATTATTTAAAATCAACAAGTAATTAATGCATATGAGCATTATAAGCTTAATCTCTATCCTCTCTATTGGACTCTAGGCGTATAGAACACACACACACACACACACACACACACACACACACACACACACTTATGTATAGATGACAAGAGAAATGTATTAACCTAAACGGCCTAACGCCTGCGTTAAAAGTTTTCTATGCATTCCCTGGGCGCTCATTAATCATTATTTGGCGCCATCTAGCGGCGCGCGGCGGCAAGTATTTGGGCTTGAATTCAGCTAAGCTCATTTATCTGCATCAAATCAATTAGCCAAGCACCTTGGGATACCGGACCTTTAGCCAACGCATTCCATTTCCCCTCAGTGATTCGAGCACCTTTTTATTTTTTCTTTTCTTCCGGTTTTTCTTTTGGTTTTTTTTTTTTTTGCTGTGTACCACTTGTTGTCCTTGCTACGTGCCAATTTGGCTCGTTTTGCTCGCTCATTCGTAAATCTAAACAAATCATCAATTTTCACAAATTATATCAGCGTCCCTGAACATGTCGCCCCTGCCGTCCTTGCCGTCCTTGCCGTTCCTGTCATTCTTGTCGCGCCTTACTGCCTTGTCCTTGAGCCTAATTGCTTTCGTTTCATTCACTGCGTTTCCTGTTGTCATCTACACCGCTGTTCATTTTACATTTCATTAATTAATGCCAATAGCCGTCGAACTTTGACATATTGAGCTTAATTTACCCACAATCCACAATCCACACCCTCGTCTCTTCATGTGAGCTCAATTCTCAAGTTTTTCTTTTATTTTTCCTTCAAGCTCTCTGCTGCAATTGTGCTAACCATCATCAATGGTTATCTGTCGCAGGCACTCGAATCAAATGAATGGTGGCACTTAAATAGCACTGAATGATTATGGTATTTAATCAGACTTTTTGTTGTGTTTGTTGATGATTTGCGAAATATTTTTAATTAATTTGCCAAATGTATTGTAAGATAATAAATTCTAAGTTAAGATATCAGCCAAATTTTTTGGTCCGAACCTATTTAAGTTTGGCACGATCGCAATGATCTTGCTATACGCAAAATGAAGTGTCTTAGTATCTTATTGTTGTTTGTTGCTAATGCAGCCTGGGCTCGTGTTCCATTGCCCGAGGTGGAACTGCCGCCGCTAGTAGATGAGATCTACCAACGTGCCATCTATGTGGATCCCTTGCCCGAAAGTCGCGCTGCAGGTGAGTTAAAAAAAATACCTGAAAGGCAGCTCGTATGTCATTGAAACCTTCATTACAGCTTGTAGTGTCACCATTCGTGGTGGTCTGCCCAAGCCGGAACCTGTGTACTTGGAAACCAATTCGGAGAAATTCTATCCCTTCAACGATGTTGGCGCCATGGAGGTGGATAGCGGCAAATCCCTGCAACTCTGGTGTCCCAGCGGTTTCAATACACATTCAGAGAATCTTTTGACAGCCACCTGTGTGAGCGGCAGCACCTTTAAGGTTAATGGCGTTGACTATCAGTTCAAGGATCTTGCCTGCAAGTCTTGGCCAGGTTTCAAGGCTATCAAATCTGGTGCCACATGCAATGGTGGCATTGTCATCCGAGTGGGTTTCGAAATTACCTCGTCGCGTTTTGCGGAACAAATGCAAATTTGCTTCAACGAACAGGAGGAGGTTACCCGCTACACCCGCCATCAGCTCTTCCCAGGCAGCAACTACTATGAGACTGGAGTGGATCGTATTACCTTCCAGACTGCTGGCTACTTTGGAGGCAAGAATGTGGACAAACTGTACACACAGGCCACACAGATGGAGACCATTAACAACGATTTGGGCGGCAATGCGGATCAATATTTCAATTCGGCTACAAACGTTTACCTAGCTCGTGGTCATCTCGGTGCCAAGGCTGATTTTGATTATGCGCCCGAGCAGCGTGCCACATTCCTGTTCATAAATGCGGCGCCACAGTGGCAGGTATTCAATGCCGGCAATTGGGCTCGCGTTGAGGACGGCCTACGTTCTTGGGTGTCAAAGAACCGCATGAATGTCAACTGTTATACGGGTGTCTATGGCGTGACCACACTGCCCAACAAACAGGGCGTGGAGACTCCCCTCTATTTGGCCCGTGATGGCAACAACAATGGTCTGATTCCTGTACCCAAGCTGTATTTCCGTGTTGTCATTGAGCCCTCAACGCATCGCGGCATTGTATTTGTCGGCGTCAACAATCCCCATTTGACCGAGGCCCAGATCCGGAAGGACTATGTGATTTGCAACGATGTCAGCGATCGGGTCAACTACATCAACTGGAAGAAGACAGATATCAAGGCTGGCTGGTCGTATGCCTGCGAAGTTGCTGATTTCCTTAGGACTGTCAAGCATTTGCCTGCTCTGACCGCCAATGGTGGTCTGCTGGTTTAGGTGTAGTCAATAAAGAGAGAAATTTAATATCAAAAACGATTTGCCAAACTTTATTTTAATGGTGTTTAAAGTGTGGCTAACTCAAGGATAATAGAAAATCCATACTTATTCTGCCTATTACAAACGACGATTAGTTTTGGTATTTTATATTCTGTGAATATAATATAAGAGAAGCTATTGGGAAAAAAGAGCTGATAAATCATTACTAGTTCCCAAGAATAACTGGAACTTTTGTATAAGAATTATTGAAGAATTGCAATAAGTTAAAATATTTATTCATTCATGAGTTCATTTGCAAATTCTATATATAACAAATAATCTTAGATTCTTTTTCAAGGGAGTAGATTAAAAATCACAATCGTATTCGTAGAATTTGTTTTTTTTTTTTTTAAATGCAAACTTAAACTAAACCTAAGCGACTTAGACGAGCAGACCGCTAACAGAGAACTCTGGCAGGTGTGTAACCTTTTTGCGGAACTCGGGCACCTCACAGGCATAGGAGTAGCCAGCCAGGATGTCTGTGCGCTTCCAGCTAATCCAGTTGATCTTGTCACTCACATCATTGCAGAGAATGTAATCGCGTTTGATCTCATCAAGACTCAAATGGGGATTGTTGACACCCACAAAGACGATGCCCTTCTTGGTGCTGGGTTCAATGACAACACGGAAATAGAGTTTAGGAACTGGGATTAAGCCATTGCCATTGTAATCGTAGGCCAAATACAAGCCGGTCTGCCTGCCATCCTTATTGGGCAGGGTGGCGACACCCCAAACGCCTGTCCAGCAATCCACATGCTTCTTATTCTTTGATGCCCAAGCCCTGACGCCATCCTCAACACGTGCCCAGTTGCCGGCATTGAAGGTCTGCCACTGTGGGGCAGCATTGATAAACAGGAAAGTGGCACGCTGCTCGGGTGGATAGACAAAGTCCGCCTTGGCACCCATGTGACCACGTGCCAGGAATACGTTCTTTGCTGAGTCAAAGTAACGCGATGAATCCATACCCAATGCCTTGTCAATGGTCGCCTTCTGCACCGCCTGTGTGTACAGCTTATCCACATTCTTGCCCGCAAAGTAGCCGCCAGTGCCAAATGTGATACGATCCACACCAGTGGCATAGTAGTTGCTGCCAGCATCCAGAGTGTGGTAAACATAGCGTGTAACCTCCTCATTCTCATTGAAGCACACCTCGTACTGTTTGGCAAAACGGGAGCCACTTAGTTCGAAGCCAACGTTGATGAGGGTGGTGCCACCGTTGCATCCCTTACCAGATTTCTTACCAACAAATGCTGGCCAGGAAGTGCACTTAATGGAGGAGATATCATGTTCCTTGTCGCCAACCTTAAAGGTTGAGCCACCCACACACTTGGCTGTCACAAATTTGCCTGAGAGCGGAGTGTCCAGGCTGCTGGTGCAATGGAACTCAATGGTCTTATCCTTCTGCACATCCACATAGCCAGTGGCCGAGAAGGGGAAAAACTCAGAGGTGCCTGGCTTAATCAGCAATGGTTGTGGATTCTTCATCTGTGTGCTTCTAATCTGAATGGAGCAGCCAGCTATAATGTTGATCAGTTCTAAAATCCATTTCGCTATTAACATTACGAAAATCCTGTCTTACCCGCTCTACTTTCCAGTTCATTCTGTGGCTGCAACTCCAACGGTACTTCAATCATATCCGCTTGCCACAGCAGCTCATTTTGAACGGGCAGTAGTCGTCCTTGGGCGCTAACTGCTAACAACAGCAGGACACTACTACTTAGAGCAATCATTGCTGGACTCCAAACGTTTCTCAACTAAAAACCCCGGCGCTTTTAAATCCAATGCCCACATTACTGATTAGATCTTTGCAGATATCAATGGAAGACACACTTGCCACTAGTAGTCAGTAGTTCAGCTCACAATTAGTATGCATATACGAACTGAAGAGTGCGAGCTTTGATTACTTTGATTTAGCAAAGTGTTGTTGCGCGTGTCGTGCGAACGCCTTTTGGGTTTCCGTTCTTATCATTTAATTAGTTGGGCCCAGTGCGGAAACTAACGTCAAAAATGTTTCGATTTTGCCTAGACTGGTTTGTACCCTTTAGTCAGTTAATTAAATAGGATATCCTTCGGAAAACACTCAGCTATATAATTCCTTGACCAAAACGTTCCACAACAACTATCTCTTCATTCATTTGTTTTCCCTTCTTGTAATTTTTTTGATATTTTAAAAACTCTTTCTAGGGCATCTTAAAGCTAAATAGTCTAAGTCTTTTATCGGGAATTTTCACTGGCTTTTTTCTTTTTAGTTTTCGGCCATTTACGCATAGCCGCAAAATATCCCTTAGCTAAAAGCCACCGTGTAAATGTTATCCGCATATCTCTAACACTTTTTTTTGGCCCGTGTAAATGCGTAAAGTGCTCGCGTTTACTTGTCGACTGTTTGGCCATTGATTAGTTGGGAAAAAAATAGTAATTGCGGTCTGAAAAGTGATTGCTTCCCTCACGTGCCCCGCACGTTTGCTCATCAAGAGTTCAGATTTGTTTTTTTTTTTGCACAAATATCAAGTGTTTATTACTTTTTTTTCGTATTGGGTATACATAAACTCACATTTAATGATTAGCTTTGTTTTGGCATAACTGTACCTTTAGCAAATACTTTGTATATGTATATATTATATATCTACTACTTTATGTACATTAATATATAATTAGCGATATGAATATTGTGGTTATTTGATATATATTTTAATGAGCTGGTAGATATTTATGTACAATAACTATTTATAACATATCTTAACTTATCTGTGATTTTATATTTTTCTACTGGAAAACATGGCAATTTATACTTATCTATCTATAGACGTTTTAATTAAAGCTTTTGTTTGTAGCTTGCCCCAAAGAACTTAAAATATTTAGTACACATAAGTTGAATCTGTTGATATATACATTGTTTTACGGTCAGAGCAAAAGGGGGCGATAATGCTCTCACTCTAGTTTGCTAAAGTAATATTTTTATCTTATCATTTTTGTTTGAGTATTATCTGAACGGATGTTTTGCTTAACTGTTGTCCTAATATACGCCTACTCTGTTGTTCAAAGATTGCGTTTTTTAACATTGGAATTGGAAGTTCTGTTCTATATTTTAATCCATTCTTGAAGCTCTTAGCTTAAGAGCTTTGTATTTAATTACATTTAATACCGAAGATTTATACTAATATAACTATTTTATGTGAACATTCTGTGTTCATTTATCCTAAAACAATATACAATATTTTCTTAACATATTTGTTTGTTTGTGTTTTTTTGGCCGTTTATTTGTAAGTCAGGTTTTTTTATGCTTTTTAAATAGATCCGCTTTTTATATATGTATGATATTTAATACATTTATTTGTCATGTTTATGTTTGGTTTAACTCTATTATCTATCTATAGAAATATGGCTAACTGGGCGTATATCTCCACGGCCACCAATAGACCCATGATGGACACATTTACAGCGCAGTAGACGCGTCGCAATGAACGTCGGCGTTTACGCTGACGCTGACCACAACATTTAGCTGTGAACCGCGCTCCAAGCGGCATATGCTCCTCACCCGTCTCGTCATCCTCGCTGCTGCTGCTGCTGGAGCTGGAGCTGGAGCTACTGGAGCTACTGGAGCTTGAGTTGGTGTCATCGCTTGCGACAGCCCCGCTGCCATCGTCAGTGTCGCGGCTCTTGCGCCCATTTGTTGCAATTCCATTCCTGTGGCATGGCGGCCAATGTCAAACCGACGCCAGCGATGAACTGCTGTCATAGGCCACCAACAATGAGTCGTTCTCATCGCTGCCGCTGCCTGCACTCCTCTCCGACTCATTGATGACCTCCAGCTGTGTTTGCGGTCGACTGATTTTATATTTGTTGTGCCGTTTATTGATTAGCACGCTGCGTATGTTGTTGTTGCTGCGTCGACCCTTTATCTTCACAGTTGCTGTTCGAGTGCGCGATTTGTTCGCTCCACGGCTGCCCAGCATGCTGCAATCGGCATCATTCTGCTGCTCCAGCTCCAGCTGCTGCTGTTCATCCTCATCCTCATAGTAGTCATAGTAATCATCATAATCGTAGCCCACACCATCATCCATACCCTCGTCATCGTCGTCATCATCCTCATCCTCATCGTCGTCGTAGTCAAAGTCAAAGTCAAAGATTGCACAACATCCACTTTCAATCTCGGCACTGTAACGTCGCTGCCGTTGCCTGGAGCGTTTACCCTCCAAATGAACGGACGATGATTTGCTGTGTGTACTAACGCTCTTGTACATCGGTGCAAAGATGGCAGTTTTGGCCTAGATTTCAATTAGTAAAACGAAAGAAAATAAAGACCATAACAGAGATAAGTCCGTACATAAAATGAAAACCCGTTTAATTCTCTCGTTACCACACCATTCATAGTTTGTTTTTAATTAAAGTATATTTTATATTTTGAATAACTGAATTCAGTACGCACTGACTTGCAATGAATATTTAACTAACTCTCTGCAGCGTTAAAATCTGCAGGAAATCTCTGGTTTAAATATTAAAAGGGGGGCGAATTGAGTTGAACTTACCTCCGGACCACGCCAGGTAATGCCGGAACGCACCAGATTGTAGAAACGTAAAACTCCCCACATGGCTAGCACCTGTTTTATTTAGATTGGATTAAAGACAAATTTTAATTGAGTAACATAAATTCTATTTAGCAGAACACACACAGAGACACACACACACACACAAACACACACAAATTGAAAGCGATGGCAGGAATTGTGACTGAAGGACTCTAAATATCCGGAACAACATTTGTATGCTGGATGCTAATGGATTTTGTAGGTCTAATTAAATTATTTATTGCATTTGGGTTTTTCCAAGCTTAATCTAAAATCAATAAATTCATGCCGCCTTAAATACAATAATATTAGAGCACATATTGTTGTGTTTAGTTTATTCGATAGAGGATTAAATTTATGTTTTCATTGCTGTTGCTTAGAGAAAATAGAAAGTGAATACTTCAACGGCAACTAAGGTATTTAAAATGTATTTATTTGATATTAAACACAATTGCTTTGAAATAATTTCGAATGCTGACAGTTTATTAAACCGATTTTTATTGTTAATAATTAGTGAAGCCTCAGAGTATGTTAGGGAAAATCAATTAAGTCCAACAACGCTTTTCCTTAATGTCCTTTTCATTCATTGCGTTGTTTACCACAGCTATTAAAGCATCTATTGATAAACTATTGTTTGAAGTTGCTAAAAAAAATAAATGAATGAAAAAATAATGCGATTTTAAAAGCATGCTAATGGAAGCTTTATTTAATGGTTATAGTGTATTTCTATAAATATGTATATATATAGACACACTGCACTGGCAGAGTCAATAGCTATTAAAAACTGCATTGGTTATTTATAAACTTAAGTGCCTTAGAGCACTGAAAAGCAAATGTTGATGGGGTAAAACTAAATGGTATTAAGTAATTATGCAATTCATACTTCAACAAAGTATTCAAATATCTTAAAGTTACAGCTATCAACTTAATGTCTGCTTAAAATAATGTTTAATTATTCGTTAAATATGTAAAACCCTACCGCAATCACTTTCACAAACAAAGAAACACACACAACAATTAAAAAAGTTTGCATTTGGTTTGTTTTTTTTTATTTATTTTTATTTTACTTACATTGATTAAAGCGCGCGCTATAAAAAATGCCACTTCTGCCTTGCACATGGCATCAAATTGCTGTTGGATGCACACAAAGAAAGAAAAAGAAAAACATTAAAATTAATGCAATTTGTTATGTGAAGTGTAGTGTTCAGGATTTGAATATTACTCAACTGATTTGAATCAATTTAAATGATTTAAACACTTTAAAATCTAGAAAGCTAACTTTTGGGCTTAACTTAAATGTGATAATATAAAACGATTGATTTACAATGCCATCCTATAAGGGTTTTATGGCTACAGGGTATAAGTGATAAAAAAAAAATGGGACAAACAACTTTGCTGGTGTAAAAGTATTTCGTCAGCGAGAAAGAAAGTGCAAAGAACATGCATTTTTACCTTTACGATTGCAATAAATTATGCATGAGAAGGAAATTTTAGTGTAACGCTTTCGCACAAAACAAACAGCAATTGCAACAAGAACACGGGCAACAAACAACCAAACACGTTTGCAATAGAAAAAGCCACAAAACAAATGCTGGAGACGCATAAAAACTGGTGGCTGGGGCGTGGTGGAAAGGAGGTGGGAAAATGGCGTGGAAAAAATGTCAAAGCCACAGTAGCTAAGTGTCTGTTTGTGTATGTATGTATGTAATAAGCCTATGTCAAAGCTATGGCGTACTCTTTGCCTAGGCTCAGGAGAAGGAGTAAGGGGGATAAAAGCGAGGGAGTGGAGTGAGGTGACATAGTAAGTGAATGAACCCTGTTGTCAGCTTTGAGCTTTGCGGCATCGCTTTGCCACTAGTTTTAAGTGGAAAAACTCTTGAGCTTCGGATTTACGTTTTTTGTGTATACCCTAAGGCCATTAAGAACGAGTGTAAAGGGTATAAGCAAGTTTTAAAATAGTTTGTAGTTTTAGTAGTTTAAGTAATTATTACGTGACTTGCTTCGATTCAAGCCGAATCGCTCAAGCCATTGCTAATTTAAAACTGTGGCTTGAAATAAATAAGGCGGGTAAGAATTGTATCCAGAGTGTTTTAGTAGAATATAAAAAGGCTTTAAAAACTAGCCCATCCAAAGAATATTCTGCTGTCTAAATAGAAACGTTGTTTTCATTGATTTATTATTTGCATATTTTTTTTGATAGCTTGGCAAAATGTGCCATGTTTGTAGCTGTTTAAACAAATTTGTAGCTTTCAATTGGCACGTTTTCCGGTCCTCGCAAAGTAAATAATGAAAACGGAAATTTTATTGAAAAAAAATGTGTACAGATTAAAAGCACATGAGTTGCATTTTATTTATTCATGACGTTTTTAATAAATGTAGAATTCGCACAATCCCTTCAGATTAGACGTGGAAAAATAGAGAAATGAAATTGCTATTCACTACAAAATTCAACAAAGCATATGTTTTGTTTTTGTACTGTTTTTATTGTAGTGCATTCAACTGTCGTCGACACTCAAGCATAAACTAAATCCTTTGTTTGATTATAGCATAAAACAGCAACTTTTACATATGTAACAGAGTCGCCTCAGTTGTTGTTGTTGTTTGGCTCGTTATTATTGTTGTCTAGCATTAAGCCCGTGCAATTTATTTGTTTGTTTTGCTTTGGTCTTTGTGCTTTGGTTCAAATTGATTTATGCCAATGCGGCATTCAAGAACTCTCATTGATATCATTCACAGTTAGTTTCCCGCTGCGTCAAAGCTTTTGTTTGGGTTACACCCCTGAAGCTGTTGAACTTGGTTGTGGGGGTGGATTTCGAGTAGTCAAAGCATCTTAAATATGCATTAAAATGCGTTTGGTTGGCGCGTTTAATTCCCACACCTGTCGATAGGTAAGTCGGTCTGGCCGAACTTCCCATCGCTATCCAGCCCCTAGTGTATGCGACTTACCTTATTGACATGATCACGCAGCACATTTGAATAAACCATGGCGACAGCTTCTAAGGCCATAAACGTAATATAGCCAATTATCCAGGGTACAATTAGACCGGGGTTTTCCTGTGGGCAACAGAACGGAACAGAAGAGAATGCTCAGCATAAATATTCTATGTCTCCTCTCTCTCTCTCTCTCTCCCTCTCTTTCTCTTTAACATATTGTGTGTGGAAAAGTGGAGGAAGTGCTATTCGCACACCTTTAGTCTGCTATCAAATTGAAGGCATTGATTTTCTGCCTGTCTTTCGCTGCATCAAATATTTTATGTTACCCATGAGACTGTCTATATTCATGTGTTTGTGTGTGTGTGTGTGCTTGTGTGTGTTTGTGTATAGTGTAATTTATCTCGCTTGGGAGTAAAACCTCTGATTGCATTTTTGGCACTTTTTCGCGTGTCACATTTGGGGTTTTATTTATGAAAGTTAAAATCTAGCAACGTTGATTTTCTGTAGCTGACAGCTTTCACCGCACAGCCAGGTAGATAAATTCTGCCTCTATATTAAAACAGTTATTTTGGTCATAAAAGCTTAAGAAAAACTTTTAATATACAATTTAAATATGTTTAGCCATGTCAGTATTTAAATATTTCTCTTATTCAAGCTTTTTGCTCGTTTTTAATTGAGTTTGGTGTCAAGAGTCCTTCAATAGAAACACACACACACATACTCGCACTCAAAATATATTTTAGTAGCAATTTAAGAATGCCAGCACTTTAGTCGAAATTGTTTTCCATACAATTTATTGTCAAAATAGGCAGGCAACTCTAATTAATACCAATGCTGTATGAATTATTTGAGCGCATCAGCTGTTGGCTCCCAGGCAGGTCACTGGCGCCTAAAAGCAAACTGCAATTAATTTGCCCCAACATTCAGGAGAACAAACACAGTTCACTCGTCTACACTTCTACACACACGCACACACACATACATTCAGCTATACAAATAAATGTAGCATACATTTTAGGGCCTTCGTTGTCGTTTTCGTTTTCGTTGGTTTTGCTTGTTGTTTTGTTCATACTGCTGTTATTGTTGTTGCTGCTGCTGTTTTCGTTGTGAGGTCGAAATTAAAAAATTCCACACAATGCGCCACGCAATATTCCCTCCAACCGGCTGTAATCTTTGTCATGTGTCGCCGCCAGTCGTCAGCCATCCGACAGATAGATCTGTATACCCAATTGTGTGACAAATTGTCTACATTTTCAACCATTCTGAATGGTATTTTCTCTCTACTTCGTTCTTGTTTTTTTTATCTGTTTTTTTATTTTTGTTCTTTTTTGGGTTGGCCAACCCTTCCAAAAATGCCAGTCGGTTCATTTGGGCTTATTTACAAGTTTTTGCCTAGGGAATGATGACGCTATCGTCAGAGGGATCTTTAAAAAGATATTTCACCCAAAGACAGTTTATTAATAACATCTTTTCCAAAGTACTCAAAGGTCATTTTGAGAACATTTGGCTAAATGTATGAAAATCTTAATTAATGTATTTTTAATAAACTTATCTTATTTTGCCACAAGTATGGTTAGCGATTTATGCATTATATTTAAGACATTTAATTTCACTGCCATAAATCTTAAATAAGAGCATTTGAAATTCAACAAGTTTATCTTTGGTTTTCCATAGAATATTTGATGGAAAGCTATGCCTACGGTTAAACTGCTGCATAATTAACATTTGAATACGCTTTATTTGTCCAAGGCCTGCAAAACAGTTCAGTCACACTCACATAATGTGCATAATTTGCAAATCAATGGCATAAAGTAATTTTAATTTATATTTGTATACAGTGCTTGTGTTTGTGTGACAACCTTTTTTTTTTGTTTTTGTTATGTTGTATACAATTGAAAAAAAGCTGTCGATCAAACAGGCGAAACTTACCCGACAGATACCAAATATAAGCACTATGCTCAGCAGTATCATCGACATTTGTGTGCCAATTATGGCAAAATATGCAATTTGCACACCTGCAAAATAAGAAAAAAAGGTTTAACAATGGCAAACAATGCTAATACGACAGTCAACAAATCACATTTCAGTTTACCAACTGAATGAGAAGCTTTTAAGGAGAAAAGCATGGTAATTTCAGCTTTACTTAAGCTGCAAAATATTGAAGCCAATAAATAATGAATAATTATTCTTTATTAAAGAACTCTATAAAAATATTGCAAATAACTAATTCCCATTTAATAACATGCAAAAAGTAGTAGAAAATTCTAGACTAGGAGATACCCTGAGATCTTACGCAAATTAACAAACCTAAAAGAAATTGTCTACATAACTGCGATATATCTCCCTATTTGTTAATCTTAAGTTAGAGTAAGAATTTTCACCTTGTTATAAACTTGAGATTAAATTGGTTTTATTAATATGTGTATATCGAAAAGCAATAGAGCTATCAATATTTAAAGCAAACAAGTTCTGTCAAGTTTTTAAGTTTATTTTTCTAGAGTGTCTTGCACTCATTATTACTGAGATAGAAGCGTTCATATAATGACAAAAATAAATAAATATGTATATATATATATGGGCATAGATTGCATAAAAACAATACGTTCTCTTTATTCATTATATGAATTTAGCTTATTTTGAAATGCATTTTTGTACGCATACATTTAGTGTTTGCATCATTACACATTATTTATTCAACATATAAAAATACAAAATACTGTTTAAATGGTAAATAATGACTGAAATAATAAACTTATGCTTGAAGCACAACGTAAACTATCAATATAAAACCAAAACGTAAAGTTATTATTTTTGTTTTGCAAATAAATTCCTTTTGACTGAAGTAAACTTACAAAATTTGTTTAAAATTCAAGATGTTGGCTTTAGTTATGCATATAAAGTACTCATAAACCTAGCTCGTGTGTCATTATAGTTGATTTAAATGCACTGGCTTATAGAGTCCCTAAAGTGTCTCATTTAATATGCTCATTAGCTTAAAGCCTTCTACAACATTTGCTTTTGCCTTAATTGCTTAGAATTATGTTCATTGCTTGTACTTACCATAGTAGACATCCTGCAAGTCGGCAGACTTGTGCATGTTGACGTTAATGCGCCACGAGTAGATCAGGACAATTAAGAGTGATATATTCTGAAATAAGAGCGTTGAGTATAAAGGGAATAACACATTAGCAAACATATATCACGCATACGCAGTGGGTTATCCCCATTAAATTCATGTGTTGAATTTATGTACTCATTTCGCATATCTTATAATAAACACGTTTTTGCTTTTAGCAAGCACTTGCTCAATGTGCTAATTTTTTCATAAGCTGCCAGGTAGTCAGAATCAAAATATTCAACCTAATATGCAATTAAAATTATTTTGCGTAATTTATGCAAGCAAATATTGCGCAATGAACGTCGAAATGGGAAAATTCACACTTTGCGCACACACATTCATTAACCTTGCGTTCATGGCTCTGGAATCTCAATGAACCGACTCAATGCAAAATCAAGTACAAGTACTTAAGTCCGAGAAACTCGTTTAATCAATACCCTAAGCGGAAATTCCTACCTATCTTGCATGTCGTGCATGTGACGATATTCAACATACCTCTTTAAATGATTTTATGATTTTGGGGTATGAGAAAACGTG
This sequence comes from Scaptomyza caliginosa, assembly GCA_035044725.1. Lineage (NCBI taxonomy): Eukaryota > Metazoa > Arthropoda > Insecta > Diptera > Drosophilidae > Scaptomyza > Scaptomyza caliginosa. The sequence goes on along the minus strand of JAWNNR010001059.1, from coordinate 1,092,181 downwards.
GTACTAATTGCTGACACTAAAAAACAAGGCACTTGCAAGGATAATAACAACTTTACTTGAAACTCTGCACAGCAATTTGCACAACACAGGTTGTTATTGTTTTAGTTTTGGTATTGGTTGTGCTGTTGCATATAACTACTACTCATTGTTTGGCTCGTATAAAAATCCCATGCACGATTCAACCATTAACATAAATTAAAACCCATAATGAGCGGCATGTAATTGCAATTTATATAGCGCAAGATGAAGACGCATCTGAACAGTATGACGATAAAGTAGCTGTTGCCCATTTTGGCATGCTTATAATGTGGGTGCTAGATCCATATCTTAACTACAGTAGAAATGCTGATTATGTCTGACAATTATTTCTAATTTGTTTGGATGCCGTTTTTGCTATTTCGTAGCTTTTAAAATCTGCAACAAAGTGTTTTTTAATGCTCTGACAATTTTATGGTTTTTATTAATATTAAAGTATGGCCGTATTATGATTTTTCGTTATATTTAAGCCAGTGTTATTTATTAACGAGTTTTACCCGCACTCATTAAAAAGTGAACGAAAATCCAACGAAAAACTGGCACTTGTTTTAATTACGGCAGCGAAGAAGAAGAAGTGCGAAATTTTTGTCACTGGGACAATGCACAAACAGTTTACAATGACATTGCGCATACGTCCCATGGGCGATGGGTGTAAACAGCATGCGACTTAATAACAAGAGGCAGTTGTTGTTTGCTGCTGCTGCTGCTGTTGTGGTTGTTGTTAGTGGCAACTTACAATTGTGTAAATTGCACTTGTTATGGCCAAATTTTTGGCGTGCAACATGCGACAGCAGCGAGCGCCACCAGTTAGCGGTCCATATGGATAAAGGATGACAGACTTCATTTTTTCACTACGACTCGCCGCGGCAACGGAAATGCAATTTTTGTGTTTCGTTTTCATTTCGTTGACATCATGTCCAGGACAACATTGCTTCTCTTGTTGCAAATACTACTACTGCTACGCTGGTTAGTTATTTTTGCTGTTGTGGTCGCTGCTGTTGTTGGTTACTGCTGCTACTCCTGTTGTTGACTGTTGAGGTAGCAATGCAAAAACCACCCATTAGCGCTGGCTCGCCGACTGTTGGTCAATGCTGGTGATCTGCAAAAATAAAGAAAATGACAAATATTGAATTTTTAAATATTGCTTTTAAGTCGAGTATATTTGTTCATTTGCATTTGCGATAAAATTCTTTTCATATTTGCCTCAATCCCTAAACCCCGCAGGAACTTTTGCCTCTAGCATATATGATATTTTTGTCTATTTGCCGTACATCCAGTTATTGCATATTATTGAAATGTCTAGTATATATTTGGTAAATTCAAGCATGAGTTTTCTAACAGTTTAAAATATCAGATTTTAGTTTGGCTTAAATTTGATAAATTTAAATAATTTTCTGACTCAAATATCAATGCGAAAAAATCACATACGAATGTGATACAAATTTTGTAGTTTGTTCATTTTGAAACTTTGCATTTAGTCTGCGTTTTGTAAAAACAATTTGTTTATTTATTTAGTAAAGTTAAGTGGAATTGGCAGAATTGTCTTACAACCTAATATAAACGGCATGGCAATCAGGGTAATAGTTTAAATTGAATTGAGTTATGAATAACAGAATGTAAACACAACCGCAAACAGAAACTTTTGTTATAATTTGGTTAAAGCAAAAAAGCTTTAAGTGAATAAAGTTTTTGATATATAAATAATACAAAAATGTAGTCAAAAAAAGGCTATTTCAATTAATATTTAATTATTTTACTTCTTTCAGCACAATATAACTACATAATACGCTTAGAAACAAGCCAACCGTCAAGTTGAAAGTATCATCGCGTTGTGCATGAAGTATGGAGGAATTTCCGCAAACAAATATGCTTGCAATCTGATCAGCTTATGCCACGCCCACATTTATGCATACAAACCATGTCACTAACTGATGGTAGGTAGAACCAGGAGATTGCAGTCATTGAGTTACACAGGCAGGCAGGCAGGAAGGTAGGCCTCCTATGGGTGGGAGGCGCATATCGAATCGAATTTTTGACTAGCAATTCGTGAAGCGCTTTGATGGCAGCTGGCTGTACGTCGTTTGCCACATGTCAACGCTGCGATTGCAATTTGTAGTTATATTTTTGTGTGTTGGCTGCTGGCGCCTTTAGTTATGCAACGCTTTTTGTGCCTACCTATTAGGGACGAATCGCGTGTGCCATAAAATCAATCATACGCCAGCATGGCCGCCAAAATCGAAATCGACACACAGAAAATACACAAAAAAAAATATAAAAACCGAAAACAAAGCGCGCAAAGTGTGTAATGCGATGTTTTTTATTCTTCCATTTTTATTGATTTTCATTTTGTGTTCCCTCAGGCCCTCTACGTATGTGTGTGTGTGTGCTTTTGGAGTGAAGAGAGTGTGTGTGCGGGTGTTGAATGGCACATTGTGTTTTAGCCACATGAGTTGGCTGATATGAAAGCCCTTGATGTTTGCAATATGCATTTGCCACTTGACTCTGACACAAGCGCTCAACTCAAAAGCAACGTTCAAACCCTTTTAAAACTGCATTGCCTCAAAATGTACTAGATGCGTAGAATTGCAAACGTTTCCCTGTCCTATTAATATTCAAATTTTAAAGTCAATTCAAGTTCAAATGCTACAAAGCAATGTTGACGTCAGTTAATACGCAATACTCTTTTACTCTGTTTTCATCAGATAATTTTCTAGTGGCAGGTCAAAAGGCACTTTCATCATCTTCTTATTTGTTTTACAGTCTCTGTGCCTTGACTTTTGTTTATTTTGGGTACACATGGCTGTGTGAGTGTGTATGTGTGTGTGTGTGTGTTGCGTTTGATATTTTTTGACACTGTAAACATTTTATATTGTCAATGGGTTTCAAAGCGACCAGCCACTGTCCACTGTTGGCTTGTTAGCTACTGCGTTTATTCACTATGACTAGCAGAGCGTAGCAGCTCTACGAACGTGTCCTTGCTGTGACTGTGTGCGTGTGTGTGTGTGTGAGTGTTTGTGATGTGCGATTTAAACGCAAATGCTGGTCGACTCATTTTCCCTATTGTCTATTAGAACCTTTGTTTGTTGTAAGCCCATTATTTTCTCCCTTCCCCTCCTACACTTACGCAGTCCAAGCTCTATAGGTTCTTAACATGGCTTGCCCATCAATCATACGTCACAAGTTTTTGCATTAGACATAATTAGTTAAGCGGCAACTAATTGAAAGCATCTTAGAGATTTGTCTGGCCCTGATTAAGTGCTACGATATTTGTCAAAAACTGACAATTTCGTGGGCATCATTAATAACGTATACGCCTCAAGTGGCAATCACGCATTTGTTGCTTATGCCAACAACTTTGTTCCACGAAGCTCGTCGATTGCAATTTCTCAGTAGTCATCTCATTGGCGCTACAGCAACCTAAGTGCCATTGTGTGCCAACAAGAAAAAAAATCATTAAAATTCGTTGGAGGACTATTTTTGTGCAGCAAAAACCTTTGAGTTTAAACAGGAGTTTAAGGTATCTAAATTCGGGTATAAAATAATAATTTATGATTAAACGAATCTACAATCAATTTGCGTAGAATAATCGTTTTACTAAAGTTAGTTAGTTGAATATAAAAAAATGTTAGCTGTCGCTAAAACTTATTGATTAATTATGTATGTATTTGATAGAAATTTTATATTTAATATAAAATTGTAAATGATTTAATTTATTAAACTCATGTTTTTAATTAGGTAACCGAGGCCATTTGATTAGTCAATTTTCATTAGGGCTTATATAACAAGATAAATGTGTTTTATAATAATGTGAAAATCAATAAATGTATTCAACGTGTGTTGGGCCAATTTGGACTATCCACAACTCACCCAGACTCTTGCCTTAAAAACTCACAAAACAAATTACTTATAACCACAATTTTTATTAAAGCCAAAGCTTTTCATTTTGGCGCACATTTATTACTGTACGAACACGTATGTGCTTGTGTGTGTGTGTGTGTGTTAGCATTTTTTTTTTCACATTCCGAGCACTCGCGGCTAAGGCATTCTTACTTGAGTTATGCCTTTGTTTTTCTTTTGTTTCTTAAGTCTGTTTATGTGTGTGTTTTATATTAAAGACTTTGCCTCTTGTCGGCATTTTAATTTGCCATTTTCTTGTAACAAAAACAAGAAAAGTGCTCTTTAATTTAATTTGACATGACTCAAAATACGTTGTGCTGATACCGGAGCTGTCCTTAGCTAGTTGATTATTAGTAGCTAGTCCTAGCGTGGAGTTGTGACATTCAAAGCTCTGTGCATGGCAAATTACTATTTGAAAGAGCCAAAGGGCAAAAAGTGAATAAGAAAGATGAGCACAAAGCAAATGTGGAAAATCTCATTTACAGTTCAGCTTAAAAATGGCAAACAAACCCGAAAGGCAAAGACCGAATAGCCGCAGATAGTTGGATAAACATTGGCCAGCTGCCAGGACACATCATCTACATTCACCGATGTCGATTGCTCCATTTTCATTTTTTCAGTATCGTTGTTGCTGTTGCTCCTACTCTGCCTACTTTTTGTGTTGAGGATTTCCGGCTTGTGAGAGCTTGACTTGATGTTATTAACTTTTCTTCATAGTTTTCTCATTTTTTTCTTTCGTTTTTTACAAGCGTACAATTTGATAAGCTTTGATATGAATGTATGAAATGATTTTCAAAATTAAAATAAAAAAAAAATAAGAACGCAGATGGTCAAAAATGTGCTCAGAATGTATAAGTGTGTGGGCGTGTCCGCAGCCAAATTGAATTAAAGGCCGATATAATAAAGAAACAGACTCAGCTTTAACTTGCCAGGGATATCTGCTTGTTGAAGCTTACCAACTATTAAGCAATTGAAGTTTAGTAACAGGTGCAAAAAGTCGCATTCATACGAGAGCTTTGCGAGTTAATCAGCATTTTATAATAAGTTGAAACTAAAAGCTGCTTTTTCATTTCAAACACAAAAAACCACAAACAGTGGAGTCAAAATCAAAAGTTGCCATTGGTTACCAGGCTGACATGTGCTCTGTTATCTTTCTCACTCAAATCTCTTTCCCATGGTCACGACAGCATTCATTTCATATATGTATATTCCTGTTCTGCGTTTGGTTGACAGGCCAAAAAACCACAAGCCAGTTAATTGCACATTGGGCTCGTTTATGTACAGATAATCGCCACATAAAGACATTTCATTATTGCCCTTTGTTTTGGTTATGGTGTATGCTTATGTTGCGTTTCGGCGTGGTCTCTCTGCGTGTATGTGTGTGTGCATCATTTTTATAATAATGTGTAACAACAGCAATACCAACAATAATAATAATAACAATAATAAGCATGTTACGCAACTTGTGCCCAAAAATTCCAGTTCTCTCTGCCCGCAGGCCATGTCCTGTAGCCCCCAAAGTCCTTCACCGTACCCCTTCGATCATGGTGTTTGCCTAGTAAACATTAAAGTTTTGTGTTTAGCTTTGTTGCGTTTTGTTTGTTAGCCGCCTGCTTATTTAGCTAATTTATGCTACGCTTTATTGCTTGCTTTGTCGACACGCCATAACATTAAGAGTTGGCCACAACATGGCTTCAAGTTGGCTTCGACTTTGCCCTTTGGTTGCATGTGCCACAGGGCGTGTGAGTACTTTCGGTTCTTGCTGGCCACCATCAGCACGCTTATTGTGTCTTTGACTCGAAGGTGTTTGCCATGCTTTGCACATTATGATTCATTGTCGGCTTTGGACTACAGTGAAAAGGTAGCCAGCCAATTCAAAAGATTTATTAGCCCAACATAATGAAGTTCTTTAGCCAAGTTAATGGTTCTACAGTTAAACGAGCAAAAGGCAGCAGCTGCGACTGCTGTTGTCAGCATTTATTAATGAAAGCAGGGCGAGGCAACTTGGCATGATGAGCACAGACAAGAATAAATAGATCAGCAAAAACCAGACAACAGCAAATAAATAATATTATTAATTAACAAAGTGCAAAGTCATAGGGAAATCAGAATGTGTAAGCCAAATAAATCAACTAATATATGTATATATTGTTTATTTAATTAAATTGTGGATATTAAATGGTTTGTTTTTGAATAAACTGTCAATTCGCTAACAAAAAATATTATTTAATATTCCTTTTTTAGTGCATGTTTTTTAGTATTCTTTTTGTGTTTATAGTAATTTTATATAGTTCTGCGTGTTTGAACACAACACATACAAGGTTTATGAGCAATATTAGTCTACAAATGTGTTAATAAGTACCTGTTGCTATAACTGATTCGACATTTGGGAACAAGCGTTCCTAATCAAGCAGCTCTATCCATTTGCTAGACCCTTTGCCTGTTTGCACACATCAGGCTCAATTTGTCAGCAAGTGCGCGTCTGACACTGCAACAAACACTTAACACCGCCCGGCCAAATAAGCTCCGTCAGGCCCTTACAATGCTTTTATACCCTGTACCCACTAAATCTAACCAAAACGGGGTATATCCAAATTTTACTTTAAAGTGGAATTGTCTTGTTTAAAGAAGTATATTTTGTATATATGGAATATTATTGATCTATGTCTGTCCCAAATTCATTTTACTTAAACCAATACAGACCTGTTTATAGAGCATTAAACAGCATATCACTGTTGACTTAAGATTTCTTGCTACCTTTGGCTTAGACCTAAACCCTCAATGTGAATGTGTGGCATACGTGGCGTATGTGCAATTTACTAACTCAGACAGCTCGGTTGGCTAAATGATGGCAATGTGTGCCCCACAACTGTTGTGTGCGTGTGTGTGTGCTTGGCTGGCAGACAAATTATGCAAATATGCGTGGCATATGAGCAGAGAATATTACACATACGCCAAGAGTGCCATTAAACGCCCATGTGGGCGTACTAACGTGGATCGAGGCATGCATTGTGTTTGTTGTGCCTGATCAAAAGTGCTCTAAGCAAGTCGCACATACACTTTGATTACATGTCGTTACTGCTGCTACTTTGATATACGTACGCAATTGCAACACATCTCAGGGACTTGAACCCAAAGTGGTTAAGTGGAAAATCTTTTTGAATATTAAAGTTCTTATAAAGCTCTTGAAACAGCAGACAAGTTCAACTTTTTTTTATTTTATTAAAAAAAATGCATTTCGATTGATGTACAGCAAAAAAATCAGATAAAGAATCGTCGAAATTTTACTAAAAATGTTTTCCGGAATGCCTGCTGGAAAATTAGCCAGGAAGTGTAAGTGTGCAAAGGCGCATATGAGCACTTCGTCGTGTTGTTGATTTTCTTGGCTCATGCAAGAAATTTAAAAATTGTCGGATTTCCTGCTACCAACACACACACACTCACTCAGCCCTGGCTTCTGCGTGTGCGTGCGTGCAACGGTGTGTCATCTGTTGACTAGTCAAGTGGCCGGGGACTCAGTTGGATGTGCTTTTTTCTTTTTTTCTTTTTGGGGGTCGGTCTTGGATTCGTTACTGTTAGTCGCTGTCGTACGCTTCGCTCGTTTGCCGCGTGTTTACAAATTTAAAAATTTGTTTGTGTTTACTTGGCGCGGCTGTGTGGGGAATCTGTTGGGTGCAGTTGCCAGGATGTGAGCAGGCGTAGCGAGGGGAAGGGTACTGTGGCATTTAACGCAAGTTGTCATAACTCTGCGTGTTGTGCTTGTGACTTTTAAAGAAATTGTTTTATACACCGCCCCACTCAGCGGGTAAAGAAGTGTCATGACATTGTCTTTACCTACCATAATAAATGGTTTCATTTAATCAAAGACTTTTATTAGGGCACGGCTCTAGGATATATGCGTTATATATGCATGAATGTTTGTGTGTTGCCGAAGCAGGCACATCATCCATGGTTAAGTAAACTTCATCCTGCGGTTGACATAAATCAACATAAACACAGGCTTAAACTGATGAAAGGCGTTTTAGGCTTTGGAAATATAAATTTGAGTTCAAAACTTTTCATGACTCAGAGAAATTGGTTTAATTTCTTTGCAGATTTTAATTTCTTAGGATGTGCGTTAAAAACAAACGACAGCTGAGTCATGCTAATTGCAATATGCCGGAGATTATCCTTAATCTAGTATTAAGGCAAATAATTGCTTATGTTTAATGGCTACACACTGTGTCAAGTTACAAGTTGCAGCAATAGCAGTGGGCCATATAAATTCTCTCAAAAGGGTTTGTTGGTTGGGAACCGCAAAAAAAAAATCACCTGCCATTTTTGGATACACAAATCAAGTCTATCTTGGACCTGATTTAAACCGTAAATTTTGTGAACTGCAATTCCTACAGCAAATAACCACAAAAACCAAAAAAAAAAAACAATTGGAGACAAGTTAGAAAAACATGTTGGGTAAACCGAAAATTGAATACTCTTTAAGGAAATCGTAAGTAATATCTAGAAAGTTTCTTGTCGGTTGGTTTGTTTCGATTTTCGAAAGCAATTCGTTGTTTTGTTTGTTTTAAAAAAAAAGTCGTGATGGAAGCTGTGTAAATCAATGTTCAACTGATTCTTTAGATAGTATATAGATTTGAGTCAATAGAATGACAATTGTTGTAGCAACAAAACTTAATCTACGACTGATTGTTTTTATCAAATGAAAAACCAACAGATAAGCCAAGCTTATTGTTCTTATTCCTATACATTTCATATCCCCTGTCAGGGTATACAATGAGAAACAGCTGTAGGACAACAAAAAGTTTGTCTTTCAGTCTAAAGCTGGAGTCACAAAATAATTTGCCACAAAACTAAATTGCAAAAAGGCTGTAAAAAGAGAAAGAGCACAAGGACAATAGAGCATGCCAGGCCCTAACGGAAACTGTCAACTGACGTCTGCCTTGTCAACTGTCTCTTTCACTCTCTTCCTGTCACTGTCGCTAGACCTATTCTTGCCGCTGCCCCTGCTACTTCGTCTTTATCTCCATGAACCATGTTTCCCTTTTGGTTTAGTAAAGTGTTTTTGGTAAATGGGCAAATGCAAAGTTTTAGTTGTGTTGTAGGCAACTTTTTGTGTAACCGCTAAAATGACTTGCAGCGTCTTTTTTGAGGGCAGGGTTGTGGTATATGGGGCAGTGGAGTGGCTGTTCCATATGAGAAAAAGACGAAGTATTTGCCACGCTAAAGCCCACTTAGTCTAATTGCAGTCGCAAAAGCTAAAACTTTTCAGCTCTTCAACTTTAAGTCATGCAAAGCGAATTTAATAACACATTATTATTATGTGCCCGTGCGTCCAAAAAACTAAAAGCAATTAAAGCCACTTGTCAACAGCTGCGTCGAGCGAATTTTTCTCCCTCTTATTTCATTCGCAGCTTTGGTTCTTGGCTTGCTCTCTTGGTGCTCCATTTGCGCGACGCATAAAATTTGACTGATTAAGTGCCGGGAGGAAGTCAAGTGGGTTTTGCCTGGACTTGGACTTGAACCAGTGTCTGCTTAGGCAGCGGATGGACAGGGAGGGCTTGGAGATGTAAAAGAGATTTTCAGTGCAGCTGCAGGCAATCGTCGTCTAACCATAAAAGTTTTCTTTGCCATCTGCTGGCTTCTTACCCTGTGGTTTATTACACTCAAGGTATATGCAAGGAAAGTGTATATAAGTACCAAAGTAACTGATGGTAGATTATGAGCTATGTGGTTATGAGCACTTCGCTGTCTTTCTATTTTTCCTAAGAAGTGGGTCAATTTCAACCAAATTATAACCTCAATGTGTTGGCAATTTTTCAGTGAACCTAAACTTTATTACGTTGATTTCTACAAAAAAATCGAGGATCTTTTATACTCATGAGTAACTCACAGTCAATCAGCTTTAAGCATTTTACTGTTTTTGTGGTTTACTTGGTTTAATGTTGACCACATAATATTCATTTTTGTTTTAGCCTCATCACATTTTATTGTTTGATGCCTTGTTTGCCAAGCATCCTTCGGGCAGCTGTTGGAGTCATTTGACGATGCCTTTTGATGTTGCCGCCAACAATTTCGGGTTCAATGTGTTTGTGCTCGTAATTCGATGACCTTGCCCACAAGGAGCATCTTTTATGAGCAGGCATTGAATGTCTACTGGATGATAATGAAATCAACTGAATGCTATGCAAACATATGTACTTTCTGTCAGGCAATCCTCAAGAAAATAGTAGTAAGAAGCTGTATACGAATATAATTTTTATAGTATAGTAGTTATTATTTTATTGCAGAACATATTGCTGATATAAAACTTATGAATAAAACGAATTCAATGGAGAAATTGATCTTAATATTTATCACATATTACACTTGAAACAGTTGCAGTGGATTTAAAAACTCCTTCAATCCGATAAAGGTCATTCACAAATAAAAGCCAAGATAAACTGTTGTTAATCGATGGCCATTAACTGTTATCCATGTTAGCTAATCATCAATTGTTCTTGTCGATGTTGCCTGAGGTACAACACAGTTGTTACCGCTAGTTAGCGCTTCTCAAGCATCATCGGCTCATTTTCAATTGAATGCCGACTGTCGACAAAAATTAGCATATTTTATTGAATTCCCGCTCAAATATCCAATCAATAATGTAGTGCACCATCACACCGGAAAAGGTTGACGGGGGCCCAAAAGCGAGAGCCAAAGCCAGGGAGCCGTGCCAAATTAAGTATGCATACGTATTCAAATAGCTCAGTCGGAACGAGGGAAAAGAAACTGGCGAAATCCAAAGCAGAGGCAAAGCTGCCAGCACAAATATGTATAAATACATACACATACCGAATAAATATTGGTGGGATTTGAATGGGCATGCCCAAGAGAGAGATTTTTGGTTTTTCCAGACCAGCGCCCCCTGACTGCTTTGTACATATTATATATATCATTAAAGCTCCAAAGGATCTTGCCGTACTTTGGTGCTGTTCTTTTGTTGTTGTTGTTTGTTGTTTTTTCGTTTTGTGTTCTTTGTTTTTGTATTGTGTCGCCGCAGTTCCAATTTCTCGGCCTTACGCCAAAGAAACTAAAAATAAATAACGCAAAGGGGCATAAGAAGGAAAACAAAAAGAAGAGAAAGGAAAGAAATTATGGTATGCATAAAACGAAATTAATGGCTATGCGTGTGTGTCTCTGTGTGTGGTGCAAGGACAAAGCGACGCCTAATAGACCCAATGTCCCGTGCGGATTTTAATTAGTCGCAGGCCCCTTTAACACCCCCAACGCTTATCAATACGCAACATTCCTGTTGCCACATTTATTCGACTTTTTTAATTTAGTATGCGTAATTTCCTCGCCTATCCTCTTGCCATACGTGAATATTTAAGCAGCTTTTTCTCTTTTTTTTCTTTTCTTTTTCGCTTTTGATTTTTGTGTGTATTTGCTCGCAGAGTATTTCATTATTTACTGTCTGGCATTTCATTGCCAAAACGTTTTTATGTTTATGACTTCAAGTTGAGTGCTGCCAAATTCTTAAGTAGCACTGCGTTCATTTTGCCACCGAAAGCGCATTGAGGCATTTCAGATTCTGTGACTGCACTGCAAATGGCTATATTTTCTTATTTAGTGTCTATGTTAATTAGGATACTAGTTAAAATATTTATATTATATAAAATTTTTGTTTTGCATGGTTATTATTTATTAACTTTTAAAAATAAATGCGTCTTTATATTTTAAATAAAAAAAAAATCATTTTATCAGCTATGAATGTTGAATACCTTTCTTTTTAATCCAACAAGTCTCAAATAAAAATGTGTGGTATTTTAAAGCATATAAATATCTATAGCCATTTATAGACATCTGAATTAATTTATTTCTGTTATGTTTCAAACGGTATCTTTTTATATCAACTCAGCTTGTATAAATTTGAATGTTACACTTAAAAGCCTTTTCCATTTGTTATTTGTTTGCTCTACTTAAAGATTTCTCTTTGAGCCGGGCAAAAAACTTTTTCGGTTGGATTTGTTTTGGTTTTGCAAGAGCTGCGTGCAAAGTGTTCCGCGATTTTCATTGGAAAGTTGAACGCATTGCAGCCCAAATGCCAAAAGTAGTTTATGCCACCAGGAACAAACTTAAATAAAGTGGCATTACTTGTCGGCTGCTGCGAGTGGCAAGTTGCGCATTGCGACTTTCAGTTTTAGTGTAGATCGCACTTTGTTGGGCAGGCAGTCAATCCTTCAGCCATTTGCATATTAATTTTACAATACTTTGTCACCAGTTCGAGTGGTGGAGTACTTCAACTTGGCCCGTTTCCCATTCGAGTCGCCAGCTGGGTTGACTTGAGTGGAAAACTTTAACCTATAGTTTAGCAGATATTTCTTTTCAGTTTTATGCTACGCCCCCTTTAAAAAGGCTTTGGCACAGCTACCAATGCTCAACTCTGAATAATTAAAATGAATGTCTTTATTTTTGGGGCCTTAGGCCCTTGGCACTTACGACTTAATTACCAGACAAACTTTGCCAAAACAAAAATATTATTTCATGTTGTGTATGTATGCCCCATCGATATTAAGAAAACTTTATTTAGCATAAGACGATGGCAACAAATCAACAGGCCTAAAGTGAGGCGACTCCGACAACTAATGAGCGTATCGTTTGGCCAGATAAACGCGGGGCAAACGGAACAGGAAATAGCTGTTGTTGTTGCTGTTGCTTTTGCTTTTGCTATCGCTATCGAAGGGGCAGTAAGTGGGACTTGTGCAAAGGGTTGAATAGCTTTGAAAAGTTTTGCCTAGCGTCAGTTTTTGCTTATGGCCAAGGGTTGTTCCCCACTCCCTATTGGCACTTGTCGTTAAGCAAACAAACAGCGTGATTCTACAATATTTTCTTTTTCCTATACATATACAACTTATAAACAATATTTAAGCCGAGTTTAAACAACTTTAATGAATTTATAAAGTCTAAAACTATACAGCTAACATCATATTTCCTTACACTTGACTCATTTCCAAAATGCACTTGATTTTTTTCATTGGAATTGTGAATTAGTTGAGTAAAAAACTTTAAGCATACAATTTATATAAATGGTTGGTTGTGTTTTCACTTAAAATGCAATATCATGGAATGTAATTAAAATTTTTAGCAATTCGTTTAATTGAGTTTTAAGCCGCAACTTGTGGGCCACAATTGAAAGTTACACCCCCTCTCAATGTCTTCATTTCTATTTCGGCCTATGTCATTCTGTATGAAACTGCTTCATCCCTTTCATTTGACTTTTGGCTGTTGGTGTGGAGCCGCCGTCGGCATCAATTCATTTACTGCCTTCCATTTTTTTTTTTTTTGCGGTTTTGCCGTTTGCATCGCACACATTTTACGGCCACTGGCAGCGACTGTTTGCGCTGTAATTAAGTGCGTCTAATTTGTGTTAAGCGTCGTGCCACTTGAGAGCATTGCCATTTTTGTTGTTGTTGTATTTGTTGTTTCTGTGTTCGCGTTTTGGGCTTGTTCGGTGCTTAAGCAAAGCAAAGCCCAGGCATTTCACATTTTCATGTGTAGGCTTTAAAAGGATGCGAGTGCCGTTGGCGAAAGTCAAACTGCCGTAAAATTGCTGCCTACGCAAAACTCCATTGGGAATTTTTCTGTCAACATTTTTTTGTGAGTGATTTCAGTGCGTTTGTTCTTTTTTCTTATACTTTTATATACATATACCTTTGGGAGTTTTCCGTTAGCATCCTAAGGTTTAGCGGGGCTTAAGAGAAGAGGAATGAATGCATGCGCTTCATAACATGTTTATTTTAAATGAGCATGGGATTTAAATCAAGTATTAAGTTCCTCAATTTGATTGATTGTGCAAAGCGAATCAAAGTGAAACAGATTGTAAAACTAGTTGGAAAATATGAAATGGTTGTCGTTCGACTATTATTGTTATTGTTGTGAATTGTTTCAAACAAATATAATACCGAAAAAAAAGCTAGAAGAGGTGGAAACTTATATGTGACTAACTTTGTTATAAAAACACCTCAATTAAAACAAAACAAAAAATTCAACATAAAATTGTGTGTTATTCAACTTCTAATTCCTTGAATTTCTAATTTCATGTTTAATTATCGTAAGCACTTGTGAAACGTTTGCTTTAATTAACGCTTTGGCTTCAACAACTTACCCAAGTGTTCGGCAGTTGTTTTGAAAATGTATTTTTTATTTTTACTTCACTTTTGCTCATTCACCTTTCACTTTAAGTTCACTTTATTTTCTTATTTTTGTTTAAAGTTAGAAATAAACTTTGCTCGAGGCTCTCAAAAAATGCTTTAAAAAAGGTTTTTCGGCAAATTGCGTGCATGCACATTCATGCACTTAACCGGCACATTCTATAGTCGTACCGTTAGATCTACGCTTTTTGCTTGGCGCTCAAAAGTAGGCAACGTTATTGCTATGCTTTTTCGTTCAATCTCTCTGACTTTTAAATTCACACACAGCGTTAACAAATGGTGGTTTTTACTGCGATTGCTGCTGCTTTTCCTGCTGCTGCTCCGTTGGCAACGCGTACAAAACGGCAACTGTTTTGCGTTGTATCAACACCGCCGTATTTAAGGCAGATGGCGAAAGCTTTTGCCGGCGAGCTTTCACGAGAGCGCACTCGTATGTTTTCGACCTATTCTGTTAGCCGTTTCGACCAAATTGCTATTGGCCATTTGGACACTTGATTGTTGTTAGCCGCCAATTGTTTTGAATGCAACATATCGTTGGCAAAACCAAGCCAACACATGCCTTATGCTCTACTCCTGGCAGGACTTTGCATGTTGTGTCGTACCCATACAAGTACCAAGATGGAATTGCAATGGAAGGTGCAAGAAAAAACTGCATGCAAATCATTTGGTCCTCATAAATTATGGGCCACCGCCAAGCCAAACCAAGCAAATAAACTGCAATTTATCTTAGAGTCTTTTGCATTTGGAAAAGGTACATGCTCTTGGCTACATCGTACCAATTTCGAGTATCTGATTTATAGTAGTTTTTTTTTTAGTTTCTTTTTTTTTTGTATGATACTTTATGGCTTTAAGCTACGTGTTTGCAAAAGAGCGGTGCCTCATAAATATGAATTTGTATTTTTAGAAATGGTAGAATATTACTTGAAAATAATTGTAATTATGATTTACGAAATGTTCTCATAACCTTCAGCCAATGATAGGAATAGTTCAGCAAGTACATTCTAATGTCAACACAAAAGGCAGCTTTTGACTTTGAACATCTTCCTCGGTTTTTTTTCCTGTGTGCGGTGAAAAGCGGAAACGGAAATGCCAGCAGTAGCTCCAGCAAACGATAAAAAAAACTGGACGGAAGGGCCAACATGGCTGCTGAGCACTTGATTGGGGGAGTCTTGAACACTGGCGCAAGCACGGTCCATTTTTTCCAGGTCTGTGTGTTTTTTTTCGATTTGCTTCTTTGTGTGTTTGCCGTATGTAAATTGCATAGAGCAAATATAAATATCGATTAGACAATATCAAACTATCTGACAGCCCTGACAAGGACTTAAATGTGACGGCATTGAACTTGTCTGCACTCAGCATATCATACGCTTTTCTCCTGCTGCTGTAAGTGCTGCTGGTTCTGCCTTTTACAAACACCAAGCTGTTTCCCGTTAACAAGACAACCCAAGTTGCATGTCGTGTCCAAAAAGTTGAGCTAACCTTTGCATGATTTAATTATTTGTAGCATACTTTTGTGCGCCGACCAAAAACTTCACACCTGAATGCACAACAGCCCCAAGCATTTGCTGAGCGCTGTGAAACTTTTGCCACTTTTGCATTCACAGTTTTCACAGCAGTATATATCTGTGTGTCTATGTTTGAGTGTGTGTTGTGTAAGTATTAGTGTGGCAAAGGCCTTAGTGCTTGTACTAGTTGTAGAAAAAGTTTGCAAGGGTTCTCAGTTTGCGGTTTTTTTTTTTCGTTTTCGTTTTCGCTTTGGTTTTGTTTTATTTTTGTTATATCTATTTGTTTTTGGGGGTTCGAAATGAATGTCTCAATTCATTTTACGCTACACTGCGTCCCAAGTGGAGCGAGCCATGCAAAAAGGACTGCGAGCTTGGGTTCGCATTGAGATTCAGAGTCAGATTCGAAAGCAGGATGCCTAGGAGGGTCGGGAGGCAAACGTAAAGTGCAAGCGTCGCAGAACAGTCAGCTTGCTGCTCGGCATCATTACAATTTGTTGATTTGCTTCGTTAAACAACAAACAACAAAAGCAGCTGGCCACAAAAAAAAAACCAAAAAACAACAAAAAAAAAAACGCGAAAGGATAAAGTTGAAATAAAGACGGCGACAGCAGCTTTGACGTCTTGGCAGGGTGATAAGAAAGGAAACAACAGCCTGCGGCAAACGCCGGCAACGTCCATTTGCTGCTCTTTGTAGTTATTTGCGTCTGCTACGGTTTCTTTATTTATCATGCTCACATTTAAGAACAAGACTGCATTGCTGCTGCTTGTTTGCCAAACGTCAAAGTCAAAAGAAAGCAAAACATAAACGTGCGCAAAAAGGCGAATAAAGAGCAAATGAAAGTGACACGAACGACGCTCGCTGGCAAGGCGTTGATGGCAATGACATTGATAATGAAGACGCGTCGTGGATAGCTTCAAAGGCAATGCCGCAAGCGCCTAAAAATCCGCGAAGCATCACACAAAGCGATGAGTATTGATGTAGCCACTGGCTATGTGTAGCAGTGCACATCTATGTATAGGATTGTGTGCTTAGGAGCAGCAAGAGCAACAGCAGTAGCAGCAGCAGAAACTTGCTGGAAATTATGACTGACAGGCAACAACAAGTGGTAGAAAAGTTTTAACAAACAGATGAAGATGAAAATGTGGCAGTTGAAATGCTTTTCGGGTTTGTTATATGAAATAAGTGTTTTTAGATATCCTTAGGTTATGGATTCGTATAAAACCAATTTTTGTTAATAGTTCTAATAGCTATTCTCTGTTGGTCATAGTTTCATTCACAGTTCTGGAGCTTCAGAAAAAAAACCTCAATTTACAGTGAATTTGATTTATTTTTATATTTTCTGAATTTAATATGATTATGTTACTTTCATTTTCGTCTTGTTTAATATTTTTCATCGTCCCTTTTTTTTTATTTGCAGCTGCTTTGTTGTTGACCCTCCTTTTGTTTACACACACACACAATTAGATTTATTTGCAAGTTATAGCTTAAATTGCCGCCCGGCCGTTGTTGTCAAACACATTTTTATTTAATGGCCACAATATACGATGTGAGTTTTTGGTGGCGCCGCAGTTTATGCCATAAAAACGTTTAAAGTTGGCAGTTGCCAGTTGGACATAATTCATGGCATGCTTTCGGGCGGCGTTTTAAGCAGCCACTTCGTTGTAATTAGCATTAAATTTCAGCTGACTTCATTTTATTGTTAATCAGAAGAAAAAAAAGGCCAATTAAATTAGTTAACGGATGTGCAGCCGATTATAATAATAATGATATGATTTTGTTATTTGGGGTCTGTGCTTTTGGGTTGTGCTTTAATCACTGATGATCCACTAAAAAATAAATTAGATAATGTGTGTAAATAATTAATTATGTGAATAATTCATCAGAAATCCCATGAGTATACACTTCTCTTACAGTTGTGGCTTCGAAATGAACAAAAACATTCAAGTTAATTGAGGTGCAATTAGTTAAAACATTCCTTAACTTTAAATGTCACGAGAACCGGTGCCATGTGGTTAACTTGGCCAACTTGGTTAACTCAATCCCTGATGAAGAGTTCTAGATAGGGACAGACAGGTTAATTAATATGTCTTGCTATAAAAGCCATTAGATCTGTTAGCGCTAATCAAAATGACAGCTCGAAAAAGGTTCGAATTGCATTGTTGGTTTAATATTTGCAAAGAATCGAGCGATTATTGATAAAATTTACATTTTAATACATTTAAACTCGTGCTAACGATTTTGTTAATTGGTTAGTTAAGATTAGACTGTGGGTGTCTATATCAATTAGTGTTAGTTCAATTTGTTTCTAGTTTCTAGAAAATGACAGTTTTGGTCCTTTTTTTAAACTTTTTTGAGTTTAATATTGCTTTACGCTTTGTAACTAGAACAGATTAATCGCTCAGCATATTTCTCTGACATCACAGAAACTGACAATGAATGAGTAATATAAAATAGATTAAGCACAATTATTTATTTTTTTTGTCACTGAGCAATACAATACGCGAAATCATCAGCCTTATCGCCTGGCTTAACCTATAGTTAATCAACTTTGTGTCTTTATTTTGTTAATTTATTTTTATCAATCAAACATAATGTAGCACAAAAAAGATACTCAAGTGTAATTAACTTAGTGCTTAAAACTCTCAAGTAAATCCTCTGAACGTAAGCAACTAGTGCTTGCCACTTGCCATTTACCTGTAACTGCAACAAAAAAAAAACTTGTTTGGCACACTAAGTTACAATCACGAAAACTTTACTCCGACTTTTTTGCATATTATTTTTTAAGCTTCCGCCTTATCGCTCAACTCAACTAAACATTGAATGGCAAGTATTACAAATTTTGAT
Source organism: Scaptomyza caliginosa (assembly GCA_035044725.1). NCBI lineage: Eukaryota > Metazoa > Arthropoda > Insecta > Diptera > Drosophilidae > Scaptomyza > Scaptomyza caliginosa. The sequence goes on along the minus strand of JAWNNR010001059.1, from coordinate 1,073,711 downwards.
TCCCAGAGGCAAATCGAATACGATACGACGTTGAATGTTGATTAGCACATCTTTTTCTCGTTTTCTGCAACATTTGTCAATTTGTATGTTCGACTGTCTCTCAATTCGCCAATTCGACAGTTAACCATTTTCGTGCTGTAACAACGTCAGCGGCAAATGCTATTATTATTTATTATTGTTGTTGCTGTTGTTTTTTTTTTGGTTTGGTGGTGCTGCTGCTGCTGTTTTGGCCGGGCGCATAATATGTATTTTGTTCGTGATCGTCATTGGTCTGAGAAACGGTTTTTGTACTTCAGTTTGTGGCCAGCGCGCGAGCGAACAACACACGGCGCGGATCAGCAGCGTTTAGCCAAAAAGAGAGCGAGAAAGAGCGAGTTAGTGAGAAAATACAAATTTGAGTGTCTTGTTGATAGCTATGCCGGCGTTAGGTAAAGAGTTTTTGTGTTTATTCCCAAACAAGTAAAATTTGAACTTTCGCACTATTCAATTAAATACAATTATTTGTTTTCGTACTCAAAAATATTAAACGAAAAGTTCTCAGCGAATTGCGCACGTGAAAGTTAACAGAATGAATTGAAATTTGCAATGCATATGTTTTAAATTAAATGCCAATTACATATGTATGCACACACAATCATCAACTATTTATACAGTTTGTGTGTGGTCAAGGTTTTTGGGTATGTCTTTTTTTGATGGTCAAGGTCGTCAAAGCAATGAAATGGTTGTACGCGGAACTGTCTATGAAGAGTTTCGAGTTAAACAATGTGAGAGTCACAGAAAGAGTAGAGAAACTTAATTAAACGATTGAATTCCGTAGAAGCGGGCATGCATACATTGTTTTCAAGGTATTTAATTGTAAGGTTTGTTGCTAACGTTAAAAAATTTTTAAATTATCTGAAAATATGAGTTAAACATGTGTACGCGCAAAACAAATGCATATATGTAAGAAAACATTGTTTAAAAATGTTTTAAAATATTTATTTTTGGAATTTTGTCTAATGACCACAGCACGTCAGTGAGAAAAGTGTCTTGCTGTTAAGAAAAGAGAAGCAAAACAAAACTAATTTGACGCTGTTACATTTCACATTTACGAACGCAGCATTCTCACGTAGTGTTTACGGAAATTTGCTGAGGGGACAAGCTTAAAAAGAGCTTTACCTCTTGAACCTTTTATTGAAATTCCTACATTTCTAAGCATATTGTAGCCAAAAAGAAGAGGGTCGTTGTTTCCCAGGCCACCAAAATAATCGAAAATCGATTTGGTGGGGTCTTTTGTGATTTCGATTACCGCTGCGAATAAGTTTCCCTCAAGTTGCTTAACATTTTATTTGAGTTCGATCGCATGTATTTATAATTTCATTTGATTTCGTATTTTCACAATTTTCTTTGAGCATTTGCCAATGTGTAAGGTCGCGTATCGCTTTTTTTATTTTGCTATAGCTGCTGCTTGCTTTTTATTTACTTATTGTCTCGTCTTTGTGCTCAAGTCGTATGTGATGATATTTGAAAAATTTGTCAGCGTAAACGAGAGTATTAACCGTGGCCAGGGTTACAATGTTGCGACTGCTGAAGACAATAACAATGACGAAGATTTGAAGTTTGGGTTTTTTTTCTTGTCAATTTACCGAAAGCGGCCCCTATCTTGCACAGTTGAGTTATTGTGTGTGCAAGTGATTGTTTATGGCAGATAGCGAGAAATATTAACAAACATGCTAGTGCAAAAACATTACAAATAGACACTGTAAGCGTATTTCGTTTACCTGTTAAATGGGCCAAAAGCGCATTGCAAAACTTTTTCCGTCTTGTTTAATAGTTACTTTTAATTTTGAACGCAAGCTCAAGCTGTTACGACTTGGGTAATAATTATTTTTTTCATTTTACCAACTATGTGCAGTTTATACTGTTTGCTCTTGCAAGTTGCCTTAAAGAAAGGAAAATATATATAAAATACTTTTGCTTAAGCATTTAACCTATTATGTGAACTTAAAACTTTAGCCGACTTGTTTTTTGTTACCTTCCAGGCATCATGAGTAGAGAATTAGGGTTAAAACATTTCTCACCTAGACAAACCCACATTTGAACGATAAATCATAGAGTAAATAATACATAAAAAATGTATAATATGTTGCCTTGGCGACTTCAAAAGCAATAATCGTGTATTAACACTTTGAAAAACTATTTTAAATTATAAACACACACTTTTTTAAGTTCTTTCTGTACAATGCGTATATTTTGTAGGTTCGTGTCATATTTGTTTTTTGCGTGTTTTGGCTATTTGCAAGTTATTTAAAATGTTGTATGTGCATCGAAAAAAATGATTTTATGACGTTTGTTGTGAACGCTTCGTTTACGCATTTAAAAAAAATGTGTTAAATGACAAAATTTGAGTTCTATGCTAATTGTATAACAAAAAATGATGATGATGCTTTAAAAAGAACCTTTTGTAAATCAATTATCAAAAATGAATTAGCAGTTTCAACAGCTGTTGAATAAAATAATTTGTTATACGGTTTTTTTTTTGGGTGGGAAAAATTTCCTTTTGCACTGTGTCATTTCAACGATGTCAAAATCTGTGAACGACTTTATGCGCTTTTTGGCACGTTTAGTGCGAGCTGCTGTCATGAAGGTCATCCAACTGGGTGAAAATAACTGCGTTTGTTATTTATTTTAAGGCGGAATGGTTATGGGGTTGCTTCAACAGTTGGTTGTTTTAATTACACCGACTGTGACTTGATTGCCGGTTGGCAAACGAACGACAAAAACAACAATTGCTTACATAACCATCGCAATGAGATATACGTTAATATATATACGCTTCACATACTTACACACATACGTAAGAAAACGGATTTTAGTATGCCCGGTCGCTGTTTGTTGAAGATGTCTGGCAAACCAGTTTTTGGGGTGCCACCAACAAAGGCAGACAGGCGGAGAGCCACAATGTTGAACAGTCAGTTTGTAAAACTCTTCAGCTCTCTTCTTCTCTTTCTCTTACTCTTTCTTTGACTCAATTGGTTATGCTCTTCAATGGGTTGCCCCGGGCCAAGTCACGTGCCTGCTCTTTTTCTTCTTCTTCTGCTTACATATATCGTAGTTTGTTAAAAAGCACCTTTACCTAATTTCAGGTTCGCAAATGATTTGCATTTCTTTCATTTCAAAGAAAAAAGTGTATGGTTAAGGTTAAGTTCATATTATTGTTGGCTTTATAACATGTTTGTTTGAGAATAATTTGTCTGATATTGATGCCTAAAAGAAATGGTCTTTAGCAATAGTTTCTTCTATTTTATTATAATGCCAATTCCACATATGATTGCTATGTTTTGAATTGATTATATCACGTCTGGTTAGCAATTTAGTCAAAAAACTCGACTGCTCACTCGAAAATATCAAACTGTTGTCAATTAAATTTGGAGTTGGGTATGTAGTCACCTGTAAAATACAGACTAGGCCACATTTTGATTAAATACCTTTAAAAATCTCAAAGAGTTTAAAACGTTTCGCAGAAACATATCTAAGAAAAAACTCATCTTTCAAACTTTCTTGGAACTGACTTAAACTGATTACACAAAAGATGCGCTTGGTTTTGTGTTAGAGCTATTGCCCTAACGTATTCTCTTTTGCCATACTTTTAGCTAGTTTATTATTATATATTTTGTTAATTATAGAGTATTTGACAAGGCAATAACAAGCTGTGATGAAAAATGGGCAAATTATTCCATAGATTGTTTAACAATTGTCTAAGGCGTTTTTTTTGCCAAGTAGATAAAAAGTCAATGAATGGTTTGCTGTCATTAATTATGTATGTTGGTCCCTTGGTTGCTTTTTTCTCTATCTTGTTCTAATGTTTTTCCCCTGCTAAGCAGATCACATGATCATATCAAATAAAAACAAACTGAAACGTGTGCCAATTTCTCAGTCGGCTCTTACAACTGGCCGGACTCACACGACAATCATTTGATTGTGCTTAATTGATTATTGAACTGAACAGATAAATGATGTGAATAATTTATGTATAAAGAAACGGAAAAGCTAAACTAAAACTAAACTAAACTATTGCCTTGTGTTTGATTATTGATTGTGTCTAGACATTTATTTGGCAAAATTGATTTAAAATTACCACTTTTAACTTCTCTTGTTATCATTATAAAATAGCTAATCAATTCTTTATTACAATTGTGTTACTCTTTAAGCTTTAGTTACTTTACACACTTTCACCGATCAGATAACAGTGCCCGATACGAGATTATGCAAACTTTAAGATACATTTATGAGTGCTAACAGCAGCTAAGAACAGCAGTTGCATCTGGGAACTCGCACAGTTTGTACACAGTGATGCAATAGGAAAAAAAAGTGAACAAATACGTGAATGTGAAGAACTGAAGTGGTGAACTGAAGTGAAACAAAGGAAAGCACACAAAACGTTAAACACGTATAAAGTTAAAAGCAAGCAAAAGTCAGCAACCAAGTCTTCAGCTAAAAACTTGCCCTAGTTCGAACTTATCATAAGTACACACACACACACACACACACATACAGTGATAAATATGGATTCCCGCGAGGAGTTTGAGCGTATGCGGTTGCTGGAGCAGCAGGAGCAACTGGCGCTGGAGCTGGAAATGCAACGCAATCGCACAATGAGCATGCACGCACATCCAAGACTTTCGGAATACTATACACGTAAGTCAAGGCTTACAGCTGAGTACAATAAGAAAATATTTAACTTTTGCGAGATGAGCTGTTTAACAGCTTGAAGTCATTAGAGCCACTGAACTATTGATATTATTTATAATGCAAATTAGGTTTATACGAAAGGATCATTAATAATATTTCTTCAGTTATCTATGGAATTTAAGTACTTTAGCTTCATAAAAAAAACAATTATTTTTTTGTGAAACAAACAAGTGGCACTTAGTGATTAAGGTTCAAAGTACAAGAAAGCATATATCTTAAATGAGTCAGAAAAACTCACAATCTAATTTTATCTTTTTAGCAGCAGAATGTGTAAAAAATTATTGGAATGCTTTACAATGTGCCTCCAATTATTGAGTAAACCAATCAAGTAAAGTTGTTTTTTAATGCACATTTTCTAGTTAAGATAACTGAAAGAGAATAAAAGTATCTGTTGTGGAATATATTAGCTACAGCTCTAGTTCGTCTAAGCTAATCACAAACAAACTGGTTTTTATCTCTTCCCCTTTTATTGTAGATATGACAGCATTTCTATCGCTGGCCATCTTTATAGCTACATTGCTGACCATACTCAACATATCCATATACTTGACGACTGTTTCGCGACTGCGTCGTCATCTCAACAAGCCACTGATGATACCTTCCATTGTGATGGTCAGTCTGTATCCGATCATATCGCTGGCAGCCTTAGTTACCATTCTAGTGCCCTATTCTTGGTTCATGTGCCACACAGTGATGCATGGCATGTTCATGATTGGTGGTCCAGCATTTCGCACGCTGCTCTTTCGCTATGTGGACTCCGAGCAGAATTATATAAAAGAGACATCGGGGGAAGCGGTTGAGATAAACACACCGCCCTGCTGCTGTTGCTGCGTCTGCTTGCCGCTGGTGGTGCCCACAAAGGCAAAACTGTGCATCTCACGCTATATGGTGTGGCAGATGCCCTTCTGGCAGGGCAGCATTATGCTGGTCATGAATATACTATACTATCGTGACAGGCAGCTTTACAACGAGGTGATGCTCTTCTTCATACCCTTCATTGTTGCATCCATCATAATGGGCATTTGGTCACTGCAAGTGACGGTGCGCATGATAAACAAACTACGCGGCGACTATCAGCTGAGAAAGAAGATGTTCTGCCTGCAATTGGTCGTACTGCTGTGTAAACTTCAATATCTGATACTCTACGACCTACTCAATTCGCTTAAGCTGGGCGGCGAGTATCCCATCAATCACACGGTGTACAAACAAAGTAAGTTTACTATTTGAATTTGTGAGCTTTCAACTATATTTGCAATTTTCTGCCATCAGCTATCATCAATATTCTGATACTGGTCGAAATGGTTATAGTTTCCATGTTGGCACAAAGTGCATATTGCATACCAGTCCAAGTTCAAATCGACGAGACGAATCGCGACTAAAAAGTGTGTGCTATCTTTTTTAGTTGGCTAGCGGACAAAAGTTATAGCAAATAATTGTGATAGTTTAATAAAGACAAATTAGTTTACGAAATAAACAAATATATAGTTAATGTTAAAAACATGTATATGTTAATAATCTTTGCTTTGTCTCTGAGTTTTAGCAAATTCATTTCAATGGTACTAAGTGATCCATCTCCATTCCCAACTGTAAATCAAGCAAAACGGCTTGAATCTCAGTTGCCTTGTTGGCAAAATAGGCAACCACAAATCATGTGTTGTCCAGCCTCTGCCTTGTTCGTGTTCCTGGGCTCGGTCCAGTTGAGCCCTTAGGAGTTGGCTCTCTGTACACGCGTGTCGCTTTTAGCTCATAATTCTCAATGGCCCTTCAGGGTTTGGGGCTGAGCTTTACATTTTTCAACAAAATTGTGTGCGGCTTAGGGCGAATTTCTAGGCGCCATAAAAATACAATAAATATGTTTTTTTCCCGACTAGATAGCCTTTTTTACGGATAACTCAATTGCTGGCGAAAAGCCACGGGCCGAGACAACAGCCGAGAAACAAACAGAAGCAAAAGCAAAAGCAAAAGCAACAACAACAAGAATACCAAAAGCAACAACCGTTTCTTGTTTGCTGCGGCAGTGCGTTGAAATTTATGATTTATTTGAGAAGAAAGTACATTGTGCGCTGCCAAAATAAATCACACCAAAGATGCTGGAAGGGCACACAAGGAAGGAGACAAAGACCGTCAGCCAAGCAAAATCAAATAAATATTTTGAAACATTGCAACACTAGAGTCGGCCAGCTAAGCTGTTGTGGTTCGCTCTGACAAACTTAAGAACAGAGTTTGATTAAAAGATATATAACTCGGATTTAAATTGATAATCTGGTTAAGATATGTTTAATATAAAACTGCCTAAAAGTATGCTATTAAATGTTTAATAGTCATATCGAATTGTTATTTTGGTGTTGCAAACGGCTTGCTTAAACCTGTATACCTTGCTAAACGTGGCTTACTCCAAGGGTCTTTGCTTGTGGGGGCAAGGAATATATATTCAAGTGCCTTGGTCGGTTGCCGTTATCTTATCGCTCTTTTATGATGTACACAACGCCGCCACACAGTCTTTCCTTGCAGGCAAGCCCGCAGGTCCACCAACCACACCCCCTGATCCAACCCATACTATTGCCAAGTCAGCTGGGTCGTCTGGCTACCGCCTTGACAGGGCCGTGGCTGTCGGTTTTTATGAAGACGCTTGTTTACTTGCTTTCTGCCAAGGAGCTGTCGAGCTGACAGCCTGAAATGCATGCTCTGGCCTGGCGTAGCAAGGCAAGTAAATCAGATTAAGTACCCGCTGCTCATTTTGATGAGTTGCGAGTGCCAACGAAGACGATGAAGGAGACGACAACGACAACGACGCCGACTACGAGGAGGATGACGATGACGGCGTCGACGTAGTCGACGTGAATGCGGCACGTATACAGATTAGGAGGAGGCTGCAACCCTGTGCGGCTTTTTGATTTCAAATTGGATTTTTGCAACGGATATGTGTGTCTATGCCACACTCACACGCGTCGTATGTGTGTTGCAAAAATTTAATTAAAAATTCTAGTTGCGTTGTAATTTAAGCTATCAAAAAAGCACAACATTTTTCTTTACTTTTTTTTACAAGCAACATTTCTATTTGTGTAGAGCAAAGCGCGCGATTTTAGAAGAGCCAAAAAAAAGGGTTGGCAAAGAGATTTGAAGAGATTGAAAGGGAGATGCAGACAGTATGCTCTCTCAATAGTTATAGTTAAATGAAAATATTTGGATAACATACCTTAGTCTATTTGCACAACCTTAAAAACAACACTAAGCTATTTTTAATATCTTTCCATTTCTTTCGTTTAAATGGATTTTTTATATTTTACTAGCATTAATAATAAATATGCCAACATATTTTTGAAAAAAAACTTTTCAAAAAATGCTTGCACGAGTAATGGCCAAAATATGTTGACGCCCACTTGACGGCGACTGGGGAATAAATGTATGTCTACTTCGAGCCATGCTTAGCCATGTCCAAACACGTTAGGCCATCAGCTGACACAACAACAACAACAACAGCACCAACCAAATGTAGAAGCTGTCAGACAGTGTCTTATGTCACTGTCCATTAGACGCAATTGGTAGCAGGGGCTAAGGCAAGGGCAGGGGCTTAAAGCTGTCCAATGAATTGTTTACGCTGGCTCCATGAATGCCAGAATACGGGAATATTCATCGAATTGCCATGCCGCCCATAGGTCTCATGACTTATGAGTAGATAAATTTCATGGCTGCTTGCGCTTGAAAACACTTAGAGAAATTAAAGAATGTGCATACGCCGTGTTGTGCGACGCTATTTATTATTATATTACAACACAATATTTGGTCTTTCACAGACAATTTAACAGATTCCAAGATGATAAGCAACTATTTCAGGCATTTTATGAATATTGATTTGACTTGCGCTTTTTATGTTTTCTCAGCTTTTGTTTTTTTATTGATTGTTTCTGACAGAATTTTGCAGTATTTATACCTGCCTTTTGTCTAACGCTTTTTGGTTTTCTCCATCAGCAGTTGCTCGGTCATTTGGCTGGTACTAAGTAAATAAGTTTTATGACTTTTCTTTCGCTCGTGCTGTTTGCTGCCAGCCTCGGAAAATTGCCATCGCCTGTGTAATATGCTTGATTGATTTCATAGCCGACTTTACTTCAAATTTGCGAGAGGCTCTTAAAGCTTATTGGTAGATGTTTCAACAACACAAGCAAGCTTAATATAATTGATTCTTTTTAAGGTGGATTGATACACGAAAATGAATCAAAATAAAGTCTCTTAAATGTCTCTTTTGTTAAACGAATCGTTTGGTTTTAAATGCGTTTGACAAATGTGATTATTAGTGAAAGTTTTTAAATCTATAATATTATCGTTTAAAAACTTAAATAAAACCTGCTAGCATTTTGAAAAAAGCTTTGATTGAATTATAAATATTTTATGCATCATAATTAAAAACTGTTGCTAAATTATATATTCCAATTTTTATTTTGGAACATTTGCTGACATTTTGCGAATTGCACAAATTTGCATTGATATAAATATTTTTTTTGTTCTGCGCCTGTTATGAAATTAGGCAAACACGCTTTGTATAATTTAATTAAAAACTTTTGTTAAACGTTGACTTTTTCGAACCAAAGTCACAGCAGGCCACACACATTTAAGCCTCCTTAAATTAATTAATGCACCGCTGCAAAGCATAAGAAAATATTTGCGCATGTTTCGGCATAATTAAAAGGGGCTTTGCACGCTTAGCCTAAAAGGAAATCAAAATAAAAAAAAGGTAACTTCAGTCTCAGTGTTTTGCGTGAAGTGGGTAAAAGCTTTGTGTCAGGCCCAAAAGTTATCCATTATTCAAATCTTTTGTGAACTTCTAAATATATTTTAAAAGTTGTAACAATAACTTTAAGATGAAATATTTGACCATTAAATATTGTTATGTTTTGTATGTGTTTTACAGGGCATTTAGATTTCTATAGAATGTAAAGCTTGCATAGCATTTGCCACTAAGCCAGCTACCCTGGTAAAGCATTATTCTGTTTGGTGTAAGGGAATCAGGTACATTTGGTCGCTGTGAGTGCGGCCTTATGCTGAGCACTCAGTTTAACAATGGCAAACAAGTAAATCGCTGCCAAATCCGCTTAAAGCGCATTTGTATGTAACATGAACAGAACCAAAAACTGACTAAGCAACGCTGTCAGCTGTTCATGTTATTTCTCTCACTCTCTCTCTAACTCTTTTTGACTGTCCTTTGGCTCTGACTGCATTGCCATACATATATATTTTTTGCTGTTGTTATTTTTTGTTACACCTCGGCATTCCTACATTAGGGGATTTTGCATAAGTGACAAGCAGGCAGAGCCAGAGTCGAAGCCAGAGCAGCAGCCACAGCCACATCCACATTCTCATTCGCACAGCAAATGCCATGTGGTGGCAAGTGTGCGTGTGTGTGTGCAAGTATGTGAGTAGCTCGGCTAAAGCCCCGAGGCTAATGCAGCATACAGACAGGCATAAGGCGCTGCTAACACGAAACGCTTGTCAAACGCTCCCCAAACGGAAATGGAGACGGAAAGCCAGATCACAGACGGTTTGCCTGACGGTTGCTGCATTAAGTTGCAGGCTGAAGGACTCTAAGCGTGGCTTGTTTAATTGAATCGGGGCATCCCTTAGCCCTGAAGGTATTCGATGGGCTTTGTTCGAACTTCACAACGATTGAATGAATGAATGATTAAGTTGCTGTACAATTACAATCAGCGTCGATATTCACTTCAGACATATCAGTTTAGATTCTGTCAAGTTTTGTAAAAAATTTCCTGAGAATTTTTTTGTTACAAAATATAAGTACCCAAATGCAAACGCATGCCCTTAATTAGTCTCTCTCTCTCTTTCTTTATCATATTTGGAATATTAATTTCAATACGATAGTGACTCCGTCCAATGACCGTAAGGGCACAGAAGCGTTACAAATCAGTTAGACAGTCTAATAAACAATCAGTCAGCTACGGAGGACACGAACGAAGCGAAGCATAAATAAATTTATATTTATTCAGGTATATATATGTACAAGCTGGTCCCCTTCAACAGTCCTGTCAAATAGACGCCATTTGTTTGCCCCCCCTTTGTCCAACGTTTCCTGTTGCTTGTATTTATTCGCATTTCGCTTACTGTTTTGTGGGCGAGGCGCAGTTGATCAAAGCAATCAATTTAATTTCACAAAAGCAATTTATTACAATATCGAATACGGGGTGTGCCAAAAGGCTATTGACCGGACGCAACGAAAGCTTGCACATACATATATGTATGAGCAAATCGAAGCAGACATCGTCGCGTATACTTAATATGCGTATACGTTTGTCCGTCGCAAAAGTAGAACTATTTATGGCCATAGAATAATGCAATATTTATTACTTGAGTTGATAAAAATCCGATGCTGATTGGTTTTGCGATAATACTAATTGAATATTACATTTAAGGCACGCTTGTTTGTTACATGTTATTGAATTAACTAGTCCATGTAATGTGAGACAAAAAGAAAACAGTTAAGTTTTAAACACTCCACCAGAGTAGAAACAGAGAAAGACAGAGCGAGAGAGAGAGAGACAAATGTCATTAAAGGCACTCGAGGCTGTCAGGCGTGTGCACAGAGATCAGCATCATTAACACTATTTTCCCTAGGTGGTACTTCAAAATGATGACGACTGCTTGAAAGGGCTTGTGGCGTTGGGAGCCGAGTGAGTTGCAAGTTGAGTTTAGTTTAGCTTGCTTGCCGCAATCATTACGCACACTTAAGACTTTGCCTGACAGTCACATGCTGACAGCGGTGCTGGGAACACAGCCCCACGGCCAAGTGTTGGGTGGTTAAGTGGGCGGTTTAGTGGGTGGTTAGGTGCCCACTTGAAAAAAGGGACATTTCTGCGTACGTTTCTTGGTCGTCATCTACACTTTAACGCACTTTTATACACTTGCCAAAGTGCAAAAGAGATGGAGAAGGGAATGTCAGAGGGATAGAGTGGTAGAGAGAGAGCGAGAGAGACAGACAGAAAGCGAGAGCATGTCAAGTGGTTGGTTGGCCTGAATGCCAGCAAATCCAAATAGAAATCCATTTCATTTTCAACTAGTAGAATGTTTAAACAGACAAAACACACGCACATACATTCTTATACAAACACACAAATGGTGGACTCCTGACTTACACCCTGGCACTACTCGTCTGAGTTTGCCCGTATTAAATTCCACATTTTCCACTTCTTTTCGTGTAGCTTGGTGTTTTCAAAGCGAACCTAGAACAATTTGCTAACTGACCATTTGCATTGTTTGTAGCCACAAATCCTTTTCGTGCGCATTCTAAGAACCGTTTGCTTTTTAATCATTTTGATCCTTATACTTTATTTTTTTTTAATACTACATCAATCCCTATTGGTTTCGACATTTGTGTACAGCTTTTTTTTTATGAATTATTTGAATTATTTGTTTATGAATTATTTGAATTGTGGGAGAAAATCGTTTTCGGAATGACAGCTTTCGAAATATTAAGCTAACAATCCCAGCAATGCTCAACACATCAGCTCCATCATCGCTAAGTGGTTAGTTTTTAATAAAAGCACTTGACTTTGAGATACCCTATCAATCTAAGACATTAATTTTATCTCATATTATCGAATGTATGTCTTTTTCTCTCAGAAGGGTCAGCTTTAAGAAAGTATATGGACCAAGAACTGATTTGGCAATCCAAAATTCCTTCTCTTGTCTGTTAAATACAGTTTTAAAATTTTATTGTTTAGGATAGTATTTGGGGTATAAGAATTCAGACATGAATTGCAAGACTAATTAATTATGCGATCTATGTGCTCTTAATTCAAATGTCAAACATTCGAACGACTGTCGTATGGTCAGATAGTCAACATCGTGACATACTCACACACACAAACACAAACACACATAAACATAGACACGATGAGAATTGCGTTCAAATTGCATTATGGTGCTGCAAATTTGCATGCTTCATTTTTGTGGCAGCAAATGAGTTGCACCTCCCCCAAAACTCAACTGAGTAAGCACGAAACATTGTCCGAATAGTTTTTGGCTGTGTGCGTGCATTGATGTGCTTATTTTGCATAATGGACTGTCATTGTTAGCCAAAAGTGTGTGGACCAGACTGTTGTGGTTTTATAATTGGTATTCTTGATTCAGAGCGCATTGCGTATACGTAACAAATTTGCGGTTTTTAACAGCGCTAATTGCACGAGAAAATTCATCGAGGGCAATAAGAAAGAAACTTAATGAATGAATGAATAATGAAAGCCAACTAGCGATCAATATTATTTTATTACATTAAACTTTAAATTGCATTCTTTAAAACTACCCAAATGATATAAAACATCTGCGTGAAGTATACCCTCACATATGTAAAGATATTCCAACATAACGTTGTCTTTTAATTCTATTGCAACGGCACGTATTATCTTTACGCATCTTTGATCTATTGAGCTATGTAGAAATCCATGTTGAATAGTTCATTTTCGAAATGTGCTCAAAGTTGAGCAAGTTCTGTTTTATGCGCATTCAAGAAAACAAGCACCAGGAACATGACAAATGAAATATTTGCCAAACAGTGCCACATTCGCACACCAACACAAACACAAGCACACACAAACACACACACATGCAAGAACAACAACGTTCAAAACGCCGCCCATTGTAACGCCCAACATCTTAGTGGCAAAGGTCATCGAGTTTGCTTGTTTTGCTTTCGCGTTGTTTGTTTTTTCTGACATCCAGTTTAGGTTTATGGCCACACTCTGCAGGGGGCGAAGAAAGGAGCAAACAAAAAAACGGGAGGCGTACCAATGATGGCTAGGAGCCTCGAGTGGAACTGTGTATGGATAAGGAGAGGATTAATGCAAAGTTGGGAAGGTGATGGGAGGGAGTTTAGGGGATCTGTAGCGGGTCAAACGCACGTAGAACATACGTGTTGGCCTGATTGCATATAAACACTTGTGTGTGTGTGTTGATGTTGTTTTCCTTGTTGTTGTTATAGATGTGATGCAGTGTTGACAATTTAGCCTTTAAACGGTTAGTTGTGCTCTTTCAAATTGTAAGCAAACGCTCAAATATTCCACGTTAACGAATTAATCTGTAGCAGACAAAGGTTTTATCAGAGTACAGAAATATAAAGCTATCCGCTTTGAATTTAACTCATTTTCCCTCTTATGTTTAGCCGTCAATAGTTGACAGCACTGATGTGAAGGTATTTTTGCAAACCATTTGCAAAAGGAAATGGAGATCAGGAGACGTGGGGCCAGTGATAATACGACGCATTTTGCGTACAACTTTTCACTTTCAGATTTTGGCTTTTAGCTCTTTTGTTATTTGCACGTTCGTCGCTTCTCGCTTGTCGCTCTCCTTTTATTTATTTGTTTGAATGTTTGTTTATTTGTCGTTGTTAGCATTTGTTTGTTAAGCTGTTTGGTTATTCATTTGAAATGGCCCAGATAAATGGCGTTGCGCACATGTTGATTGCTTTGCATACGAAGGAAAATTCGTGCAATTTAAATAGCCTTTAAAGAAACCAAAAGCAATTATTTTATCTTATTAAAGCCTATAAAGTGTGTCTTTATCAGGCAGATTTAATATCAGTTAGGAGACAGGCGGACAGGTTTTGAATGAAATGCAATTTGTGGCTTCGATTTTCTTGGTATACAACAAAAGCTGTTTCTTGTTCTTGGCTTTTTGTACAGTAGCTTGCACAATTTGTGGCTTGTTTGTGGTATTCTGGGCAGTTTTCGATTTAGAGATTTTAATATAAAGTCAATATAAAATATTGGCTTAAATACTAGTTTTGCAATCTGTGGTTTTTTGTCTTGCATACTTAATAAATCGAACTATATGAATGGAAAATATTATCATTTAAGCTATATTTTATATATTCTGTGAATAAAACACTTTTGCTGGTTAGCAATATCTTAATTTTTTTTTAGGGTTTTTTGGCAAATCCCAAATAAACTTTAATTTACAGTATTTACTATATTTGACTATGTGGCAATGAGTCTCTAATGTGTCGCATATTCATCAAGTGCACCCTGTAATGCTCGGAAACATTGAAATTAATTTATGCCAAACGGCATGCAAAGTAATTGCACAAAATTGACATGAGCCCAAAATGTAAGATGCGTGTGTTTGTGTTTTTGTGTACAGGAAAAGCAGAAGGTCGCTGTGGTTCTGAGGTGAAGATGTTAATAGCGTTGGCTCGTTGAACCATTATGCATGACTTGGCCTGACTCTGGGTCTGTTCTCTGGTCACATGCTAAGCAGCCAGGCAATGCATCAATATTGAAACAGAGCCAACCAGCCAGCCAGCCAGTAACCAGCAGATTGCATCTGAGGCCATTAGGTAGCATAGAGTGCAGCACGTGACCTGGGAGAAAGAGTTGAGTTGAGCCGGCGTCATGTGATCGATGCCAAGTGCATAAAGTACACAGGCTGACAGGCAGGCAGGCGGGCAGGCAGGCTGTCTTATGCAGCGGCTTGTCCTGCTACACACACACACACACCCACACACATCAATGTATGCTTAGTTGAGCATCCCACTTCACTGCCAATGCTGAATTACAAATGAGCCCCAATGGCAGCTGTCCCTGTCCTGTTGCCGACACTTTTTCACAGCAGCTCGAAGCTTCTAGCTTACGAAAGGTTTATCATTGTTTGGCTGCTGGTATTGTGTCTCAAACGCGCACACACACACGCAAGCAAACTTGCATTATGAATGTGTGCAGCACTTTGTGTTCTGCTTGAAAAACTGTCTCCAATTCAAGTTCGTGACAACTTTTGCAGCGCCAACTTTTTTATTTATCTGCAAGTGCAGCAGGCAGGCAGCAGGATGCCAGGTAAATATGCATACATAATTATTTATACAAAGAAAAGGACACAAAAACAAAAAAAAAAACGATGAAAAATAAGCACTATCAGCGTTTTGCAATGCCTCCATGCAGGTTGCAATTCTTTTGTGTGGCATTAATTTCTTTTGTGTTGCGAGTATGCCAATCAATAAGAAAGCAACCGACCGAAGCGTGCATGTGCATAAGTTATGTTCTGTAATTTAAAATCCATTTTATAATGGCTAAAGAAAAATAGTTAAAAGCTGTTCACCTAAAAATATTTTTTTTTAAATATTTAATGACGCAAATTTTATAGCAATTCGAATTGGCAAAATATTCTCTCAAATAATATTAAGTTAAATGGCGAAATGCTTGCGAAATTGCTTTTGAAATAAATATCTACTTTTCTGCCACAAACGTCGTAAGCTGGCAACAAAAGGTCGTCGCATATGCCACGATGCCTCGTTGTGAATTCGTGCCTGCCACACTTTTGGCATATACGAATATTTTCAATAAAATGCGCCAAAATTTGCATATTTATTTGAGTTGTTTTTTGTTGTTGGCTGTGTGGCTGTTGGTCGCGTAACTCAGGGCGGAAAAGCCAAATTAAAAAGTCATTTCAAACCTTTAAACACAAAACGCAAGTAAATTATGTAAACATTATGGTTGCCTCTTGCAGCAGCCGAAAGGACAACCGGGCCGCAGCTCAATGCTGTACGTAAAAAGCATTCTAACCAAGGTCATATGCTTTACGGTTGCCATCGCTCTATGCCCACTCTCCTTGCCGTCTTGACGCAATTTTATGAGAATTTGACATTTTTCTTTCATTTTTATTTTTGGAGCTGTGGTCCTGGGGCGCTTGCTACAAATGACACTAATAATTTCCATTTAAATGAAGCCATGAATAAAAATAAAACGCAAGTATTTGGTTTTTTCTTTCTTTCTTTCTTATTTGTTTGTCTAATGCTCATTTGAGGGACCAGACAGGCGTTTTGCGAAATGAGTTTTCTATTGCGCATGTGGCCAAAGGGGCGTATGAGCTACGTATATATTGTTTGGAATGATGGCAAATTCTTCGAAATTGATGACAATTTAATTAGATTATACATGTTTAACCTAAGGTTGTTTTATAGAAAAAGTGTAATTAAAATCGATTGTTGTGAGTGTGGCTAATGAAAATAATACTTATATAAGGGGCTGGGATTTCAATCATAATTAATGGCTTATTAAATTTACTAAATAAGGAATGAGTTTAGGTAGTTTAAGCAAACATTGCAAATAATAGTTTCTAAGTAGGCTTAAAATCTTGTTGCTTAATACAAGTTTTTAATACTAGTAATAATGAATTTCATTTTTTATTAAGAAAATCAAAAGTCTTAAAGTATCCAAATGCTATAATTTTTAACATTTTCGATTGCCTAGAAATATTTTACTTCCCCTTTTATGCAGAATTAAACTCTAGCATACTAGCTTTAGTTAGTTCCTCTCTGTTATATCAACTAGATGTGTTAAACGAAAACTTTAAAACCAAAATCACGAAACATAAATCAGTTAACTTGTAAACAACACAAACGCACACATACAGATAAACTTGTAGAGGGAACTCTTCCAAATATTTGAACAGCTTATTCTTCGTTGTCTCTTGTTTATGTATAAATATTTGTACGCATGTGTGTGTGAGTGTGTTATCGTAAACTTTGCACATGTCTCTAGCACCTCATTTGCAAAATTGAAAGTCAAAACTTGTCTAAAGTTGCTGTCTCTGGTTTCGCTCTCTTGTCTTGTGCTCGACAAGAATTTACCCACAACATGGTATGAGGCCTTAATCTCTGATGCGTTCGTTCTTGTTTGATGTAAAATAAATTGACATTTACTTGTCGAATGTTACGTGTAACCTGTTGTCACCTCTCCCACTTTTCTCTCTCTCTCTCTGTTTACTCTTCCGGTTTCTCTGTCTGTCTCGAGTAATCTCAGCTGCAGATGTCATCACGTGTTAATAGATAGTCAGCGTTCTTTTGTCGCTGAAAATTGTACTTTCATTTCATTTAATCTTCTGGCACACAATCAGTTTCAGATCCAACATCTTCCAGGTGTGCCACAAAAACAACAACGTTAGAACTTAACATATCCCTACCAAACCTCTGCACATGTTCACATTCTTTTGGTTGCGAAGGAGACCTACCCGAATTTGGTTTCGATGAGCGTGTGATGTATGTGCCCCAAGCGATTTGTTGTGCTATTCCTCGACTAGATGCTGTGATTGCATGCTAACATCTTTTGGTGTGAGGTGTAAAAATTAAATCCATCCTCTATACCTCATATGCATGGCATGAAAATACCCTGCAGTTTGGATTTTTTTTTTTGTGTGTAAAATGTTAATCAACTATTGAAATGAATTTTTTGCTAAACCTTTTAAAACATCCATCTAAGTCAGAAGTCCCATTCATTCTACCCTCTAGCTATAAACAAATTTTTCTGTAAGTTCATTCGAATCTTATTTTCATTTAGGAAAATGTATGCCTTCTGGGGAATATGGTTTTTAGTTACGTTCACTTTTCATCTGTCTGTCTGTCTTTCATACGTATGCAGTTTGAATGACCCTTTGCCTCGGGAATTCCTTTTTATTTTGCTCTTGCATTTGTTGTGGTCAAGTTGAATTCCATTCGGCTTAGATTGATATGATGAAAAGTGAATGATGAAGTCAAAGGAACTCAAGTACATTCTTAGAATGAAATTTTATTTAAATGCATTGAAGTTATTCATTGAATGCTTAAAAGGAACTTGACATTGTATTTGGTATTTAAATGAAATGTTATTATACAAGTTATCTGTAATATGGCGTTTAACTAGTTACAAGAACTTCTTTTTGTTACGAATTCAAACTAATTTTCTTGTGTTCAAGTGCTTACGACACTTTATGTAATATTTATTCAAAACGTTTCCACCAGCTTATTTTTGCTACACATCCTCCACTTGTGAGTTTCAAGCATCTAGCATGAATAACCAACTAGCTGGCAAGTTAATGCAATTAGAGCCAATCCAATTTGTATTTTTTCATCAGCTTAACAGCCAGCTGTCTGTTATCTTTCATATATTTTGATTTTCATTCCTAAGTCCATTATAAGAAGAGCAATCGTGTTAGTAATACCTGCTCCTCTGTTGGTTACCTGCTACCCGTAACCAGTTACCCCTAACACTTTCCTCTGCTATTCCTCTCACTAACATATATTCACACTTTGGGGCTGTTGCTTAGCTTCAACACTTTGGCCAACCAACTTTTGTCCTAATAACCTTTGCACCTCATATAGTGAGGGAGAGCCATAATGTGTTTTTGTTTAACATAAGCAGCCGAAACGTTTGCCCCCAATACGCTTCCCTAGGTGCCAGCATGAGGCTAGCCATGCCACCCCCACACTACATTTGCTCCTTGTAGTACTTCCATTAGCAGCATCAAAGTACAGCCAGCGCACTTAGCATAATAGCAAAAGCCGAAATCGAGGCACGCTCGACAATAAATTGGTCTAAAAGTTGCTGCTCTCTTAGCTTAACAAAGAGCAAGACAGCGAGGCAGAGCGAGAGACACACAATGAGAGCTCAAGAGTTAAAGAGAGCGAAAGCTTTCGTAACGTGCAACAGGCCGTCCTTTTGCTTTTGACAAACGTGTTTTGATTTCGCGCTACTGAACTCGAAGGGGAACAAACGTTTGGCTAATGCTGAAATAGTTGTGCGAAACAAAAGAAACTGAAATTTACTTTATTGCGACAACAATTCAGCTTGAAAATTTACGATAATTGCGACAATTACATTTTGCAAACGATGCTACAAACAAGCTACAATCAGCCCGCAGTCCGCGGACCTTGTTTCAGCTGTTCTTCATGACAAATAGTTGTTGACACCCAAACCAAACCCAAGCTCAAGCACAAAACCCGTCCCGCATGGCTATAAAAGCAAATTGAAGCCATTGACTTGAGCAAATCCTGGGTGGCATTGCATTAGCCTCGCTTGTCTCTTTCAAGGTTTTATAAATTCCAATTTGTTAAATGCTTAGCATACTCCGGGGCGTTGTTGTACATACACAGACAACACTAGCTACAATCGTAATCAGTGACATTAGTTTAGCTAGCTCTAAAAAAGTTAGCTTGAGGGGTGCATAATAAAGCGGAACTGAGTTGAAGGAACTCTCGAGTATCAAGGGCGCAAGTCACGAACTATATTAATGCGTAAACATATATAATTTTTCAGTATGTTTACTTCAAATTCCCTTTTCATCATAATCATTATTTGATATATAATTGGCTTAATAATTTAATGTTAAATACATAAGACATTAAGTAATTGTAATTGTAAAAATAAATGTATATATTCAAATCGGTAGATACTTTAAGCTGTATAAGTTACAAAAAAAAAAAACCGTTTTGAATTCAATGGGAATATATAATTGTGAATATTATTAAATACAATGATGAATTCATGCTCATCATACATGCAGCATCATTTATATTACATTCATGGAAAATTCAATTAGTACGTACTGCCACACACTTATACCAACTTTCACACACGAACACGTACACAGAATGATTTCGCGCAATTATTGTATGTCACTTTTATTGCTCATACGACATGTTGTGCATACAAATATATGCATTTCATATTCAATTGACTTTTGTATAATTACTTATACACTCACGAATTAAATCATAACGTGAATCGTAAATCATTTAACATTTAAACATGACAAGCTTATGGTGTAACTAAATTTCCAAATAAAAAAAAGGTTTTTAAATGCTTTAACTGAAATTACCCAATCTATTTAATTACAAGGCCACAAATCGAACGATTTGCAAAGAATCAGTAGAATTGGAATTTTCGTGTTTTCGGTTATTTTTATTTATGTGTTTGTTAGTTGTATTTCATTGCGGTTAGCCATTGCAAATTGTCAAGCCACAGCAATTTATCAGTTGTACCGACAATTGCATTATTAATGGCAGTTTAGACCACATGCAGTGGACAGCAAACGCTTTAAGCGCCTTTACTTGTTCCACTTTTTGCTCTGCACGGGATCTAAAACTGAAACAGCGCAACACAAGTAGCAGCAACAGCAAAAGCAGTGGGAGCAGCAGCAGGATCCACATGCACAACAATAAACCAATTTAAAGAAACCTTATGTAAACAGTTTTATAATGGATTATATATGTATGTCCGGATTATATAACTACATATGTAGGTAGTGTGTCTGTGTGTGTTTGTACGCTCGTGTGGCAAAAAGTAACGAAGAAATTGTTGTAGAATGAATGAGCATTCAAAAGAACTTAGTTTTATTTTTGTAATGTTTTCTTTTATACTTTTTACGCTTTGGTTTTTTTTATCTGTTCTTAAGCTGTTTTTATTTTGTACTTATTTCTATATTTATATTATTTAAGTTATTTTTAGTGTTTTTTTAGTTTTCAAGGATTTTTCATTTAAGTATATTAAATTTGAAACTCGTTATTAACTTCGCATAAAAATGTCATTGATAATTGAGTACTTTTGTACAAATCAAAAGTACAGCCTTTCTAGGGAAAGGGGCAAGCAGGCAATTCATTGCCGGTCATTTTTTGCCACTTATCCAACTTAGGTGACTCAATTGGCTAGCATTGTCAGCGGGATTTGCTGACCACACAGCAGCCCTAAAGAATCATTAGACAAGGCAGAGTTTCGTTTAAATTTGTATGCAGTGCGCATTATGTTTGTTTTCTGAGTGCTGTGTGGAGAAAATGGCATGCTGAGATAATCGGGAAAAGTACTAATCTAATCAATAAAATGATTTGGTCTTATCTATATATTATTAAAGTGTCAATTGCTGGCTGAGCTTAAATCCAAAATGCCACTTAGAAAAACGAATAAAAATACAGATTTATTATTAATTTCTTAAGCGTAAAGAGGTTTAATTCCTTTTGCTATACGATAACTGACAAATATAACTAAAGCTTACACTAAAAATAAAACTTGGCTAAATGTTAGTTTCTTTCAGATATTAAACTTTAACTATATGGTTTGCAGCCCCTTGTAGAAACACTATTGCAAATTTTTATGCCAATGCCTAGAGACGACAGCACTTAAGTTGCAAGCATAACCTGAC
Organism: Scaptomyza caliginosa; assembly: GCA_035044725.1. Taxonomy (NCBI): domain Eukaryota; kingdom Metazoa; phylum Arthropoda; class Insecta; order Diptera; family Drosophilidae; genus Scaptomyza; species Scaptomyza caliginosa. The sequence goes on along the minus strand of JAWNNR010001059.1, from coordinate 1,052,039 downwards.
TGTCGGCTTGGCTACCTAGCTGCCTGTTTACATTTTTCTTTGTCGCTCTACTGATTGTTATTTCAATTTAGAAAACTACTTCCACAGGGACGAAGTCTGTAGCTCTTAAGCTGATGAACTTAAGACTTTAAAAGCTTGATGGCTACCAATTAAGCTAAACGATGCATAAAACGTCATTATGCATACCATTTGCATTAAATAGCTAAACATTTTTATTTAGGTATTTCTTAAATATGCTTTTTGCGTCGAAGGAAGCATTGCGAGCCTAAAACCATGTCGTATTTATAGAGTCAGAGTTAAGCTGCCTTCGAAGTATGCCTTGTGCGATACGAATAATAATAATGTGTGAACTAAATGAATGACACGATGTCTAGGCAACCTCAACTCCCGCTGACATTTGAATCCCACTTCGGGCACATACATTCAAATCACGCATACACCACGTGTGCATATCAATATTATTTTGTTACTTCTTGTTTTTTGTATATGTTTTAGACTTGATTTGTTTTGTTTTTGTTTTACTTTTTTGTCATGCCCGGCAGCTTTCAGCGCTGCTTGCCAGTCAGTCAAATCAATTAAAGCTGTCATATAAATACACAGTCGTTACAAGGTTGAAACAATTAGAAGCGTGTCTGACTACAGAAAATAAAAGTGATTTCTTATTGAAAAATTTAAAACTGTAATAGCGGCTGCCGATTGTAAGGATAAAGCTTGCTTCAACCCAAAACGAATAACTTAATTTCCCCTCTGATAAACCTTTGCATTTGCCAAAAAATCATATTATGGCTGTTATAGGAGAATTCGGCTTAGTCGGTTTGCCTTTTGTACATTTTAACGAATCCGCGTGCAACATATGTATACAGCCTCTTTGCTATTGTTTGGCCACGTTCCCAGGTGCCGCATCAGTCATTTTAAGTGATTTCCGTTCCAGAAGCCCTCGCATTCGCTGTCTTCTCACATACCAATGTGGCTGTCTTCACTGTTAACTGGGCCACGCTCAGTGTCTGCTAATACGCAATGCGCATTTTAAGTACAATTTAAGCACACATTTTCAATGTGGCCAACATTGTGTGAGGCGTTAGACAAACATCTTGGCTGAATGTTGCTGACTGTAAATGCAGACTCTAAGGGCAGAATATGTCTCATTCGAAATGATAAGCAGTTAGGTTCGATGTGATGCTGCCAAATTGAAATCTAGCTTTAGAAAAGAAAACGGAAAGTGTATTAAATATTTTTAAGTGGATTGATGGTAAAAAGATAAAGGATAACACTTTTATACACGTAAATGTATATTCCATACTTGAGTGAGTTTTACTTAAAACAATTTTGTTTCTGTTAGTAACCATTGACATTGAAACCGTTCCACGGCTTGATATTCCCTCGAAAGTTGAATCTAAAATGAAATTATTTTATTATGAACCTTCGAATTGGGCAACTCGCTTGCCTTGTACAATTTTAATTGAGCTGCCTCCCTTGATTAATTGACATAATACAAGGTAGTCAACCAGCAAAAGAGTTTACCAAATCCAGCACTTTCGCTTCCACTTTCCCTTTCACTTCGCATCCACTTTCACTCTCACTTCAGCCGTGTAACCTGTTTTAATGCCAGCCACAGGTGCGATGTTTACCAGGCGATTTAAATAACAGTAACCCTCCTTTATCAACCCACCTGCCCACTTTTACATTAATGTTCTGTTGCCTGCCATGCATTCGCTTAATGGCCAGTTTTCAAATTAGCAGCTCATTCAAAGTGCGGCAAAGCAGCAGCAGCAGCAGCAGGCAGCTGGTTTAAGAACCACTTTAATGTTATGCCTGAGTTATGCCCATAAATAAGCCAAAAGGTTCTTTGGCATAAATTTGTTTCAAAGCCCTTTTTGGTACAAATTGTTGGTTTGAAGTTCGATTGGGTTTATTTGAACAAATGGTGCTGTTGAAATGCGTGAATGTTTCAAGTTCTTCAAATGTATTTAAACTTAAATTTCAGCTCTTCGCTTTTAGCAGTAAACATAAAGCAAATTATCTGCCAGTTTCAAATGCTGTGCAAACTTTGGACTAGCTATGGATTCAATGAATTTATTCATTAGTTCGCTTTGATATGCACTTCAGCGCCCATTGCATACAGACCGTACATCCACCCTTCCAAACAGTCGCTTGGTTACACACTAAGCAAAACAAACAAACTAAAATTCTGCTCGCCTCCAAGGTTGCCCATAAACATTGGTTTACAACTTTGTTGAGGTATCATTACTGGTTTCTATATTCGGTCTATTTTTGTTTAAGTTTAGGGGAACTTAAAAATTCAATTATATTAATGATAGCCATAGTTTGAACTATGATTAATCTCTCTTAAGTCTCTTCAATCTAACTTTAAGTCAGAAAAAATATACACTTTCATTGTCTTACTAGTTATGCAGACAAGAAAGAAACACATATATAAATATATTTAAATTAAATTTTCTTAATAGTATGTTTTAGTCAATATATCTTATTTAGAACGTGCTTCATATAAATATTTTACTAGTGTTTTTTATAATCCTATATTGTTTTAGCTATTGAAAGTGAAAAAATAGACCTTAAGTTTTTTGAAACTTTTTGGTAGATGCATGCGCAGTGTGCAACCGACAGATTGAGAAAGTGATTAATGTGAAACTTAAACAAAAAAATGAAAAAATAGTGAGAAAGCGACAAAGAGAGAGATAAAAATAATATGGATGAACAGTGTCCAGCCGCTTGCATCCTGCCTGTAAAAACCAACTCACACACACACACACACACACACACAACTAGAAACCTACACAAACACACATATGAATACGTTAGCGCACACATGAGTTGCCAACTTAAAGGCTATCGAAGGTGCGCGAATCACGGGCCCAGCTTATGCGATTTATTTTTATGGCCAATTTGCTTGATTAGGTTTCGATTTTCCCGATTTCATGCGCCCGTTGCACTCGATGCTTTTGCAGTTTGACTTCATTAAAGTTGCAAAGCACAACAAACGGTATCCTGAAATACGGTTTCACGCTGCGCCAGCTAGAAAAAATGCTTTACTTTTAATTTGCCCAGCCGGTTAGTAGTGCGCCAAATGAGAAATTAATTAATATTTTTCTAGTCGAAAACAACAACAAATAGCCAATATGGTTTAAGTCTCTGTAAACTGCCAAACACACACATAAACTCAAACAAGTAGCCGCTACGTGTAGCTGTGTGTGTTTGTAAACGCTTTGTGGGTGCTGGTGCTCATGAAAGTATGCAACAACATTTTAAACGGGCAAACGAACAGCTAGAAGGCAAATAAATAGAAACAACAAAATAAAATGATCGACTAAACTAATGCTCTAAAGCTATTTCAATTATTATGTGACCTTCGTATGTTTCATTCCAAAAACTTGATTGAAGTATTAATGTAACATCAATAATCCGTTTCAAAATCTTTCATGTATATTGTTCATCTGCATTGCAGCTTTCTAGTTTAAGAATGCAATAAAAATCATGCGGAGATGACTTTTGAAAATGATATGATGGGTGATGGTTCAATGTGGGAAGAAAGTAGAAAATGTCGCATGACATTATGACATTTATGTGCCATAAAAATATGCTGCACGCTGTTGTGGTCTATCGTGCGTACATTGTTCGCCCTCGCGTGGCACGCAACATTTGGAAAAATGTCACAGCATCCTTTTTTTCAATAATATGCAAGTATATTTGCGGTCGTGTGAGTGTGCATGTAAAACATGCCATGACTGTTAAAAAAAATGTCCACTCTGGCACCCAGGAGACCGTGACTATCTTTTAAAATAGGTGCACCCTAGAGACCATGTGCTGCAAATTGGCAAATGCTATCAGAGTTTTTATTTTCCTGTTTTTTATACTGCAGCGAAAAATTTCTTTATTTATATAGCAAAGCAAAACTTAGCTAGCTTAAAGTCAATTCTAAAGATAGCTCTTTAATTTATTTTTCACTAGTCTTAGAGTATAAAAAAGTTGGCATTGCATAAAGTGCAACCGTATTACTAGCGATTATTATTATTATTTTCATGCATGAAAGCGTGCAAAGCGCTGCAATACTTTTTATATTGCTTATACGCCTGGGGGTGCACTGTTGACGACCACATAGAACTATGTGCACTTGGCTGGGTTTAATTAAAATAGCTGCCAAATACATAGGTTAAAGTAAATGTATTTAAGTATACACTATATCCATATAGACAAAGTGAACAAATTTTCAATGGCAACTTGTTAGCTGAGCAGCAAAGTAATCACAATAAAGACAATACAAGTAATGACAAAGAAGCAAAGGCAACGCTATCGCAAACGTGACTAAATCATTTTTGCCAATAAGACACGAAGCCAGGATCCAGCCGAGAATGTCATTGCCAGAAGCGTTTGGCCAGCAAAGATGAAGAAATAAATCTGTATGTATGGAATAGAAAAAGGCGATGCTACAAGCGGCATTGAACTGTGAAATGACTTCATTAGTAAAAATATTGTATATCGCCCAGATATACACTGATAAGGCAGAGATTCCCAACTGAAGCTTATAGCGGCTATGATTTATTGCTTACCACACCAACACACACACACACACACACACACACACGTGCAAGAATATAGGGGAACATGTATTTGTGCATTAAAATATTATACTTGTCAGGCATGGATGTGTAGAGATGGGGACACGACCACCATGTAAACTCACATAATTTCACACACATTTCAGCAGCTTGTATGGGAAATTTTATGTAAATTTAACAAGGACATAACCAAATGGCAAAAAGTTGGTCATACGAGTACAAAACATAAAGCGCAAATTAATTGAGGCAACCGGGAGCAAAGGCAGACAACATGGATAACAGCAAAAAACGGAGAAGAAGGAAAATCGGGTACACTGTGGCTGCCTTTAGGTAATTTTTATCATGGCAAGTGGGCACAGAAAAAAGGTTCGGAAATGACATGGAAGTGGTTGACAAAAGCCGAAGCTATACGATGCTTGATTCCGGTTTGTTAGTTTAGGTGCCCTAATTATCTTATGATACGGCAATTCCATATAAATGAAACTCAAGATACGTGAAATACAAATATGTTAATAACATGCATGTTAGATGGCTTTAAATGTGGATAGTATTCTGTTGCTTTAAATTATAATAACGTTAATCTTGTACAATATTATTAAAATGCAAAAGTTCTTCATGTAATATAGGATATTTTAAAAATGTTTTCACTGTTTTGTGCAACTGTGCTGGAATTTACTTGATCCTTTGGAAAACATTTATTTATATCTGACACTCTGAACGTTAAATTCTTTTCCCTTTTTACGTTGTTCATCCATTTAAATACTGTATTTCAATACATATCTGTTTGTTATTTTTGTTTCTGTTCGTTTTTTGCTTTGTGTTTGGTATCAGTTTCAAATGTTATCTGCACAAACCATCTTGAAGAGTAAATATAATTTTTGGTTTTAGGGTTCGCTCTAATTAAATGAAATCTGTCTCACATACTAAACCGTTGCCTTTATCATCTTAAAGCAGTGATAAATCTTTTCTGTTGCAGCACAAACACCCAAATCAAAAAGTTGCCGTTTTGGTCTTGCCAGAAAACCGTCCAGGAAAATATTTTTTTATATAAGAAGCAAAGCGCCTGGCAACACAACACAACAAAAAAGAGTCTTATTCAATTCAAGAGGGTGTTTTATGTTTTGTGTTTTTTTTTTCGGTTTGCTGTGTTTTTTCAATTGAGAATTTTGCATTTGTTGTTTGGTGACTTCCGCAAGGGCTTCCATTGTGCATTGTGTAGCTAAGACTTTTTATGACACTATATTTTGGCCACTCCTTTTATAGAGCAGTTGGTGTTACTTATTAATAAAACGGACGTCCTATTATTCATTTTATTTCTTTTGCTTCCACTTGCATAGCTTGCAGAAGTAGTTGCTGAGTTGAGGAAAAGAGTGAATTACCCAATTCGTTACCCATTTCACTTTTTGTTTTATTTTGTCTGCGTTGCTTGCTTCAAGCTTCCTGTTCATTTCATTTATTAAATCACCCTCGTCAATCAAATGCGTTGACATGCAACGAACGGACTTGGGAGCAGGCATCAGATTATTGTGTTTAATAAAAAATTAAATGCACGGTTCAAAGATGAAACATTCGCCATCTGCTTAAAGCATACACTGGCAAACACACACACACAAAATAAACAATAGGAAAAAAATGCTCATACGCCACATTTGCCGCGTTGAAAATGCGCGTCACGTTTCAATTGTTTCACAGTGTGCGTGAGCAAACATATTGGTGGAAAATTATGAAGATATAGAAAAAAAATGCTATAGTTGTTCCCTGGTAGTTGAACCATGCGTGCAGATAGTGAAGATAGCAAAAGGGCAGTCACTTCAAGGACAAATTCCAACAAGTGCAAGGATATAAACGTTTCATTTATAACTCTGCCAACTATTGCTGAATTATTGAAATACTAAGTGTTTCAATTCAAAACACTTACTTATCGCTGTATTTTTACAGTATTTTAATAGCTCCCATTTGCATATCGGACAGCATCTACAAAATATGCAGTATACAGCTAAAATAAAAAAGTTCTTTTAAGTTTGCTTTTGGCTTTGCAGCCAAAGTTAGCTAATAAAACGCAAAAATGCAAAACGAAACTTAAATTGTAAATTTTATAACTGCAGCTTTTACACCATATACTTCACTACACAAAGTCTGCAAACTTTTTTAAACCCAAAGAAACTGTACATTAATATGCGAAGAATGTTTCAGAAACTAGATTTCCTCTAGTCTCGTGTATCGGTTTCCGATAATCTAAAATATATAGTTACACAAATAAAGTAACTCAAGAGCCACTAAAAACTTTAAGTTTTTATTTTACTTGTTACTTGATTAAATCCATTCTTTGTGGTTGTTGAATAAAAACTTTTTTATAGTTAAGCAATAACAAATAGAGCATTTAAACGCACTCTGAGAGTAACTAAAGGTTTGTCGATGCGTGTTAACCATCCAAATAAACCACAAACATGTGTGACATTATCTACAAATTTAATAATAACTTATAGGGTAATTAGTTAATGGCTACCTTCATAATACAATATTTTTATTCGATTTTCTAGAATCTCATGCGCTACATAAAAAAAAATATCAAATACACATATTTCTAATAACTCAATTGCGTGCTCCAATCAATTTGCTGTGACTTGAAAGAATTAGTAACGCGCATTATAAGTTGATATTAAGTTATTCTCTTGCAACACCTTACTTCACTTCACAAAACCCACAAATTTGCAATTTTAGTAAGTCTAATATAAAAATATAATAAATGGCATTGTTTTGAAATAACGAATTTAGAATACCCTTAATAACTTATAAGGAAAATTAACTTAATAAAAATCATTACAGAAAGGCGTAACATAAACATTTTAACACGTCAAGAAAAGACAAACATATGAACCTAGGTCAATACTAAACACTTTCCTACACGTGCTTTCTTTACATTACAACATTTCTAAGAAACGAATTTCGACTTTTACAAGGGCGCACAAAGGGGGAGGCGTAAAAAGTTTTTCCGACTGGCGTCAACTTAATTATTGAAAGGGCAACCCGATGGCCCGCACCATCAATGTTGGAAGCAGGAAAAGTGAGAGAAACTGGCAAGATGAACAGGTGTGCGGTACAGTCCAAGAAGCAGCAGCCACATTTTGTATATTAAATATGCGACTTAGAAAGAAATTTTAAATTGAAAAACTTTGGCCGGCGAACAAAATTAAAAAGAGCCCATGTCCAAACTTACTAACGAATAAAAATTGAACAATAAATCTGAACAGCCTTAAAAGTATTTAATAAATATAAAAGTCAAATATTATCTGCTGCAACTAACTGTAGATGCCACGTGCTATTAATTCTCACAACTAAACTTGTGGTATGATATTAAAAACTGATTGCACAACAGACAAATCATCACAAAGTTACCACAAATCACAATGTAAACAAACAATATTATTCAAAGCAAATGTATGTTTGAGAGTTATTTGCACAGTTACGCATTTAAGTGTGGCCAATTTATTTACCTATGTCGAAATGCATTTTAAATCATGTAAAAAAAATATATATGCAAATTTATTTTAATTTATGCTAGCGTTGAAATGTAAATAAATGAGTTTAATTAAACGGCATGTGTCATTAAGGCAAAAGCTTATTTGCAGACAGGCCTCAAACACAGTGGGAACTGTAAACAATAGGGCTCATTATGCAATTTTTATGTGTGCAACAGTTAACAAGCGCTTTACTAGTAAAATATATAGCAGTTTAAATTTCTGCACTTTAATGGGGCTTAAATTGTTAAAGAAAGCTAAAGATATATCTGAAATTAATTATGAAGTTAAGAAAAGGCATATCAAGTCCTATGCAAGCAGTAATATGTTATAGATTAGATACTTTGCTAAACCATTTTTATTGCTGTTATTGAGTATTTTTCAATAACCTTTGCTCTTTACTTTTCTTTTCGCAACTTTTTGCAGATAATCGCTTGCCCAGCATTAACACTCTCCCAACCTTAGGGCTCAACAACTGGAGGCTAAAATGTTCTGCTTATTTAGGATGGCAAACAAATGATAGCTGCTTACTTAGGCTCTGACCAACACTCAACTAACTGCTGCCCCTTGATGATTGCCATTCGCTGCTCTTTAATGGTTCCAAAGTCAAGGCCATTTGATATTGGGCGGCCAGACGACGCCTTACATTAGTTCATGTTGTCTGATGCTATTAAAGTTTTCATTGCTTGATTTGACATGCAGCAAGGACAAGTCTGCCATATCATTTGTGTGGCAGCCCCAACATTTATGTGTATTGCGCACTTGCCTTTGTACTTATTACTATGGCTGTTAAATGCGTTGGCTGTTGGAATGGCCTATCTGTTTAGCTTGGGCTGTACGCTTACGCAACTTTTCCACTTTTTATGGGCTTTAAAAAGTTGCGAGCACTTTGGGCACATGTTGATTGCTTGTTTAACACGACAACTTATCGAATCCCTTAAAGGACTACATTATTGAGCTCGGCTTCATGCCAATGATGAGGGATTCGTTCTCCATCATGTTGGAGCTTTAGTTTGGTCTAAAAACTCATTTCATGCGCCTGCTGCATATAAATGAACTGCGTATTATTTCGGAGAGGTTCTAGAACACATTTCCGTATGTACACACAAGGCCAAGCTTATGTCGTGTCAGGTTTTTCTTTTTCTTTTGCTAAAAGTATTAAAACTTTTTATACGGCTCTTTGCTGCCTTTGATCCAAAGCGTTGCGAACGACAGCAAAGAACAAAAGGTAATCTCAAAGAACCCAAAAGACGTGTGCCACAATCATTGTAAATATGTTCGTTTGTATGTGTGCGTGTGTGTGTTTGTGGCAGGGTTCGCCTTTCGCCATCTTCCGTTAAACTGCTGTGAAAATGGCGAAGCTCCGTAGCATTAATTTTTAAATAGTTCTGTGGCAGTGCATACTGCACATATGCGAACATGAAGTTAAGAGCGAGGCAGGCGACAGAGTGCAAGCGGAGTTGGATGTGTGTGAAAGGATGTAGCAGCATTCATGCGGCCATGTGGCATGCAGGTGTGGCAGGTTACTGGTGGCAGCTGCTGCACGACTGCCCATATCTCTGTAAAAGACTTAAGCCGCTCCGACAAAATACAAATTAAAAGCTTTTTGAAAGTAATGGGCAATGGAACTAGCCCTGATGTGGCAAATGCCCACCAATGTTTATCTAACCAAAGTGGTATTAACCCATTGATGTACAAATTTTTTTAACAGACTTTTATTATCGTTTTTGTTGCTTAGTTTAATTTTCAACCATAGTATATTTTAAATGCCGCTTAAAAGTATGTAATATTTTTTTAAATTGTGTTTTCTGAACCAGTGAACAAAAATGCATAAAATAAATAAATCCCTAATAATAGAAAATCGATTAAATTTTTATCAATTTAAAAAATAAACATTGTCAACGGGTTAATTCACTGGGCTTAAATCGCTCAGGTTGCACCCAACTTGGATGAGTTCGCCATTCTTTTGACATTTTGTTAAAACGTTTCTCCTTTTGGCTTTAACTCATAGCTATTTTTATTGCCTGCCATTTTACAAAATGGCGCAGACACAAAAAATGGCCGGCACGCAATGCGGCAACTTGTTGGCAATCTGATTTTTTCTACCGATTCGCTGTGGACCACTTTGATTTGCGGCTAAAGTTATTAAAGCTTTAATGCCAGCCAAGCTGTTCGGCAATGGTATAAATGCTTGCTGCTCTTTAGCCCATTTGTATGCACACTCACGAGACGTCAACCCAAAAAACTTATGGCCAAGGTTCCGTAACTTAAGTTTAATAGTAGTTGCCCCGACGAGTTTCGTTTTTGCAACGCGCGTTTTAATGCAAATTAAAACGTTGCCAACGCCAAAAAGTTGCTCGTGTTGCGCGTGAAAGATTAAATTGAGCTCGCTGAACTCCTATAAACTCAAACCCAAAAGTATCTGCTGACTGCACTTTGTTATAGCGAATTTGCTGTTTGCAGTAGTAGTTGCTGAAGCCATGTCAATTTCGACAAGCATAATTACTCAATTTATATTTCTATTTGTCGCCTTTGCCAGCTTCGTTTAAATGCGATTGTTCTGGTATTCAAACGGCTTAAGCTACAAAAGGATCTATCTTAATATTACCACACAATAATAGCATTGTCAAACGTTGTATGAAATGTGGTTAATCAGAAATCTAAGTTTTACAACTAACATTTTGTTTCCAGCACTTATGTAGTAAGAAAATACATATACGCATTTATTTCTTATTTGTTAGCTCGAAAGTAAGGCTGGCAGTTTGGTATTTGCGGTTGTTTTCCAGGACCAGAGTATTCTTATTTGCATTGGGTTCCAGGAATTTGCTTCGACACGCTGATTTTCATGGTTTCAGATATTGGTTTCTGTGGTTCCTATCTGTGGCAGGTCGTGTTTTCTGCTTTTTCTTGGTGCTGTTTGTGCGCAATTTAATTGAATTATTTGTGCGCTGGATGCCTTACTCCTCCAGCCTGTGAAAGCTGCTCTAATTAGTTGGGCGCAATGGCGAAGGCCATGTCTGTGGCAAAGGCGTTTAATTAGCTCGTCTCGTCTCATCTCGGCTGCCAGGGCGTTTGGGTAACGAAGGTGAACCACAGTAGGGTTAAGCTGCTTAACGTCGTCCGACAGTGTCATTAGGCCCAGTAGCAGGCAAAGTGATGCCATCATTCATTATGTTTCAATTGAAATGCGTAACGTACCCACGACAAGAAGCCCTTTTGCCATTTGGTTAATCAAAGCGTTTATATTAATTTCACGTGTCTTTTGTAGCGATCTCAATTTCCAGTGGAAATTAACGAACATTATCAATGTTAAGTGCTGCCTTTAATTTTATGCCAATTAATGGGGTATGAATTTTTCTGCAGTGTAAAGACACTGTGTAAAACGCGTTCATAATGTGCTTGTGATACATATGAATAAATAACTTTTGAATCTTTAATTGGATTGTGATTAAAAAATATTTCGCATTAGTTATGCATTATATAATACCCGTTATATTGTGTATCCAATCAAGATACGAGCTCACGCGACTAAAAACCTCTGGCTTGCCCAACATGCAGCTTGTGGCCCCATGGGAGGTGACACCAAGAATCGCCAGCACCGGTGGACCTGCCCACTATAGTGTTTATGCAGAGCATGGTGTCGTCAATTTTCATCCAACTATAACGGGAGCACTGATCATTGCTCATGATCTTGAAGTCAGCACATAGCAGTTCATGTGGCTGTGACCGGCCATCGGAGGTGTCTCCCCAGCCGCAAGTGATGCTAGTCCAACTATCGTAGCTCTCGTTTCTGTCAGCCAACTGCACCTTTTTGATTAGCTTAGAGAAAGGCACGTAGGGTGTACGAATAAGAGCTATATCATTTATGAAAGTCTTTTCACTGTATTTTGGATGGGGATAAAATTAATACTGTCCACTTTATGGGACATCGTTGAATCTGCTAATTTCGTTGAGCCATAGAAGATCGTAACAGATTTGGTCTGCGTCATGCAATAGGCTGCTGTTAAAATCCATTTGTTGGCAATAATTGAACCGCCGCACCAAAAACTTTCATTTAAATTTCCCAAGTAATGTAAGCCAACCATGTATGGAACGTTGGCTTGTATCGCCGGAAAGCCATTGAAAATACGACTGTCGACTTTCGGTTTCTTTTGAGTACCTGGTTTGCGTCCAAAATATCCACAACAGCTGGCAAAAGCACTAAATGTTTTTTAGGTGTAGCTTGTAGATAGGCGTTGGAAATGAATTTAGCGTATAGAATTTAAAAATCTTTATAAATTATATTTGTAAAGCCCTGTTTACATTTAAATTAATGCAATTTAAAACTATTTTCTCAAGTCTCTATATTTTCAAGTTTAAAAAAAAATCATAAAAAGTGTCCAAATATTTAATAGTTATTTTGAAGCGAAATCCTTGCTTATGCAGCTCTAGTAACATAAAAACAAATCTATATGCCAGTTTCCTAAGCCTTGTCGATGACTTTGACAGCCAGTTTTTATATTATTGATTTTGACTGAGCTTGTTAGGCGCTGCTGTCATGTCATATGTTTTTGGCCGAACGAAAAGTGCCATAAACACGTCGCACACGTATGAGCCATTTTAAAAATGGCGTCAACGTCACTTCCGCTTGAGTTTTGTGTGGGTGTTGCAAGTGGAGTGAGAATGCATTTGAATTCAATTTGAATTGTGAATCACATGGCAATGCTGTTTATGAAGTCGTTAGCGCGTCTTAAGCATCTGCACATGCCACAACCAAAGCCCGTGCCCCCGCATGCCACATGTAGCACATCATGGAAAATAATTGCCGGAAATACAAAAGGAAGATGGCAATAGCTCTGTATGGCACAAATGAAAGCAAATTGAATGCTTGCTGGGATAGGGAAGATTCAGCTAAATAGATTTCCAATTTTCTCATCAAGCTACTCGCCTGTCTGTCTGTCCTGGCCTGGGTGAGAAGCACTTCAAGCTAAAGCAACCAAGTTCTGTTGTCATTGTCGTTGCCATTGTATTTTTGGTCTGAGATAGCTTACGGGCCGTATACTCAACTATAATTAATTACGGCTTTTGTACGAGTGCGCAAATCTGTGTGCGGTTGCATGTCTGTGTTTGTGTGTCTTTTATTTGAGTGGCTTCTTTTCAATTTCAATAGGGAACATGGCGCCCGGGGTTCATTGACTGTCCACTCTCAACATCATTACGCATCGAGTGCGCCTATAAAAGCTGCAATCCTGCGCCTGGCAAGCAACATTCCACACACAACAGTTGGAGAAGCAGCGCTGTCCGAATTCATTCTCATCACAGCTCAACTCACACTAGCATGGCCTCAATGCAATTGCTGCTCTGCTGTGCCACAAGTCTATTGATTGCTGTTAACGCCTTGGAGCTGTCGTCGCAGCAGCTGTTGAATGCCGCCAACAACGAGCCGGCAATGAGCAGCGGCAAGGCCAAGAATCAGTATACACCATTTCCGCTGCTCGACGACGAGGCTGTCGATGTGGAGGCCGTGGAGCTGCCATTAGATGTCAACCAGGATCAGGATCAGAATGGCAATGAGCAGTTTCAGTTGCCCACGCGTACACATCACTCAATGCCGCCAGCCTGGCTCCAGTTTGCCGACGAGCCCATTCAGAAACCAACCAGGCTCACTCCCGGTGGTAGTAGCAACAAAGCGGCTGCCTTTATTAAGCAACAGCACAAGCATCCACATGGACACGGGCATGGTGGCAACAGTGGCAACGGACATGGCACTTGCACCATCGAGATAACCAGCAAGGTGTCAGGAATATGTCAGCCCATGGGCATGGGTGTGGGCAGTGCCTGCATATCGGGTGAATTTATGGAGGTCTACAGTGCATCCCATTGCTCCAATTACTAAATTCAACAGGAACACATCCTTTATTTCCCTCTCTCTCCCTCTCTCTCTCTCTCTCTTTGTTTCATTCACTCTGCATGCTTGTTTAGTGTCTAAATATGTTTTTTGTGGGTTTAATGGAGGAATACGACTACCTGGTGATCGTTTTTTTAACAAACAAAAATAAATCAAATTCTAAAATTTGTATAAATAAAGTTTATTTGATAACATTAACTTAAGTATTTTCTTTTATTTTGAGATCGATCTCCAAGGAACAATTTTTAGTTGATTTTATTTTATTTCCGAAGTTTCTTGTGGAGATTTATTGAATTAAAAACTATTTACTTATAATATTTGCCATTCAATTCAAATTAATCTTATATTTATTGTTGATTAGTAACACAAGAATAAATTTATTGCTTTAATCCAAAGTGCTCGACTAGGATATACCCTGTACCCAGGCTTGAAGTTTTCTTACACGAATTTAATTACAATTTACATATTTAAAAGTTTAACACTAACAAACTAAAAACATTTGTTTAAGAGTTTTAAATTAAAATACAGTTTCAATAGTAAGTTAATTATAAACATACAAAAACATATAAATAAATATTAAAAATATCGATTATTTGTCTATATATCTACTTTCTATAGGTAATCTGTAGTATTACGAAAACTATTCTCTCTTATATTTATTCGGCCACATTATACTCACAAATTAACTTGTGTGCTATCTCATTTTAGGCCAGACCGTTGGCTTTGTGGGCTTGGCACCCGGCACTGTAGTAGAGTTTCCAATTGCCACACATTGGCCGCCAAACACCTCCATTAGCTGTGGTGCCTGGAAGAATGATGCACGTTTCCATTTGGCAGGACCCACTCGATCCATGCGATCGTAGATCAAGCCCGTCACATCATCGCCACGAAACTGCTCCAACAGCTGCTCATCTTGCAGAACACTGCCCCAGATAAACATGACCTGAAATAGATCCAGGCCTAGATTCACCAGTGATTGCTGTTTGGCTGTTTGAAAGTTTTGAACATGCACTGCTGTGCCGAGAATCTCAGAGCTGTCTGCGAAATTGATGGCTTGTATTAGGGTCTGGGTTCTCAGGTCCATGTAGACATCCCAAATGTTTGTTCTGCCCGTGGTCATGAATAAAGCTGGAAACGCAGACTGTTTCAGCCTGATCATGGTACAAATGTCGGCATCAAAGCTGGCAAAGATAAGAGGACGACCGCAGCCAAAGTGCGCCGTCACCTCAATAATCCTATCCACATAGACATTTTTGTTGTGTGCTTGCGTTGACTCCAGCACACCAGATTCCATAAGTTGCGGCCACTTGATCTCCACAATAAGGCCCAGAGTTTTGGGCAAAGCCTCGTACACTTCGGACAGTTTAGGAAAGAGTCGCTGCTTCTGACTCACATTGCGCACATTCAAATGACTAAGTTCCTGCACTGTCCAACGTTTCAATATGAAGACTCGACTGGCTTTCAACTCAGCATAGCTAAGCTCTCGTATTAGCACATAACGCAGATCAAAACGATCCACAATTGGCTGATTGTCTGGCAACTGACTGCTGGTTGTTAAGAAACCAAAGCCACGCCAAATGATGGGCACATAATCTCTAGTTAACTGCACATCCAAGTGCACCATATCCGCCTTGTGCTTTGACACAGCCAAGAAGCTCTCGATAGTGTTCTCCATGAAGTGATTGTAGTTGGAGCCCAAGCCACGATTGCCCACATCCAGCGTAGGCCAATTGTTAGGCCAGTAACGTTGAAAGCTGACACGCAAGTTGCTAGCTGTTGCCAGTTTAGGTGTAGGCCTAATCACCAAATATGGCAATGTAAGCTGACCTATGACCTGCCGACGGTTTGCAGCCTGTACGGGCAGCTGAAGAATGCCACGACTGCCACGCAACTGTTCTGGTAGAATATAGACCTCTGCCAGTGGCAATTGTACATCGTCCAACTCATGAATTGACAGGCGAAATGCATTTTCCACATCCAGGGATTGACTAATGCGAAAGATGACAATAGTGCCCTCCTGATATCTAACACCCAATCGACTCTGCTGACGAAACGTTGAACGATTGTAGCCATAACGTGAGACTTCAATGAGCGCATCATTAACCATGCTCAGAGATCGAAGCTTAAGTCGCACTGTGCTTGGACCCTCAAGCAACTCCAAGTGCTGCTGCCAAATGAACTTCAACTCAATCACATATTCACGCTGCAACCAGCCTCTCTCCACACAGTTGCCACCGCCCACGGAGCGGGGATAGGCATGTCCAAAGATATCCACACCTGGAGAGCGATAGATCTCAAAAGTTTGCAGCATGCGCGGCACTTGTTGTGCCTCCCAGCGACGCAGCACACGCTCACCCTTGCTATTCAAGGCATAGATGAGATAGCGATAGTAGACACGGTGACTGGCACAGATCCATTGACGTAGATACCACTTGCTGCGCTGCTTGTTCTGAGCACGCAATGGCAGCGCTTTGTCAATGCTCCAGGCGCCCAAAGCATAATGATCTCCACTGACAGCAATTGTCTCATCCGCTGCCAGTTGGGGGCCCGTTTCAGGTAGCTCCAAGTTAAAGACACGAAAGGAGGGCAAACAAATGAAACTACGTCCGGTTAGCTGTGCGACGGATCTCTCCTTTGGTTGCTCATTATCGAAACTCTTGAAGGCACGCAGCTGTGCGGCGCTAAAGACAATGGTATCATTCAGTTGGTTTGTTGTGGCGGCTGCTTTGCGAGACAAAAGCCAGCTCAACAACAAGAACAGCAACAAAGCAAGCTTAAAGAGTATGCTAATTGATTTTAGCACTCGATACATTTTTCATTTTCTCCTCGAAATTTTGAAGCAGCAGCATCGTCATCATCTCCAAAAGACCGAAAGACCAGAAGACCGAAATAAACTTGTTTTCAATCACCGAAACCGACGCCGACACCGACACCCGGCAAAAATAAAATAAAACAACGGTGAATGCAAAAGCGAACAGCTCGCGAAGCAACTCTCTTTTTTGGTTTGGTTGAGTTCTTAACCCGGCGCCAACAGACGATCGAATGAAAGAATTTTCGAATGTTCAGCATAGTTTTGTGGTCTTGAATCAGCTGTGTTTGCACAGTGAGAAAATTTTATTGTTCGACAATTCAGATTTCTTGTCTTGAGATGGCATTATAATTAATAGTGGTTATTAACACAGCCAACATAAATAGCTTGTTAGCGTTGTTTTTATCGATGTTGTTAATTAGCAAAAGAAAACCAAAAGGTTAACTTAACACAGTAAATGATCACATCGATAGTGAGCATGGCCTGAAAGTATTTTCTAAAGAACATTTTGTAAGCAATTGTGATAACTCTTTGACTTCTAAATTGAATGCATTGTTGGTATCTTAAAACTGATCTTTGTTGTTAAAAATATTATCATATAAAATATATATTGTGTCAAATTCTCATTTCCAAGCTTCCTCAAACACAAAATTCATACAAAATAATTAATTTTAACACCGACGATTACTTCGATAGTTGACTTTTTAGATACAGTTGCGTTTTCCTTTCCAAAATTAATTTAATCGATTTTCTTATAGTTTGTTGTACGATTTTGTTCTCAGTGTGTTTAATTCTCCAGCAGTGAGCTTGATTAATACGTTGCCACGAGCTAATCAGGTTGGCCCCGCAAAATTGGCATATATGCAAATGAATGTTGATGGTGATAATGAAGAAAGTTCGATCTCTCGAAACTCAAATATTTTCGTCTACCACCAATGGCTTAACATAGTACGGATTATAGTCCAAATGCATGTACTTGGACAAATGCCAGCGCTGAATTGGTTCTTCCGTTTCATTTTTTGTGCAGGTTTTTCTATCCATTCGCTTGAAATTCTTCACCGAGAGGCGCACACTCTTCAGATAGTCTTCCACCTGTTGGAGCACTTGTGTGCTGGGCTCTGGGGCACGCGTATAGATTGCCATTTGATGACGAAACCAGGGCATTGAACAATGCAGCTCCACGGCAAAGTTGTCATAGTCTGTCTGTGTAATGCGTGTCCAATAGAGATCCACTGAAAGCAAACAACAAGTCGTTAAACATAGCTGATAAACTCGTTCAAAAAACCATTCACTTACGCTCGGCAAAGAAACATCTGTTGATTCTCTGAGGAACTGTGCCATAGATCCACCAGATGCCCTTTATCTGCAGACACAAATATATGTACATATAGTATGTATTAGATATGTGTAACATGTACGTTAATTTGCTTATCTCAGCCTAAGATCTAGTCCCATTCACCCTTTCGGTGTCCACCGGGAACTCTGTGTACCGGCATTTCCAAGCAAAGGCCACATCTAAGCTTAGAAGCAGATAGCTTAGAAAGAGACTTCGATACGGCCCAAAGCGATTTCGGTAGGCTGTCAACATTGTCTCCATCTGCATGCAAATGAGACGCTACATAATTGACCATAGAATGATATTAAGATATAGCCAACTTGGCTCATTTGTTGATGTTGGCATTGTCATGGCTCTCGAAATTCGTCACGATACTATTAAATAATGGCATATCAAATCAGCTCTCACACTTACTGTCTCTTTCCTTAGTAGGCTCTCTCTCTCTCTCTCTTTTCCTCACATTTTTTTCTATTTCTTGTTTCTATCGCTTTTAAAAATGTAAAAGTGTTTTTTGTTAGTTTTAATTTAAAGCTTGTTGTAAATATTTTATTGTGTTTCAATCGATCTTAAAATTCTTTTTTAAGTTTTTTGTTATTTTGTTTGTTAAAATTGCGAGCATTTTGGTTTTAATATATTTTTAAGCATCGTTATTTGTTATTCAAATCCAACGTTAAGTTTTAAAATTGGAACGTAACAAATAAAACATTTGCACATTGTTTTTTTTTTATTCATAAAATACTTTTTGCATTCTTGTTAGCTTAAAGTTTAAATCTCCAATGTAAAAATTAGATTATTTATTTATAAAATTATTGTACTTATAGAGGCGTTTTTTTTAGGCATAATCAAGTTATAAGAGGTATATTTTTTGTAGTTTTATTTTGTTTTTTTTTATTTGTATTATTACCAAGCCATTTTTTGCTTTCTTTTCATTGTCTTTTATACGTTTTTTTTATTTTATCTTGTTTCTTAGAAACGCCTCGGGCTGTGTACATAACAACTTTAACGATTCGTTTGTGCTTGGCTGTGTTTCTTTATTTTTTTGGTAGCTGCTTAACTGTTATTGTTGTTTCTATCAAAAATATTTTTCTCTTTTCTCTCTTACGAGTTTTATGTTTTTTTTCATTTACATTTGCTGCCCTTACGTCAAAAAGCAGAACAGAGCAAAGATAAATGTATGCAAGCAAGCAATAGTTTCAAATTGGTCAAGAGCAAATTTATCAAAGTGTAGTGTAACTGAATATTACTTGTTTAATAGTTTAACATATTTTATAAAAGTTTCTTTATAGAAATATCTCAATTGAGCTCGCCTGCGAAACTCTTTTGTGTGCAAAAGTTTGTTTTTTATGTTGCTTTAGTTTTAATAAATATATGTATATATATAAAATAAAGAATTTACAAGCATATAACAATCAACATATATGTATAAAAAGATAGCTTCAATGAGACGTTGGCTGAGTTCACACTTTAGATATTTACATACATACATGCTTGCAAATTCTTTATTTTATATATATATATATACATAACATTATATAATATTTCTATCTAATTCTTCCGATGTGAACTCTGCCGTATACTTAATATTACCCGCCCTTCAACTTCGCAACCCGCTTAGATCCTGCATTGAGCCTCAAACTCGGCAAGCAACGCACTGGAATTGAAGAAGGAACGCTGCTTGCTCTCGGGCATGTAAAGATCACTGCGATCATAGCAGGTGGCAGTGGCTCCAATCTCCGTGAAATACTTGACACGCTCCTTTGAGTTGCAGTCATCACCCCAGATGACAGCAATCTGTCCCTGATCCCTGGCCTGTTTCAGCATCTGTGCCGCATTCTCACCCAGGAAATCCTCGGCATGGGGCGCTGTACCAGCCAGCTCAAAGGCCTGGGCATGGTTGACAGCTGCCTGGAAGTTGCGAGTACGTAGATCACTGAATGCCTCCCATTTCTTGGTCTCACCCTGGGTGAGGAACATGACGGGGAAGATGTTCTGTTTGAAACGCAGCATGGTGCACATATCCGCATCAAAGCTGGAGAAGATCAGTGGGCGACCACAGCCATACTGTATGACCTCGTGCAGCACACGATCCGCAAAGAAATTCTTGTCAATCGTTTGCTCCGCCTCGGTGCCACCACCTTGACGACGCTGTGGCCACTTGATCTCCACATCGATGCCCAGAGATTTGGGCAGCTGTTGTAGCACCTCCACCAGTCTGGGAAAGATGCGATGCTCTGGACGCGTTTCGGCATTGTGGGCGGGATATTCCAGCACTTTGCCATTGATCACAGAGAAGATGCGCAAACGTTTGAGCAGCTCATAGTTAATATCCTTAATTAGCACATACTCCAGTTGCTCCGGCTTCTCAATCTTCTTGCCGGGTGGAGCAGTCCTCAAACCGAAATCATGATAGATAACGGGAATGCCATCGGCAGTCAGATGCACATCCAATTCCACCATATCCGCATGATGGGCATGTGCACTCAAGAAGGAAGCAATTGTATTCTCCCGCTCCGCCGGCGCCTCGGCAATATAACTCTTTCCATTGCCACGATGACCCACATCCAGATTGGGCCAGCTGCGTGGCCAGTAATGGGCATATGTGGTCTTAAAGTCCAGCGGAGAGTATTGATAGGGCTGCACCACCACATAGGGCAACCTGAGTCTGGCCAGCGTCTGTTCCGCATCACGAGCAGATTTAATGTGCAGCTGCAGCAATCCCTCGCTGCCAGTTAGCTGAGATGCTGTCAGAGTGGCACTGCCCAGCAACACCTGCTCTTGATTGTAGCATTCCAGGCGAAACGTTTGCAGCATCATTCGTTCCAGTGGCAGCGTAATGTGGAAGATGATGATATCTCCTTTGGTATAGGTGACTCCATGTGCCGGCTGCAATTGGAGCTGACTCTGACCATATTGCTGTTTACTGTACTCTACGACAAGTCCGGCTGACTGCTCCACGGGCACAATCTTAAGCTGGACATGCTGCGGGTCAAAGGTCTCAATGTCGTGCACTTGAAACATTTTCTCACCATTGAATTTCAATTGAACAATTGTTTCATGATTCAGCCAGCCACGATGAACCTGAGTAGTTGATTCATCGCCGCCCTTGGCCAGGCCAAAGATATCCAGTGGAGCGTGGCATTGTTGCTGTTCGGAGCAGGATTGCAGCAGCCGAGGTTTAAAGTGTGTCTCCCAGCGTCTGATTTGCTTTTGACCCGCCTCGTTTTCCACATAGACAAAGTAACGATACTCCAGTTGACGGCACGATTGCATGCGCACCGTTGTCTGCCACGTGAGCTCATCGATGCGATCCAGTGGCACACAACGTGAGAGTTGCCATTCGCCTAGAGCTTTGGCATCGCCAGTCACAGCCAGTTGCTCTTCTGGTGCGAGCGGCTCCTGCAGACGCACATTGAACTGCCTCAGGGTGGGCTTGCAACTGATTGATGTGGCTGCTTCGAGCAGCTCGTTGCCAGTGCTAAAGCTGGCCGCCTCCACAAATGCGGCACACTGCAAGACAATGGAAATAACAATGCCGATGATTAGTTTGGAAGCTTGAAACATGGCGACAATGTAATCCGAAATCCGGTCGCAATATAACTGACTGCTTTAAGCTCTAGACAGCAGCTCAAATATGCTGTGATAAGGAAGCAAAGCTAGCTAACCGAACTTAACAGTCGCAGATACAGATACAGAAGCAATGTTCTAATCTTGGAAAAATAGTTCGCAGGTTATCGCGCGCGTTTTTAGTCGCGCGAGATGTTTAAGCTGCGCGCGACTTTGGCGCAAGTGCAAACAAAAATCACGTGTTACGAGAACAGCGAGTTATAGATTAAAATACATATACTATGTAGCTATTATTGCGCTTTAATCAGCTACAAGTTCAGCCTGTTTGTACTTAGGTACTTTATACTTGTGTCTATATTCTATAGATTCAAAAGGCACACACACGTGTGATTGACGAAGGCATTATTGTTGAGTTATATAAATATTTTATACTCAAAGCATTGGAATTTTAAAACTAAACTGCAGGTAATTGAATAAGATTCTAGATTTTTAACGTCTGTATCTTATTATTGTTTAATGTTTAGTATAACTTGCTTATATAACTATTGAGATATTTTCCATACGAACTGTTGACAACCATTAGAAATTACGCTTTAAGCATTTTAAACACAACTGCTGACTAAGCATTTAAAAATAAACCAAGAGTAAGTGTTTAAGTTGCAATGCAAACGACAATTTTCCCTTCGAACTAATAAATATTTGGGTTCTGATTTATGACAAACACGCCCATAAATTTTAGCACGAGCTGCAAAATGTATGATTAAATTAAGATTACAGATTAGATTCAATTTTCAACAGTCGAACAACAAGCGTATTATTATTGACAACAGATAACAACTCGCATGCGATTTTAAACGCTATCAGGCGCGCGTTTTACCTGTCCATAAAAACGCGAACGTTGTTGAAAACATTGTTGCTGCGATTGTGGCTGCAAACAGCGATTCGTGATGTAATTGCTGTTGTTGCAGCACAATCGAACACCCAGTGGCAGCGCCTGGCAACAACAATATCGGAATGTCAGAAATTTGTGCAAATTTTGTGCGGCCGAACCCATAAAACTGACAAATAAATAAACCAAATCGCTGATTTCTCGTTTGCTTAACGCTCACGTGTTTGGGCCACAAAATAATTTGTTTTTATTCACTTTGGAGGGCAAAATAGTATTTTATTTTATATTACAGTTTCGGCAGAAGTGAACGCCCACGTTGCGAATCAGTTCGGACCGGGCCAACAGCAGCAACTGCTTTGGCAGAATATCAGAATGAGCAGCAGTTTCTGGTTGAGAGAGTCGCGTGTTGTTATATATAACATTCAAATTTGTGAGATTTGGCATAAACTAGCCAATACCAGCGTATAGTTGGGTAAAGTTTTCCGCATACACTATAATTTTTCATGTTGTTGTCTTTACGTCAATAAATTTGCTTGGTTCATTTCGTTCTTGGCACGATTAGCGAAACCTTGCCAAACGTATTAGCACAAAATAGAATAACAAAAAAGAAAGACATTTGGCAACACCTTATCTAAAACAACAGCAATAAATTTCAAAACAACAAAAAAGAAATAATCGAATTATACATAATTTAATTTGCCTTTTGGTGAAAATGCGTGTTTAAGCTAATTACGCTTCCGAAGCTCGCCGACACGTGTTGGCAACGCTCTTTCTCTCTCTCTCTCTCCGGCTGTTTTGCGCTCTTCCCTTTGTGAAGCTTTAGCACGCATATGTTCTTTGTTTGGGAAATTTTAACAAAAAGCTTTCGCAATTTTTTGGGGCGTATTCGCACAATTGTAAGTTGTGCGCGTAAAGTTTTTTTTGTTGCCAGTTGTTATGCATTGATAAAGATCTGGGCGCACTTGAAGCGTGCTTTATAAATGTTAACTGTTTATTTATATGAGGCTCGGTAATCGGGTAAGCAAGAATCTAATCGAATCACGTCGAGTGGCACTTGAGTGGCAGACGAGTTTCTGAGAAAAACCGCTAGAAACTTGCAAAGCAACATCATTCAAGGCAGGGACACGTGATGTTGCCACTTACAACATGTGGCACAATTGCCAAAGCTTTTACAAACAAAACAGACAGAAGGCGTCGCATAAGAATTGTACACATGGGGAGGGGTAACTATAACAAATGACTCATTTATCGGGTTTCTATTAATACGGTACGAATCACATGTATTTGCAAGCGAAGTTTATCCAGTTCCTAACCACTTTCACTTTATATCTTCTTGTGCATATTAATTTTGTTATAATGGCTAAATAAAAATACTTTGCCCCCTTTAGAAGAACAGGTACTAATGGTGACCTTTAGTCACGGTAGATAGGTCAAAATAAATGCAAGCCACATTTTACGTCACTGTCACTGTGAACATCCACAGAGTTTGTTGCGTTGCCCTCTCGAGACTGGGTTACAAAATAATATATATGTGATTGTATATAATAATTACATTTTGCATATGCTCCTCCACCGTTTGGGTTTCCATTGGAGTCAATAACATGGGCACAGACATGTTTATTGCTTTTGCTCTACTTCTTTAGAACGATAAAAATAAAATTTTGATTTATCACAGTTAAATATAGTTTGTTTTGTTGTTTAATATATTTTTTTGTTTCACTACGCGGCGTATGCGTAATTTAGTTTTGGCTTTTGCTAGGCAAGCATTTTGTACTGTTTTTTAAGTTATTTCAACTTTCTCTTTGCTTATTTTGTTTGTTAATATTGTTGTAGTTTTTTAATATCCTTTTGCGTTTGTTTAAAGCAAGGACGTTCTGGACGTTCCGTCGTCGTCGTCACACCGACGTTGCAATCGCAACTGTTCCAAGCGATTTTGTTGTGCGCGCAATTTAAACGAATTCTTTTTATCGAAAAACGGCTCGTGCGAGGGAGCTTTTGCTGCAAGTTTTCTTTCATAGTATTTGTGCCGATGACAGCGTTGGCGATTTGTTTTGGTTTTTAAACTTGGGGGTACAGTTGCTGCTTGGGCTTTTTGAAATGTGGTTGGCCTCACTCAGCTGGCGGCAGCGAAGCAAACCGAAAACAAACACATCAACAAGAAAACATAATAAAACGTGTCGACCAGTATAATACATATACTGTTCCCTATCTGACTTAATGATGCTGTTCATAAAATGTAGATAATATTGTTAAATAAACACACAAACAATAAGTAATTTACTTAGTACAAGGAAGGTTCATAAACCTTAATTCTTATTCCCTTCTTATTGATACAAACAATTGCCGGTCTACGTCAAACAAGCCAAGCTAGTCTTGCACTATCAGACTCTCATTTCATTGTAGTGTATACAGCGAATATTTGTAAACAACTACTATGAATACTTGACACACGCAATGCCAGCTGCTAAAAAAGCTTACATTAAGCGGAACATGAACGGGTGAGTAAGAGAGAGAGAGAGAGAGATAGAGAGAGAGCGTCTGCGAGAGCGCAAGCAGACAGTCCTCCAAACAACAAAACGTGTTAGTCGTGTGCAGACTTTACTACGCTGCCGCTGTGCACGTGAGACGTTTGGTTTGTGGGGCGTCGCCATCGACGGCGTTGCCAGGCCCCCACAACTCAGTCAGCATCCCAAAGCTTTTGCTCTTTGTGTGAGTGCGAGTTCTGCTCTCTGGTTCTCTCTCTCTCTCTCTCTCTCTCTCTGTGTGAAACCGGTTCGCGGCGGTTGAATGGTCATTGTTTTCCTTGTTGTTTGTTTACGTGTTGTTGATAAGGCAATACAACTGCCAACATGCGTTTTATTCGATGTGAGAGCTTTTGCTGTGCGCAAATCGCATTTAATTCAAAGCTCTGTGGTCAAGGTCTCTTCTCTTCTCTGCTCCGCTCTTCTAAGCGAACAACTATTGAAATCATAAGATTATGTTAATATGTTGCCAGGCACATTATAAATACACACACACACAAATGCAAATACAGAAAGCCACACGCGTTTGTATTTCTGTTTACGATTTGTTGTTATTGTTCTGTTCCCAATTTTATTGCAAGTTCTTTATCTGCAACGTCGCCGTTTTCGATCGTTTTTGTTTTGACTTATAGTAATTTATTTTATTTCTCCACATCTTACTGCCGCCTTTGTTTCTGTTTGTGTTTTTAAATTCATTTCACATAAGAGTCTAAAGTACAGTTTTTCTGCGCTTCGTAAGTTTTTCAAATATATACAAATTTTGTGAATTTCCAAATTGTAAACATGTCAACAAGTTTTCAGTCACGTTTACACAAATATTCATGGCGTTAGTATAGGATATGGCATTATAACATTTCTGACTACAGCTCGTTGCTGTTGTTGTTGACATTATTGAAGTACGTTTGATAAGACTGCGTAGCAGAACCGTAAGGCTAATAACACTTATTCGTATCGTATTGTTAACTGCATTTATAGGTGCTTGAAAGAGCATTGTTGCAGTTTAAAACTGTCGAAGGTGAAGGTCAAGTGGTTAAGCAATATACTCGTACAAGCATACATATCTAAGGTCTAGCCAAGAAAATAATGTAATTGTTTGCTAGAATATTGTGCAAGGAAAAAACAAATTAAAGCGGAAGTATATGAGTAATAATAGATTCACAAGGAATATGATAAGAAAAAACGGGTTTTAATTTTACAAGTATTAAGTTCATATTATTAGCAAATCAACAATTAATTTGTAATTTAAATAAGCCTCCTTTTGGCCGTTGGATTTAATTTACTTAATTTTAAGTGTTTGTTTTCTTTATAACAACTTAACATAAAACATTGAAATTCACATTTCAATTATGATTTGATTTTAACTAAGAACAAAGAAGAATAATGTTACCTTCTCAGTCATTATCGCCACTTATCGTTCACTCAAGTTCGTTAGCCTTGAAGGTTTAGCGTTGTTCTAGCCGCACTTATGGATGTTGTTAACACAATTTTGTTGCACTTCTGCAATCAGTTCTTATCAAGCTCACAGCACTAACTGATGGCAGTTGAGAATATTGTTTTGAAGCTACTAAATAGGAAGTCGCTTCTGTCGCACCAGACGCCGGAACAACGTAAATACAATTAAATCAATTTAAAATAATAAACTCGTAGTCGCAGCCGCAGCCGCAGTCAAACAAAGAGCCGTTGGTGGATGTCAAGCTTTGTGATAAGCAACATTGCGTTAAGAGTGCACACAGAGGCAGAGAGAGAGACAGAGGAGGCGAGAGAACAATCTGAAATAAAGTGTGATTATCAGCAATAATATATGTATGCATATATTTTATTATTAATAAAAAAAACTGTACCTTAAGATTATCACGTTGTTGCAATAGACTCATTTGCTGCCTCACTTGTTGCATCCTCCTCTACAGCTTTAGATTGTGTTGTCTCGGCTGTTTTCGTTGTATCCTCTTCAGTTGCTGTTGGCTTGGACTCACGCTCGAATAAGATGACCAGCTCTGTGTGTGTTGTGTGTGGAAACATGTCCACAGCCACAGCAGTTTTTGGGTAGAAGGATTCGCCCTTATACTGCTTGGACTCTGGTCTAGCTAGCTCAATAAAATTACGCTTGGCACTGTGAGGATTACAGGAGACATAGACAAGACGCTTAATAGCACTAGCTGAACGTATGGCAGCAATAGAACGAGTATCTATAAGAAACAGGATATGAAATTAGCATGGAAATTTTCAAATCAATTGTTCATAACATACGCAGTCCAGCTCTTGGTGGATCCACCACGGCAATCAAGTCAACGGGTTGACCCGGCACCTGGTCGTAGAGTGCCTCCCGCACCATACTCTTTATAAAGTCATCGGCATTGCCCGCAAAGAATTTACAATTTGTAATGCCATTTGCTTCAGCATTATGCTCGGCATCCTTGATGGCTTCTGCAACAATTTCAACACCCAGCACCTGTTTGCAATGCTTGGCGAAGGCCAAGGCAATAGTGCCTGTGCCACAGCAAATGTCCAGCATGGTTGTGTCCTTGGTGGGCGCAACCAGATCAATGGCCTGCTGGTAAAGGACATTGGCACCAGCTGTATTGATTTGAAAGAAGGCCAATGGACTGATGCGAAACTGTAGCTCTTGTATGGTGTCCGTTATGTGTGTGCTGCCCATAAGATGCGTGACAGGATTAACCATTTGGCCAGCCTCACGATGCTTCACATCCTGATAGTACAGCGAGGTGCATTTGTGTGTGTCATTTTGCTCTGGCTGCTCATAGAAGTTCTTTAGCTCTTGCTGCAGTTCCAGCTGCTCCGGCTCGCTCAAATTGGAGGAGTATATGCCAGCAACTAGCATAAGTTCACCAGTGGCACTGGAGCAGCGCACCATTAGCTGCCGAAAGTGACCCACATTGCCAACGGGATTAAAGGGCAGAAATTTTGATTGCCTGACCAACTGCTGAAAGCTTTGTGCTGCCCATTTGGCTTGAGGTGGCAAGTGTGGGAGCTGTTGCACCTCGGCAACCTCAACAGATCCATCGCTGTAGCTGCCCAAGCGAAATCCGACAACAATCTCACCTTCGGCATTCTTGCCCACTGTAAACTCGTTCTTATTCCGATAGCCCTGAACAGTGGGCGATGGCAGCACGCCATTAAACTGGAATTTGTCCAAATGTGGTTTGGCATCCGCATTCAATCGCCGCAACTCTTGTGTGTATTTCTTAAGCAGTGCCGACATCTCTTCTGTCTTCTGCTCCAGCTGCTTCTCATAGGGCATATCGGCTAGTGGACAAGTGGCCTCCACAGCAGTTCGCTGGCGTTTCGGTTGGGATTCATCAGCGTCAGTTTCGCCACGTCGCTTTTGCAGTGGATCGGCAGATGCTTTTGCCAACATAGCCTTAAGTATTCTGCCCTTCCATTTGTAGCCATTGAGTGTTTCCACAGCACGTAGCTGATCGGCCTGGCTGCGGAAGCATACAAATGCAAATTCCTTGCGTGTCGGTGACTTGATTTTGGTCATGTCCAACTTCAATGTGTTCTTGAGCAGCTTTTTGAACTCCTATAAAGGGAAGCATGTTAAGCTATTGCTTAATCAGATTGCACTTACTTACCCCAATGCCAAAGTAACCCATGTTCTTTACTTCAATTTTATAGATCTCCGATGTGAATTCATTGCGGTCCAAATACTCAAATTCCTTGCCGGCTTTTTCAACTTCTTCAGTTTTTGCTTGACCCTCATCTGTGGCCTGTGCCGAAGTGTTCTCAGATTCCACAGGACTCTCGAATAGCTCAGGCTGTAATTCCGCTGTGATAACATCCATTTTGTTTGATTTAAATAACAAAAACCTTATACAGAATATGCAACACGTGAAAACAACTGAAAGTATGATAATGTTATCGATGTTATGCGATAGCTCGATTATTATCACGCACGCGATGATATTAGATGGGTGCTGCGTACTTTTTTTGCCGCCAAATGCAATGCTTTAAAAGTGGGAGCAATATAACAGGAAATTACAAGCATATACTTAACATTATTTTATTTTTAGTTAAATACGATTATGGTTTCGCATGAAAGCATGTTTAAACAACTTAAAATGTGTTTTATACATGGACTGAAAACTATCGACTATTAAATGTGGCGTTGCCAACCGATTTAAATGTTTGAAAAGTTAAGTGCAAATATATTGTTTAATGTACATTAAAAAAATATTCAAATGTGTGTGCAATTGAATTGTTCTTTTTAGACTTGTTCGACACCAACTGAGTATTGCGCCAAGGCCACATCTAAAACTTCTCGACGTTCCCTTAACATTTGCTGCATTTCCGGTTCATGTTTCATGATGTTTGTTATCTCCTTGAGAAGCTCGTCGGCTTGTCTCAGCTTTACTTCGGACTCGCTGGCAACTTTCAAACGCATCGCCTGTGCCACTATAGCCTCCTCCAGGTCAATTAGTAGGTTTCCTCGAAAAATACTCCAACCATCGTCTATAACTTCCGAAATCTTCAAGAGTTCCACACAGAGTTCCACTTTGCGTCTCAGCAGCTCTTCACTGAGTTCTGTAAAAACGGACACGCTTTCATTAAGTTCTTTAATGAAATTTGTGTTTGTTTTGCTTACCATCCGTTAAATATCCGGGTGCACTGCCATAAAGCTGTGTCAAAGCGTATTTAGCTTGTAAAATATGCGTATTTGTCTCATGCAACTCAATGCGATGGCGATGTATGAAATCCTCCAAATCAATGGGCGTTGACTTGTCCACCGACTCAATCTCCTGCTGCAGCTTTGCATCTTGAGTCAACACTTCGCGTGCAGTCTTTTTTACATTGCATAGCTGGCAATACCAGTTGGCGGCATTTTGTAGCGGATTTTGGGAGATGACCTTGAAA
The DNA here is from genome assembly GCA_035044725.1 of Scaptomyza caliginosa. Taxonomy (NCBI): domain Eukaryota; kingdom Metazoa; phylum Arthropoda; class Insecta; order Diptera; family Drosophilidae; genus Scaptomyza; species Scaptomyza caliginosa. The sequence continues at coordinate 1,022,068 of JAWNNR010001059.1, read as the reverse complement.
AGAGATCATTTTTTATGCATTCACTGGTCGAAAACTATGAGTAAAAACTTACCTTACCCACTTTGCACTTGTCGCACATTTGTGCGCCGGCAAAGGTGCCAAGTTCCGTGGGATCTGCACACCTGTTGCAGGCACAATCGAAGCATTTGACCTGTTTAAGATGCACTCGCCGTTGAACTGTGCTTCTCAATGGTTGCGTATAGGATATGCTGAGAATGGAGCCTTTGGGGATAGCTCTCTTGGCCAGGAAAATGATGTTCATATTGTCGTCAAAGCGATGCCTCAAGTTGGGCACACAGTCATGGGCAATCATTGCACCAGCCGGAAAAAGAGCACGCACTTTTCGTCGCTCAGTATTCTGCCGTACCTCAAAGGTATTGGTGTCCAGGATGGCGGCAATGCGCAGGATTTCCATTTCGGGCCAATCACGCTGTCCCAGCACCGTCTTGATGAAAGTAATCAGATTGGCACGCAGCACATGGTACAGTGGCGTCTCCAGGCGCTCCTTCAGATGATCCTCCAGTGCAGAGAGTCGAGCAAATGCCTCGGGATTGCTCTGCTTCAGTTGCATGCAACGCAGCAGCATAATTACACAATAGGCAGACTCCTTGCCCTCCGGATCCGTTGCATTATAGTTGATCTTGGACTGAAAGTTACTGGCCGCCATCAGACGACATTCATCCACATGATGTGGAGACAGCTCGCACTCCCTGCCACACATGGGCCAACTGCACGAGGAGCATTTGTAGAAAGTGTTAGCAGGTTTCTGCGGCGCCAGCAAATTCCTGTGGCAGCCCAGGCACAGCGGTGTCGCTGCCACCTTGGGGCCCACAACCAGCGGCGCCTCACACATGATTTGCTCACCCATTTTAATGTCGCGCGTTGCACGCAGATGCCTGCCGAGCAGCTCATTGGTGCTCACCTCGTAGCACTTGCATTCCAATTTGTGTCCACGCTTCCAGTGCTCCTTCTGATGCTCCCGGCTGCAGTAAACAACGTTGCGACAGCCTGCGCATAATTGCGTTGCACGCTTCTGACAAAACCCACAGCTTGTGGGCGTAGTCATCCTTCTCAGCTAACCACCCAGTATATGCACTATGTGATTTACTATGAGTTTTTGTGTTTCTCGTGTCTCCGGGCTGTTTGCGTAATGGGCAACGTTTGAAAATTCACTGAACACAACGAGCAGGAGAACCATTTCGGTTGTCTACGTTGTGGTAATGATACTCTGTTTCTCAAACTTTGTATGGGTATATTGGTTCAAGCCAGCTAGCTGACAACAAAAGCTTACAAAAGTGTCGGATTAATCCCATCGGGATGCATGCAAAAGCTCCGTTTTATTGGCAAGATATCCATCAACTTAAGACTAAGACTTAATGAACTCAAAAACAGTGTATAGCCTAGTCGTTTGACTAAGTTCTGCCACGGTTTTAGTTGTTTTCTTTTGTGTCTCTTCTTGGCATTGCTCGGGCTTTTTGTTCTGCTCGATCTCGATCTCCATCTTTTGTCACTTGGCGCACGACGTTTTATTATTAGACTAAGGGTGAGAGGCGTACGCCAAGGAAACATGAAACAATGTTCGTATCTCAATTTGTTGCTACACATTTTTTTCTCTCTATCTCTTTCTTTGTCTCTCTGTCTAGGTCTAAAATGTAGTAAGTCTTTAAGTTGATTAACTTAATTAGCCGCATGTAACTAAAATATGAACATTTCTAAATGTCATCAAGCCATTTAATCCTTCTCTTGTTTATTGAAACAATTTTTGTTTATATAATTCAAGTAAAACAAATTCAAAATAGTACTTTAATTTTAGCAATTCAATAATTTATTTAGTATTTCTCATAAATTTTCTATATATATAATATTTATATATATATATAAATATTTGTTTTTTCATTTATACGCAGATAATTAATGTATTGTTTAATTGGAAATCAGTCTTTTTTTATTTAAATAAGAGTTAAATGCATTTTGTTGTTGTTGTGCTTGTTTGTTTGTTTGTTTCTTTGATTTGATTTGTTTGATTTTTTTGATGAAAGAGTTCAGTAATATAATATTAAATTAAACAAAAAATAATATATATTAATTGAACTATGATTTATGTTTTTTTTTGTTGTTGTTGCATTGTTGCGTGTCTTGTGGTTGTTGTTGTTGTTAAAAACTAATAAAAATCAAATTTGTTTTAATAATAATAGTAAAAGTAATTGTAATAATATTCATAGACAATACTATTTTCTCTCTAAACACTTTTAAAAGCGGCGCATACAATTTTCATATAATAGACAACAAATTTGTTTTTACTCGTTTTATAGTTTTCAGTGAATAATTTGCACTAAACAATAGTTATAGTTCTTGGGTTTTTCTTGCTCTTGTTTTTTACACACATTAAGCGATGATATGTTGCTAGGCTGATTTTTAGCATAAGCGAAGCAATCGATAGCTACTTAAATTGTGTTCAATGTTGCTAAGGCAAAGGCGCAAATAATCTTAACATTAGCTAGTACTAATAGTATATATATATATAGTCTACAAGTATCTGTGTATTTTGTGTTTTTTGTTTTGTTTTAGGGTTTTGTCTAACTGCATTGACATGGAATTCAGATTCAGTTGAATGCATAACAACAAATAATATCGTCTTGGGTGATTTGTTTTAATGTTGTTTTGCTTGTTTGTTTGTCGCTAAATGGCTAATTAATATTACAAAAATTGCGCTACATTAATCATAAACAGAAACAGAAACCGAAACATATACAAGCAATATTCATAGTTTCTTAAGTTTAACTTAGGCATCGTTCTGCTCCTTGAAGTGATGATAATGATGATGTATATGCTCGTGCACATAGCGATGTATCATTGAACTGGATGCACTTGTGTCTAGTTCTCCGTCGGCAGCAGGAGCATCCTCCATATCCTTGGGCTTGGTAACAGCCTCGGCAACAGCTTCGCCCACCTCATCGTTCAGATCGATCAGTGTGTTTGTGGAGACAACCTTGCTGGGTGTGCTGGTTAGGATTGGACTGGCCAATGACAGCAGATCAGCATCCTCCTCTTCGCTGGCCAGCAGATGTGCACACTCCAAGGCATCGCCAAAGATCTTTGAACCTGCTGAACTGCTGCTGGATGTTGCAGGACGCGATGTAGTCTCCAGTGTTGCTGTTGTCTTTTGTTGCTGCTGTGTCTGTTGCTGATGATGCTGATGCTGTTGTTGCTGCTGCTTGTGACGTTGACGACGCTGTTCGCGTTCCTTTTGCTGCAGCTGCTCACTGAGCTTAGCATAGATAAGGTTGCCATAGTTTTTATAATCCTTGCTACCACGATTTTGCTGCTGTTGCTGTTGCTGCTGCTGCTGCTGCTCCAGTCGCTGATAGCCTTGCCCCTGCTGTTGCTGTTGTTGTTGCTGCTGCTTATTGTGACTGTTAGTCTTCTTGGGTATGGGCTGCACGGTGGCCACATTGCTGGGCGTTGCAGGGGGCGAGTGTGCAGTGCCACCGCCACAAATGGTGGCATGCAAAAACGAATCGTAGCCGCACAGATTCAACTTGTTGTGGGCACTATTATGGCTATGCTGTGCGGCCACCACGGCCGGATTAATGGCCAGCTGCTGATGGTAAATGGGTATATGCGGCTGTGGATGAATGTACGGATTGCTGCCCGTATCGTTGCCGACTTCGATGTTGTTGATTATGTTGTTGGGCTGCGGCGATTGCGTGGGCGGACTGCAGCTGAGCGGCGACTGAGCGGACAGCGGACTGTGATTCGCAATTAGTGTCGGGATTTTCGAGCCTGTATTGCAACGTTGGCGTTGCTGTTGTTGCTGTTGTTGTTGTTGTTGTTGTGCTGCCGGTTGCCGTATGGGACTCACATTGGCTTGGGGTTTTCTGCAAGAATACACAAGCAAAAATGAACAAGGTTTCAATTAGTTATGTTATTTCTAGGGTAGTAGAGAGAAAACGGTGGAATAAAAAGGATTTTAAACAACAAAAAAATACAGTAACTTTACATATGAATGGATGAATCTTGATTACATATCAAAAACAAAAGTTAACTGTTAACTGTTATATTTGGAAACCCAAAGAATATTATTCAAATTTGTTTTCTTTGACAGCGAATATCTTCTAGAATATTAAATTAACTTAATGAGTCTTAGATATCAACTAAGATGATTTTCCTTTTACTATCAAGTTTTTTTTTTAAATTCTGCTAAAATTTGTCTACAAAAATAAAGGTAGTTATTTGTAAGCTAATCAATTAAATAAATAGGAAAGGAAACGTTAGGTTGTTGCTAATATAATACAAAATAAAAACATATTGGAAGCGTAATTAAGAAATTAAAGGAAAAAAGTTGAAGCAATCTAAGAGCTATAATAAAAATAATTATTTCCTTTTAAGACAATAAAGTTTTGGTTGAAGTAATTAATACAATAAACTTTAATATTTATTCACACATTTTATTTTAGTCTTTATTAACTGTGTTCTTGGCTTTCTCAGCATTTAAAAGTCTTTTTTTTTTTTGATATTTTCCATATGGAATCAACAGGTTTCTTTTTTCAATCATTTTAATTTGTGCTGATTTTTACACCGTTTGCTGTTGGTGGAGTTTTTATTTTCTTACCCATTTAGCTGAAAACACAAGCGATTCTTTTCCATGCTCTCCCTGATGATGCTAATTAAATCGTTGCGATTCAGCGCCGACTTCCAGCACTCGGCAGACTTGCGTTGCTGTTGCCCCAGCAATGATTGTGGGCGTGGCTGGCGCAATTGAACGCCATCGAGCATTACATCGCCCAAAGGTGGCGACGATGAGGCGCTTTTCTGGGCCAACATCTGCGGCTGCTGTTGCTGTTGCTGATGCTGATGCTGTGTAGCTTGTTGTTGTTGCTGCTGCAGATGGCGATTCTGAAAGCTGGAATCGTTGCCCACGGACAGGCTGCGTTGACGCGTTTCGTTGCAATGATCCTGATACTGTATTGGTGTTGCACGAAGTGTGTTGCAATCAATTCATGCGTTATGCGCGAGATTCAACCAAAAACGAAAAGAACAATACAAACAAATTATAATATCTTTACAAATTAATGAATATTGAAATGAAAATCCATGCAAAATAAATAAATAAAATAAGTTAAAGCCAAAGATCAAGATCTATTACATATCAATGTTAAGTTAAATATATATCCTCTAGTCTTTGAATAACTTTTCTTTTCCTCAACACATATTTTCTATCAAAAAGCACCCAGATAGTAGTTTTCTGTTCTGTTTTGAAAACCAATTTTCTTACAGGTGTTTTTTTGTACCTTGTGCCTACCTTTTGTTTCCGCGCCTTTCTCAACATTTTGACACGTTGTGTTGCCTGCTTCATGTAAACATCCTGGCTGTGGTGCGGCTGGTGATGGTGGTGGTGTCGTGTACGCTGTGGACAGTCGACAACATCGATGGCATCCTTGTTGGCAACGCTGCTGCTGCAGCATTTGAGATTCAGCATATTCTCGCAGGTATTGTTGTGGCCATTGTCCGGCGTATGTTGCTGTTGTTGTTCGGACTGATGTTGTTGCTGCTGCTGTCCGTTGCAGCATTGATCCAATTTAGCATTGTTCTTGTGGTATCTAGACTTAAGCTGCTTGCTGCCACTGCCACTGCCACTGGCTTGGTGTTCACCGGCAGCAACTGCTGCTGCTGTTGCGGCTGCTGCCACAAGCTCCTTCTCCTTCTCCTTGTCACTGTTGCTGTCATCGTCCTCGTCATCGGACTTAATCAGTTTGCGTGGTCGATGACGATGCTGTCGGCGTGCGCCGCCGGATGTCGTTAGCGCCGCGCCGTTCACTGTTTTTGACATCGCCGCCAATCCCGTGGGCAACTTCTTCATTTTGCTGCTACTGCTATTATTATTGTTGTTGCTGTTGCTGTTGCTGTTATTGTGCGTGATGCATGTGGATGCTGCTGCTGCTGTTGCTGTCGCCGCTGCTGCTGCTGCTGCGGCAGCGGCCTGCGTTTTCGATTTGCCCTCGGGACTGACGGTGAGGCGCACGTTAATTGTCTTGCTGCCACAGTGGGGCACCACCACCGACTTGCCAATGGACTCGTATATGGTATAGACGATGCCCACAATGTCATCCTTTGTTATTTTGCCATGATGCCCATCCAGATCATAGAATGTGAATGAGAATTGCAGTGGTTGTGACGATTTGCCACCCTCAACGGATACATCGCAGGTAAATTCCTATTTGAGAAAAGATAGAATAGAAAACAAAGTTAGCTTTAATATATATTTGGGATTCTTAAACTACTTTTAAAAGAATTTTACTGTTGCTTTTGCTTTTGTTTGGCATTTAAAAAGTTTTTTATAGCTATCGAAGCTGCTCATAACTCGAAAAATCTACTCACAAATACTGCCAGCTGTGCGAGTACTTAAAATCCTAATAAACTGCAACATTTAACTCTTTGTTAAAGCTGCAACAAATCTGTAGCAGCAGTTTTACCCCAATTTTTCTATGCTTCTTCAACGAGCAGCAGCAGCAAAACAAACTCAAACCAACTAGGATTTTAAGGCGCCAGCCAAAAAGTATGCAACACTATTTGTAGCCACAATGTGCTGTTTGGTATTCGTGTGTGTGTGTGTGTGTGAAGCAGAACCACAAAAACAAGCAGAACAATTACATGGCAAGCAAGAGCAACAATTCGGTTGCGGAGTAGATTCTAAAATGTTGTGGCCATAATTTGACTAAATATTTAATTTCTCGCACGCTGCGCCCGAAAATGCAGAGACCAAAAACAACAAGAACAACAAAAATACAACCAAAACATTAAAACACAAACGTTGCAGAACAGAATAGAAAGGAACAGAACAGAGCACAGCAGAAGAAGCTGTGGCGCCTTCACTTTGCCATTGATAAAGTACCAACCGAGATAACCACTACCAAATGCAATCCCCCGTTAACTCACCCACACTCAGAGAGGGTGAGAGAGAAAGAGAAATGTGTGCAAAAGAAATAAATATAATTTCTTTGCTACTTTGGCTTGAAGATTTCTAATTGCCTTTAAGTGCTTTTCGCTTGAAAGTTTTTACCCAGTGTTTTTGTGTATGTTTTCAGCGCTTTTAATGGATTTTATTGAATTTTAATGTTTTGATATTTTATTTAGAAAGCTAGGCTGGGTTACAGTTGGTGGGTGGGTAATTGAAAATTCTTGCCCACACTGTGTTAATAAAATATTTTTGTTTGCCACTTTGCCATCGCACTTTGAAAACAAATGTTTAGCTAAGCCTTACGGCTCTTGTTCTTGTTGCTCTTGTTTGGCCACTGAAATTTTAATGAAAAGCACATTTAAATGTTGAGTTTATATGCGACTGCTGCCCAGTGGGTCATGATATACGGCTACGCTGTTGCACTACAGCAGCAACAACATTCAGTTGATTAAACTTGAGACGAGCAACAGAACAATACAATTAACAAGCTACTTCACCTGGTTGGGGGGTCAATTGAAAATGGAAAACAAAACATAACTTAATTTACATGCGTATACTTAATGGACTCTAAGACTCTAGTAGGCAATCAAAGAAACAACAAACAATGCTTGAATTGAAAACAATTCATAGCCAAACTGTTCAACAAATCAGAAATTCTAATCGCAAACAAAGTGCAAATGTTGTAAGATGAATATTTCTTGTATATAGAATATGAGCAAATAAATTTCTTATTTAGCATTTAGTGTTTGCAACTGAACCTAACAAAGCAATTAATTAATGATTTTATATAACATGCTTATACTTTTAAAAGCCTTTAACACTTACCTCCAAACGTATGCGCTCATCCTTGTTGTGATGATGCAAATGTCGCGAGTACTGGGGATGTGTTGCATGTGGCAGCGATGGCATTGCCGCTGCCGCATCAACCACGTCTGCCTCATCCGGCTGCTGCTGCTGTTGTGGAATATTTACATATTTGCCATGTTTGCCATTGGAAGTGCTGCTGATGCGCAAGTGTTTGCTATGGCTGCCACTGCTACTTATATCCTGCTGCAACAACTGCTGCTGCCGGGTCACATGATGATGATTATGCTGATTATGCGTATGCTGATGAAGTGGCAACGTCTGCTGTTGCAGTTGCTGTTTGCTGCTTGCTGCAACACCCGAAGCATTGCCCGGAGGCGTTGTGATTATATTAACCAGCGGCGTTCTCAGTTGTATATTATTGTCACGTTCGCTGACCAGCAGCAAATCTGGCGGCGCACTGCATGAGGATGGGGCGCGCACCTGATGATACATCAGCTCCTCTGAGTCTGTTGTGCATTCCTGAACTGCAAGACAAGAGAGAGAGAGAGAGAGAGGAAATCAGTATGAGATATAGATACATTTTAATTAAAATGCAAAGTGGCATAAAATTGACGGCGCTTTGTTGTTGGTGGTGTCCAAACAGCAGCCAGCTACCCAGTTGAGTGTATTATATCTAATCCCCTTACTTCTACCCCCCTTCAGCCCCCATCGCGTAGCTTTTGCCTTTGGCGGCACCATTTGCCTTTGACTTTGTGTCTGTTTGTTGGCGGCGACTGCTTGCAATTTATTTGCAATTTGCACAAAAACGCATTACAAAAACAGCGAAAAATAAGAAGAAGAAGAAAAAAAACCACACATAAAAGAAGAAAAGTATTATGCCTCAACGCCAACACAAAGCGATGGCGACCCAGACCAGAACAGACCCGACCAGACACTTGAAAGGCGACTGCGCCGAAAGCATTCCTAATTAATGACGTCGTCCGACAAGCTGTTTGCAGTGTGTGTGTGTGTGTGTGTGTGTTTGTTTGTTTCTTCTCATTTTCGTATTTATATTTAATTGAAAATTCTACAGCATTTAGCTTAATGGGTATTACTACTATTGTTATTCATTCAAGTAGTCGTAGCGTAGCCGTCAAAAGTGTTTGGCCATTTCATTACTCATACGCCACGTAAGCCGCAGCATAAAGCTTACTTCTGCTGCAAAGCACATTTCTCTTAATTCCATTAACCATTTCATTCAACTCTTTTGCTACTACTTTTAATTAATTAAGTAGCACACACACACACACATATAAATTTGCATACTCAGTTTTATTTTTCTATTTCGCAATGCTGACCCAATTTCTTAGTATTGTGGCATCATCCTTTAGGACATGGCTTTTAATTGCATAAGCCTTATTAGTTTTATGAGCAAGCGAGTACCATGAAATGTTTTGTTATTTCCCTGCAGTACTAGAGACGCCGGAGTCTTTCTTTCATAGCCGTCAACAGTTTGAAGACAATTAGCCAAAGTGCCCGGAATAAAAATGAGTCGTGGTTGCTTCTGCGGCTGCTGTTGCCGCTGTTGTCGTTGTTGGTGCAGTTGGTGCTGTTGAGCTGAGTTATTGTTGGTGTAGATTTCATTGTTTGCCGGATCACTGTTGACCTGGTTTTTCTTTCTTTCTCCCCCTATTTTTTCACTATTCCTATCTGACATTGTGCGGAAAATGTGGAATTCTGGGTTATCTGGATGTAGTCATTGTATGAGAACGCTTTGTTTTCTAGATTAAACTTAAACTGTATATCAGAAACGTCTTGAAACACATATAGCTCAGTTGTTCTTCATGTGTTTTTAGGCTACTAGATCATCTAGTACATGTATCCGATGGATACTTCCACATAAGCTGTTTATATTTCAATTAATTTTCTTGATTATTATATCAATTTAATCTTGCCTTTTAATCTGGTTAGGTTTTCAAAGCTCTGCGGATGGCTTTCAATTAAGTTGGACAAAAAGTTTCACTCGGCAACTTGTAGTTATAGTTTGCCTCCAGCTATCCGCTAGATACTCACACATGGCCTATGCGGTCTACTCTTCACTTCACTTTATTTATGTATGTATGTATATTTTTTGTTTGCTATGTGTTGATCTTTGTCATATGGCCCGAACATATTTGTGCGTTTTGCCCTCGATGCTAGTGTTTTTTTTTTCCGTTTTTTTTTTGTCTTCTGGTATGCGACTTTTCATTAATTGTTGTTGTTGGTCGTTCGCGTCAAAAACACTTAACTTCATTAACACTTACATGCGAGATATGGCTGCAACAACACAGCACAAACTTTTGTTTTTCTCGGCCCCACAGACACAATTATGAAGTTTATCTTTAGTTTATATCTGCTTTTGGTTTTTTTTTTTTTTTGCCTTTGAAAACTTTGCCTTGCTGGCACACATCATCTGTCTAATAAGTTATTTGGCCAACACAGCTGGCACAGAGTCACGGTTTAACGAATTGTTGCCAACGCTAGAGCTGTAAGGTCGGTGTTGTAGTCAGATTTAGATTCCGTCCAACATTCATTAGTCGTCGTCATTTTTTATGCACTTTACTCGCGCGCCCAAAACAAAAAGCCAACTTCGACTTAAGTGTGTGTGTGTGTGTGTGTGTGTGTGTGTGTGTGTGTGTGTGTTGGGGGCTGTACACCTTTTCTAATTAAAGGCCGACCACTTGATGGTGTGCTGACTGCGTTTTCTGAGTCTGGGGTCTCTGTCTCTCCGTCTCAATGGGTATCTGGCGGTTGTTGTCTGTTCTCGGCCGCTTTGTTTTGCGTTTAATTATCGCCTTTGTGTTTTTTTGAGCAAATACCGCGCCCGGTGCCGAAACGATCGTGGCGCCAAGATAAAACCAAGAAAGAACATGTTTTTTTCTCTCTTCCTCCTTCGCTCTGTCTCCCTCTTTCTCTATATATATATGTGAAGTAGTTCGACCACAACCACGACACCAAACAGCAAAAAGCAACAACAATAGGAATCATGATGTTGTTGTTGAGTCATCTTGAAAGCATTTTTGGCTTCAGATATGAAACATGCCGCCTTGCAAATTAACTTTGGCCTAAGCCACTCTGAAAGATACATATCGTAAGTACTACATGCGAGGGTATAGGCACAAAGTGAATTCAAAGTTGAACTTGAATAACAGCTTGGAAGATGCTCCTTAAATTTATTGCCTCGGTTTGACCTGAAGATCTTTCCCCCTCTTTACTTTGCTTTTTAACTTCATTAAGGCATCTGCTAAATGGTCTTTCATATACATATTCTATAACTTCAAATCTACGAAAACTTATTAGAAAACATGGGAATCGTATACTCTAAGCATATCTGTGATCCCGTCACAGTGAAATTGAATTTGTACATTACACAAATGCTGAAAAGCCGCCAAATGAATATGAACAGCCCAAAATGAGCCTATTCTACGAGGCAGGCAATGCTAACGGCTCAGCTTCAGTCATGCCATTAGACGACCACAACACGCACATTGCCTAATAGCCATGGAGGGAAGGCGAAAAGCTGGCAGTTGGGGGCAAGTTTTTGGACAGCCTACCTGTGCGAGAGAGGTCAGCGTGTAGCTAGCTGTCTGGCTTATGTTGAAATTCAGCCTCATGAATTTTGGATGATAAATGAACGTCACGGCTCGAGGCTTATCTATCAAAAAGTTGTTTTTTTTTTTTGTTGCGTACGTGGCGTATGAGTTATGTTTCTTAAGCTCTCAAACTCAATTAAAGGCAGCCATTTCACTCTGCAGTCAAACTGTGAAGCATTTCATAAAGGCCCATTAACATATGTATACATAGAGACAAACATAATATCTACATTTTCTTATCAAGAGTGAAACAAAAATAGATGCCGTAGATTAGTTTTCAATGTGGTCAATGTGTGTGGATTTGCATAATTAATTGGCCAACTTCTGTGGTCTTGTTTGGGCGTTTGGCTCTGCTTTTTGTAGTGCAAATCAAAAATGCGCATAATTTGTCGAATGCTTTGAAGTTAAATATTATAAATCGTTGTAATAAAACACAAAATAAACATGATATCCAATATACGCATACATATAGCATCAAATCGTATGGCAAAACAGGTGGCATTTTTTTCTTCTTTTGATCTTTGTTGTCTGCACAAAACTTCAAAAAGGGCGTTGCAATCTTAAACGTTTTATAAATATTTAAGAGCCATTTATGCGGCTATAAAATCGAGTGAATTTTTAAGTAACATATTAAATAAATTACATAAATAAACTTAAGTCTGATAAATGCCTGGATAATAGGATTGTTTTGGGCAATAAAAAAAGTTAATCACAACTAAAAACAGCAATTGTGGATTGATTGCAACTTGTTTCTTAGGTCATCATTGACCGTTGATCAGTTAAAAACTATTCGACAAATAGACTTCAATAGCCAGTTTTCCGTCACAACACAACTGTTGTTAGTTAGCGCAGTCGGCACACAACAATAAACTCGATTCAAGTGTTTCACTAACTTTTATATATACATATATATATATTTACTTGTTTTGTTTGTCCATGTTTTTGGAGCACTTGATAATTTACAAGCACAATTTGGCAAGGCACTTATCGACGAAGAGCTAGTGACGACGGCCCAAAGAGACCGGCAAAAATCAAACGGAGCACAAAATAAACAAAAATTTATTATCAGCCAAAGACATCTGCGACAGTATTTTTGTTATTGTTGGCTTTTTGGTTTTGCTTTCAAGTTTGTTATCAGGAATGCTTGCTAAATACCAGTAGCAATTAGCGGTGGGAGGTGGGCAGGTTGTGAGGCAGGTTTAATTAAACGCCGATAATCGATGAGAGAACAGTTACAACGATGAACGTCAACGTCGCCGTCTATGTTCTTATCAGCGTATGAAGTTCACGGCAACTTTTGCGACGTCACGCGTCATCAATGTTGGCGGCGACAACGACGACGACGACGTTGGCGTTCCCCCAAGGGTACTATTAAATATGCCAACGATTTGCAGTTGTTGTTGTTGTTGTTGTTACTGTTGGGGGTCGATTGCATTTTAGCCAAGATTGAAACCGACGCCGCTTCGTTGTCTCTGTTGTCTGTCGGCGTTTTTGAAAAGATCGCTTTAATGTTAATGTTACAAATCAAGTGAAACAAATGCCGAGACAACGACAACGACGACGATCGACAATCGACGACTTCGTCGGCGGCCAGATCGAGCGTGCCTCTCATATGATATACTATACACAATCCCTAAACCTGAGCTCTACACACTCGACTCTTTACTTTGCCTACATCCCGCTCACTTCTCACCCACCAACGCTGGGCTCAGCGCGTGTCGCTTATGGAGGCCTTCATCTTGCCGCACAACGTGTTCCGAAACGAGTTTGCTGGCCATACGAAATGTGTATATATATATAGTACATACAACCTATGTGTATTTAACGTGTTTTAGTAACGTCACAAGCTCTTACAGCGGGTCGATTAGTTTTTTAAGTGAGTTTGCCTAAGCTAACACTAGATTTTGCTATATATATTTGTACACTTTTCAATTGCATTCTCTCGATTCAATTGATTGTTGTTGGTTTGGCTTACGGCGGCTCTACTCGACCCAACACTCCTGCTGCGGTTTATTTAAGTTTTGCGCCAAAGTTTGGCTGCGGCTACACACAAACGGAAATTAATTACAAACAGCGCGCGCTTAAACTTTCCGCAACAACAACAACCAAGCAACAATAAAACCAAATGAGCGGCATAATGAGTGAAGGTTACTAACTTTGTTGTGGTTGGCTTTTGGCGCAACATATTGAAGTCAATGGACAATTTAGAGGGGCAGTTCAGCAACCGCTGTTAGTCATTAAATGAAAGGCGTTAATATGCCTGCTAGTCGGTACGTTTTCTTTTCTTCAGTGTTGTTGTAGCTTGGCGCCACATTTGCTTGGCATTTTATCAGCTCTTGTTGGCATTTTGCCAATCAAATGTCAATCAAACATTGTTTCAGTTTTCACGCTTGTTGTTGTTGTTGCTGCTGCTGGTTTTGTAATTTGATTGCTAAAGCGTAGAAGCTGCGGCGAATTGTGTAAATATGCATGTACTTTATATCAGTAACAATAGCAACAACAACTAAGACAAGAGACAAACGATAAGATGTGTAGATGCTGCGAGGGCAGCTTAGTACTTAGCAGAGATAAAAATGTTCTCTTGTAGCTCTTTGAATGCCTTAAAACATCTTCTTTGGCAGATGTGAACTTCTCTGCATAACCCTTGAAATAAGTTCAAATGTGAGTACATAAAAATATATATATTTACACATACATTCACATATGCATGTATTCATAAACTTCAACTTATGTATGCCTAGTCATTTGGGTAAATTATTGTGTTGTTTTTATTGTTGTTGTCGTATGGGCTGGTCTTTTTATGGCCATGTACAAATTGGACCTCTTTCATAGGTAGGGGAAAAAACATAAACAGAGCGGATGGAGCGAAAGGCAGAGCAGTTAGTTAAAGCTTAAACGGAAACCCGAGACAGTGCGACAAAAGCGAAAAAAATATAAATATGGAGGCAAATATCAGCTCAAGTTTTATTCGCTGGTATTATTACAAATGTTCGCATCTTTTAGCAGCAGTTTTTTCTCTCCCTCTCACTCTCTCGTTTTCTTTATGACCACCTGCATTGGCGAAACGGCTGCCACGAGATAAAAGATACAAATTTGTATAAATAATTCAGTGAGACGCGCGCAAAAAAAGTGCAAATATTTTACGCATGCCTGCAAGTTGGCTAAGATGGCGGAGAAGTAAAGGTGAGTTCGAAACAATATCTGCCCCTAAGTCTTGCCATAAAATTCAACATATTATGAGCTTGAAGCGTGTCGTTGTCTCTTTTGTTGTTGTTGTTGTCGTTGTTGCATTCTGTTTGTGACATATGCACTCGAAAATTGTTTTTCTTTTCGCTTTTGCCATACACATACACATATTTAATGTCTATGCCAGCCGCTCTTAGCCTTGCTATGTGTAGGTGCTCATCCTACGCATTCTTGCCGACACTTCAAAAGCATTTTCGGAGGCGCTATATAATACAAATATATGTTTGCGAGCTATATATCTACAACCGAATTATATGCTGCTTTCAACTTTTGCGCCTAATTCACACAAATCTGTTGTTGTTGTTCTTCTTCTTGTTCTTGTTGCTTGTGTGTGTGTGTCTTTAGCAGCATCATCAAAAAAATAATAAAATGAAAAAAAACAAACGAATATGAAAATAAAAAAAATAGCTGCCAAAAAAAAAAAAGAAGACATCAATATAAAATTTTTGTCACGTTTTTCTAATGTGCCCAAGGAGCTGGCAAGTGAATCTGCGATGAAGGCTAGCTTGGAGGCACCATGGAGACGCGTAGACGCGCATCTCAATCCCTCCCACTAGCTCTTGACTATCTGCTTGCCTGCGGCCAGTGGCAGAGTACAAGGGGATGCTATCGTAACATTCTGTGTTGTCAAGTGGAAGTGTGAAATTGAAATTCATTTTGACATGATGTGACTGACATTTGCGGAGTAGGGAGCTGGGCATAAGCCTTAAGGATATTTATTAGCATATAAAACACATTCATACCTAATTGTTATTCAGCTTACTTATCGCTAAAGACACATACGTTAAATAAATGTTTGTTATATTTTTAAAGGTGAAAGTCTTTTATCGCTTAATCATCGTTTCATCGCTTTGCTAACCTTTGGGCTTTCTCAAACTTAAATTGTAATAGAACAGAGTGTAGTCGTTGCTTTTATTCAGTTCCCTTTCTTATTCTCCCCTCTCTCTTCTACGCCACTGTGCAAACTGGGGGGTAGTAGACTAACGCTCTTTACTCTATCATTCTAAGACATCAATGTTTTTATATAAGGGTATGCCATGTGCTATTACTTTAGCATTGGCAACGCCTTCCATATAAACATGGCACATTACCACCAACCCCCTACGAGTGCCTCATGTAGGCACCTAAGAGAGATACACACACACACACAGATACACACATACTGATACGCATGACTATAAAGCATATTTTAGCATGTCAAGCGTTGCGCATCCGCTTTGATGTTTATTTGACAGTTTTTATAGCAGCTTTTATCTTAGCCAACTACTCGGCTAAGGCTAACCTACCCACCTAGCTCCCCCGCTCTCGCTCCCTCTCTCTATTTATCCCCCCGCTCGCTCTGCATCACATGCTAACTGGTACGTGCAGCTTCTTGTTTAAGTTAGTCTTTCTGGCATTGTTTTGGCAAAGCCACCAACAAAATAGTAATTTATTTTTGTTTGTTGCCAAAGAATGCTTTGAAGATTTATAATTTGTTTTTGCTTTTGTTCTTTCTGTCTGTCTGTCGGCTTTGACTTTGAGAGCACAAATGCGTCACACGCATAAATTGCTCATTCATTTGCCAAAAGAGAGCACTAGCAACAACAACAACAGCAACAACAGCAACAACTTTGTGCCTTTAATTGCCCACGCAAACGTAAGATTTTGTTTTTGTTTAGACTGGCTGTCAGCCTTAAAATGCAACTCAAGTGCATTAAGTTTTTCTCTTTATCTCGAGCTTTGTGAATATTATGCATTGGGTTTATATAGAACAAGTCTTTTCTGTTAAACGTTTCCTCTGTATTACAAACAACAATTGAAAATAGCAGCATACACTAAAGCTTGTAAGATGATACAAATACCTTTCCCTTTTTACATTTAGGTTTTATGTCATTTGTTTGGCTCGTGTCATATAATATCAAGTGTTGTTTTTATTATTGCTACCTTGCGAAAAGCACTCGAGAGGCGTCATCAATTTAGTACCGTCATTTATGGCCACAATTTCCTTTCCCTTTTTTTGAAACCCTCCTCGAACTCTTCACAACCTCAAGATTTGTTTGTGCAATTACCTCAAGCACATAAAGTAAACCGAGAGAGAGAGAGAGAGAACGAAAGAGAGACATGTCGAAAAATTGCTGCGCAAAACGGCGTCAAAATTAAGCTTTTGGCCATTCAGTGCAAACGGCAAAAGAAGAAGACAACCTGGCGACCATTTGGCTAAATATTTTATGAAAATTTGCGTAATCTTTTGGCTTTTGTTTGTTTTCTGTTTGGCTTCTTCTTTTTCTGGCCAAAAATTGCAATTACATTAGCAGAATACGAGAGAGAGAGTTGCTAACTGCAATCAGTTGGCACGTTTATTATTCATGTGATCGGGGTTGAGGGGACGCCCCTTTCATTATTTTAAAATCAACATAAGCAAAAACATTTGCATAAACTGATTGCATTTTTAACATTTGTTACACTCAGACTCCGCTTCAATACATACTTGATAACTTAAAGCACTTTGGCCAAGCTAACTTTTATTGAATAAACTTTTTCAGTGTTTGGCTACATTTTGAGAGTTTGTCGGGGCAAAAACTTTGGCCATAAAATAGTTTTATTGCTCCGGCTCCATTGTCGCCATTTTTCCGTAAGCTACTTGCCTGTAATTAACTGTTTTTCAACTCTCTCCGCTTCTCTGCGACAAAAAGGGCTTATTTGGCTCGGTAGGGGCGGAAAGGAGAAGATTTAACCCAGCAATGACTTAAGAAGCAACTACGTGTGTGCTTCTCACCAGAAGTAAATTTGAAGTTTGTCGCTCAAAAACTATGAAACGAACTTAAGAGAAGAATGCGTTTGAATTTGTATTGTGTTTGAAAGGGGAAGAAAAATAACTTGTGTACAAGCAAAGCAAATTTTTAAGAAAGGAATTAAGTTTTATAGACTCTACTTTCAGAAAACAGAGGCCAAAACACTTTACATTTAAGTTATACTCTGCTCTTACGGCATTTCCCCTATCAAACTACGCCACTGCTTTTCCCATCACGTATGTATAAAGCGTGTTTTTTTCTCTCTCTTTCTCTCTCTCTCTCTCTTTGAGCCATCTGGCCGCTGGGCCGATTTTGTTGCCTTTTGCCTGTCGTTTGTTTACTTTTCATATGACAAAGTCAAACCGACGACGCGTCGGCAACTTCTTGGCAAAAACTTATTTTTTATTTTCTTTTTTTTCTCTGTGGCATTCGTTTTTTTGTTTTCAACAAATACTCAGCACGCAGCACGTTCCCCAACTCGCTGCACGTAGCGTATTTAAAAAAGCCCCGAGATTTACGTACAAAAAACTTTGCAGTCAGTCCCGAGGCACACATGCGACAAGCTGTAGCCATAGTTGTTGCCTGCCAGCCTGCTGCACACACATGTGGGCAGCGAGTGGATCAGAGGATTGTGACTGGAGAGCATGGGAATCAAAAAAGGAAGGGGATCTGCGGCTCTCTCTCTTTACTGACAACGGAGCTACTGTTTGGCGAGCAATGTTTTTGACTTTTTGTTTTGTTTTTTGTTGGTGGCTTGTCGGTAAAACCAGTAGCCAAAAGGCAGCCAAGCCTCACAGCCGTTCCCAATGCCCAGCTCCATGCCACGTTGCACTCCAGTGCTGCCGTGAAGATAAATGTATACCCTCTAATTAGTATTAGGTTCAATCATAGTTTGAAAATTGCAATTTCTAAGCTCTAATATATGTATGTTTTAAAAGGAAGGGTTCACAAAGTAGGGTATCTCATAGTCGAAGCTCTTAACACAATAAATTGCACTCGTCTGATGAAAATTTGTGTGTTGTTTGTTTGTTGCAAGGCGACGTTATTGTTGGTCTTGTAGCTGCTTCGTGTTTTTTTTTTTTTGGGGAATTGTTGTGGCCTCCAATGGATTCAAAATTAAATTCGCTACATCCAAAAACAGCCAGTTTGCTGCTCTTGGCCCGCATTTGAGACAGTCAAAAATAAAACAACAAAAAATATTTGTGGCTCGTCTGCAGTGTAGCTTCAATTTGATTGCATTTTAACAAGGGACAGCCAATTTCTTGATGCCGGCAAAAACAATAAGCAACATTTGAAAATTCAATTGTTATTGCTCGTAGCTTTTCTTCTATATGTGCTATGGTTTGGTTTGGTTTGGTATCGTTGTTCGTTGCCATATTCCCCTCTCTGGACAAGTCGAAGTCTAAATTGTTTTCCATTATTCTCTGACTCAGCAGTAGTCAGGCCGTTGCTAAGGGAATAATGCAGGAAGAGCCTCTTCATCAGCTTCTTATGATTGCTGTCCAGCTGCCGCACTCTCTTTCGCTTAGACTCTTGAGTTGTTTTTCTGATTTGTCATTATATTTTTGCTTTGCTCCCAATCCCCAGTCTGTCCATACCCTCAACGTCTGCATATTTATGAGTTATTGCTACTGTTTGTTGTTGTTGTTGTTGTTGTTGTTTTTCTGTTTCTGTTTCTGTTGGTCGCGTTCATAACATGATTTCCGTTTTAGGCAAAGGGTCCCGCCCGTCTTTCAACAGTGTCTACATTTGTTCTTCTCCCTCTTCGTCTCTGTGTGTGCCTCCATCTTTTAAGCAATTAAGACCCCGTCGACAACTGCTTTGGCGGAAGTCGTTTAGCTCTTCAAGTTGAGAGTCTTCGTCGCCGTCGTCGTCATCGTCATCGTCATCGTCATCGCCTTGTAATTGATTTTCTTTTTGCAGTTAATTGCCTGACACAGACCGCAAAACACGTCGACCGCATGACGAGCCAAAGTGCTATGCAAATATTCCCAGTACAATAATCAAGTTGAAGTTGGAGTCTTTACGGACGCCTGCTGCTGTTGCTGGCCATTGGTAATAACTAGCGCCATATTGGCCATACATACTTGACCCATTTTCATTTTGGCCCGTCTGCTCATTATAGAACTTTAGAACAAGTTGCCACAGTTTATTGTTGGCTGCACATTGTGTTTGTTGCAAGGGAGTGAGTTAATTGTTTTTCTCAAGACCTTGCCAAGATAGTTTACATTCTCCTTTGCTTTTTGAACAGCAGCTGATACAATTTGGCTGGCTTAAAGCAAAATACTTCAAATACTTTGTTAAAAGTTTCAGATAGGTAAAGTCCTTTAACTATTAGTTAAGTCTTTTTGGAGTGAAACATTCTTTCTGGCATTTTTTAACTGATTTCGTTTTAAAGTTAACTTAAAAACAGGTTAACTAACTCTTTAACTTGGATAGTTTAGTTTAAAGATCTCATTAGCATTATTTATTTATCTTGATTTCATATTTTCGTCTCGTTCATTGGCAGTTCTCTCATAGTTTCGGTGGCAAAATGAGCTATTTACATTGTGACAACGCAATACGTGACAAAACCTAACAAATTGGCACAATACTAAACCACATTACTTGGTCATGGCCCTTTTGGCAGCTCGGCAACGTTAAAGTGTCTCCCAACATGGCATGGCATGGCTTTAAACTTGATTGAACTAAGTGGGTAATGTGGGCAGAGTGGGTGGAGCTGCTGGTTGCTTGGCCAGTTGAGCTGAGATGAGTGATAAGACCCTGGAGGCTGCTGGCCAAGAGAGACCAAGCTTGGTTTGGGATTGAGTCTGCTGCTGCTGCTGCTGCTTTCGGTCAAATCGGCCACGACTTTCCGTCAAAAGTCTGGGCCGACTGGCTTTGAACTTTTACTTACAGTCAGCCGGGCAACCCCCTGGCCACATTTGTTCAGCTTTTAGCTTTTGTCGCTCGCCGGCATTGGCAACAAAGTTAACTTGATTGAACTTTGTTTGGCTTTGCCCTTAGCTGTATTTTCAGTCTCAGTCTCATTTTCTTTTTTTTCCACCAACTTTTGTAAATTTTTCTGTTGCACAACAACAGAAAAAGAAACTAAATGGAAAATAAATTTTGTTTGCACAGTTTGTGAAATGAAAGCAAAAAGGAAATCGCAACTTGATAAAGTGTGAAGAAAAACTTTTCTAAATGACGCAAAAAAAAAACCACTAAACATCGAATAGAAAAAACAACATTTACTGTATAAGGCTTAATTGTGGCGCATTTCCTTAACCTTTTATACAAACGCGGCGAGAAGAGAAGAGAAGAGAAAACCAAACGCTTTGCGTCATCGTCAGCATACTGCATAGTTCAATGGCTAAGTCTAAAGCCCAACCTTAACTCTGGCTGCATGGTTAAGTAAGTATCCAACCCCCTTTTTTAATAGGGGTTTGTTCAACGTTACCATTTCCGCTGCAATGCCGCCACTTGCCTGCAATGCCAGCGATAACAATCCTCGCCTCTTGTCATATTTCCTCAACACTGCGGCTCTTCTAATTTGAGGGCGCTTTAAGCTGCCCTTTTTTTTCTTTTTTTGTTACCTAAGGGTTGCTTTAAGAACGAACACGTACGTGACTATTTTTGGCTTTGGTTTTTGTGGCTGCCAAAAGTCACCCTCTCATTTCTTTACTTGGTGGCAAAACACTAAATAGGCAATAAGCAGCCGTCTGCTGTTTTTCATTTTACTTCAATCGATTTTGGTTCATTTATCGCTTTAATACGATTATAATGCTTAGAATATTCTTCGAGCACACGCTGAGATTGTGTCTCTGTATCTTTTGCCTAAACAGTTTGTTAAAGCGTGAAATGCGTCCAACACACACACACACACACACCCTTGGTAGCTCAAAAACTGCTGCACACTTTCTTCTTTAAGGGTTGCCCAAGTCACTTCCAAAAAAAAAAAAACCAAAGACGAAAAGAGGGATAAGCTTTAAGCCACTCTGGTACACACCTGCAAGTAAAGAAAAAAGAAGAAGAAAAGGAAAAGGGTTGCATTAGTTTTCAAGTGTGAATAAATGTATGTATGTGTAGCTTATGAGGGAGTGTCTTGACACAACTGAGTGAAGTCTTCTCAATCAGGCATGCCATCAATCAGTTTATTTAATCAGCAAACTTGATATGAAAAGGGTATCTGCACTGGGCCCTGCTTAAATGGATTTTAATAGAAGGAATAGACTTGGCTAAAACACTTTTAAGGGTGAGTTGTGTTGTGTGATTTTTAAAAATTTTACTGTATATTATTATGACGGAAAGTTTCCTTAAAAACCCAACTTCAGAACCATACAAGTGAAATATTAATTGATAAGTTCAATTAGTATCAGTATTCAAAGTTAATTAAAGGTATTCACTTGGTATATGCAGATACAACTTTCATGTCAATTTCTTTAATACTTAATTAATATAAATTAATTTGTACTTTTGCTAGAACTTAACCTAAGAATATTGTTTGACTTAAGCCAATATAATTTCCATTCTAGCTCACAATAACCATTTGGGCTTTATTCAAACGGTGTGCACTCGTAATTCTACAGATTCGCATGCATAATTTTTGATCACATTCAGGTTTAATCCCGCTAAATGTCTTGTCACATGAACGTTAACAACAATTTAGTCTTTCTTGCTCTTCTCGTCTCCTATTACTTTTTGCATTGTCCTCTTTGGTAACCCGCCCACAATTTGTGCTCCTTTTGGTATATACCGCCCCGCCGTATGTTATGCCCATTAGGCCTAATATGCGCTAATGCTATAAATAAAACGACTTCATACGATTATGGCATACTAACAAACTTCATTTATGTTACGCTCCTCTCTTTCTTTCGCATTCTGTGCTAAGTATGCAATGTAATTTACAGTTCAACGGAATGGCAACAACGAAGACGAAGGCGAAGACGCAGACGTAGAGAGTCTCTTTAATGTCTTTAATCCAATTGCCAGAGACATGAGACCAAAAATGAATACAAATGTGCGTACGTGTTAGATTTCTCCAATTAAATGGGTTGCGTTCACAGTTTGCTTTTGGTTCTGCGTCTTTTGCTGCTACTTGACAACAATGTCGGACATGAACAGGGTCTAAGACTTGGCTCTATGTTTGTTTTGTATGCTAAGTGGGGCTTGTCATTTGCAGCCATTTGAGCATTGGAGTTTGTCTCTTCTAATCGATATTTATACTTATTTTGCTTGGGCCATTGACTTAATTTTCTTTTGTTTCTCGAAATAAATTATGCAATTCAAATTAATGCGACCATTACATGGCCCCTTTCCCAAAAAAAAAAATAAAGAAAAGATTGAGAGTTGAGACCAACTTCAATACGAAGAGCTAAAAACAAACAAACACACACTGGTTTGCCCTTTTACTTCCAGTTACACTGAAATACTCAGATACAAAATGAAATTAATCCGAAATGCCAAATGCCAGGCACGTATCAATGTGGCTGCGTTTTGTTAGCTCTTTCTTTTTCTCTTTCTGTTTCTGTTTGTCTTCTTCTGGCTCTGGGTTGTTGTCTCTGCTATGCTACCATATGATTTTAGGGTATCTTTTTATATCTCTCTCTCTGTCTCTGCTAAAACAAAAGGAACCTCAGAGGCTGGCTTTAATACTGTGTGCTTTGAAATCGAATTAGGGTACACATACAGAACAAGTGTGTGTGTGTGTGTGTTCGTGTGTGTGTTTGTCCCTTTTCAATGCAGTTGTCATTTCGACTTTTTGTTGGTGGGGAGCGTGAGTTAAATTTATGCTAGACTCGCACCACCCAGCTTCACATTGCCCATGCCACAAAGAAAACGCTTCTAACACGTAACTTGGTTGACAGCTGTTGCCTCGGGGCACGGCTTGCAGGATGCAGGACTCCCGCCACATAGACAGTTAACAACAACAACAAGCCAAGCAGAATAAAAATAAAAATAAAAGACCGTGAAGAAAAAAAATAAAAAGAATGTGACAGGCATTGCCATCGTGGGGGGCTTTGCATTGTTAGCAGTTGGCAGTTACCTTTCCGATAACTGGAACGAGTTTGAGGTGGCTTGGGTAGGGGGCAGTTGGGGGTACCGGGGTATTCGGGCATAATTGGCTACATTGGCATTTCACTTTTGGCGCAACTGCTGTGCCGAGCTAAATAAACGCTTAGCTGCTTAGTACAAATGTCTGTAGCCACAAAAATCGCATTAAATTGACCCAGTTGCTTTTGCATGGTACACCCGACAAGAATGTCTAGAAAGGTTTTCTCCAAGTAGACTGAAAGAACTAATTAAAGGCACTTTACCAGCAATTAAAGTCTACAGAACTGTGCACATTGATTTTGTCTATGAATATTATCGAACATACATAACTTTTATTCAAATTGAATTCTTTTCAGTTTAAATAATATTGGCATATAAATTCACAAATGAAATAACATTCGCAATATCCAATTTATGGTAATTGGCTTTTGAATTATGGCAAATTTATCGTTAGTATCTTGCAAATGAAATGCGAAATCTTTGCCAGCCAAAATTGCCAATGCCACATCTAGTTGGCTTGCCTGCCACTTAGACAGCACAGCAAACCAGCAAACACAAGACGCATGCAGCTAAATGGATAAAGACACCGTTCTATTCTGTATAATACGCATTTTCCAAAGCTATCTCTATAGCTTTTCGTTTGTGCCCGAAATTGCTTGCCTCAAATTGGCCATGACAGCATGCGTATCTTAACATGCTTAAGACCTTTCCAAACATGCCTACCCTCTAGGGTAGTGACATTTTGTTTACCGCCTAAACGGGAAATCTTCACTGGCACTTTTCACGCCAAGGCAGCCGCCAGCCACTCGGAAAGGAAAACTCTTGTGTGCTCCACACACACACAGACATAATCACAATACCTTCATTATTGGACAAGCGTAGCTGGAAATCGAAACGTGTAGGGACCACAAAGCACCTTGTGGCATGTGGCAAGTATGGCATTTGTTCGTGCCATCTCTCTTTGTTTTATTGTTTTGTCAACGCTTAAAAGAAATGCTTTTCCATTTAGTTGAACACTTATGAGCATTGCTACGGATATGTATTTTGGATTTGCTGCGTGTTTGTTTCCTTTTGAAAAATAAAAAGAAAAGAAAATGTCTCAAACTTGCTAACAGTGTGTGTGCTTGTGTGTGTATTTGTGTGTGTTTCAATGTATTTGTGTTGTTTGCCCGACGACTTTTCACACCACATCAAAAGGCGGCAGCAGAGAGCGGAGTGCACTCAAGTGTATAAACAATGGCGTTAAGTGTTTAAGTGCACGGAAATATCAAAGCCATGGATTGGCCCCTTCGTGCCTCCTGAAAAAAACCCACTCAACGTAGCCAGTGGATGCAGCTTTAATTTCATTTTATGGCATTGGCAATTTACAAAAAAAAAATCATAATAAAAAACATTTATAGAGACAGAAATGCAGACACAAAGTTTAATTGCCGGGCAACAGCTTGAAATAGTTTCACATAGCCAGAAACACAGATACAGATACAGATACAACCGCAACAACTTTTCATTGCCTCAACCCGTGAGTCTCTCTCTCTCTCACTCTCTCTACGGCGAACACACGTAGTGCAGATTGTCCAATGGAGACATGTATAATTTTATGGGCGCTATGTGGTCGTCATTTGGCCCCAAACGGACGCCAGTTGGCGCCAGGGCAATAGCAGCAGATGCCGGACCGTTATGTTGCTTCCCAAAGTGCTTAGGTTACAGACACACACACACACACACAGCAAAAAAAGAGCTAAACTATATAAAAAGATACTCGTATAGTATTTACAGGTAGAAGCAGTCAAGTGCAAGGCGAGAGACGAGCAAAAGGATGATTGGCTTAAAGGCAATGAAGCAATTGACTCTGGCTATTACTTGATGTTCATGTCCGTTATCTTAATTCAGTGAACCAACAACCAACTGGCTTAGCCAGCAAACGCATAAAGCCAAAGAGTGCTTGGGATAAAAACCAACATTGGTTTAGCTAAAAGGCTGTCTTAAAAGCAATTAAAAGCGATTCGATTTGAGAATTGCAATCAATCAGAACGAACAAATTGTTGAATTTCACTTAATGGCCAAAACCGAGCTATAATACTCTTAGTAGAAGAGACAATTGAGCCGAAACAAAAGCAAATGCTTTTACACTGCCTCAACTTAACCTTTCACTTTGCAATCATTTATTGCTTTAATTTTGCATAGTAAAGTCCACTCAATGAGCTTAAAATAGTTAATATATATTTACGTTTTATTGTTGCCTTGGCCATTGGCATTGCAGGCTATATAAAACTAAAGTAACAGTTAATTGCGTTTAACACAACATAGCACAGTACAAGTTGAGGCCAGACACAGACAGACGTATAGCGGTGGGGTATGGAGCGGGGAGCTAGCGAGATCCCAATCTGTTTTAGCCGCTCATATATGTATGTATGTAGAAACCACTCACGATGCAGTAAATAGCTGCAAAGTTTTTTTTTCTTATTTTAGTGCTGTTCCGTAATTAGATGCATGACTTGGCAGCGTCTCGTTTTTTGTTTTTTGGTTTTTTTTTTTCTTGTTATTTTTATTGTACACTATGTTTAACCGCCACCCCATCCATTACCCTTCGGCCTCGGCTACTCAATTAGCCAGAAAAGACATTAAACTTTCGACGGTGCCATGGGGCAGTGGCCAGATGAGCTGCGGTATACTAGGGAGAAATTCAAGCGTCTGCTGCACTCCACGCCTAATGAAGTTAGTGTGTGTAGCCCACAAAATGAAAGCTAAAATATTTGAGCGCCACTTTGAATTTTTTTTAAAGCAGCTGCTAAATTGAATATCAACCCATTGCAGTCCCTTTTGCACTCTCTTCCTGTTTGCTTGTTGCCCTATTCTACACTAACCGTTTTTCAGCACCATACGCTAAACGTCAGTCATAAATAAAATGCAAATTTTTCGCCTGGCAAAACAAAATTGCAAGGATTGCTAGAGAGTAGTCAAGTGTAGAAGGATAAGAGAAATGCGGAGTTTGGGCCAGGGCCCTGTGGTTTGCGTACGTGTTCTGCGCTATCGGCAACTGCAACATATTTTGCTGTATCAAATTTTGTGGAAAGCGCTTGCAGCAATCAGCTCGATGAAGTTCTATTGGGTTACCTCTTTTCGTCTCGGGTAGCAGGACTTTGTAATGTAATTGGGTGATGGCTTTATTTATTGTTTATCAAATGCTTTAGTAAAAACCAAAAAGAATATGAATAACATATCAAGCAATAAGTATTTAAAGGTTCTTGAACAGATAGAAAATAAACCTTACTATATTTATTTCAAAAGATCTGACAATAATGCAATTATAATTTTTTTATTTATTCTTTGATTGATTGCTTGTTAGAGTATTTGAAATTGTTAGCTTATGCAGCACAATAATTTTACATAAATAACAATTTATTCTTGTTTCTTGCTGAACTGACTGTTGGGATTGTTGCTGCTGCTGCTGGGATCATTAATATATATAAAATGCCAACGCATATACTATTTATGAAAGAAAACTATTTAATTTTTGACGAAATTTGTTGCTATTGAAATAACAATGGGGTAAAAGGCAAAAGCAATACCAACTACTATTAATAACTGGGAAATCTCTCACTGCGTGTGTGTGTGTGTGTGTGTGTGTTTGCCTCTCGCTAAACTCCTAATACAATCATATAAATTACGCTGCCAGAACAATCAATCAATGTCAAACTCAGGCAGTCCGACAGAAAGAGTGAGCGGGAGAGAGAGAGGCTGGAATATAGGCCCTTGTCGACGGGGTAGATTTAAGCTAAGCTGCCACGTACTTGGCCGCTCATCAATTTCAATAAATGCGCGCCGTCGCCGTCGTCGTTGTCGTTGTCAGGAACGGCAGTGCGGATCAGCAAAGTCCGGAGGCCGGAGTCCGAAGACCGAAGACCACCAACGCCCCATTAGCACCTAGCTAAACGTTGCGGCATTTGTCAAAAGTCCCTGAGACACCAGCAAGACAAAACAACAAGCGTTGACAGTGAAGAAGTCTTTTTATTTTTTCTTGTCTTCCCTTCTTCCCTTCTTGGTCGTTTCATGTGTTTTGCATTTTAAATTGTGGCACAAATGAAATTGAAAATGGCAGCAAAAGATGTGCAGCTATGCGACGACAATATCTCAATGCCCTTCTGTGTGTGTGTGTGTATGAGTGTGTGTATGGTGTCAACACAATGGCAACGCTCTGGGTGGCATTTCATTGACAACAAGTCATAAATTGTACAAATGACAGTCACCAAGTGATGGAACGACAAAGGCATTGCCAAAGGGAAAGAGGCGGGTAGCGGGTAGCGGGATGTGGCTGCAGAGGTACTTCAAAGTTGTTTGTCCATGGAATTTACTTTAACAAGTTTCCATACTTTTGTGTATGCAAAGCGAACAAATCACAGCACAAATAAATAACAAACAACAAAGATATGGCAAAGAGGAGCACTTAAAGTTGTAAAATGATTTGTACTGATTTTTCTGCTTCCAGTTCAAACATACAGAGAAATAATAGAGGCAACTCATTCCAAATGTTATATTAATAAAGATACTTTTCATCTATCTTCAATCTTTATTAACTACAAACTTATAATATTCCAGCCTTTGATGTTTTACTTGTATTAAACAAAACTCTTTGTTCCTTCCGTTATATATTTATAATAATTTTAGACCTTTGATATGCATCATAATAAATCAGTTAAGCATACTTCAAGTCAATCAAATGACATTAAAGCCTTTCACATTGTTCATCCAACATCAAAGTGAGTTAACGGCCAACTCTACCAATTACAATTATCATTCCCTCTATCTTGCCATCCCCCTCGCGTTCTCTCTCTTTCTTTCTCTCACACACAGATTTTGTCTGGCATCACACACAACTCACTTTCGAGAACCTCATTCTGCTCCGTTGACTGGAGATGGCAAATCAGCTTAATAAGAACTTTACAACGTAAACGCAACCAGCGCGCATTCCGTTTGAAGCAATTGAAATTTAGTTTTGCTTCGACTCCGACTCCGACTCAGCCTCAGAGACTGGAGACTCGAGAGTCGAGAGTCGAGACTCGAACTCGACCACACCCAAAAGCATTTCCACGAATTTAGAGCCAAAGCCAGAAGGAACAGATGCTGGCGACCGCAGTCTCTGCTGCCACAAACTGCCGGCATAACGGACAACACCTGCCTATCAGGTGGTCATGAAAAAGACTGCTGGTAGCGGAAGTGCGGCCCCGGCATTAGCTTCTGGCTTCTCTGGATATCAAAGGCGAGCACCAGCAATGCTAATGGTTGGCTGTTAGACAGAACGAGAACGAGAGACGGAGTGGGGGGAGGGGATGCGGCTTAAGAGCTATGCAGGCGGAAGTTTTAACTGCTCGACTCTCACAATTTAAATCAATTGCATTGCAGTGAAAGAGAGAGAGAGAGATTGTTGTACCCCCCGCAAAACTCAATGACAGAGGGACAACAAGAAAAGACACACACGACGTTTCCGTCATAATCCATATGTGTATGTGTGTGTGTTTGTCACACGCTGTTTGTTGCGATGAAAATCCCAAAAACTTAAAGATTACTTGCCATGTGTCCTGACTCTTCTATCTACTCCTGGCTACCCTGGCTGCCTGCTGACGTTTTTATAGCTGCTAACAATGTGTCAGGTTTTTCTGAGAACTCACGATGAGACTTCTTCTTCGCCGTATCTTGGCATGGACTCATAGCCGGGGATGATAATTAGGCGCAGTTGTTTCAAAAATAAATGATCGTAAATTTTTGCTACAGCTTATAAGGGTTTTAAGAAAAACTATTTGAATAGCCGGAAAAGGGAAATAAAGCAAAGTGTGGGCGGTTTTGGCTAGCAAAAACCATTAGACATGAGATTAGGAAATAAGATTAGACTGAAAATAGAATTTAGAATTCTACTTAAAATACTTAAGGGTTGGAAATGTTACTTTGCTTTTTTTTCTCTTCTTGAGTGTCAATTATTGGTACTTCCTATGACATATAGAATAACTCTTAATGGTCTATCAGCTGCTTCCGCTCATCAGTTTCATACTCATTCACATTTTGCGTCTTTTATAGAACACGCACAAACAAACACAGAGGCAAGGCAAAACCACGACAACAAATTGCATGTGGCTTGCATATTTTGTAGCCTATTTCTGTTTATGCCATCTTCTTTCCCAAATGAGGGCCACACAAATTATGCGTAAATATGTGATATATATACACAACCGCACACCCTTCGCCCTGCATGCCCCTAGCAAAGCGACGCAATAATTCTCGTTTATCGTTTTGCGAAAAGTCAATTTTTATAACGCAACAAACCAAACGTTCGAGCCAGACATATGTATACCGAAAAATATGATTTGTGTTTTTGTGGCTGTGAAACTGGCGCACCAGGCAACAACTAGAGAGCGCCGGGTTGTGTAAAATGGGGCAAGGGAAGCCAGAGAGGCGACCATGCGTGCCTTATGACTTCCTACGCCAGCCAGCCAGCCAGCCGAACAAAAATGTGTATGTTACAAATTTTGTAATTTGAACGCCACAAATCATCATTTTACATAATGATCAATTCATATACGTCAGAATGTTGCTGTTGCTGTTGCTGCCGCTCGTATTGTGTGAATTATGTTTGTTGGGTCGCCAATTTCGTGGAACTTCGTGTATTCGCCACATTAACTGACAGCAGCTTCAATCGAGACGATTTGTTCCAGATTGCGTATCCGATGGGTAAACTATACTATTTCAGACCGGATGCACAGAGGATTATACAAATGGTTTGACGCACGGAAAAACTTTCAACGAAAACTAATTAAACAAATTACATTACATCTGTATGTGTTGGTTTGGAAAAGTTAGTGCAATGCACTCACAGTTTACCACTACATTGGGTTGTTAAAAGGGTTTGGCGGAATTTTATTGCTAAGTGCACTTGAAACTAGAAATTTCAAATGACAAAACGAATTCAATTGTGTGAAAAACCTCACATTACAGTTTTCTGTTTTGTGTTAGATAAAGCGGTTTAGTATTAATGTGGCATGACATTGACTAGTTATATTTGTCTTTTGTTTCATAGTTATTAAAGTAATTGATCCATTAATTCATACTTTTTACCATTTCCTTTCCATTCACAGAACAAAAAAGCATTCATAATTGTTTATTATTGCCTACTATAAAGTTGTAAGCATTTATAAGCTGTCATTATTTAGTAACTGATCTATCAATTTGTTGTGCGACCCTCTTTGTCAAACAAACGCCATCTAGCGTCCAACTGCGGCACCAACTACTGGTACTAACTGACAGATGGCAAAGGCTGGATGGTTGGATGGCTGGATGGCTGGATGGCTGCTCCTTCAGCCTTGCAGCATATCAAATTAACACAGACACGACGTTTCTGGCGGGCGGCGACCGACCAAGGGGGGTCAAACGAGGTGGCAGAGAGGTGAAGTGCTAAAGCGGATGGAAACTGTGAAGTGAAACTGGGAGATACGCTGTTTGTTGCCCATTAACTGTGGCACTTTTGGGGGCAGCGCGCCGCAATTTGTTGGTCAGGTTTTTATTTTTATTTTTTTCTCTTCATTTTGCTGCAACAGCAAGCAGTGAAAGAAGGTATCAGCAGCCAACATGGCTGGGCTTTATGCTCCAGCTCCATCTGCTGCCCTCTGCAACTCCTTCTCAAGGCATGGCTCGTATGTATGTTATTTTTGTTTTCTTACTTTTTAATGAGCATCGTGCCGAGGGTTTCGGCTCTGGATGAAACTCGGACTTGAGGCAAATTGCAGGTTCTCTCTCTCTCTCTCTCTCTTTCTCTCTATCTGTACCGTTTTCTCGATGCGGCTCACAAAGTGTTGCACTCATATTTTGCCGGTGTGCGCGCCTTAATTATATGGCCGCCGACACGAAATTCAAGTGAAAACCATTCGGGGTCGACTCAGACAGTCAACCAGTCAGCCAGTCAGGCAGTCAGGCAGTTATTCAGGCCTAAGCCTATTTCGAGCCGCTGTTTAAAGCATGAAAATTTAATGCCAGCTTAGTTCAAAACACAATGCTCGATGCGGGAGAGCTGAGTTGAAAAAGATGTCGATTCAGCTTGAGTTCGTTTCGTTTCGGTTTTAAGAGCCAAGAATCTTTTGATGACCATACATTTCCGTTTTAAAGGTTTTGAAGCCGCTTTACAACAACTGGCCCCGAAAACACTCTTTAAGTATTAATTATGCACGCATAAAATATATATATATATATATATATATTTTTGAAAAACCTTTTTACTCACAGCACAGCTCTTTCAACAGTATTATTATTAGTTATTTTTTCTGTGAATGAGCGGCCGTGACATCAATGGGATGCAAATGAACTGTACAAACATAAATAACACTTGGAATTCTTAGGAAAATTTCTACCAAACCCTGTGCCTGTGTTACCCTCCGCAACGCTTCTCAATGCCATTTGTCAATGTAATAAAAATTGTTGGGCTTCTGTTGTTGTTTTGGGCACCTTTTTTCACCAGCCTTTGATAAGCATTCTTATCATCATACTTGGGATCCTAGCACTCTGGGGCATCTCTGCTTGCCTGTGACCTGTGAACGGTGAATGTTTGTATTTTTTACGATGCTGTTGTACCCCTTAATGAATTCAAAGGCACGAACGGACAACCTTTTCGCCTGCCCTACTCTTGCCACAATTTGTGCGCGTGCTCATTACCCCAGTTACGCTGTGTGCGAATACTATTTATGCTGACTGTGCTGGCTGACCCTCTTTTTATATATATATATATATATACACTTGTTGCCCAGTTTAAAAAAATGAATTGAAATTGACAGTTTTCCCTCAACTCAGATGGCTCGCTTTTCAAATGTTTCTATCCGCTTGATGCGCCACATCAATTATTTAATGCACTGCATCAAAAGTTTTACCCTTACCCCAAAAGCATTAAAAAATGATTAATTGGCGCTACAGAAATTTATGACGTTGTTGGATTTTTCAACGATAGCCTAGAGTTGAATGTATGATAAAGCTCTTGATGGAGTTTGTTATTATTTTTATTTTTATTTTTTTATTTTTTTCTCGAAACTCGAAGCTCGAAGCGATTAAAACTTTTCGTCAGAGGCTTCAACTTTTCAAAATACATTAATGTAATGCAGCGTGAGTGTGTGTGTGTGTGTGTTGGTTATTGTTTTTAGTGGTTGTGCAATAAATTATATGCTATAATAATTATTTATGAAAGTCTCGTTGGATTTGTAGCCATGGCATTATTGCGTATACATAATGTGGCGTAAATAAATACAATAATATTTAATGTGCTGCTTTTATTATTGGCTATGCTACAAGGCTAAAATAAATGATCTTGTCTATTACCTAGAGTGTTTTAGCAGCTATAATATAATATTACAAATTTAAACATAAGCCAACATATTTTAGTTTTTCCTCTTTAGGATTTTTTTGTGTGGTATTTTATTATTCCCATTAAGGTGAAGCTTTTCAAAAGTTTTAATTGACAATCTGCTACCGCAATTAACATTTCTTTTGGCCCTTTGTGCTTTAATACAATTCATATTCTTTCGATACCTGACTGCCTGCATATTCAATTATTTCCTCAGCA
Organism: Scaptomyza caliginosa; assembly: GCA_035044725.1. Classification (NCBI taxonomy): domain Eukaryota; kingdom Metazoa; phylum Arthropoda; class Insecta; order Diptera; family Drosophilidae; genus Scaptomyza; species Scaptomyza caliginosa. The sequence continues at coordinate 989,053 of JAWNNR010001059.1, read as the reverse complement.
ACCTGAGCAACAACAGCTTGCTTGATGTATTTTATAATGCGGCCCTTTTTTTTTTACTCTTGCCAATTTATAGAGAATTTCAATTTTGAATATTGATTATTCATTTCCTGAAGCGACGGCGGCGCACCTATAACGAATTCGGATGCGGATGTTGAATGGTGAATGGTGAATGAAGCAAAAAGTAGAAGAAATAGAGAATGGGTATGTCGATTGCTTCGATTGTGCCTTTGCCTCTTGGTTGGAGACGTCTCCGTCGTTGCCGTTGCCATTGCCATCATTATTGAAATGGCAAATTGGACTGCAAAATGTTTTATATTGGAATTGCTGAACTGTTGTCGTTGTTGTAGTTGTAGTTGCCATTTGCTGTTATTATTGTCGGTTTGCCAGGGTTCCACTTTTTTGTCTGCTCTCTGTATGTGTGTGTGTTTGTGTGTGTGTGTGTAATCATAACGGCTCGCTTGTTAACATGCTACATTAAATTTGTATCAAGAGCCATGGCAAAAAAAAAGAGACCAAAGACCCAGAAGACCCTGCCATTACATACATAAATACATAAATATCTAAAATAATGATGTTGTTGTTGTTGTTGCTGTTGATTCTTATGATTATTGTGGCATGCTTGCAATGTAGCATGATTAACACGGGACACAACAAGGCATAGAAAACAATAAACCGCTAACACAGAGAGAGAAAGACAGCGAGAGATAGAGGAGAAAATAATAAAAGCATTGAACAATGAATGCCAGGCCACAAAATAATTCACAACCACATACATTACAACTAATCATTATAACAATGGAGCTCTGCCTTTATCGACATCGTTACGCACCCTTTCTAAATGCTGGCCAGCAATTGAATGCTCAAATTACAATGCATTCTGGAAAAGTTCTTTCAACTTGAATACACAAAAATGATTTCAAATCTAAAATAAATAAAAGTCAATATCGCGTACACCTTTCAGCTATTCCATTAGCCAGTTTATTACAAATATATGTTTAATGTTTTATCAAGCGTTTTGTTGACATATGCAAAAACTGTGCAAATATTACCTAACCAGCAATCCAAAGTACTATGCATATGTTAGTGTTTGTGTGTATGTGTCTAACATCCATTATCTGCTGTCGACCATTTCCCCAAAAAGCACTCAACATCATCAACTTGCCCAGTTTTGCATTTAAAACTCAACTCCAATGCGTTCTTTTCTCAATCCCTCGCTCTCTCTCGCTCTCTCTCTCTCTCTCTCCAACGCTTGTCATTCCACTGGCCCACTCCACCCACGGGTGCCATCAACAGCGTGGGAATTAATATCAATGTCGTCGTCATCGTTGTCGTTGTCGACGTTGTCGTTGCTGTCTCTGTCTCTGTCTCTGTCTCTGTCACTTGATGCGTTTGCTATCAGCGTTCAGTTTTGCTGCACAGCCACCATGGCGTATGTGTAATGCCGTTTTTTTCTATGGGATTTTATTTTTTTTGTGTTTGCTTTTTATCAATTAAAAGCCACTTCAAAAGCGGAAAGTGTCTGTGTGCCGTTGACACACACTAACACACACTAACAGACAAACGCCCAAAAAGCACACACACTGACACACACACACACAAAGCAGCTCATAGTATGCTTTTGTTGTCGTCGGTTTGGTTTGTTGGACGCTTTTAGTTTTATCTCTCTGGCGAATACTTTTTGTTGGTACGAGCATTTTGTTGAATATGCAGACAAAAGAGTCAAGCATTTAATACCCTACAAATCTCGTGTGTGTTTGAGTTGTTATTTATATTTATTTATATGCATTGGAGAACTAGAAGATGATATATTTTAATGAATATTGCTTCCACATACATTTATATATTTTGTATAAATACACAAAATTTAAGCAAAACAGTTTGAATGAAAATGAAACACAATTTGAAGCATACATACATATTGTATGATATGCAGGGTATTCCATTAAAATAGCTGGAATATTAAGCCCGCTTATGCAGTTTTTGGCTATGCAATAGAATTTGGACTGCGACTGACAGACTCACCGAAAAGCGTTCAGTTCCCATGCCATTTTACTCAAAGTCTCCCTCTGTCTGGCTCTCTTGTTGGCGGCTTTTCGCTTTGACACAATCAACGTGCCACAAAACCGACAACAACAACGACGACGACGACGACGTTCCCCAAATGTGGCGGCGTCCACTCAAAGCTAATGACCGACAAAGCGTTTTGTATTATTTTTCAATTTCATTTTCACTATGCACTGCTCTTCTGCTTCTACTTTGACACTCTTTACCCCTCTAACCGGCGCTCCCAACGTTCGCACTCCATTTGGAGCGGCCTGCCATGCATTAAATATTATTAAGATAAGGCGGAGCGCGCTTATCAATCAGTCAGTCAGTCAGTCAGTCAGTCTGTCAGTCAGTTAGTCAGCCAAAACAAGCTACACAATTTGCAGACAAAAGCGAAGAGGGCTGCGTAGAGGGGAATGGCGGTGAGGCAAGGCATTTAACAGTTGACTGGCTGACATGATTTTTCCATCATATTCATTGAAAGAAGCGTAACTAGCGTATCTGAAGATAGCCGCCAGCTTATTTGTTATTATTTTTTGTTTGATGAACAAACTCACAACAAACGCATGTGTTTGTGTGAAGGTGAAGGGGTGGGGAAAGGTTTGAATACCTTTTGCTGTTTAAACTAACAATTTACATACAAGCTATTACACAAAGAAAAGAAACAAAGTTTGAGTTTTACGTTTAGTTTCGATCTCTCTGAGTCTGTATCTGTATCTGTATCTGTTTCTGTGTTTGCTTATTGAACTCTTGGCGGCACATTTCCAAGAAGCCAATTGCTAAATCAACAAACACCAACTCAAACTCTCTGACGAGCAAAACAAAAAACCTCGAAAAGTCATTACATATATCTTCTGATTGAGAAGCAGCAGCGAAAGGCCTTTTTTCTCTTGCTATCTTTCTCTCTCTCTCTCAATCTCTGTGTCGCTCTCTGTCTCTCTGGCTGACTGCAAAATGCAGAAGCTACAAGCTAACAGCTTTTTATCTTTGGCACAGGCGGCATTGTTTTTGGCGGCCCAGGCCAAAAGACGTTGCCTCCAAAAAGCACAAACAACAAACTTAAACTAAAACTCGCAAAACAAAACAAAACAAAACCAAACAAAAACCAGTTAAGACTGCTGTCCAACAGTCAGTCTTTGGAGGCTGCTCGAGCCAAGCCTTATAAGGTCGCTGGCATGTCAGGCAATGCCATCAACAACAACAACATCAACGGCAAAGACAAAGGCAACGTCCAACTTCCTGGCTAATATTACGAAAATTGCTTAAAGAGAGGAATCGCTGCTTCGACTCTTCGACTCTTCGACTCCTCGACTCAACGTAGTAGGATCAGCTCCAAAAAGTGCAGCTCTGCTTGCCGCCAGACTCAAGCTTGAGCCTGTCATGAGGCTGCCTGCCTGCCAAGCCTATCCAGCATGCCATTTGGATCGCCGTAATTCACAACAACAATAATAATACAATAACAACAACGATACACTCGCATCGGGCACAGTGGTACCAAGTAGATCATTCGAATTTTACTGCTTATTGTAGGGAAATATATAAACTACTGTGCCAGAAACACAAATAACTATTTTGCTCCACTGTGCATGGCTTGTGTGTTTGTGTGCAATGCCGAACTTCAAGCAAAAAGCGCATCTTTTGAACAGTGCGCAAAGCGCAGGCCGAGTTCTCTGTATGTGTGTGTGTGTGTGTGTATCTAAAAGATACAAAACAACGTACGCTCGTTTGTCGGTCTGTCTGTCTGTCTGTCGATCGTCGGCTCTAAACCGCTTTTGTGTATGGCCGCCAAGATGCCTGGCATAGTTGGAAGCGCGGAACTGGTTGCTTGAAGTTGTGAAGAGCTGCATGCTGCAAGCTGAAGATGGAGCTGCAATCGTTGTATATGTGTTGTAGATGGAGGAGTCCGACTTGCCTTGCCTTGCCTTGGCTTGGCTTGGCTTGCAACGCGCCGCCGTCGTTTGCCGCGTTCTCTCTCTCTCTCTTAGTTATTATTATTTTTGTTTGTGGCGGCGACTCAACTTGTTGTTGTTGTTGTTTATCAACGTGAGGGTTTTAAAAGGTTTTTTTTTTCTTTTCGTGCGGCAAGAGCAGCAGCTGCCTCTATACCTCAGTTCTACCTGCAACAGGTAAGAAATTTTCGCTCACTCGTTCGGCATTTCAATGTGTTTTTTTTCACTTTGCTCTTCAGGTTTCTTTTTCGGTTTTTGGTGCCTTTTGCCTGCTGTTGTTGCTGCTGCTTTCTTTGAAGTTGCATACTTCGGCGTGCCTTTGGGTTTCCTTTGAATTCTTTCTCTTTTACTGTGTCTTCCTGGCTACCTTCTTGCATCTGCAAGCAATTAGTGTATGGCAGCCTTGTGGCATGCCAGGGTTACCAGCTCTCGCTCACTTGATCCTTGTGCTACAAAGTGTTGCCCTGGCATTTAATTGATGCAGTAATTGTAAACCAAACTCGTCTCGTCTCGTCTCGTCTCGTACCCCTACCCCTATCAAGGAAGCAAAACGTTTCCACGGAAACTGCCACGACCGAAAAGAAGAACAAACGAAAATATAAATAATCACATTGATTGATGATTGATTGATGTGCCTGGCATGCGACATCACAAAGGTTGCCACTTGGAAACCCTTTCCTTTCCTTTCCTTTCCTTTCCTTTCTTTGCTGCTCGTATTTATTTATGATAACGATACTTTTGTTTTTCGCTTTAAATGAAACGAGTCACAAACTTGGCAATGTCGCAGAATCTACTTGCAAAAGTAATAAAAGCTAAAAAAAATAATGCCGCTTTATTCGATTGATCACGATTAACTCGCTTTTGAATTCTGATCTCTTTAACGAGTACACAATTTTCGTTCTTTTGCATCTGCATCTATCTCTCTCTGTCCCGCTCGCAATGTTCCCTTGAAGCATTCATTGCTGCCACTTGGCCGGTGCTCTTTGGTTTTTCCATTTTCTATTTAGTTTTCGTGCGTCGTATTCTTTTGATGTTTTCTGAGTTGTTGTTCTTGTTGTTGTTATGGATTTTCTACGTTCTATTTTCGTGTGCCTTTTTTTTTCATTCCATGTACTTCTCTCCTCTTCGTCTTCTTGCTCTTCTAGCGACCACAACGCAAACGCCGCCGCCGCCTTATTCAGTTCTGTTCTGCTTTGTTGTTATTGTTTTGTCTGTGTATCTTGCAGATAAAGAGAAAAACAAAAAACTAAAACGCAGCGCACAGTTCGCTTGTCGTTTGCCTACATTTTCCATTTGCTTTTGTTGTTGTTTTCGTTGTTGTTGTGTGTAATTATTGAGTAGAAGGATGTGGGAGAAGCCCTTGACTGAATGAATCTTCAAATTTCGTTTGGTTTCTTTCTTAGACAGCAGCATTTTCATTTTGTTGTTGTTATTGTTGTTATTGTTGTGCGGCATTGTGTCAATGAAGAAACGGGGAGAAGGGGAAAGGGGAGTGCGGGCGCGGGGCTCTATGAGTTTGTGATAACACAAATCATATGGCAGACATAACATATGGCCAGATAAAAGTATTTTTCAACGAGCGAATAGAGGAATAAAAACCTTGATTTTTGTTTTGAATTTTTATATCAATAATTAAATGGAACTATTATTTTTTGTTTCATAATTCGTATTACTTGGAAGTTAAAAAAATATTTGCAAGCTTTATTCAAAGAAATATAAAATGAATGTATTTAAACTTCGGCTTAGTTTTTACTTCGCTTAACTAAACTTAGAGAGCAAGTGTTGTTGTATTTACCTGAGAACTGTTTATAGCCGCCGAGTATCTTATGTTTCCACCATTTGACAATATTGCCCGCCATTGTTGTTGTTGTTGCTGAGTTTCTAGTTGTTGGCAGCTGCTTTTATTTGGGTTGCAACTACAAAAACAATTGTTGTAGATTTTTCAGGGTTTGTTTGCTGATGTTGCCGTTGCTGCTTGTGCAATTTACGAGCCTGTAGCGGCGACTTTTAACTGTAACTGTATTGTTGCTTTGGACCAAAATGTTTTACGGCCTTTATGGGTGGGTTATCCTTGTTTGTTGCTTCTACTTGCGCTCTCGCTCTCTTTCAGGTGCCACACGGAGCAACGTAGCGACCTTAATTTGTATCTGGCATTATACCGGATGATAGGCGGTGTGGGTGTAGAATGGAGAGTGGCAAATGTTACGGTTGAATCGTAAAACTTTTTACAACCGTTATATGCTGCATTTTAGTTGTATTTGACGCATATTGTACCAGTTCCTCCCACACACTCTCTCTATCTCCTCCGCTCTGTGTCTTGGTGTCTTTGCCACTTCCTTTCTTCTTGGTCTTAGTTTAGTTTTGCGTGTGTGTTTGGGTGTATCTGTGTAACTTGCAGATACGTTTTTGACGTAGCGCGCGTAATTTTAATTGTAAATTGTTGTTGTTCTTGTTGTTGTTTTTGTTTGCGCGACGCGACGTAAATAACTTGGCGAATGTACACCAACAACAACAACAGCAGCGACAGCAACAACAAATAACAACTGCAAAATGCTAAAGCGCAAAACACGATTTGTATTTCCAAATGCGAACGGCGAAACGCAAACAGCGACGGCGACTGCGACGGTGACGGCAACGTCAACGACAACGGCGACTTCGATGTTGACAGCGTATTTTTGGGGTGTTGTTGTTGTTGCTATTGCTATTGCTTGTTTTGCTGTGGTTGTTTTTGTTTGCAGGGCGGTTTTTCTATTTAACGGCACTTGCTTTTCGACGCTCTTTACAAATGCAAACCCAAAAAATTGCAAATCACTTTATGCACACATTCAATGCACTTTTCATACACTGCACTTGCCATACACTGGGGAGTTGTTGTTGCTGTTGTGTGTTTATTTATGATTTGTTAAGGACGCACGTTTACCTCGCGTATATTCGAGAACATAACAAAACACAACTCTCGCACAACGCGCTACATGCAATGCGAGCGTACACGACCGACACGATAGGCGTACAGAAACGAACTGAAAACACATGAAACATGAAACTGTGCCCTCGACCAACGTGAGAGTGAGCGGCACCATTACCAGACTCTCTTTTGCTTGAACATGTTAAAAGTGTAAGACGAATGGCAATGGAACACTACGCGCTGTTAATGCCTACGTAAATGCTGTTAAGCGGTTTTAGCTTCTGTTAACTTTAGTTGACAACAAAAAATTTTAAACTAACTTTAAACTAACTGGCCAACATTGCATGCATTTAACAATGCTTAGCTTTTACCATGATGTTGTTTAAAAGGGAGTATAATAGAAAGGATTATCAGCAAGGAAATCTAATTTTTTTGTTTTTTCGATCTATTTCAGAGACCTTTTAATATTCTGCATATACACTTTGCTTCTGTACCTGTGCTTTAAGATGGATAATACCCCAATTTAAGTTCACCTCATTCTTTATGTCAGCATCGAAATTTGATTGTTTTTTAATTTGAAGGATCACTTTGGTCCCCTTCGATCTCTCTTTAGCAGTAGAAAAGTTCAGTTACTGTTGTTGTTATTGGTAATGCTGTGCCGCCTGCTGTGCTCGACATCGGGGCAATTACCCAACAGCAGCCAAAAAGAGAAGAAGAAGAAAAAAACTTGCTCCAAGACCCAAAAAGACCCGACGATAATAACAGAGCAAGCAGAATCCTGAATTACGCTGCAAAAACAAAAAAAAAAAAGAACCATGCGAAAGGGGAGAAGTGCTGGCGGGCAACGGCGGCTTTTATGCGACCAGCGGCAATGGAATCCTCCTCCAGCCTTCTCTCGCCTTCGTTTCGACACCGTAAACGTTCCGCATTGCTATAATGGCGCTGTAATTGAAGAAGAACACGCGATCGCAGCGGGGCCCGCAAGCAACAAACAGAATGAGATAAAAAAAAACACAAGAAGAAGAAGAAAAGGAGTAACCGCCTCTCTCTAAGAAACAGCCATAAGACAGTAGAAGGGTTTCTTCTTGCTCCATTTGGTTTTCGGTGTTTTTTTTTCTCGTTTGGTTTGGTTTGGTTTTCTCATCTCGTTTCCTGCAGCGCCTTTGTTCTGTTGCCTCAACTTTATCATTATCAGCATAATGATCATCATCATTATCAACATCAATGATCCATTGCTAGTCGTCTTAATTTCATGCCGTTCCTTTGTATGATTTTAACCCCTCTTCACTTCAACGATGATATCTACCTCGCTCTGGCTGTGCCACTGTCCCCTTCTCTCACTCTTGCTATCTCCTTCTGCGCTGTTATGCGGGCAATTTTTGATTGTTTTTGTACGCTCATTTAACCTACTACAAGGTCTGTGATTGATGTCGTTTCCAATGTCCTCAGTCCTCTGTCCTCCCTCTTCCCTTTTCTCTGCTGCCTATGTTATTGATTTATGTTCTGTATATGTGTGCGTTCGTGTGTGTGTTTATTTGTGCTCTGTTTAATTTCGCACAATTTTCGCACAATGCGTTTGACAAAACTTGATGAACAACTGTCCGACCGTTTGTCCATCTGTCTCTTTCTCTGTCATATGTTGTCGGCTGTCCTCTGCCCTGCATGATGCAGCCCTACAAATGTAATTACCCAAAAGTGGGCGCAAAAAGTGGGCATATGTGATTTCTCTGATAGGGTTTTTAGCAATACCCCCTATTCGCTTCCTTCATTACCCCCTCTCACTCCATCTCCATTTCCTGATGACGTTGACTGAGTGTTGACTGTTGGCCCTGGCAACTGTCACTCTAATTGGCATGGGGCAGTTGTAGAAGAAGTAGCTTTAACGGTACAGGATGCGTTCGTTGTTCACACACACACACGTGTCTGTGTGCATACTGTACGTATGTGTGTGTGCTGCAGTGATGAGATTCTGTTGATAGGACTTCATTAGCCTGGTTGGCATTTTATAATTAGTTTTTTGATAAAGAAAATTCGTTAGGGAAATCGATAAATATTAAGTGCATGTCCCTAAATGTTAACTTTATGACAATAATTATGAAGCAGAAAAAGCTTTTTGATGTGAATTATTTTATTTTTATGGTAGAACTTTGAAATAAAATTGATTGCTTAAAAAAACAAATATATTTTCCTAATTAACCGAACTAATTTAATTGAATTTAATATTCAATTCATTATCATAGCAAATGCTAAATAAACATAGTTTAATTAATTATATTCGATCAATAAAATGCATTAAAATATAATAAACAAAATTTAAATCAAGTATGGGGCTTTAACAGTTTTAAAATAAAATATATTTAGTTAATTACTGTGTATATGATGTTGTTATAATTTTTATTGTTATTATTCAATTTAAGTGAAAATTTAATTATAAACACAATTAACATATTGATGACAGCAACAAAACTAACAAAAATATCCATTAAAAAATTTATTTTTTTCTTATTAAGTTACAAAATAATATTAAATAATATATACAATATATATTGAAATTATATTTAACTTCGAGTTACTCAATTATTGTGTTTAATTAACCTTGTTTCTTGATCACAAATTAAGTTTTAAAACACATAAAAACTATTGAAATGAAACCAACTTTAATTTCTTTTGAGATGTAGAACCTTTGGAACTAAATATTTAAACTTTAATTATCACCAATTTGTGGTTCAATGTTTTTTTTATTACAAACCTTGTATAACACATTTTTACAGCCAAGTTTGCTGTAGAATCTAAACTTAACAAAGGTTTTTTTTAACTCCATTATCAGTTGTTTTAAGTACTTAAGTTTTAATAAAACTTTGAATGCGTAACAACATATTTAATCTCAATTTAAGCTGAATCTATATAGTCATGTTCAATTGTATTTTTTTCGAACTAGGTTCTAAGCTCTTCAGATATCGAACTTAAACTTTGTTCAAGGACTTTTTTGTGTTGCAGTTAAATCATTTAGCAAATCAACTAACTATATTACATAGATATCATACAAATGCCAGTAAGCTATAAAGAAGTGTATTTAGCATTCGGTTTGCTGTAATTGTGTGTTTCTATTCATTTGACTCATTAAGCTGGCCATAAAGTTTTCGGCCTCAATTTGGACACTATTTTGTGGCCTAATCGTTTCATGATAAACTCAACTCGAATAACTTGTAACTGAATATCGTGAAATCAAAGAAAGGTGGCCAAAAACCAAGCTTTATTGCAGCAAAAGACAACTTAAGTTGGGTTTGTTTTTTATTTATTTTTTTTACAATTTCGGTTCAATAAGCAACAATTGGTGAATGGTCTCTTGTCTTTCACTCTCTCTCTCTTCAGTAAAAGCAATCAATGGAATAGAAGTTGCATGCAACACACATATGTACGTATGCATTCTTGTTGTTTGTGTGCAAAGGGGCGCGTTTATCAAAATTAATTGGAAATTTTCGTTGATTTTTAACGACTTCTGCGTAAAAGTCATTTTGAAAGCAAAACAACAACAACAAAAACTTCAAACCCGGCAACGCGTCTTGCACATGTTTGCCTTAAGAGATCTTCTTTGCCTATATATATAGATATATAGATATATGTATATATAGCCCTGTCATTTTTTATGAACTTACAACAATAATTTCCTGTCAAGCAGCATAAAACGGACAACAAGCCGAGAGACAATTTATAATTGCTTTCAAAATTTGTTTATAACCACATTGGGCGCCCCCCTCCCACCCCTCCCTTTCCATCACCACTATGGTCTAGCAGTTCCGTCTGGGTCCCTTCCCCCTCCTCCCACTCTTTGCACTGACCGACGACAACTTTATTTGAATTTTATGACTGGGCCAAGGCATAAATATTTATGAGCAGCACTTACAACAAACTTAATTTATTTAATAGTTTCAAGCGCGTACTTATTTTTCTTCTTCTTCTTTTTTTACAACTGTCGAAATACAATTAAAATATATACATATATATATATATATATATATTTCTCTGATCGCATTTTGTGAAAGCATTTTTAATGAGCAAAACAAGACAAGTAACTGGCGCTGTGACGTAATCTACACACACACACGCACACACACACTTATGTATCTGTGTTTCTAATTTATGCTCAACTCATAATTTATTGAAAATATGTTCCCCCAAATGTTTTTTTTCTTGTTTTTAGTCGTGTTTTTTTCCACAATTCGCTGCACCCTAAAAACATTTTGTTGTACACATAAATATAATGCACGAATTGTTGTTGAACAAAAATATACAATAAATATACAAATTTATTGATATTCACGGAAATTATTTGTGCAAGAGTGTTTCGATACAGTAAACTGCGGATTTTCAATCGAATATGAAAATATTTTCAGAGGCATTAATTAAAAATGATCAAAACGCAAATGAAAATGTTTTTGAATTATGTAAACAACTTTAAATAATTATTATCTCAATTAAATAAATAAATAACATCGACAGCTTTATTTATGCTGAATAGGTAAATAATTATTAATGTCTATCGAAAACAATCAAAGAATTACAAATTGTATTTCAACCAGATAATGATTTTCTGAAAAGTTTTGAGTGTTTTAATAATTGTTTAAATGAATTGAATCAAAGTTTTGTTTTTATAGACCTTGAATTTTGAAGATAATAGATATATACCTGATGCTTATTTTTTTGGAATCGTTGTTTCCAAATTCGAAATGCATTTCCCTTCATGAGTTTGGAATTCCGACAAATTCTTCCACAAAAATCTTAAACTGACATAGTCAGATTTCCCAAATCAAAACAATTTGGTCTGATTCTTAAATTCTATGACAGTTCCATTTTCGCATATCCAGAAAGTATCTGAAAATATCTTTATTCTACCTTTAATACAAATAATATATTTTAATAATATTTTCTGAATTTTTTAATTCAAAAGTACGAAAGTTTTTCTACAAAAAAATGGTGGAAATTTATATATCTTTGTCATAAGCGAACGATCTTCAAGAACTTAAAGTTTATATTTATTATTTATTTACCAAAAGCATCTATACTAGAGCTTAGCAGTATAAAGTATTTTAGTTAAATTTTTTTAATATAATTGTTTCGTATTGTACTTGTTGGCTTATTACAACTGCTAGCTATTTATTATTTATTGCATTTACAGCCAAATATTTATTAGATTTTGGTAAAGTATAGAGTAAGAGTATAGGTTAAAGAGAGAGGGAGAGGTACAAAAAATACATTATATAAAGTGCGATCAATAAAAAAAAAAAACATAGTAAAAGGCGTTGCCACAGTCACAGCCACAATGTGTTGCGCCAATACACACAACCCAACCCAAAAAAAAAAAGAGAGAGAAAAAAAAACGCAAACTGAAAAGTTATAGCCAAAGCCGGCAACAATCTCCAGCCGCGGCATATTATCTGACTGTCATGGATAATGATCAACCGTTGGCCACCGCCTTTGCCTTTTAATTAAACGCTGGAGCCGTCTCTCTCTCTCTCTCTCACTCTCTCTCTCTTTGTCGTTGAGTCGTGCTGTGTTGTCGGCTGCCTCTTTGACGCTTTTCACTCGGTGTCATATACATATAACGAAATGAAAAAAGCAACAAAAACAAAGATAAAGCGGGGGCATTCCGAGAGATGATGACGACAACGACGACGACGACGACACAGAAAGAGGCACAGTGCGGCATGCAACACAGACGTTGCCGCTTCATTCAAGTTGTTCATGCCGTCATTGCCTCATTGTCCATGCGCACATCACTCAGCATACACGCAGCAGCAGCAGCAGCTTCAGCATCCCCCACATGCCCTATCTTCCTCAGAGTTGTGAGTGTGCTTCATCCATATATCCATCCATTCAGCCATCAACCATCTGTCCATGCCTGGTGTGTCTTGAAAATCAATTTTCTGCTGCGTTCAAATAACTTTTTCTCTGTAGCACATCTTTCGTCATTTTATTATATTCAGAAGAAAAAAAAACCAAAAAAAAACAACTTGCAAATGAATAAAAAAAAAACAAATGTATAAAATTGATTTGCTGTGCAAGGCGAGAGACACACAGACAAACCGACAAAGCCAATGCTTTTATCATACTATTTGTTTGCAAATGAATGTATATCTTTATTCCTCACGACTTGTTTGATTTTCTTTCTGTGGCTACACTTTTGAATACGACCTAATGATAGTGCTGCTTAGACGGGATTCGAATTGGATATGTAATAATGCTAGACAATATTGACCTTCTGTAAATTAATTATTATACATTTATTATACAGTTTGTAACGAATGGAATAACCTTGTTTGGTGTTCTTCAAATAGTGTTAAATAAATTAAAAATTTCCCATTTTATCAAATTTTATCTGATGCTACTTTATCATCCTCTTTCAATGTTTGGCTTAACTGTTTGTGAAAATTTCTCTTTCAAATCAAGTGTGCTTCTTAATTTTAATGAAATTTCCAGGAGAGTTGAGCTAATGTAACAAAAAGTAAAAGTCTTTAGTCTTATAAAGGCTCAAAACCTAATAGTAAAAAAATTATAAAAAAAAAATATAATGGTTCCTTATTATCTTTTATTATTATGTAATCAATAGTTTCTTCAGAATATCTTAGAAAGGTTCTTTTGAAGAGTCTTCCCAGTGCTTTAAAGAAAATTTTTATAGTAGCTCACTTTAAAGTTTCCCCTTTACATCCGAATATCACATATTTGCTTGGCAAGCCCCCCCTTGCATAAATATTAACGACGCCAGTGCATTATTGAATTGGTTCCCTTCACGCTTTAAGTTGATTGTTTTTCGGGCTTTTTGACTGGGCGTTAATGACTTTTGTTTTTAGTTTATTTTTCATATTCATGGCAGACAGATTTTTTTTGTGCTTCGCTGTGAGAAGAAGAAAACAAAACAAAGCAAGCTTTTTGCCAAGAGGTTAGCCCAAAGATGTTTTATTTTTTGTCATAAATTTTGAATAGTGTTGCCACAGTTTGACTAATTTCAATTGTTGGATATTAATTGATATAATTCTGTAGAGCATGGATTTTTGGACAAGAGTAACTGGAGCTACTCTCAAGAGGAACTTAATATATCAGCTTGTTACTGCTGTCATCTCAATTGCAATTATTTGTCTGTGCCGTTAATCTAAAGCATACACACCCACAACACACACACAACCACACACACGGACACACAGGGACATATGTTAATAGTCTTATGCGTCACTTGCATCCTGGAACATTGCAAAATCCGCCAGCGCCTTCCTGCCTCGCCTCGTCTGTGTGGGCGTCTCCTTTGCGTTTCCAACTACACTTCCCTCTTGTCTTGCGGCTTTCTGATTTATAACATTGTTTACACGGCATGCCAAAAATTTGATTTACTAGCGACGGCTGCCTGGCTGGCCACACATGTGCCCCATTTGATTGTCATAACTCACGGCTCACGCATGCGCAGGCACAACCGAAAAAACCTCCCAAAAACAACAACAACAACAAATTGATGTTGCACGATGAAGATATATTGGGTTTTTGGTTATGCAGCTGATAATGAGTGAAGCTGCAAATTGAGATTTATATCATAACATAATTATATTAGAAATGGGAAAGTATATTGTCTTAAGTCTTTCTAACAATTCAAGTTGAAAGCTGACTTAAACATAGAAAGAATGAAAAGGTAGTAAAGAGAAATGATGATGAGAAATGAAGTGAAATGATTTCGAAATACTTTTGCAAATCTTAAAACATTTCTTCATATCCAAGTCTATACTTTATCCTTTATCCTAACCTACAACCTTAAACCATATGCAACAGGACATTAAAATCAACCGAATTGAGGTTTAGATTACTTGAATAAAACGTATTATGCATTGATTACATTACAACACTGCTTACAAAGCGACGAAGTGATTACATTTCATAGTTCGTATAGGCCAAAAAGCTGTATTAGCCACGTTCTCTGGCTGACAACACAATTACGCACTCAATACTTGCCAAGATTATAGCCAACTGACTGACCGAAATGCAAAGCCATATTAAACCCATCCATGTACATATATATATATTCACATACTGTGCAGATTTGAGAGCTGCATTTTGGATTGAGCTTAACGAGGGAAGCTTTTTGTTGTTTGGCCCGTTGAGTGGCAAAAGGCAAAACTTGAAAGTGCAGTCAAACAGTTAAGAGAGAGAGGGTGAGAGAGAGAGCTGTAGGAGCAGGAAATGTATGGAGTTTCCGTAGAAGAAGCAGGCTTGACAGGCTTTTCGCAATGCAAGACAGAGAGGAAGTTCCAACGCACCGCTCAACCCGCTAACAACTTGTGTGCTGCTCTGTTAGATGCAGATAACACACATACATATATAACTATGTGTGTGTTGTCAAGATTTGCTTTGATGTCTTTTTCATGTACCGACTGCAAAAAAACTGAAAAATACCCAACCAAAGCAAACCGTATAGAGCCGAGGGACGTACAATTGGGTGCGGCTGCTGGTTGCTGGTTGCCGCTTTTTGTGTCCAT
This sequence comes from Scaptomyza caliginosa, assembly GCA_035044725.1. NCBI lineage: Eukaryota > Metazoa > Arthropoda > Insecta > Diptera > Drosophilidae > Scaptomyza > Scaptomyza caliginosa. Next base: position 973,637 of record JAWNNR010001059.1, on the reverse strand, counting down.
CTGTGTGTGTGGGTTGACAACAATTAAAGCAAATCTCTTTCACTCTTTTCTCTCAATTGCCTTCTGTTCGAGAGCAAACCCAACCCAAGCCAACCCACCCCGGCCAACAGCATGCCCAAGCATTGAATAAACGCTTTGAAGTTGAGACAGTTCCGTCGTCATCTTTGCTTTGCCATCTTCTTCATCTTTGTATTTGTGTCTCCATTTCAGTTTTTATTTTTGGATCAAATTTGATTAGCTAAAGGGTTGGCCAAAATGAAAAGAAAAGGAAAAAATCAAAACGCTTTGAAGTTCAAGTATGTACGACATACATACATACATATGTATATGTACATCAAACACTTAACACACATAAAACGTCAAGCGTCACAAATTGAAATATCACATCAATTTGCCATGCGGCCGTCGCGCTTTGTAATAAAAGTAAATAATAATTTAATAAAAGCCGCAACACACAAAACAAAAACCAGGCATTAAATGCTGACGGCAAAGAACAAAGGCAAACAAAATGCCAAAAGGCCGCCGACAACAAAAAAAACAGCTGGGCAACCGATTTGCCGCCGATTGCCGGATGAAGGCGATGCCAAGTTGCAGATTTAAGCACACTCCTCACGCTTCTCGTTCCCAGCGAAGCAGCAAGAGCGTGCGCAACAGCGCCCTCTATGTGTCAGTCATTGAAGTGGGCTTTTTAAAAACGCCGCGCATGCGCAACGTCTTTGTCTTTGTGTGTGTGTGTGTGTGTGTTTGATTCCTGCGACCGCTTCAAATTGATTTGACCGAGTAGAAAAGCTTCGGACAGTTGATAAGAGCAAGCCGACAGTAATTTTTTTTTGTTGTTTTTGTTTTTCGCACGGGTGGCGCGCACATCCACAACAGACGGAGGGTTGGACAGACGGACAGACAGACAGGCTGACTGACCAGTTGGCTAGTTGTTGTCCCAATGGCGATATTGGCGGCACATCAAAAGATGCAGGCCCGCTCTCAAGACGCCTTCGGGCCAAGCTTCAGTGAGCACTCTGTGTGTGTGTGTGTGTGTGTGTGAACGAAGGGGAGAGAGCGAAAGGCATTTTGTTTGGCGAGGGCGATCGCAAAGCTAGCCAAACTGGCTGGACAATCAAGCCGAATCATCATCATTCCTTCCCGATACGCAAGATTAACAGTTAGGTATTTATTGAAAGAGACACACACACTCACACACACACACACACACGTGACAAATGAGGCGAATGCTTAATTTATTTTTATAATTATTTATCAATTGCAGTTGAATAGAAAAAAAAACATAAGTTTTTGCATATCTCTTTCGGTTGATTAGTTGTCTATTAATTGTCGATTAATAAAGTGTATTTATTGGTGTTATTAATGATTTTTTTATAGATTAACAATTCGTTGGATTATATTATTAATAGCTTTGGGGATCCTAAAGCTAAGATTATAGAGATTCAGTAGCAAATCGAATGCGGTTTGTTGAGCTGAAACTAAGAAAACTAGTCGCATCATTTCTGCACTTACTCATGTTAAGCTTAAACTTGTTTTCAGTTGAATACAAATGTATATAGTTGTAGTTGAAATAAATTGATCTATAAATCTTTTCTTATATGCTTTCCCAAGGCTCAGCAGAAAGCTAGAAAAAATAAAAATAAAGTAAAATTTTGATTCAAAACTATTTAATATATTTATTCTTCTCCCGCCAACTGCTGCAAAAAAGTGCGTCAGCATTTTTAAACTCTTACCATAACTATTAGAAGAAACCCCTTTAAAAGTGTAGCTGTATTTTATGGTTAGTTCATACTTCACAAAAATACGTTCAAGGCAATTGGATTACGAAACATTTTATAGAAAACAAATTAATGGGTCACTTGAGAGCTTGCCGTAGAGTATTTGCAATTCAATCACTTTGATTTTGCATACATTGATTTCAAAACGTTTCAGGTTAGTTTTTTTTGCTTCCCGCTTACTCGAGGCTCTTTCCGTTTTGTGGCTGCAACAGCTGCTACTTTCGTTGTTGTTGTTGTTGTTGTTTGTGTCCAACTTTTATGCAAATTGTTGTTGTGTCACCGAAATCTGAATATTGCCTCCCCGTTGAATCGATAATGCAAATGACCCGAAAGGAGGAAAGAAGCAAAACAACAGCCGGCAACAGAAACTGAACAATTTGTATCTGCTTGCTTGCTTGCGTCTCATGTGCAATTTAATTTGAGAATTATGAACTTTAAAATTTTGATGCTCTGGTTGCATTTTAAATGAGCAGACAGCAACTGCTGTCCTGTGTGTGTTGTGTCCTGTTTCACCAAACTTTATCCTGTTGTTAGTTCGTTGCGTAACTCAAAAGTAATTAAATTGCATAGCTGCAAACAACCTAACGGAAAAGGGAAAGAGGGGCAGGAGTACAAAGCAAAAAGGCATCGGGTTGCAAAAACAGACATAGTTATGTTTAATATATGTAGGATATGTAGGATACGCCTGGGCCAAAAGACAAGTCTTGCATAGGCGAGCACAAGCTGGCAACATGTTGGCTTAGGGTAAGGGTAGGGCAAACGTCCGAGTCGGTGTGTTGTGTCCATGTCTGGGGGGGTGGGGGGTGGTCATAAAGTTATAGTTATGTTGATTGTTGATTTACAGTTGCAAAAGTTCTGTTGTTCCGCCCCTGCCGCTGATCTGCCTTTTGTACAGGGCGTTGCATGTTGCATGCAATTAATTTTGTAGCTTTGTGCACTTCAAAGGAGCTAGGGTAGGGGATTGAGCGGATTGTGCGGATTGTGTGTCGCTGCTGTCAATGCGCCTTTGATGCAGTCTGTCGTTGCCCTGTGGCAAAGCCCCAATCCCTTCCACTCCCTTCTGCCCCCCCTTGTTTTTTGTGTCATCATTGCCGGCTGCTGACAGTCGCGCTAATGGCTGTGTGTTGGGGCCCAGCTTTCCGATCTGTGTGTTCCCATCGCTGGTAACCCAAGACCTTTGGTATGTCAAAACGCCCTGCCTACCCTTTCCACTCTCCTGCTGCTGCTGCCAGTACTGCGCTTGACTGCATTGGGACATCAATGTCAAGACTTGCGGTTGACATCGCTGGCAACCAACTCCACATTGTCAAGTGCGGCTTTGATAAGCTTGCGCCGTTTACACGACCTTCACTGGAAATCCGCGCACAATATATGTTCCTGACATGATGTGAACTTACTGCAGGCCAGTACTTGACTTGGTTCTTGGGCTTCTTGGTTTGTCATTCTGCCCATATCGTATAGCCAAGAATCTTAACCAAAAATATGCGCATAAAAATGGCTTCAGCCTGAGAGAGTTGCCCCATAAGCCTGCTGCATAATTACACTTTTATTCAACATGCAACAAGGCGAAGCCAACTGCATAATTGTCCCATCCAAAGCTAACCTAACCTTTGAACAACAACAACTCCCACAACCACCCACAACAACGGGATGATTATTTTGTCCTTTTTTCTAGCTATTCCAGCTGCTTGCTCCTCATCCTTCTTCTTCGCCTCCCTCTTCGTGCCTGGCATGTTGAATGCAAACAGGTGCCAGGGCAGCTTTGCTTAACCCACCCACTGCCAACTGCTAATCCCTCTAGGCAGCATTGCATCCGTTGAATCGCAACACATCGCCTCGCTCTGCTGCTCTGCCTGGCATCCTTTAGAGACACTTGAGGCACACTCGGCTTAAATGAAGTGCATACGCCGTCATGCACATCAAAGCGAGCCGACTTTTGCCGCTGTGGCAGCTAATTAGACACGCCTCCATTGGCATCGCTGCCCGTAATTAACATTAACTGTTACTCACACACACACATAGACTTACCCACAACACTGAAAATTGTATACAATTTTGTCTTTTTAATAATATTGTTAGACCGCTGGATGTTGTTTTTGTATTTTTTTTAACGCTTTGTTGCACAAGCAACAATCAACAAAAAATACACGCAAGCCATCACCAAAATCGAGTGTAATCAAAAGTGTTAAGGTTAATTTTCTTTGTGAGTTCACAAATTTAAAGTTTTACCTAAATAAGTTTATTATTAAGTGACTATAAGAAATATGAAGTATAATAGTTTTTATTCAAAGCAGAACTCTCTATAAAAGATATTGTTTTTCATTTGTTAACACTTTTTATGCAAACTACTTTTATTGTGTATATTTTAATCGATGTTTCTTGTTCGTATTAAAAATTTTTGCTTTATAAATCATAAGCCGTTGCATACTTCTAGGCTGCATGCTAAAATCAGTGGCTTATCTCGAAGTAATACACACGGCTTTAAGTAAGCTTAATAAATATAACAGAAAGCTTAACACAAGAACCAAGCTTATAAAAAGTGGTAAAAAAAATAAGTTCGAAAATTATTTATACTATCAATTTATTGTTAAGGACTAAATGAAAATAACACCCACTTAGACACGTTTATATTGAATACGAAAGGATGTAAAACTTTATTGCTTAATGTATAACATAGCTAAAGCTACCACTTCAAAACCCAAACTCACTGCCAAGGATTTAAAAAAACTTAAAAAATAATTGGTTTATGGAAAAGACCCCGCTTTTAAGCCAAATTCGTGTGTTGTGTAACAAATTTTAATTGCATGTTAAATCTAACTTATTAAAATAATAAATCCAAGAATAACAACGTTAGTTGTGATTCGTTGTTACTATATATAGTATAGCGTGTAGATAGGACAATGTACTAAATAGCTTAACAAAACACACAATATCATTTCAGAACTTCACTCTTATCACGGCTTAAGGTAATTAAGGTATACATCAAATATATAACAAATAAAAACACTTTTTTGGGAGCACAACCCAACACAGATGGAAATTAAATTATGCTTAATAAACTACAAATAAGAGACATACATATCTTACTGCTGGGTAAGTATGTACTATGATGTATTGCATATAGATTATAAGGTATGAAATCTAGTGATATATCATTCGGCCAAGCTGATAACTATCAAAGGCAAGGCTATAAAAACGCTTGTTCTTGCTTCTTCTCCTCATCGTGTGATGTTTTGGGTGCTGCATAAACCACTCCCCGATTAACATAGAACTTCAGGGAGGGCATTGCACCAACAGACGGCGGTGGTGGTGTCAGATCCAATGGTGTTGTCGATGTGGTTGAAGGTGTCGTTGGTGTCGTTGAACTAAAACTAGAGCAGCTCGAGCGCGCTGACAGCGATTGTGCCGAACGTGTGCGCCTCAATGGCTCTGAAGTACCAGCTGTGGTGCAACTACTTGGATCTCCATAGCTGTGCACACGACCCACATTCCTGAGTGTGGTGCGATACGGCTGCTGCAGCTGTGGCTGTTGCTGCACCTCCTGACTGTGATAAGATCTACGCAAGATACACCAAGTGGCTACAAAAGGCACTGTTAGAATGGCACACATGCCCAACACAATGATCACCAGCACATCCAATCCCTCTGTGCGCCAGAAGTTGAGCGTATTTGCATGCGATTTGAGAAAATTCGCACCACCCGTTTCCAATATCAACTCTATATTGCTAAGCGCTCGAACTGTTGCTTCCGAATTTTCGATGTTTAGACGCGTCTTTAGCAGTGCTAAATGCTGAGCATAGCTGACATTCAATGTCAATTGCCTGATGCTATGAAGTAGTGCATCATAGGCGATGGCATCGTAGCCAACGGTTAATGCTGCACCTCTCAATTGCAGCCTATTGGCCAGCACCACCTGCTCGGCCAATATGGGTATGGCAAGTATGGGCGTATCACCAGCAATGGACTCCCAAACACTCAACTGTCCGCAGCTACTAATGAACACCTTAACCTGCGGGTGAGCTAAACGCAAAGGAAAGTTAACATTGTAGCTTGCAGCAAAGCGAACAGAAACTTACCCAAAATGGCCTGCTGTGGCCACCAACTGTTAATCATTATGTTGTCGGGCAGCGGCTGTAGCACAAACTCCTCCGTTTCCCATTTGAGCAGAAAGTTAAACTCTTTAAGATGCGCAAATACGTCCAACAAAACAGACAGTTTATCGCTGGGCAGCTGTGCTGTTTGTACCTCAGCGCCCAGACTCATATAAATGACGCCGGCAGACGCGGATTCAATAAACGCTCGAACGTGCTATAAAAAAAAACGGAAATTTTTAAAGCGCATTGTAAAAAAAAACAAACAATTGCAAGCTTACATTTGGCACTTGTAGCTTTTGTGGCTCCAACAAATGCAATCCTCCCACTTCCATCATATTTGGCAAATAGGCACGTGGATAATCCATAGCGGGATGTGAGTTAATCAGGGCCAGACTTAGATTCTTACTCAACTCGCGATAATTGGGTAGCTCTTGCACCAACAGCCCAAAGTGATTGGAGTAAACGGATTGCTGTGAGATCAGGTGGAAAAAGCTAAAAGCAAAATAGTTTAAGTATGATTTTGTTTAACTGCCTGTCGTTTACTTACTTGTAGGTCAAGCGCTCAAAGGTGCTCATCAGAGTGTTTGCAATGCGTTGACGAGTGTTCATGCGCTCCGTAAAGGGTAGAAAATTGCTGGGATCCAAGGAGGCTGATTGCGGATTGCCAAACATATTGTTTAGCCAAGAATTGGCACCGGTGGGACTAATGGCAACTGTGGGCACACCATAGTAATAAGCCAAACTAGAATATTTAATACATTTGCTTGTTTACTTTTATATTTCTATTTTACCGAATTGTATTTGGTTGTTAATTAAATATAATAACAACATACATTGACCTTGAGACAACCAGTTTATGGCTGTGTTCGAGTCAAAGCTCGCTTTTTTTTGTACAGCTCAATAATATATATATATTTAATTTTCACCTGGTTGTTGAATACTTACCCAAGCAATGCATCACTTAAAAATAGATCCACAATTAGCAAATCGAATTTTTCGCCGCTGGTGAGTAACTTTTGGACCTGGGCATCGGAGAGCAGCAAATCCACATTTGTGGTGCCGGCATAGATCATCCGAGTGAATCGTTCCATAACGCTTTGAGCGTGCATCTGTTCCGCCTCGAAGCTCATGCCCATGTCCAGCCAGTTCTGCTTGAGAGTTTGATCCTCAATGCGTATATGACGTATTTTATAGATCTCTGGCTCGTTGTCGGCCAAGCCATGTGGACTTATCAACGTTACTGAGTGATTCTGTGGACCTGCCACCAGCTGTTGAAGCAGTCGACGTCCAAATAGATAATGCGACCTCCAGACGCTGGGCAGGACAGCGAGAATGTTGGCTCCTGTTGCATGGCTGCAAAGCAGCCACAGCGACAACAGCTGAAGCAAACGCATATTGCGAAGAGTGCAATGAACCGCTGAAATGTCCTCGACTGGGGCCTGTTTCAGTTTTCCGGTTTGCAGCTTCCTCCTCCTCCTACTTCTTCGCCCTTAACCGCTTGCGTAGCAAACGCTTTTATTATCTGTTGCTGGTGGGGCTGCAACTAGACTTCATTTTCGTGTCGGTTGCACTTTAGTCTTACACAATGCTACATAGCGTTCCAGCGATGCGATAATTAATGCAAATGAAGTAAATATCACGAAAATTGTGCACAAAATGCGCAACGAAAGTGAAAAGAACGGCAACAACAACAATGGAAATACGGTTTTGCCAGGGCCCCGCACACTCATGTCTGCGCGACATGCGAATGGTAAATGAATGCGTCATCGATAAGAAGAAAGCAATGAATCGATAATTAAAGTTAATTTTAAACTTTTCGTTACCAGACAAAATAACTGTTGTTTTTGCGATTTTGTTTGCACAAATACTTAAATGGTGCTATTGTGCTGAAGATATAAAACTAAATGGCTTTTGGTGGTTAGCCCATTTACTGAATATGTGCACAATTGAGTGGTTTGCCTTTTCACAAGCCAATGCAGTCGATATCATGCATCATTTATATTCAAATTCTGCAAATGCGCTATTTTCACGGTATAGTTTATCGATACTTATCCGCGTTTCGGCTTGCAGCGCAGACATTGTCGGATACAACAAATTTGCAAATAGTCAACAAATAAATTGCTAAAGAACACAACGAATTAAGGCTAATTGGTGAGTGCTGTGCATTGAAAACATAATAATATTGTGAAATCTAATCATTTATTCAATTGTTAAATGACCAACAGATGCGCAATCCCTCTGGCAACCGGCTAAGCGTGCACAACAACAGCAAAAACAACCAAACATTTGCTCTACATTTGTTTTTTTTGCACGTATTGGATGTGGGCCAAGTATTGCAGCATTGAACTGCATTAGACAGCAGAAATTGCAAACAGCCAGCTGAGAACCGCAACAACACCTGTCCCACAACTTATCGCATTTGTCGCAAACTCTCGGCCTTAAGTACACAAAGAACTAAAGTGTTTTATTTGTTGTCATTAAACAAACCAGTGTGCAAAGAGGGATAACGTCGGAATTGGTGTATTGAGAAGTGCGCATAATTTTGTGCAGCGACACTTACGTAATAACAAATTTGAGAGAAAAGTGTGCAGCTTGGGCAAAATGTCGGAACAATTATGTGAGTTAATCTTTAAAGTATTTTGCTAGTCAATATAGTTAATACTTTGTTTATTACAGCTTTAATCGACGTGGACAAGCCACTTTTCGATCTGAAAACGTTTACGGGTCGCTTTCAATACTATGCCTGGATGACAGATCCACGCACGGTGCTCCTCTCCAGCGATCGACTGCTGCAGGCCAAGCATATGGTGGAGAAATATCGTGCTGGCGATCAGACAGCAAAGCTCAAGCCCGAGGAGGTTCACTACAACATGAAGCTTTATAGTTCCGCATTTCATCCGGATTCGGGTGAGCTGCAGAACTTTGCCGGTCGCATGAGTTTTCAGGCAAGTCTCGTGGCAGTCAGCTGACGTCATTTGCTTAATTGACGTGCCAATTGTTTAAAACGTGCCGTTTTGTTTATTTTATTTAGGTGCCTGGTGGTATGCTGATTACGGGCGGCATGTTGGCCTTCTATCGCACCGTGCCCGCTGTGGTGCTCTGGCAGTTTATCAATCAATCCTTCAATGCGGTTGTCAACTACACAAATCGTAATGCCAATTCGCCCACAAGCGTTAAGCAGCTGGGCGTTGCCTTTGTATCGGCCACTACAGCTGCTCTGCTAGCGGCCATTGGCTGCAAGAATTATTGGGCTAAGAAGGCAACACCGCTGCTGCAACGCTATGTGCCCTTTGCCGCAGTGGCAGCAGCGAACTGTGTCAACATTCCCTTGATGCGTCAAAACGAAATACTCAATGGCATTGAGGTGAAGAATGCCGATGGCGAGGTGGTCGGACAGAGTCGTCTGGCTGCCATTAAAGGCATCAGCGAGGTGACCATCTCGAGAATAACAATGGCTGCACCAGGCATGCTAATACTGCCGGTAATCATGCAACGCCTGGAGAAAATACCTGCCTACAAACGCATCAAGTGGATCAATGCACCATTCCAAACACTTATGGTTGGCTGTTTGTAAGTGAAACACACATAGCTCTTGTCTTATTTAGTTGCATAAACTTTTCGTTTGTTGCAGCCTATGCTTTATGGTGCCCACGGCATGTTCGTTATTCCCGCAGCAATGCGGTCTGGACACGTCCACAATGCGTACGTTTGAGCCGGAGCTGTACAAGGATATGGAGAAGCGCACAGGAGGCGCTGTGCCCAAGCGTGTCTACTTTAACAAGGGTCTGTAAAGGGACTATGTAATCGACTTGTCTTGACGCTTAGACAATAATACGTTAGTTGTTGCTTGTCACATCGTTTAGGCATTTATAGTGACGCCATGTTGTTCCTTGTTCCTTGTCACAATAAGGTAATCTATAGATATTAAGCCGAAAAGTTACATATTTAATTTGCCTGTGTGTTTCAAGTGTAGTTTGTTAATCTGTACTCACATAAAAATGTGTTGAATTATAACTACTAAGCTCAATTATTTAGAAACTGACGTTTAAAAAATCTCACCAATACTAATTGGGTACAATTCTCGTCTTTAATAGCTTTTAGTCACAATTTTGTGTTTATACTAAGTCAATAAAGCGAACTTAGATTTAAACCAAAATCAAAACAATTAAAACTTCGTTTTTAATGCGGGTTTATAAACGGTTTTATTAGGTATATTGTTTGTATCTTGTAAATATGTATAGATGGATATACATATATCGCAATATATATATATCGTAATTAGCAAATGTTTGCAAAGATTTCTTCATTTCATTTTGGATTGTGTTGTAAAATTTACAAAATGTGCAAAACACAACTAGTTAGATACACTTTTAAATGTTATTCTTGTTATTTTTGGTTAATAATAATTACGTTCGTATTTATTGTTCGACTATTTATCGGGCATTATACCTATAGTTTGTGCTCTTGTACTACAGCAAAAATGTATCTTGATCGTTTCGTGGTTTTGTGGACATCTTTAAGGTACTGTTTGAATTGATTTCATTTTTATAGTTTAATTATTTATTTAGGTTTTTTTTAATTGTTGGCACTGTCGCAAAATACTTAAGACTCATGAAAAATTCAACACTCAGATGTACAATATGTAAAATTTTTTTTTTTTTTACAATAAAGCCCTTAAAATTAAAAAAAAAAATAATAATTAAACACAAATGTTGCTGCCTTGCAGCCAATTTCGTTTCAATTTTGCTGTTTGGCTTGTAAAATGTTTTTCGTTTTTGTTTTTTTTATATTTTCTAATATATATTCGTTAGTGCTGTTTGTGTTCAAAGAACAAAAACATTAAATTTGCCAGAATAATCAGCAAAAATTTTTGTTTTTATTTCATAATCATAATAATTATTAAATTGTTTTCAATTTATTAGCCAATTGTATTTTTAACTGACTGAGGCATTCAACAATTAGATGATTTTGCAATTATTTATTTGTTAATAAACGTAGGTTATCTTTATTTCTTGTCGATCGAGCTGGAATGAGGCTCTATCTATATGTATATATCGCACATTTTCCAATATACAATCAAGGAACTCGTCGTTTCTGCTTTAGCTGCCTTTTAAATTGTCTTACTTTAAATCAGTTTTTCTCTTGTTCATTTCCATTCTTATACCATTCTCACTTTCCTTTTAAACCATTTAAAAACATTTACTTTATTTTTATGTACATTTTCTTCATATTTTCAAAATTAAGATTAAACATCTAATTGGTTATTGGAATTATTTGTTTTCTTCTAATATTTAAATGCATTAAATGGTTTTTCTAATCGAATGCTTTCACATAATTAAATATTATTTTGTGCAATGGAAATGTAGACAATTTTTTTATACAGTTTATCGTTTTGTCTGTGTGTATATATATTATGGGAAACATTTTCTAAACTTACCATATTTCCAATTGCAAAACACAATCAACTCTTATAAAATCTCTACAAATGTTTCAGATTTCTTATTAACTTTCATCCAAACATTGGTACCAAAAATGGTACAATAAATGGCCTTGGATATCATTAATTCTGCTAACCGGTTTATCGTTTCAATTTTTACAGTTTTTTTTTTCCTTTTTTCTTACAAAAACTTTGTGTCTTGTTTTGCGCACAGCCTTTATAAAAAAAAATGTTCGGGTTTCGGGTTTTCTCTTCTCTCATAGATGTATAGTAATATTTGTAAACCGTTTTTACTTCATGAACGACACCTGATCAATGTTTGTACCAACTTTGCCTGACTGCACACTATGCATATCTATATGTATTATACATAAAACTTTGCTAATTGTATTTTTTTTTTTATTTTGCACTTTTTCATCATTTTAGAATATCATTTTCAACTTGTTCTTTATCATTAGTAAAACTCTTATAAGCTAGACCAAGAACTAAAGGGAAAAAAGAGCAACACAAACCGTTAATTAGGCGATGCCTGACGGCTCTGTTTTTTTCAATTTTTGTTTAGTATTTTATCTTTTTTTTTTTTGTTTCAACTTTGACGCTTTTGTGCCACGTTCCTTGGGGCTACTAAAACCTTAGAAAAATAACAACAAACTAAACAACAGGTAGCTTTTAACTGTTGCTACTTTAGTTGTTGTTGTTGCTGCTGCTGCAAAAAACAATTTGTTTAGTTTATTTCTCATTTTAGTGTTTAATATTTCGCTTGCATTTGTTTTGTTATTTCAATACCAACTTTAAAAAATGTTCAGTTTTTCTTCTTTTGTTTTGTTTTAGATTTACACATACATATATGACTTGGCTTTTGCATATTTGTATTATTAGAATATATATTTTATAAATTGTATTCTTATTTTCTTGTATATAACAATTATACATTTATAATTAATAAACGTTGGTTTTTATTTTTTATTTTTAGTAAAAATTAAAATAAGTTGACAAAAAACCATGCGCATTAAAACAGTTGAAATTTTTATAGATAATGCGATTTTTTTGTTTTCCTCTTAACTTGTTTTGACTTGGCTTAATAGTTAAATACAAACATGTACATAAGCTTGCTTTCTGTTATATCGAATTAACTTCGATTTCGATTTAATATAGGTATGTATACATTATATATAAATATATTTTATATATTCTTTTAGTTGGTTTTTTTCAATTGATTTTTTCTTACATTTTCATTTTCATTTATAGATATAGTTTTGTTTTGCAAACATTTCAACATTTTCATTTCACATGTTTTGCTTGCGTTTAGACTTACGAAATAAACTAGAAATTATATTTATTTATATGTATGTAGAGTTATAATTATATTCTTTATATATGTATATGTATGTGTGTGTTTGTGTCTGCATGTATTCGACAACCAAAATGTAGGAAATTGAGTTTTTTGCTTGCTCTCGAATCGACTAATCCTCACTGGTGGTGGAGTCCATAGCACTGGCTGCTGCTGGCACCAGCTCAACCACCGAAACCGCCTCCGCTGTGGTTGTTGTCGATGTGGACGAGCTAGTAGTGCTGGCCGGCGACATGTTATCCGCATTGCAGGTTCCAAGACCCAAGCCCATGCCAATGGCAGGCGGCGGCGGCGGCGGCGGCGGGGAACTGTTTGCCGTTGCCTCCGGACATTGATTGGGCGGCAGCACAAAACTCTTTCCCACACACTGATCTCATTTGAGACCCGTATCCGACGTTGGTGTCCAGCGATCGAACTCAATGCCCGAATCCGGTGAGACGCCCGTTGCTTTGGCCAAATGCGCTGCCATAAAGCCGCCAGTTTGCATGCACTTGCAATCGGCTGCAATGCAATTGCATGAGAATTTTGAGCCGCGACCGCAACGTGCCACCAGATTGGGATTTGTAATAAGCGATGTGGCCGAGGAGCAGCCAGCGCCAGTTGTTTGTCCAATTATATTGACGCTGCCAACGCTGCCAACACCACCACCGCCACCGCCACCCTCATCCATGGCCTGGCCATCGCCTTCGCAGGGACTTAAACGCAGCTGGCTCTCAAAGGACTGAAGCTGGCGCATAAAATGGAAATTTGGTGAGACATCCGGTTTGCGATCGCGCACCAGCATGAAGGCATCATTCAGGCTGAGCGCTCGTGTGTGCATCAAATAGGCAAGCGTCACTGTCACCGACCGTGAGACGCCAGCCAGGCAGTGTACCAGCACTGCCGAATTAGCTGAACGCGCTTCTTCTGTAGATGGATTAAAGTTTAACAGTTGAGTATTAGGTTTTAATATGAAATCGTTAAAAGTAACGCACCAATAAAATGTATGGCAGCTGGAAAATGCATGGCCAGATCCTGGGAATAGTGATCGGTAATGGGTATTTGCAGATACTTAATAATGCCCGATTTCTCAAACTCATTGGGCAAATCGGGTGTCACATTCAACACGTACTAAGAAAGTAAAGCAGAAAGTAATAAATTAAATTAGTTATACTATTGAAAAAGTATCGAAAAGCTTTAAACTTACCTTAATGTTGTATTTTTGCAAGGCATTTGAATCGCAACTGTGCGATGCATTGCCTAGAAATAGGCCAGGTATGATCTCAACGGGTGCCTCATTAAAATTATGATGATGATGATGGTGATGGTGATGATGATGATGATGATGATGTGTTGTACTCTCACAGTCCGATGATTCAGCTGAACTGCTGCACGCCGAATCGGAATGTGGCGTGGAAATGCGTAGTGATCTGCCAAAACCAAAGAAACATTTTTTAAAAAAGTTGTTCTTCGAAAATATATTCGAATTCGGACTCACCTTAGACCCATCAGTTGATCGGCCTGTGCATTGCGACTAGATTCCATTTCTTTGTTGTTGTGCGTCTGATTTTCATCCTCACACCATTCCGGAAATGCATGACGAAAACTGGAGAAACCATCTGCCAAAAAAAGAGAGATATGAAACTTTAGTTAGTTATAGCTACAGATACAGATCAAGAAACAAAACCCAAGTATGCTTTTGAAGTAAGCGCAATTCTTGTTTTCTAGCTTATTTTGTATACGCTTGAAAAATATTTCGTTATGCTTAGCCAAGTGTATCCTTACTCTATACTCTATGTCTAAGGTAAGACAACACCTATATGTGCCCCTACCCCTCCCCTTCCCACCCCCTCCTGAGTTGTCTTTGAGGCGGTGAAGCGTGCGTGAAATTCTTTTGCAGTTGGCGTTGGCTCTCATTCATAAAATACGACTTTTGTCGTTTGAGCGTCGTTTTTCTTCAATTAGAAACGGAAGTGACTGCCATACGAGACACAGAGAGAGAGAGAGAGCGAATGCGAAGCGTAAAAGAAAAATCGTGGCAAAACGGAAATGCTGTTTCTATATTTATAAGCCGGCAAACCAATGAATGAGTTAAGTTGATTCAAGTTGAGCTCTGGCACAATGCGATGACTATTGCAAAAAACTGTTATAACACAAAACGGAAGCATACAATTTCCTACTTGGCGCACATAATAAATGCGATTCCGCATTTGAAATTGAGTACCATGGTGGCGGAGAGAAACAGCAGCAACAACAAGTATTATAATAGAGCAACGTGTCGTATACGCAATTCAGCAAAAAACCATTCACAAGTCAACAAGACAATGATGTTGGCCCATTTAGCAAACTTTCAACCACAAATACGGTCAAGAACGTTGCAAAACTTAACCAAAGCAAAAAGAGCAGCAGCAGTTGCGGGTGGGCAGAGAAATCGTTTAGTTTCGTTTGCCAAACTGCTTTTGCTGGCAATTTCCGTTGAAAAGCAAATAGTTGATCAAGTTAAAAGTAGTTTAAATAAAGCTTTTACTTTTATTCAATCGCAAACTATACAAGCTACAGATTTAAACTTATCAATTGTTATTAAACACAATAATTTATGCGCGTGTTTAGCTTTCTGTGTTTTGTGTTTTCTTGCTGTTTCTGAGTGTCGAGAAACGGATGCATGCGGAATGTTGTTGCATGTACATGTCCGGTGGCATGGTTCAACGATTTTAGCGTGCCACTAAAGGGCAGGCCTCTAGGTGCAGTGCGTCATGCGTTATTATGGGAGGAAAGCGAAATCTAACCGCAAATGAATTAGAAAAGCTTCTCCAAAAAGGGTTGTCTATGTGCAGAAGGTGGCAACCATGTCGGTTGATCGCTTGTCTAACTGTTAATGCGACAAAAACTTTTGACTTTTGCCTTTTGCCTACGTCATATCCGTTTGGGACGCTTGTTTAGATACATATAGCGGACCTTTGGGGAGTAATAACTAGAGAAATGTGAATGAAACGAATGAGAGTGTATATTTGTGTGTTTGTCCTGCCACAAAGTGTGCTTAAGACACGTTTAATTACCCGTCTACAAATAAGCAAACTTATTATTTATCTGGAAACTCGCAATTATGTTACAAAGTTCATATTTTCATTCTTAGTTTTAATTCACAATTACAGCGAAGAGAACAAACAGAATTTGTAGATAAGCAGCAAAGACAATATAAGAAAGAAAAACCAAAAGCAATCAAATTATAAACAAACAATGAATGAAAAGTGCCTTAACAAAGGCAGCGAAACGAATTAAATAATGTTTTGCGCAAGTATATGACTTGAAGATACCCTACATTTGATACTCTAGTTAAAAGGCTTACTTAGTATAGGGTAGAACAAAAACCAAGCAAATGAACAAAGATTTTTGGCAGTTGTAAAAACTTGCATGTATTATTTATAATGTTATTTCGTTGTATGCCTTTTGTTGTTATTGCCTTAATAAATAAATAATCCAAATATTGCGCTTGGCATGACAAGCACATCCCGTGTGGGCGGTGGCTGCAAAATACATACACACACACACACACAAACTAACTCGCCATGGGTGGTGTGTAGCCAGGTGTAGAGGGAGTTGTAGGCATAGCAGACAGGGCTGAAGGCAGGGGAAGACACAGTGGAGAGCGGGGTCGGATTGCTATAAATCCGGTTTACGAAAAAAAAACATAAAGACCACAATAGGAATGACAGTAAATGGGCAATATATATATACACATATTTTTTAAGTAGTCACACTCTAAAGCTTACACACATATTTATTTATTTAGTTTCGTTCGGTTTTTTGTCGCTGTTTATTTGATTACGTTTACATATTTCACGTTTTGAAGGTCGTTCTCCACTGTGCGCGACTAATTTTGCCATTGTTGTTCTTGCTGATGTTTTTGTTGTTTCGCTGTGTGAACTCATCAATGAAACAATACAAAAAGCACAGCACAACAACAAATACTATAGAAGCTTGCATCGCATGAGCAATACATACAAGCAAACATTAGAGTTGAATACAGTGTGCATGGTGTGTGTCTCTGGTGTGGTGAGTATATAACAAAGTGCTTATATACCATACATATATATAGTAAAGTAAACAGGTCTGGTGTACTAACTGTGATAAATAGAGATAGAAATACGTATGTGAGTAAATGCATGAATGCGAAGTTGAGACAAAAAAAAAAGCAAAACAAAAATAAATATAAAATGTATGAATGGTTTGCTTGTGAGCGATAAGAGAGATTGCGAACTTTGAGTTTTGTAGCTTGAGTACAGTGAGCAATTGATAATGAGAAATCTATTTAATAATAAGTTAACAAACTTGTGAAAAGAAGAAAGAAAAAACTAGTAATGGGACTACAGTTTCAGAGAGAGAGAGACAGAATTAAAGGGCTTTTGCGCTCAATCAATCATGTTGTAATCAATCAATCAGTCAAACTTGGTATTGTGGGCGAAAAAAAAAACACTTTCAGCTGCTTTTATGTTTAATGACATTAATTTTGCATGATGGCAAACAACAAAAAGCTCTCAAGAAACAAAAAAGCAAATAACTTTTGTTCAGTGTTGTGCAATGCATTAAAATTTATATTCATTCTTGAAGAAAAAAAACCAAAAGCGGAAGTGGTAGTCATTAATATTTGTTTTTGCCTTTTTTTAGTTCCCTCCCACACATTTTCCGCTTGCACTTTGTTTACGCGTACAAGCTTCAAGAATATACACTCAAGCAGCACTGGAAAATTTGGGGCGTCTGCGGAAATGTAAACAAAATTGGGGCCAGTCGGGTGCGGATGGTTTTTTTTTGTTTTCTTTCTTTCATGTTGTTTCGTAATGCGCACAGAGACAGAGAGAGAGAGAGAGAGAGAGAGAGAGAGAGCGAGAGAGCAATATTACTCCGATTATCTCTGTGTAGTTTGTTTTCATACATTTTGTTATACATGGCGTATTGTATATATATTTAATGCCTCCTCTCCAACCACTCTGTCAGATTCTCGTGACTCATTGACAAATAGCATTGAACTGCAGGCGATATATTCTCGACGTCGTCGTCGTCGTTTGTCGGTTGTCTGTGTCTTTTCATTCATGGAGCATGGAGCCAGACGTGCCTTATATACTCGCTTATATACATATACATAAATGCTTCTATATGGTACATACACATAAGTGTATGTTTGTGTATTTATAGCACGGCCCGTTACCACATTGTGCAACACATGGCTGACTGGGACCCGCATAGACGGGACCCGCATAGACGGAAATATGCATAGCATGCATAGCCAGGGCCACACACATGGCGTATGCGTAATATATATATTGATTTCCCTTCTTATTTTTTATTTGGAAACCAAACACACACAAAAACATGAGGAATCCTTATGACAAACACATGAAATCCAAAGCTAAGCAACATAACAAAAAAAAAACCAAAGGTAATGGGAAATGTTGCTTTTATTTGTGAGCGCCTAAAAGTGTAACCAAAAACTTTGCTTTGACCCACTGTACACGAGGGTTGAGCACTTGACGTCGACAACACAGTTACAACAGCAGCAGCTGCCGAAAACAGCATCGCCCACGCGTCAAACAGCAGCAGTTATAATAACATCTACAACAACAACAAAGAGACCAAGCACAGCCACTGAAAAAAAAACACCTACGGCCATAATACCAAAAATGAACGTAACTTAAAATGTATAGGCAATAACAACAACAGCAGCAGCAGCACCAACAACAAAAAGAACAAATTGAAATTATTCTAAATAAAAGCAACGCCAACGCGCCTATAATATATTTGGTGTTGGAGCTAAATAAGAAGAGAGAGAGAGAGAGAGACGAAACGAATCGAGAGCTGAGCTCTGAACTGAGATCAGAGTTGAGCACAAAAATTTAGCATAGACAAGAACCGGCGCACAGCTTTTCCATACACTGCAGTTATTTGGACTTTGTGTGGTGGCTTGTTTACCTGTTATACACAAGCGCACGCAAAACAAACACACACACACACGCACACATAATTGCGAAAAATGAAAGAAAGAGTTTTTGCTTTTATATAAGCCGCTTGCCTTTGGAGGAAAAGAAGACAAAAACAAAAAAAAAAGAGGTGGGCGCCCAAAAACGCCAAATACTTTTATGAATGAATGCGCTAAGAAAGTAAGTAAAACTATGTATGCGCACACACACACACACAGATGGCGAAAGAAAGATAGATACGGAGACGTGTTAAGAGAGCAGCAGAAAGAGAGAGAGAGAGAGCAAATGATAAATGTATGTGTACAATAGAGTTAGCTTTTTAGCACGCAACTATTTGTTAAACAGCAATTTCGCATTCACATACACATACAAAACAAATACATAACATCAATAAAAATGTGTACGAAGGCTTTTAAGTTCAAAAGCTTAAACTTTCGGATACTCTGTAATAAATAAAACTTAAAGGCAATGGTATAAAAATTTCATTTTAGATAAGCAGAAAAATCTCTTTATTATTTTAGTTGAATTCTAGTTTTTGTAATTCCCATATACTCTTCTCTAGCTCTCAGCAAGTTAGGGTATTAAATGTCATTTAGTCATTTCATTTGATTTCCATTCCATTCATGCATTAAATTGTATTTTCTTGTCACATTTTAAGTCAATTTGATGCAATTTGCACAGCAAAATTGTTTCGAGTGCTTAGTTGCGGCGTTTGGGAGAAACGTTTTGTTGTTGCAACCGCCTTTCAAACATTGCCTGCCACAAACAACAAGCTTTAACAAAGTGTTCAAAGCTTTTTGATATTACCAGGCTATCGTTCCACATTGTTGCACATGCAAATGGCTAAATCATGGGCAAAAATAGCCACAAAAAGTAGCAAACTTATTTTGAGGTTAACAAAAAAATACATTTTAAAAACAACTAAAATATGGCAAATAGTTTAGAGCAAAAGTTCTACGTAATAATTTGTTGGGTTCTTAAAAATTGTGTATGAAGCGCCATCTAAAGGTTAAGCTTGACTTTAAGGTTTGAAAAATGTACTATTATACTTTAAGTAACCTAAATAAAATTGTATCGTTATAAAAAAATTTAACTCTTAATCGCTAATATTAAACTTATACTTTCAACCAAAGTATAAGGTAGAGAAACTGAAAAAGTATCTGGCCAAATGGTAGAGTATCTATTTTGAAAACAATTAAAAACAAAATCTACATTAAGCCAAGGGCCAACACATTTTCCCCGACTAATGACTGAGTTTATATCTATGTTGTTGTTGTTGTTGTTTTGTGTTGGACTTTAAGCTTTGGGGTATGGAGACACAAGCTTCATTTGGTTAGAGATTTGTTACTCTGAATTTGAGGCAGCTGCTTCTTCTGCTTCTGCTTTTGGTTTTGGTTAATATGTCAAATTGCGTAAGCCAATCAATCAAAATGTAAATAGGCAAAATGCTTCTGTAGCAATTTCTCTTTCATTGCCAATGCTTTGTTAGCTATTAATAACAAGCAGAGTCGCTGGCTTTTTGGAAACCTTCTGCTATGAACCCTTTCCTGAACCCTTTAAAAAAGGGGTAAAAAGGTTACATAACAGTTGAAAACAGAACTGCAATGGACCTTACTTCATTGGTTTCTATCGATTAGGGTATCTTTAAGTCGAGTTTATTTCAACTTGTTATTGTAGGTTTTGGCCTGACTAAGAGCAGCCGCACATTATTAATTAATTATGTATGATTTTGCCCAGGATACGCAATTGCATGAAATTTGGCAACGTTGTTTATGCCCATCCCCCCACCCCAAACCACAACAACAACACTTTTACAGAGAATATATGTTGCTAAAATTACAACTGAAAAGTGAAAGGGAGAGAAAGAGAGATAGAGAGAGAGAAATCCTGGATAATTGTTATAGCTCTGAGAGCATTATTACTTTATCTATCTGTATCTATAACTGTTGAATGTATCTATGGCAGTAAATCTGTATATTGGTGTGTGTGTGTGTGTTGCAAGTTTCGAGAGCATGTTTTTGGCAACAGCAAAAGGAATGGAAGGCAGGCAGGTTGGGCGAGGGGGCGGGAGTTTCTGGACGGATTTTTTGTTCTTTTTGTTTTGTTTCACAAAAATGAGGTCAAGTTTAATGTGCAGCTTCCGTTTGCTGTTGCCGTTGCCGTTGCGGTAATTGCAAATGAAATTGCTGCTCTCTTGGGGCACGCAACAAGTGCAACACAAAAGCAAAAGCAAGAGAGAGATACAAATAATCCGAGTTGGAGTCACATTTTATATGAAATTTATTGATTTTCTGCATTCTGCAATTGGACACACACTTGCACACTTCCGTTCCATTACACAGTGAAAAAAGAGAGCGCCACGCGCTGTGGGGAAAGCAACAGCAACAACAGCAACAATGAAAGTAAAAAAAAAAGAAATGAATGATGTAACGTGTGGCATGTGGCACAACTAAAAGATATCCTAGTTGCATGCAGAACTTGTAAAAGAATAAATGAAACGATACAAATTCAAGTCCCAAGTGCTGGTTACAAAACTCGTATTGTGAACAGCTTCAACAGGACACTGGTCAATATATAACAAAAGGGACAGCCAACAACAACAACAGTGGCAGGCTCCCTATCAGTTTATACTCAGAATGAGCCGCCATTGAGCAACGTGCTCAGAATTTCATTTCGAAATGAAATGGCAAAAGCGTATAACAAGGCAAAAACAAAATGAAAGAGATATGGAGAAGAGGGGCAGCAATTGTATATGGGGTGGTAGGGGAGGGGCAGGGACAGGAACTAAGTCATGATAAATATTGCATATGGAAAAAGTACAGTGATATGATTGCAAGAAGGTGAAAACTGAAGTTCCGTTAAAGAAAAATAATAATTTTACTTTAGTTTTCGACTAAGTTTACTGTATCTTTTTTAAATTCTTTTAAACAATTCCATATGCTGTCCTTAGCTCAAGGATTTGCAACATTTTCTCAGTTTTATAACAGTAGCAAAAGTTTTAGTGAAAGTTTTCTTCTTCCCTTTGGTTGTCAAACTCACATCGCGTTTAATATTTAACCAACTAAAGCTATACAAGACGCAGCAGGCATCCAGAAGCAGCAGAAGTGTGGCAACATCAACCGAATGGCAAGTGTCAAAGGGGCCAACAACGTTAAGTTTAATGGGATGCAAGGGAAATATTTGTGCTGGCAAAAGGCTGAAGTAAACACAAAGAAGAGCATCGAAAAGAGAACAGCTTAACCTAAAATAAAGAAGAAGATCTAGGCTTCCGTTACATTCTCACCACGTTACTTTGCGCAGTGTTTGTGAGTGCGGTACAAGAGGAACAACAACAATAGCTTAAAACTGCATTCATTAAGTAGAGACACCAACCGCAAATGTTTCAAACACAACACACATGCACAGTTGCTCGATGGGCTCTCTTGTTGTTGTACTGTTCCCTTTAACTGCGGCCTCTCTTGTGCTCCACACCACTTGTGTTTTGTCGCTCTTCGTTTGTTCTTCTCGCCTGCTGTCCGTTTGTCCGTTTCTTCTGCTAGTTGTTGCTGTTGCTGCTGCTGCTGCTGTTCGCTGTCTCGTTTGGAATAAGCTGCTAATTTGCACTTTGATGAAATGCGTTCATGTTGTTGTTGCTTTTGTTGCTGCTATTACTGTAGATTTATGCATGCAAGCGCACAACGCGAACAACAACAACAACGTCTTTAGCTCCATTTCATTTCGATGGCAGTTTTTTTCTTCTTCTTCTTTTTGTTCGTGCGTGTATATCGCCAGTTCCTTTTCTCGCCGTGCAAGCAAAGCGAACAAAATTCAATCGCAGTTCTGTATTCGCTCTCTTCTGTTTTTTTTTTCATTTTTTATTCACTCGTGCTTTGCTGTTGTTGTGTATTTGTTATTTCAGTTGCTTGCTAATTCCAAGAATACAACAATTTACGCGTCCAGCTCCCCCGCCAAGGCAGGCAGCTTACTAATGATGGGCCCGCACCGAAAGGGGGAGTTAGGGAAGAGGCACGAGGGGAGTAGGCAGTCGTCGTTTGTATTTCGCAATGCGCCACTGATTCTCCGACTCTTTGACTCTTTGCGCTTCTGATGTTTATGTTGCTGTGGTTGTTGTTGTTTTTACTTCATGTGCAACACAAAGCACACACGCCCTAAACACTTCCGCTGAAGTCATGACAAGGAACGCTAAGGTATGCAGCCGCTGTTCGTACATACATAGTAACAAACAAACAGCAGAAAGACATCAGTAAAACGCCCTCGCATTGCTTTTGACCGGAAGTCAGTCGAATGGAATGATCGTTGTTTGTTGCTGATGTTGCTGTTAATAATGTTGTCTTTATCACACATTCATCATTTTGCACAACATTTGCATACTGCGAGTGCGTCTGTGTGTGTGTGAGTTGATCTCAGTCTTTGCTAATGCAGGTGGCTCAATGTGGGTCTCTCACCGTTAGGCTGACTCTGCTTAATTAAAGCCCACACAAACTTTGACCCAAATCCAGTTGGCGACAATAACAAAATTATGTGTGTGTGTGTTTGTTTATCTCGCTCGCTCTTTCACTGTGTCAAAGTAATCGTAGGCCGAACAAACCACGAAACCAAAACCAACTGTTTCATTCCAGCTGTCCACCAGCGCGTCTAGTGTGTATGTGTGTTGGATTGCTTAATATGACGCCAACGTAGAGATGCTGTCTGTCTGTCTGTACGTGTCTGGACATGTCCGTTTTTGCATGTGGGCAGTTTTTGTTGTTTGGTGTCAACGACAAAAAAAGCACAACAAAAACAACAACAAAACCGATGCACATTGAAGTGATTAGCCCAAAATATTCGAAGCTTTGATCTATCAATGTGGGATTTAAAGATTGCAGTGCCACCAAACTTGATAAATTTTACTTACCGCTTTATCAATAAATAAAAAATAAGCTTCATTTTAGCATCTAGTTATTTTATGTATTGTATTTAGTATGAATTTGAATGAAACAAGTAACTTTGGTTAAATATTCCAGTAAATGTGTCTGTATATATGTGTATGTGTGTGTGTGTGGATGCAAGTTGAGCTACAGCAACAGAAGCAATTCCAAAAAGCTTTTGCTGCGGTGGCAATTTTTGATTTTTTTTTTGTTTAATTTTAGTAAAGGCAAACAAGTTGAAATCTGTTAAAGGAGGAAGAAGGAGGAGGACAACGAGAAGGGGGAAAAGAAGCCACAGGCAAAAGGAAGGCAGGCAACGGCAGCAGCATCTTCTGACGAACACTATCATCAAAATGTAATGAGGCAAGCTTCGGCCTTGGAAACAGATACGAAATGCAAGTGTGTGTGTGTTTTTGTGCTTGGGGCTTGTGTTTATATGCCACGTGTTGGGTATTTGTGTGTATATGTGTGTGTGAAAATAAAGAAAATGCTCGACTCGCCTCGTTGTAGAAAACTTTGTGAAAATTGTTTAGGCCCAAAAACAAAATTAAAGCAACTTGTCCACAAATGAGGCAAACAACTCTCCAACGAGCCGCAATGTATTGTATGTATGTATGTTTGAATGTTGAGAGCTAGTTGGGAAAATGCGAATGCGTGGAAATGCATACCACAGAGTTGTTTTTATGGCGATGACGCGACGTCGCTGCCGCGCATGCGCAGCAGCCGAGTTCAATTTCTATAAAAGGGTCGAGATGATGCAGCAAGAGAGAGAGAGAAGATGAAACAGAGACAAGACTAGTCGAGAGATTCTATTGAATACAGTGAAGCAGCTTTGTATCCGCCTGCCTATAAAAGAAAACGAAAAAAACAAAAAGAACAGCGTCAGACAAGTTCTGCCGACGCGTCGCCTCTGTCTATAATTTTAACTCAACTTCCAACTCCCCAATAAAAGTGGCGGCGGCGGCGGCAGCGACGGCGTCAGCGTTGGCGGCTGCAGAGACGACCGCAACGCATCGTTCGTTGACTTTACATTTGCTAGGGCCACCATACCTCGAACAAGAGAGTAAGAGCGTAAGTGTGCACGCTAAAGAGAGAGAGAGCGAAAAGGAGCGTGATCATGTGATGGGTTTGAAACTTTGCTAAACAACAAAAATAATGTACCATAATTGAATTAAATTTATTTTTTTTTTTCTCCAACGGAAGCGCTTAGTTTACGAATATGCGACAACTGTTATATGTACGTACGAACGTATTTAATGTATGTGATCTCCCACACACACACACACACAGAGATACACAGACATAATCATTAGTGTCTCTGTGACACTTGGCCCCTATATTAATTGTCTTAATTCTGAGAAATGCATACAAAGTGGCATTTAATTAAAATGAATTTCGCATCAGCAACAGCTTCAATGCATTCTGCATCCGGCTGGGGTTCGTATACGACCCCCCTCCCCCAACAACAACTATCCTACGCAGTATCTTTTCAAGGTGCCCGTGTCTGTCGTGTGTATACAGGGAGACAGGAGCCGCATAATTGCCCTACTTGATTGAATTTCAAGCTTAATTAGCGAAAGAGAAAATGTATCGAATCCTTGTTGCCTGGTTACGTACATTAATCAGTTAGCTCCCCCCCCCCCCTTTCCACCGCGCATTAGCTCAACTTCTTGTTGCAGTTTGTTAGCGGTCTAGTCTCTCTCATTAGGCCAATACAATGCGAACAAAGGGCATTCGCCTGGCTTATGGGATTATAATTAAGCCGATTAAGCTTAAGCAAGAAATGCAACAGAGTTTTATGCTAGAATAAACACAAACAAAACTAATTGCTGGAAAATGAGTAAATTGGTTAACTTTTTCCAAAGAAACTGAATGCAAGGATTTTGCTATCCATGATATAACTCCCCAATTAGCAATCGCTCTTTTTTGAATGACTTTTCTTTATACTTTTCACATACAATACATGCAAAACCAACTAAATATGTATACACCTATATGGGGCATTTGCATTCACAAACACAAAACAATTCAATGGGTTGCGAATCGTTCGTTCGTTTTAGCCGCAAAAGATAAGATAAGCCTCAACAGTTTTGAACGGGAATGGGTGTTGAAGGAGTGCGGTAAGTGGTAAGCGGTAAAAGGGCATGCCTTACAATAGATTTTGCTGCTTATCGTTTTGCCAAGCAGAAACAATATAGTAACAAATATAAATTCAATAAACATTCGGGCATCGTTAAGAAGTAGGAAAAAAGGTGGCAAAATTTCCATGGATAATTCCCGGGAATTTCCAGTCATTTGTCTGTCTGTCCTTTTTCCCCTGTCTAATTACCTGACTGTACTACGTTCAGGTAGTTTTCAAGAAACTTGACGTCACATACATGCATACTTAGATATTGGTGACCTTATGTTATGCTAATTTCAAGTTCTATTTTCGGCTGGGTGAATATCTTTACAGTTTCAGACGGCATAGCCGGTCCATTTATTGACGCCCTATTGTCAATTTGCGATATTAGCACATTGAAATGGGGAACGTGCGTATGTCAGGCAATGGGTATGGGTATGGAGCTGGAGCTGGAGCTGGAGGAGGATGGAGCACATTTGGAAGCTTGTAGGCAAACGGAAATTGAAGTGATAAAAATAAATATGAAGCTCGAGTCGAGGTTGACAGGTTGAGTAAGAAGCAGCAGCAAGACTAGTTAGATAATATTAAAACTACAGTAGTGACTAAATACAGTGAATAGTCGATAAAGTTACACTTTTACAGGAATGTCAAACTTTTCACATTGTAAATATTTGTCAATCCTGACACAATCGTTATCTGTGCACCTTTATTTTATTTATTTATTTTTTTATTATTAAATTTGTTATTAGAAAACCTCTCAACGGCACCCAAACAAGTTCAAAGCATCAAATTAATTTATAGGCGCCACAGAAACAAAACAAAACACAAAAAAAACTATTGGCTGGCTCTTGCTATAATAGAAGGCTATTTGAAAGATCATTTTATAGTACACACATAGAAATGTTTATGCCAATTTAATCTATTCATAGAGAGACCGGCGCTACGCTTATCAGCTGATGAGAATATGCCACTCTCAGTCTCTCTTTGGTTTTACTCTCTGCAATGTGCTCTTTTTGGCCTTGTTCATAATTATAAACATGCAAAAGTGTATTTTTGTATGCCGACTAATAATAACAACATTTAATAATAATAATACATAATAGCTAGAGCAGCAAATGTTTATTTATGGCATATTGTTATATGCATTATTATGATTTGTTTTCTTTTTCGTGCTAAAAATGCCACAGAGATCAACAGAATCAGTTTATTTATTTGTATGCGTACATTCTTGAAATACCTTTGCCTAGGCACAGGCATTCACAATATGTATGTGTGCGTGTGTGGGGTGAGTAAAAGCAAGAACAAGAGAGATTGATTTATGAACTCACCTTGCAGTGAAACAACGCGACAGCCGTCTTGTTTTAGTCGACGATGGAGCACATTGATCGTTGCATCGTTACCATTTCCAAACATGGCAAAAGCTCCAGCAACATCCTGTTGTTGTTGTTGCTGCTGCTGCTGTGTTTGTTGTGGCACGCCCACATCGTTGTAGAGTATGAAGACGCTGAGCTTGTAGGCAGCTTGTATGCGCTCTTTAAGCTCCTGCGATTTAATTGTTGAGGGCAAATCAATCTTGCCGGCGGCCAAGCGACGCAACATAATGCTCGGTATGCTAAAGTTAACGGCGCTTCGTATGTGAGACTCACTGTACTCCTGAGAGCCACGGCAATCGAGAATGAACAGCTTTTTTGCATCGCAGCTGGCTCTCAGCTCTGATTGGAGCCACTCTTTGCTGCAGCATTCGTACTCTGTTTCCGGCATCTTGAAAGCTTTTTTTCCGTCTTTTATTTTTGGCAAATGCACTCACTGCTCACTCACTCAGTAAAGTGTTTCTAGTGTTTTCTCGTTTTTATATTTCTGGGTTTTTTTTTTTGTGTTTTTATTGCACAAAAACTTTACAAATTTGCTTTACAACCAAAAGTTTACATCATCTGCTGCTGATGCTGTTGTTGTTGTTGTTGCTGCTGCTGCTGCTTGATTTGCCTGGCGCACATTTTTTTTGGATTTCTGCTGCTTCTGCTTTCCTTTTTGTGTTGTGCTTCTACTCGCACACAAACAAACATACACACATACTCGCGCACGCAAGCAAGCAACGAAACACAATTTTTTTTACAATGAAATCTTTTTTTTTCAGTTACGTTTTGTGTAGAATTTTCCCAAGCGCTTTTCTGTTTTTTTCTCTCTCTCTCTCTTTACCACTGAGTTTGTTTATAATAATAAAATTGCATTTGTTGTTATTTATTTGGCATTAGTTGTTTGAAATTTTATTCACACTGTGCTTTTTTCTCTGTTTTTGTAACGCACTTCAATTCTTGTTTTTTTTTTTATTATGTTTTGTTGTAGGCTCACATTCACACACACACGCACACAAGCCCGCCAAATCACTACAGTGTATGTATCGCTGTTAGTGTATGTGTATTTCGAAGCAAATGAAATAAACAGAGCCTAAAAAACGCGCACTGACCGAACAATGAACACCGTACGAGCGGGCAACTAGCGACACGATGCAGATTCGATGAAGGAATGAAAAAATAAACGAAAAATTGCCCACAGTTCGACGCTAGCAGAATGTTAAACATACTGCTAACATAATGTTAAGCCAGATTCTGTTGCACTCTCACAACCTGTTATTGCGCTCTCAGGTCGAGTTTGTTGCCGTCAGTTTGCCGCACATTTTACCTTAAAACTTTGCAAATGATTTGCTGTGAATTGTTAATTCTGAACTACTCATCGTGAGCTGAAATCTCGATTGTGTACTTGTCGATCTTGTTTAAAAACGTTTCGAGCTTCAATATTCAGCGGTCAAGGAAGGAGAAATAAGCCCATTTATTCTGGAGCATATTTCTAGAGTTCCTGCTGCGTTAACAGAAATACCTACAATGACAGCAACCAGCGACAGAGACCAGTTAACATATTACATTGTCTCTGACAAGTGAGCGGCCGCCTGCACCAGCAGCACCCACACAAACACATAGATGAGCACAAGAAGAGGAGAGAGAGAGAGAGTGAGATTTGAATTTAACAGAAGTTGAGCGCGTGTACACTGAGGCCATTAGGAAATTGGCTGTCACCTATATAAATGATTAGTGTCATCTAATTGAAATATGAAATGAATGTACTTAAATGAAAAAATAAATATTAATTGAATAAAACATGTGTGCGTAGTTATTGTTAAGTACTATTAACTATTAAAGCAGAGTTGTTTGGTATTTAATTTAATTTATTCAAGTTTTCTAACTGACTTTTTGAACTGCTTTCTGCTCTTTGCTCACCTTACACACTCTCCCACTCTCACCAACTATCAGTCTCTCTGTCATACGTTGTGACTGTCCTGCTCTCGCTCTCCCACAACAGCAGAGTAAGAGCAGAAACCTCGCATGTGCGCATAGCACACGCTCATAAGTTTGTGTAAAGTTCATTGATATTTTTGTGCATTGGTATGCGTTGAATGCGTGTGTTGATTCATTGAGCTCGCAGCGAACTAGCGGCGGGCCTGATATATGGCTTTGAATATGCATTGTGTGTTGTCTGTGTGTGTGTTTTGTTGCTATGTAGAGACCATTTATGTACAAATTTACATGGTACATATATAGATAGTCTACATATGTACACATCAACGAATGCTTATGAATGCGAAGCCACTGGTGCAAAAATGTATAGTTAAGTGAGGAGGGTAGGGGAAAATTGGCATAAAGTGGAAGCTCTCAACTAGGCAAATGTTGTGCGGGGCGGAACTCAACTTTCAAGTGGTGTGACTGTTAAGTGTACTGCACCCAGAAACTCATCAATGAAGTCAACACATTGAGCAAACTCTCCAACACTCACACACTTGTGCACACGCACATGTATGGGCGAAGTATACAAGGACATGGTTGCCAACAGGGTCGACGTTTGGAGACAAGCACAATGTTTAAATTTATAACCGTGACCCTGATATTTGAAAAAAGCGACAACAACAACGCAACAGCAGCAGCAGCAGCAACGAGCATTTCAAGGATATGCCTATGCGCGTGCACAAAATATCTCCAAAAAGCTGCCCCCAAATGCCGACAACAACAACAACACTAACACTAGAACCTAACCTCAAAGCGCATGTGCCGTATACAAGAGATATCAAAAAGAAGGTAGGGTAACGGTAACTAACATACAAGTATGTATGTGTATGTGTAGTCTGCACAACGTGCTTTTTATGTACACAAAAACCGACAACGGTGACAGCTACAAAACTGTGTGACTCGAAACGAACGAAACGAAACGAGAAAATTTTCATGAATGAAAGTCCCACGCAAACAGAGAAACGTACCCCCCTCTCTACCCCCTCTCTCCACACCCATTATCCCACTCGTGTTCTTACACTTATTTGCGGCACAGCAACACACAAAAATCAATGCGAAAAAAGCCCACGCATTTACCGTTTAAGATGAAAGCTAAAAGCTGAAAGGAGCGGGAGATTAAGAAGAAAAAAACCTTTTACGCCTGGAAATAGAAGAGAACCCGCGTGGGCGAGTCTTGGTAACAAGTTGAGAGAAAATTGAAAATTAGGTAAGCGCCTGTGGCATATAAATTTCGCTCAACCTGGCAACATCAAAGTGTAGTCAGTGCTATGGCCTTGAAAAATGAAAAGCAAAGCAACGCCCACAAGGTCAGCCAGGGACGCGCCCCAAAAAGCAAACCCAAAAGAACTATGTGGCCGATAAGGTCGATTGGCCTTACAACTTTATCTATGGCTAGAATGGGATTCCTTACAATGCTGACTAATAAGCTTTAAAGCTCTGACTCAGCTGCTCCAAAAAAAAAAAAAAGCAAAAAAACATTGAACTTTAATTTGATTTGATTTGGAATACTATATATAAATTGTGATTGTGCATTGAGCTATTGTAAAAGTGATATCATAAGCCAATCTATTACCAAATATGTATTATAGCACACACAAAGAGAACTAGCTTTATCTCAAAATGTGTCAATGGAAATGCTTTTGTCATGCTCATTGTCATTTACGTTGTGAAAGGAAGTGAAAACTTGTCGAAGCAATCATTTTGTCTTTTGTTTCATTCGATTTAATGTGAATTCTACTAAATTAAGACGCATTTTCATATATTTTGAAACGGTTCTTGGAAATCCAATTGCAAATTTTCGTTAAAACTTTCTGTCAGGGAAATGATTAATTAAATAATTCTTACTAAAAGCTTCAATTCGGCAAATTGATATAAATAGAAAGTTATTAATTGGATAAAAGTCAAAAAATATTAAATGAGTATTATAAACGTTTGTTCAAGGTCATCTTTAAAGCTTTTTTGGGGACATTTTCATATTTAAAATGATTGTAAAGCATATAATAATATGCAATATGATATATTGGGATTGTTTTTTAAGGTGATTAAGATTGTTTTAAGACAAAAAATGGCATTGACTAAAGGTAACTTCGACCTAAATTTAAGAACTAACAAAAGTATTAGGTGCAGTAAGAAAAAGGGAATGTTAAGGGGAAGTAATTGACTAAATTAAGAATATGGAATGATTTATGAACAAATCGGTTTGAATTTAATCAATCTGGATAGCTAAAACCAAGAATGATCTTACTTAGATCAAGTAAATTAGAGATTGTATTCATTTTGGAACGTATCTGGATTCAAGTAAGAAAGTTGTGGTAATAAGAACTGTTGTTCAGAAAATCTTAATTCCAGTAGAACTGTCTTAAAGCTACCTTTCTGATTAAAATTAATTGAAATTTTCATGGTATCCATTTAAAAGCCCAATGCCTTTTCTCCAAGACAAATAAAATAGTAAAATTCCTGAAAATATCGCTAAAGAAAAATGCAATTAACATAAAAAAACTAAAACTATTATTAAATATTGATAGAGCATTAACTTTAATGTTCCACCCGTACGCTTTGCCACATAAAATTGCTCATATGAATGCGATAATGATGCATGCCTCTTTTGTTGCACTTACCCCCAAACCCAGCAGCGTCACATTATCACCAAAGTTACTGACCTAAAGTAATGCGAATGCGATTGAGAGCTTGAAATGTTGGAAACAAGCAAGAGATACGCTCACTCACATTAAACTGCCATACTTCCGGTCTGATCTGCAGCATTCCACAGCTACAGCAAAGACAGCAACCCACATAAAACAACTATCTCTTTCTCTCTCTCTGTCTCTCTCTCTCTTTCAATTCCAAACTGATTCATGGAACGGATGTTTGTGGGCGCCACAGTCGGGCAATTGGCAAACGGCGATCAACGCTTTTGACGTTATTTCTCGAATTCGTTTCGTTTTTTTGACCAAAGCCGGCTGCTGCTGTTGGCGTTTGTTGAAACGTTGAAATGACGTCACAGTTAGCTGCCTCAACTGACGATTGATGTGAAACAAAACTGACTAAATACATACTTTCTCTTCGTCTGTTCTGGTTCTGAGTGACTCAACTCAACTCAATTCAAAGAATCAAAGATTCAGTTGGCAGCTTTTTATTGCCACGTGCTGTTCGCTTTTAGGACACCTACGCTTAAATAAAACGAATCCCTTTGACGTCATTGCCAGGGCAGCTCATAAAGTTTCAGTTGCTGCATCGATTACTTATCATAGCTTTTTTCATGGCTTCCCTCAAGCCATGGCTTCAACCTCGCCAAATTACATTATATTCTTTGCTGTTGCTTTTATTTTCTTGGTTAGTACTTTTAAACTGAAGCTTTGAGCAGAGAATATGCTCTCAATTGGTGCCGTGGTTGGGGCTAACGAAGGTTAATGCGACTGTATTTGACCTTTCGGGTCAAGCCGGAGGCAAATTAATGGCGCGAATTGAAAGTGAGAGCGAGAGAGAGCGCTTTGCGAATTAACTGTACATTGTGGTGTAGAGTTGTGTACTTTACTCAAAAGCGCA
Organism: Scaptomyza caliginosa; assembly: GCA_035044725.1. Lineage (NCBI taxonomy): Eukaryota > Metazoa > Arthropoda > Insecta > Diptera > Drosophilidae > Scaptomyza > Scaptomyza caliginosa. The sequence continues at coordinate 941,116 of JAWNNR010001059.1, read as the reverse complement.
GCTTTGACGCTCCCTTTTTTTTCTCGCGTCTAACTGTAATTAATACAGAAACAACAACAGTTGTGGAACGGCGTTGTTTCAATTGCCGCCAATTGAATCAATAAACCAAAATTGTGAACTTTTCAATTGTGAATGCTTGTTGTGGTTGTTGTTTTTGTTTTCTGGCACTTCCGTTGTGTGCGCTTCATTGCGTTTTTTGGGTGTTTGCAATGGGTTGGCAGGGCCGTTAATTATGTTGACCCAAGTAATTTGTAAATCAAATGTGGAGCGTGCTTGCCGTCGTGTGGGCGTCGCATAAAACTGCGCCGTCATCAGTGTGCCAAACCAAAAAAAAAGATAAAAACACTTGGATATTGTAATTTGCCACACGGCCCACGCAACAGCAACAGCAGCAGCCTCGCCAGGCCAAAATATACACACAGAAAGAGACAACAAAGCATATACGTATGTAAATGTGTGTGTGTATACATTTTTGATAACGCGCTGCGGAATTGCACACCCACGCAACCCTGGCACGCAGGCAGCGACGCTGACGCCAACGCCAACGCCAACGCTGACTCGAAACGCCAGCAGCAGAAGCAACGTGTCTTCCAGCACGCCATTCATTTCCACCCGCAACAAAGCTGTGCGTATTTCTTTTTCTTTTTTTTTCCTTTTTAAGAGACAGTGTGAGTGAGTAACTAAAACACAGCAACGGCAGCTGGGCAGCAACAGTACGCATTCCATTCAGCCAACGTGGGCGATTTTCATTTCCCTTTTTTCTGCTTCTTTTCGTTTTCAACTGCCACCAAGCGGCTCCATATTTATTTTACATACATACACTTACTTGTGTACATACTTATGTATGTGTGAGTGTGCACTTGAGCGTGTGTAGTAAAAATGGCAGCGAAACTTATGAATGAAAAGCTGGAATGTCCGCGTGGGCTTTTAAAAGCTTTGCCCCATTGGGCGTTGTTTGTTGGTTTTCGTCTATACATACAAACAACCAAGTTATGTTAAATTTATTTTTGTCTATTTTGCATGCTGTGTTCTGCTGCAATAGTAAAAAGAATAAATCCATTTTATAGCAAAGCTCTGTTACCGTACCCCTTTTATCCGATACACACACCATTTTATAACAAGTGTAGAAACTGCCCACTTGTTGCATTTTAAACAGCCCTCGTACAAAGTGTAACTGCCAGACTCGCAGCACGAGCGTAACAATCGATACGCACACATTTCGATAGACTGCCATCACTAATGGGTTCATTAGCTTCTTGTCTCGTCTCCGCCTCCCACTTCAACAAAACCCACTTTTCCCCCCAAAAAACGTTTTCGACTGGTGTATTTGTATTGTTTGCATTAAAACAAACGGCGTCGAGCGTCGAGGTCGTCTGCCTTGTGTGATAAATATATATATACATTTTGTGAAATAGTCTGCGTCATTTTGCACCCGTCGCCTGCAGCAGCCTTGTTAGAAGGAATTCAAATTCAAATTGCAACTATGGAATCGGATACGACGGAAAAAGAAAGTACGGTGCCGGTGATTAAGCCAACAATACAAGAGCTGCAATCCCCACTCTCCCCGTCGCTGCAAAGTGAAAGCAAAGGCGAGGCGACGCCACCGCCAAGCAAACGACTGAGAATTGCAAGCGGCAAGAAGGATGATGAGGACGAAGAGGAGGAGGAGGAGGTGGCGCCACAACTAGTTGCCATAGAGCGGGCACAGAGCACACAGAGCAGTCTGCGTAAATTCAGCAAAATACCCGTATTCATTGTGGACTATCACAACGATGTGCTGGAGTTCATCTATCGCTGTCTGGCCACACGTCATCTGCCTCTGGAGCGCAATGTGTTGGTGCATTTCGATTCGCATCCCGATTTGGTTGTGGCAAGAGATATACCAGCCAGTGCCAGCTACGACAAGGACATCATGTTAAACGAACTAAGCATTGAGAACTGGATTATGCCTACTCTCTATGCAGGTAAGTCTCACTTGGTTATCTCAAATGCTTAGTAATCAACGTCTCCGACAGGTCACTTTGATCGGGTTGTCTGGCTGAAGAACTCGTGGTGCCAGCAGATACCAACGGGCAAACATGAGTTCAAAATTGGTCACAAAGACGATCGAATTGGTGTCGATTGTCCGTTGGATTATTTCATAGCTGAGGGCAACTATTGCACCAGCGATGAGCTGCAGGAATCTCGCACAGTGCAGCTGCAGGTGCATGATGCGGACACGGACACACTTGATCCCGCACAGTTCTTGACGCTTGACGATGCAGCTGGTTTTATACTCGACATCGATTTGGATTTCTTTAGCACATCGAATCCGTTTCTGGAGATCTATAAGGATGCCAATTGTTATGCTCAACTAACCGAGATCTTTCACTTTGAGAGCGTGGAGCCGGCCAAGCAGGCGGGCACAGCCACAATAGCGGACTACTGTCGAACGGCAGAGACGCGGCAAAAGCAGCTGGAGGCACTGAAGCGCATCTTCTGGCATCTGGAGGAGCAGCGTAGCTTTGACGGGCTGGAAAAGCCCGACGAGACAGTCATAACACCTGAGATTTATGCCAAAATTGTGCATCTGGCCGAACAGCTGCAGGCCAAGTACCCAGACGATGAGATTGACTGGCTGCTCATCTTTGATTCCGGCAGCACAACGGATAACAATGGCTTGCCACATCACATAAGCAGCAGCAAAGAGCTGGAAGATTACTTTGCGCACTTCAAGCGCTTTCTGCAACGTTTGCCAATACCACCGGTGGCCATCACAATGGCACACTCAGCTCAGGATGACTACTGTCCACAGGATCAGGTGGCGTTTATTGAGGAGCAGGTGCTGCGATTGCTGCGCGATGTCTTTGGCGACAAGCTGCACGAGAAGGCCATACTCCACTATATGGATGATCCGTGGGATGTGATGAAGCTCTAAGCACTAATCTGATATATATATATATATATAGAGAAAGTCTGCTTCAAAATTAAGATGATAGTGATTCCACAACGATTGCAGCAAGATTAAGAATTAACTTCATGCTAACTATTTTTTATTAATATCTTAATATACGAAACGTATTTATTATACACATGAAAATGGAACGCAACGAAAATCCAGATACATAATCCACATTTTTCCCATTAAGCGTGATTATAAATTTAACGCAATAAAATAGAAGACAATTTCATAGAACTACTTATTTATATTTTAAGGAAACTTAACTAAAGATAATCACGATTTAATGAACATCGCATAAACGAACTAAATAATACAAAATGTTGCCAGCTATTTTGAGGCTCCTCTCTCCACAAGCAAAACCAAATTTGGGCTAGTAATCAATAGTGGGCTCAAACTTATTGCAGTAACATTTTGTGGTTCACTCAAAGTGGAAGCAATACAGAGAGTAGGTTTTTGTACTTAATCTAACTAAAAACTTTGTTCACTTAATGGCAATTGTTTAAACTAAAACTAAACTCTTACAACTCCTGCTTATCACCTTTGCGTTTCTTGTTTGGCTTTTGCGGCAGCAGCTGCTCCTTGAGACACTCACGCTCCTCCTGACGCTTCAGCACATGATCCTCGCACAGATGCTGCTGTAGGGATTTGTTCTCCTGCAATTGGAAATACCAATCACTGATGGCATCCTCGTATTCCTCGAGCATATTTTCACACTGGTTCTTCATCTGTGTCACTTCGACGGGCGGTTTGTCCCACAGCTCGTACGGTATGCCCAGATCGACCTTGACGCCTTTGTCCACCAGGCCGTGCAGTGTTTGGAATGTCTGGGACATGCCCTTGGCAAATCTGGTGCTATCCGTGCGCTCCTTGTGCAAATTGTATTCCAGCACACGCTCGCATACATTCTCCAGGGACTCGAGCAGGCGCAGTTCGCTGCGTCTGTATTCGGTGCGCTTTTTGGGACGCACATCGTCCACGGAGTAGCCAGTTTCGATAACATCGTGCGATTTGCCGGTTTCGCCTAATCTGGCTTCCAATTCGGCTGATAGAATTTTACAGGCTTCGCAGCGATTTGCATAGCGTACGCCCTGTTCCTCTTCAGCGGTTTGTTCGCTGCTTGAGTCCCTTAGCAGGACGAAAAGTAAAATGATAGACAAATAGCGCAACATGTCCAACAGCTGTTAAAAAAATACTTTATCAACAACTGACGTGTGATAATCGAAAATTTGCAATAATTTTGCTGTGCAGTAGCATCTTCTTTTATTTTTGCCATTCACATAGGTTTTGCCGGCAAAGCATAAAACTTGTTATCGATAACTTCTGTTGCTTATCATGCGCGCGCTGAATTTGAAATTTAAGGCCTGGCTGCCCTAGGCAACGGCCATTGAAGCCAAAACAAATACACATTAGCCCCCAATCCCCAATGTCTGAAAAAAAACTAAAAGTTTCAGTTGAAGCATTCAACAATGCCAAACAAGCGATTTTATATGCGTCTTGAACTGCAGCTTCATGCGGTTGGTAACATTCGATTCAAATATTTATCCTTATCATTAAAATTGTTTATACTTTTGATTAGGTTACCTGTCCGGGCGTCTGGCTGTGCTCACACGGCTATCTGGAGGCAACTGTCAAGACATTGGGCTACTACTTCCGCACTGGTGCCATGGAACCCCGCTTCCCCATGCTATGCCACGATCACTTTACCATGGAAGGCTACTTCAGAAGTGTCAATTCGCTGCAACAGATGCGAGAGCTGCTCAACTCCGAGCAGCTGGAAATAACACTCTGGCAAAACGGTCGCCGTCTGGCCTACTACGTGGGAAATCTATCAGATGCAATGCAACCGCCAATTCCTCGCCTTAGCTGCGCACACGGAGACATTGTTCAACTGTTAATGAAGGCAACGCCCGCCTTTCCCGGCATCATAGCACCAAAGGTGGAGCTATCGGCAGAACTGAAAACGCAGGACAAACGTCGTTGCTTTTGTAACGTGGATCTGCAGCGTTCGTTGGGCAATCGTCATGCGGAAAGCCGTTGCCTGAGTCGCCTGGAGCCGCCACGCAAACAGCAACGCGTCTGTCATTCCAAGCAATCCAAATGTGCGCCGAGCAGCTCCAGCTACAGTTATCCAAGTTCATCGGAGCAGCAGTTGGAACGCAGATTATCCAGCTGCTCGAGTAGCACACAGGTTAGCAGCCAATCCCAGACACTAAGTCAGCAATCAAACTCGACGCAGTGCAGCCACTTTGCATTTGATCTTAGTGGAGCGACGGAGCATCTAAAGAACTGCCAAATCTGTGTAGCGTACAGCAGATTGTTTGCAAATAGATAAAATATAAAAGTGTATATAAGTGCTTATATTAAAAATGTATAATCAGCTACAAGGTTGCTTTAGAGGTAGACGGAGAAATCCGTTTGGCCAAAGACCAGTACAATCAGTGTGATAATGAGATTATAAGGCGTGGCACGTTCCAGCTCATGTGGCTGCAACTCATTGCGCAGCAGCACACAGGCTCGTGCTATATACCGCAAGGTGCTAAACACGTGTGGTTCCAATGGCAAATGCAGGCAAGCCAGTGTGGCATATAACCAGCGCGCTAGCCAAGCGTCCTCCAGCAAATCAATTGGCTTTGCAGCAGCAGCAGCAGCAGCAGCTGAAGAAGTGCTTGGCTCATCAGTGGCAGCAGTTGAGTTATCCGACTGCTGCAACCATTTGCTTAGCATCTCCAGCAACAGCTCCAAGTCGCTTTGACTTAGTCGCAGCAGCGTGCTCAGCAGCGGTTGCTGCTTACGACAGAATTGCTGCCATTTGTCCACATCCGTGGTTAGTGGTGGCTCAATGCTCTGGTCATACTGCTGCACATTCAATTCCATACGTATTGTGGCAACTCTAGAACGTGCCTCCTTAAAGCATTTGCTTTGTGCTTGACGCCATTCGGGCGTTGGCAATAGGCACTTGTGTATTGGCAATGGAGGCTACAGCAAAAAGCACAATCATTACACATTTAAGCCATATAATTAGGTCTTACTTACGCTGCTTAGCAATTCAAATCCATTGGTTGAAATATTATTTTTGATTTTTGTGGAACGTTTTGTGACAACAGCGGGACAACGTTTTCGTTCGTAGATCATATGCATGAGGTACTCCTCGCCGGTTTGTGGCGGTTTCTGTGGATCAAAGTTTTCATCTGGTTCCCGTATTTCCAGTGCCTGCAATTGAAATGTTTCTTCATCTGATTGTTTTTGCATTTTATTGCTTTGTTAATAAGGCTGCTGTTTAATTTATTTCGCCGGCAAGAATTGCCTATCGGAATGAATTGATAACTTTTAGAGATGTGTTTCATGCATAAAAGTATAAAGCAAGCGTGTATGTATAAATAGCGTATCCCTAGTATCGATGGCTTGCGGTATCGATAGCCAACACAGCTGTTATGCCGATATTTTTAGTGAAGAAGGCGCCAAAATAAATTATATTCTATTCCCTTTGCACTCTAAACATTTTTGCTTTGCATTTACTATTGAACTATAGGAGTAGAACTAAACAAAGCAGATTCAAAACAATGTTGCCACCTTCTTGAATAAAATATAAATACATTTTATTACTTACATAACCTATTTAATAATGAGCGTGTACTGAAAAGTCTGCTTTATTTATTAATGTAATGTACTACCTTACCTCAATTGAGCGTAGATGGAGGCACTTGTGATATTATCAAGCTTGTGGACCTCTTAACTACACTGTCTTAGCCAACATGTTGTATACGCAATCACAATACCCCAATTGGGCACGGCTAATAACAGGCTATAAAAAGGTCCGTTTCATAATTGTCCTATGAGTGCTCAGGTGCCGACAAGGACTTCTTATTGTCCATGCGGACACAACCTTTTGTGTGTGTGTATGTGGCAGCTATAAAACAGACGTAAGAAGAAAGTTGCCCCCGCATTTAGCTGTCAAGTACAGTAAGAAACAAGCAGTCCAGGCAACCTGTGTGCATAGTTTGGGGCTAAGTAGATAATATTCGAGGGTGGCACTCTTCTTGTAAGTACTTTCATACAGTTTCTCTTGTGTTGAACGAACCAGAAAAAACGGCGAAACGAATACAAATCCATTGAATTTTGTGGATTCTGCCAAAAATTAAAATTGTTTATTAAATTTTCTTATTACGTTGCAGGCTAAGTGAAGTGTAATTTAATATTCATTAAAAAAACAAACAACACAACAACAACAATACATATACACTTAAAGCCAAATATTAGCCAAGGGCCAAAACGTAAAAAAAAAACATAAACACAACTAACAACAACAAGAATAACAAATAAAATAAACTGCAGGTATTGCACATAAATATGTACTTATATATATATATGTGTGTGTGTTTGTTTGTTTGTTTGTTGTTCTGTGTGCAAATGGTTTAAAAATGTGAAAACTGAATTTGCCTAAAGGCTCCTTTTGTGAATGTAAAGGAATGAAAGGAAACCATTAAATATTTGCTTAAAATAGGGTAAAAAAAACTAAAAGAAAAATTAAATAGAAATGCTACTTTATATATCTATATTAAACTATATATTTTATTAGTTATTTGTTGCATATTGAAGTCAGGTTTTTTAGTGTAGAAAGCAACTTTAAGCCATATGTATTGGTAAAATCGTTTATCTTGGCTTTAAAGTTTTTCAATACATTTTTTTCACTTGCTTTCTGTATTAAAATTTAAATAAATTCTTCAACTTGTTTTTTATATTAAAACCTAAATGATTTGTTTAATTAAACAGCAATGAAATAAGCCTTTTAAATAAGAGAATAGAAAAAAAAGTTTTCATGTTAATGCACAACAAACGTGCCTAAAATCTTAAGCAAAATTCCCAGTCTTATATACCCCTTTATATATATATTAAATAACTGACTATATGGAACTGAGTTAGGCAGCTGACGGCAGACATTGTGTCGCTGTCGCCGTTGACGCTTCAGGGCGACTCCTCCTCTGATCCTTCCATTAGACATGCTGCCAGTTGCTGTGTCCACTCGTCTTTTGTTTCGCTGACTGCCACTTTAACAATTGTCTCCGCTTTTGTGTTTTTTTTTTGCTGCACTGTTTTTTGTGTGTTTTTTTCTATTCGTTGCTCTGCTTAAATCTAGTAAACAATGGCTAACTAATTTCTATTGCTGTACAAAGCAATTTTTGAGTTGTGACAACGCATGCATAAAATATGTACACACAAATTCTATATGTAGCACATGTCTCGAAGGTCTTAAACACACACAGACGATGTTTAACAGCCTCCAAACAAATTGGCTAACGAAAATGTTTTTTGTGTGTATTTTATCAACATTTATTTACCCGCCCGAGTCCCTTAACCCTTATTTTTCTGTGTATTTTTAATCATTTTTAATTGAAAAGACGAAAAGGTTCTTAAAGCGCAAGAAATACAATAAATATATATATATATATATGGCCTTTGCTTGTTAACGTTTCGTGTCGATTTAATGATTAAAATCAAATTAAATATTCTTTAAACTTTATTTTAGGTTTGTCAAACTTTAGCTGGCGCAATATTAATTAATTATTCTTTCACTTTAGACATTGATTTCTTTCAAAGCAATTACCTTAAACTGTGTCCTCCACATTCACCTAGCAATTTATACAAGTTTATATATAGGTATTTCTATGTGCAACTGAGCTCGTTTTGGCCGCTCGACAATTTTTGAATCTTTACAAGGCTCACAGACCATCAAGGACACAAACGAAACGTTGAGAGTCAAGGCTGCAGTTTGCTGCATTTTGCAACAAGTTTCACAAAAATTTTTTCTTGTATGCCCCACACACACACACACACACACACACACACACACACCTGGCATTTGCTTTGCTTTGCTCTCAAGGCGGCTCGTGTGTTTCACTGATTTTCGCTGTGTGTTTTGGTGTTGGCTTAACCCACATCCTGCCCGTGCCACATTAACTCTGCTCTTTGCCGCCTGCCGCCTGCCTACCACTTTTCAAATCATCCACATCCGCATTCGCATCCGTCGCTTACCAACCTTGAGAGCTAAAAATATGCCCAACCAGAGAGCCATATCAAAAGACCAAAAAAAAACAAAAATAAAAAGTATGTTGAGCATTTTTAATGCAAGTGGCGGCGTCGGCGGCTAACACACAAACGAAAAGGCCGCATAAAATGGACATTTATATTACATTCACATGTGTGTGTGTGTGTGTGTGCAATGGTTGGGGGCATTCTGAATATGAGTAACAACTGGAATTTGACTACATTAGCTTTGCTCATTTGTCATATGCGCATATTTACAGCTACTACTATTTTTTTGACAATCTATTATTTTATTGTGACATTCACTTAAATTTTTTTGTTTTCTTTTATGGTTGAAGTACGTTTGAAAACGTTGCGTAAAACATCGATACATGTGTGTGTGTGTGTGTGTGTGTGTGAGTCAGTGTAGCTGAGTATTCCACACAGTCTCGTTTCCGGCCATGGCTGGCTATGCGGCCATTGAAATGCTTTTGCTTTTACTTCTGTTTCTGTTTCTGCATTTGTGTTTTGTTGTTTTCTTTTTTTGCTTAATTATGCACTAGATTCACACAAAAGCCGAGGAACGCGCCACAGGGAGACAGAAGGAAAGAGAGAGGGGGAGAAAAGCAGTTTGTTTAATGCCTTCCCTTATACATCAATATGATGAATGATACGCATTTTATTTAGCTGGTGTACAGTTGTCAGCTTTTGCAAATATTGACAAGGAGTTTATAGTGTTTGTTAAGGCACAATATGCTATTGTCGAGTAATGTATATACATATTCTTCCACATAATTGCTGCTGCTAATCCGGTTTGTCTTTTCTGCTGTGTGTCCTTGCAGCGAATCAAATCCCACACGCCCGAAACGAGAGCAAAGTTTCCGGTTCGTTGATTTTGTGCCGCACTCATTCGACCAGAGAGAAAGATAGATAGAATGAAAGTAGAAAAGACAGACAGATAAAGTCGTATATGACTAATTTTCCGACAAATCTAATTGATTTTGCTTAATTATTTAGATTACGTTTTGGCTGAATATGTGACCGGCAAGGATAAGCAATTTATCACCGAGAAACGTATTAAGCTCTTAAGTTGAGGCAATATATACTCTATATATATATGAGAATTTTTAGCTAAAGAAGTCGCAGCTGAGATTGAATTATCTACACACACGCACACTCACGTTTTGTGTTTGCCTTTGGCTTGGTTTGAATGCGACTGTAAAGTGCACCGCAAAATATTGCCAATTTTATGGCTCTGCAAATTAAACTTTTCATTCTCAATTGAAATCGATTCTATATGCATTGTGCAGGCTGTTATGCAAATGAGAAAGCAACTCGCTTTTATGCCAATGCTAAGTGGCTAAGCTTGCTTTAAGCGAGTTGTCCCAAATGGTACAACACTGCGGCTACGTGATATTTTCTAGTCGTAGAGTTAAACTTGTTTTAATTACAAATTTCCATTTAAACGGATTACTTTCGTTGGTATGACATTTTGTAAATGAAACAACTATAATTTACAATTTACACATCAGCAGATACTATTAATATTCATATTCCATTATTATGCTTGCCCAAAAGAAGTTCATAAATCATCATCAATCATGCCACATTTTCATATACATATCTACTTACCTGTCACTCACAACAAGAACAATCCTTTCAGACTAAAGTCAAGGATTAGGATAAAACAATATTGATTGTCATTAATAAAGAGAAAAAATATTTTGAAAATATTTATTGTTGCACGTTTCAAACTTACTTCAGTTACAGTTGTTGCGGGTTTATTTTAAATCTTTAGTTAATTGTTTTGTTTTGTTTTTTTTTCGCATGCTTTGGATAGTTTGGGTTTTGGCAAGCTGTTGTTGTAGCAACATTCGAGTGTGGACATTTAATATTTATGCATTTATTAGCACAGCGCCATATAAATATTTAGTTATGCCAAAAAAACCCAAACGCCAGGCCTTAATTAAACATTAATTAACGTCACGAGCCTCATCGAGCTGTGCAACAAGTATTTCATTCCGTTTTTCTATTTGTATTTTGTATTTTACAAATGTATAATTTATGCTTCTTGTTTTTTTTGGTAATTTTATAAAAAAGAGAGAAAAAAAACTTAAAACTTAGACCAGCATTTAATTTGTATAGTTTCGTTTTTATTTTTGTTATATTTTCTCTTTATATATATAACATTTAATTTAACATTTTTTGTTTGGTTTCTTTTATAAAATTGTTTGCATAATTTTTAAGCCAAGCTCATAGAAAGTGAAAATTGGAAAAGGCTCTGAGATTTATAGAGGTGTGGTTTTTATTTGGTTTTTCGTCTTCGTTTTTGTTGTTGTAAAATTGTTAGGAAAGAGTAAGGCAGCAAGTTTGAAGATGAGTTTCGAGTTGGGTTTGTTATTGGAAAGAGTAAGGCAGCAAGTTAAGAGTAGATAGACTTTGTATTCTTTCTGTATTCAGCAAGTGCTTTGTCACAATTAAGCCGCTTAAATGTACAATTATAAACATTCAAATATGTACTAGATATATTTGTCATTGTATAACTATAAATAACTACAATAATTATTGAAATTTGTATGCTTTCCGTTTGTTATTAATTAATTAATCTTAAATATCAATATTTTAGCCATCTAACAACTCAGTACAAATTTTATTTTTTCGATTTTTTTATTTAATGCACATCTAATTCGTTTTTGAATTGAATATAGCTTTCTAAACGCTTTTCTAATATTAAATAAAATATTTGAATTTATTCTAAACCCTTTCCCAAATTGGAAGGTATTAAGTTTTTTAAAAAAACGATTAAAAAGTGTAAATGTTTGTTTTTACACAAAAAAATATTCATTTTAAATAAATAGATTAAATCACTTGCCCTTCCAACCTTTAACCACATTAATGTGTAGAAGAACAGAAGAAAAACAATTTTGTAAATCGTTATATGCTCAAGTTGATTTTGAATTAAAAAAATTTATTAACTAGAAAATCATTTCGAAATTTATTCACGCAACTTTCGCCAATATGGTAAATTCGTATTCGAAATAAAACATTTATAGCTCAACAGTTAGTTAGTTAGGCACTTGAACGATGTCCAATAGAAAAAAGAAACATTTTCCCTACACTAAGAAATGCAAGAAATGACACGCGCGCGTTTTGCCAGCGAGTTTGTCGCGCGCGTTTTTAGCAGCATGCAGCATGCAGCATGTAGAATTAAGCAGCGCTTACGTTTAATATTTAATATCGTTATAAAAATACATGATTATGCTATTACGGCAATTGAAACACTTGCAAGCCATTTACAATTACGATTTGACTTTCCAATATATATATCTGTATGTATTTGTGTGGAAATTAGTTTTTTGTTTTTGCTCATTTGAAAAGTTTATCACAACAATTTTCGATACAATTTCCGCGCTGTTTGTCTGTTTGTTACCCAAAGTCGACCTCTCGAAGGCCCAATTGACTCCTGAACCCCGACAAATGTTTGCCCAGACTTCGACCAGCCGTTGTGGAAGCCAACAAGTTGGAGGCGGCAGACATGGCATACGTCGCCGTCTCCGTCTCCGTCTCCGTCTGCGTCTCCAGGCTTGTTGAGCTCGTCTGATATGTGGCGGTGTAGTCTGGCGTCGGGGCCAGGAGTAAACCTCACGTGCGCACAAATTTGTACACAATAAGAAAGACCATAAAGGAGATGGCCACAAGGACGACAGCGGTGACAACTTTGGCGCACGTATTCAAGCCCGATTCGTGAGGATTGAGCGGCCTGGAGCTGGTGTGCGTTGCCGATCTCCGGCGTTTGGTCGCCAGACCGCGGGCAAGCGCTGGGAATGCCAGCGACTGTGTAAAGGTCAGCTTGTGTATGGACTCGCTAAGCGAGTAGGGACCCACAGAGCCGCGCGCCGCCGCCCGGAGCAGCACGTACTCCAGATCAAGGGCATCGAACAGCGAATAGCGGGCGGTCATTGTCGATGAACGACGCCGTCCATCGTGCTGGCCATGTCCATGGGAGCGCGAATCGCGATCGGACTGTGGCTGCAGCCACGGATCGGAGACGCGCTGCTGTGCGCCCGCCGCGCCGACAGCAAGAGCAGAGGAGGAGCAGGCACCGCTGCTGGCGGTGGCAAGGCCGCCACTGCTGCTGCCACCGCCGCCAGCGACTGCCATACCTCCGCCCAGGCTGACCGCTGCCACGGATGTCAGCGACGACGTCGTCGACGACGAGGCCGAGCACAAACGCATATTGGTGGCCAGTCCATTGTCATGAAACTCATTTGCATCCTCAATCGATGTCTGATCCGGCGATGTTTGCGCCCGTTCCAATGCCGCCGCATGCTTCATTCTCAATGCAAACAGACGCGCATGATCCGGATGCAGCAGCGCACTGGACTTCCGGCGATAATTGCTGGCTCCACTGGGCAGCACACAGATGCTGTTGCGCATGTGACGCCGGCCCAGCGAGAGGCTCGGTGAACCCGGCGTGGGCGTACTGGTAGGCGAGACATGACAGGAACCGCCGCCCGTCTGACCGCTGGGCAGGATGTGTACGCCTGGCGGTGCTATAAACGCGTTTGGCGAGGGCGATGCCTGCACCGAATCTATTCCGGAATCGCCCGCATGCAGGGTATCACAGTACAAGGAGCTGCGTCTATCAGTTCTCAGTGTCAGATGATTGTTGTCGCGTCTTCCGTTGCTGTTGTTGTTGTTGTTGTTGCTGGTGCTAATGCTGCTGGTGGAAGCAACGGCCAGGTTTGAACTGTCCATATTTGTTTCCACAATGGCGGGAAATATGAAGGATTGGCCATCCGCTTCGCCGCGTGGTGAGTCCTGTAAATAGCAATAATAGTTGAGAAAAGTGACGATTGAATGGTGCTCCTTAAAGTGCGCTTGGGTAGATTGTGTTCTTACTTTTGTGTGTGTTCTTTTGGATACTTAAGCAATTTGTGCTGGTGGAATTGTTATTGTTTTGTTGTTAAATGTTTTAAGAAATGTTTAAAGTGGTTATTTGTTTTATACATATGTAGAATGTGCGAAAATTAATCAAAATCTTTACAAACTCTTCTTTTTATTCGCACAAAAACTAAGAACTAAAACAATTTGTAATCAAATTTCAAAATTATATTTTATACATACTTATTATCCTTTCAAATGTCTTTAACAATTGATAAATATTCAACAAGTCTACATTAAAGTTGTTACTTTAAAATTATTATTCCTACTTAAGGTTGAATAAATAATCTACATATTTTGACTATAGTCAAGACTTATATTTTAATCAAACTTTGAAGAACTGGAATGAATCTAAAAATGTTGCTATAATAATATATATATTTTTTAAATATACTTAATTGGTTTTTTATATTACCGATAAGTCTAAGCCTAAATTTGTTCTATTGCTATTGAATCTAAAATATTTTATAAGCTGAAACCTAAACTTTTAGAGCAAACCGATTCATTTTCGAGAATTACATATTGAAATAAAACTTTCTAAAGCGCTTCAAAATCATGCAGTGTTGTAAATGTTGGTAAGTTTTGAGTAAAAGTGCTTTATTACAAAAGTTTCTGTACATAATATTGATTAAACCCCAAATGTTGTGCATAGAAAATTTTAAATATTACAAAAACTGTTGATAAAATGGCCTAAAGAAAACGAAGTCTAACTAATAAAAATGTGTATTAAATACGCAAAAAACCTCTAGTAATATGGGGGAGGCATATTCTAATATTGTTTTGTTTTTTACACAATTTAGTCAAAAAGTAGTTGAAAAGAACGGAGCGAAAGGCTCGTTTGCTTTGAATAATTATATATGTTAATCGAGGCATGCAAAAAAAGGTCTACGATTTAGTTGTAGGTAGGAAATAAGTAAGTTAATATTTGGTAAAAAAGAGCAGACTAGAAGTAAGAGACTTGATGTATTTAAGTAGGAACGAAAAAGCATACCCGCTGGCCCTCGGGGCCGCTGTTACGACGCAACTGTACGAAGCCCTCCTGGCGCAAAAGCGGCTACCAAACCAGAAACCAGAAACCAGAAACAAACCAGCAAAAAACCAGGAATCAAAACCAACAAACCAAACACGCAACGCACACACAGAAACATTGTATAGTAGTAGTAGTAGTAGCATTAGTAGTTGAATTTTTTGCACAAGAGGCAGATGGTTTTTATTTTTTTTGATTTTGGTTTTGGTCGGGAGTGAAAGAGAAAAGTTTGAAAACAAATTAACACAAAATGCACATAAAAAAAAAAACAACACAAAACATGAGAAAACGAAAGCGTGAAACAACAGAAATCATTTTTCATTATCTCAACTGTAGTACACACACACTGACGCACACACACACTCACACGCACTATCGCACACATACAGTCAGAGAAAGAAAAGCGACAACTGCAAAAGTTGTCTGTTGATTGTGCCTACCTGGCTGGGCCACACTTGCAACAGGGGCAGCGAACACGATGGTTTGTTACTAGTCGATGTGGTGGCGCCACCACCTCCAACCGCTGCCGCTGCCGTGGAGGATGACGTTGTACCAGACCCCTGGGAGAGGCTGGTGTAGTGCAGATGATTGAAACGCTGTGCATCGTTGGCCGGTTTCGTTCGCGTCGGACTCTCATAGCCCGTGGATTCGTCCGAGGATGTTGTTTTCGGTGAGCGCCAGAATCGCTTCAGGCGCAGTTCGCGCCTTTTTTCTTGTTTCTGTAAAACAAAAAACAACAAAATCGATTAACACCACTCAATTAATGTGTTCAATGCTATTTTAAAAGCTTTCAATTAGAGTGCATATTGTTTTAATGTTTATACGAAGCATAACGAACTGAATTTAACGTTTATAGTAATTTTATTGAATGTTTTATCTCGTTTTGAGATTTTATAAAATTTTTTATTGCTTTATTATATTTATTTAATATATTTAATATTTCTTACATAGTCATAGTCGTATACTTATTTTTTAAAAGTATTTTATTGCTTTTAAGTTAAAATGTATTCTTTTTAAACTTGAATTAATTTTCACAGCCTCTCAAATTTTTACAAAGTTTGCTTAACTAAAATCTTTTCGCATAGAATTCAGTTTGCATTGATTTAATACTACTGCGAATCAACATCATATTTTTACTGCAAACTCGTAATATTTTATAGTTATTTCATTTTATAGCTTTCTTGTTTCTTTCCATTGTAAAATAGTCTTAAAAGCTAAAACGCTTTAAATAGTTTTATATGATTTAACTGTCTGGTTGGATGACGTCCATACAATTTTAATATGCCTACAACATTCAATTAAGTTGCCAAATTCCAAATGATGATTCATTAAAAATCCCTTCACGCCTCGACTGGCAAAGCAATTACGAGGTTTCGTGACCCAAAGTACATCATGCTTAACTGACATATCACGATATGTTATCGCAATCTACGACTTGCGTATAACCGCCATATATATGTTGGCGTTGCCAATTTACTGAAATATTTACTCTAACACCAGCAGCACCCACACGTGTGGGTGTTGTTGTGTGTGCGTGTTAAACAAACCACAATGCACTTTTATCCAGTGCTAATAAATATTTGTGTTTGCCTTGTTGCCAATTTGATGCAGCGGCTTTTCTCTTTCTCTGTGTGTGTGTGTGTTTGTGTGTGGATAAAACCTGTCAGCGGTATTATATTTGGGATTTGGTTGTACATTTTATTTTATATTCTATCGTTGTTATTGTTTTGTGACTTTATTATTGCATTTTATGTGAGTTTAGTTGTTTCCATATCGAAAATTGTGTTATACAATTCGAAAATAATTATATCTATTTGACAGCCCTAGCAGGGGTTTTGTTTAGTCAAGCGTATTGTTTTGCTGCTAATTGGTAATTAATTTACATTTTATTTGTATGTATTTCCTGGAATCGAACATGTTTAAATATGGTTGCACATTGTATTTACCTGCATATTTTTTTGAATATCAAATCCGTTTTATTTGTTCGGTGTTTCATCCCCAGTCTGTTGTTGGCGCAACACGAAAATCGATGGAAAACTGCACAGGCATAGATTCTGCAAAAACAAATATAACAAAAGGGAAAGCAAACTATGAGAGCAAGCAAAAATGTCATCATCATCATTTGTTTGTAGCTATTGCAATGTACTTGTAGCAGTCTCCAAGGAGCTTGCATACGTCTTCCAATGGGAATGCAATTGCGACACAAACAAACAAACACACACACACACACATAAATATACATTTCAATTACTTGCCGCACATCACGTGCTTTTTTCAAGTTCAGCAGCTACCAAAACGCATAAATAGAAAAAGGAGCAGTAGCAGTAGCAGTAGCAGGAAACAAGCCTTGACTGTGTCGACACATTAACACATGACAAGGACAATGGAGAATTGAGAATGGCGATGACGCCATTAGTGTTTGACAAGGACATTTGACTCATAGAACATTGAGACCAATGTGACCAACATCGTTTCTCATCCTCAAACAGCAGCATTGGCTGCTCTCTGGTCAAGTTGAAGGACACTTCACTGTCTACTAAATGTACCACACAGAATGGCTTAATGCCTTTGCGACGCCTGAATTCATAAATCAGCTCCAGTGTTTCGCTTCTTGCTTTCGATTCATGTGATTAGCACTTGGAATTAGCACTTGCTGCTCATAATTAGTTTGACAATTGCATTTTCAGTGGCCTTCTGGTGACGCGAGGGCTATAGTGTAAAGGAAAGTGTAAAGGAAAATATAATTAAGCTCGATCTGACGCGGGGAAATTGCCACTGAACTTCTGAATAAACCATTTCTGTCAAAAGGCTTTAATACTTTTTGCGATGCATTATTGAGTATCAGTTTAACTTCATGCACTCGATACGAATCACTTTATTAAGCCCAAGCCTGAATCTTTAAAGTCCATAAGGGTAACAAAGTTTTAGTTCAAAATGAGAATGTGTCACTTGACACAAGTCACAACAGAATATAAATAAACCTTTTTGCAAAAGGGTATTCACGAAATCAGTCGCAATAAATTCATGACCAGCTGCTGCAGCTGATTGTCTAGCCGCCATATATTATAAATTCCTTGGCACCGGCCAAATGTAACACCAAAAAGCCACAACAAACCAAGTTGACAGTTCCCACACAACAGGCAAGTGATTGTTGTTGTTTTCATTTTATTTTCACCCGTCTCGTGGCCCCGAGTCCCGTTTGCTGAACACCTTGATTGCTGCATTCCGTGGCAATTGAAGGACAGCATGTGGTTCCTTTAACCCCAACCCCAACCCCAACCTCGAACTCAACCTCAATCTGAACCTCAACTTTAGATGTAGTAGTATGGTTGGTATGTATACATACAATAACAATATGCACGTTTTTGTAGTCGTTTATGCCTGGCTAGAGTTGGACTTGAGGTGGCCTTCATTGTTTGTGCTGGCCTTTTGTTGTGTCCCATGTCAATCGATGTCAACAAAGCACTTCGAGTGCCATGGTCAAGGATTCAGTAGTATTTCATTGTTGTTGTTGTTGCTGGCCATCAATGATATGCAGCTATAAATCGTTGCTATCATTTCAATTACACAGCAGCGAAGTGGCTTACTTGGCCATAAACTTGTTAGCCCAATCTTTTTGTCCCGATAATGTCCTTTGCTCGTGACGTGTCCTTGAAGCATGTCGTGGCATAAACTAAATGTCTTAAACTTGTGCTATTCTTCTTACTTTAGAACTATCTTTCTCTGTCCCGCTCTTGTCTCTGCCTCTGTTCTTAACTGCATTGAAGCCAAAGCACGCCAGCAATTATACAAATGGCCACGCCTCTACCGCACTTGTCTACAGGAAAAACTTGAAGAAGGGTTGTGAGGGGAAAGCTTTTAACTCGCTTTAATTCTGTTTAGCGCGCGTGACAAATATTTTTAAATTGAAATAAATTTTCTTGTGTTCGCCTTGTCGCCTGTTGTGTCCTAGCTGTCCTTGTTGTAGACACACTCACACACACCAAACACGCAGACAGACGTAAATCTAACAAATATATATATATAGTAACGTTATCGTGTTTGCTTAACGTGTTTTTTCTGCTGCTCGTTATACATCTTTTTTGTTCGGTTCGTTTTTTTTTTGTGCTTTTGTTTTGTTGGCTTTTTTGTGTTCGACATGTATTTGAATTATAAACAAATTTGTTGCCCGAGGCCAATTGAGTTTCGGTTCCAGTTCCCTTTAGCTAATGTCAAAGGTCAGGGTAACATATATGTGTGTGTGTGCAAGGACATCGCTTTAAACACGACTGCGATCATAATGTCCTGTTACTTCAGCACGACACGGAATTGACAGTTTAGCAAATGCGACGCCCCTGTCTGTCGGATTCCCCCAAAATTATATTAAATAAGCAGCAATTATGAATAATTCGTTTTCGGGGTCAGTATATTTTCACTCCCTTTTCAGCAACTTTTTCAGCTGGTCTTTGCCAAATTGAATTGTACACGTGATAAGATTTTGAAGCCATTTCGCTTGTCGTCTAGAAAAAGAGCCAAACAAAGCCGTCCAGACGAAGCAATTGAAATTTTATTACATGCCATTTAGTCAAAGTGCCTACATAGGTGAAAACATACACACACCAACACAGACACAGGTAACAAAACGTGTTAAATTCAATTATTTATGTAACCCGTTTGGCCAACAATGTGCTTTTAATACTCTGTTTTGCTATGAATTTTGTAGGTGTATTAAGTTGTAATATATATTTTATCAGGCTTCTATGCTGTCAATTTGGTCGCTAGCCAGTAATTACGATTTTTTTGTCATTCTTTTTAAACATAAATTTGTAGCTAGAGTATTTTCAAGTCCATTATAACATGTATAGAAGTTTACTACGTGTTCTCGCTTTATGTTTTCGTGTGTAAAATATTGTTGCATACTTTAGCGGGCAACTATTTGACTGTACTTTGTTGAGCGTAGCATAGTTTAGGCAGGTAAACTGTACATAACAAAAAGATATTTTCGTTGGACTAAACATACAGAATTTAAGGGGTCCATTAACTTTTCCTCTGGGAGCAAGTTTGATGTCCTACCCTCTTACCCTAATTTGTCAAATTAAGTTAGGCGAACCTAATCAAATCGGTCGTTGACCCGAGTGTATGGCTTGTGTCTAGCCTAAAGGCTCCCAACTGACTTCTATTAGTGAGCATAATCCCCAGCCAAATCCTCATTTGTTTCAAGGGTTGAGTATGCAAATGAAGAGTTGCGTTTAATTTTCACCCAAACCACAAATTAATTCATCTCACATTAAGCTTTCTAATACCTTGGTAAAATCGCGCTAAGCGTTTGCATTTTGCATTTGTAAAATGTCCAATGAAAGCTGCTTATTTGCTGAGGCATTAAATGAGGCACTTAAATGTGTATGTGTGTGTGTGTTTCAATTCGTCAACGGAAGCTTAAACATCAAACAGCTTAATTCACGATTATCTGGCATAAGTAAGCCTCAGTGCCTTAGCTCCATTTTAATTGAATCCAAACGTCTTTTCTAGCAAGACTTTTTCGTATGCTGTTTAACAAGAACTGAAATTGCTCGAGGTGTCTCAGTCTTTTGTCTTTTTACAATTATAAAGTAGTTTCACTTAAAGATAGTAAACAGCTAAAGAGATTTCAACATTACGATCTTGTTTGCATCTTTATTGAATTCTAAGCATCACGTTTTATGCCTTCAATCTGTTACGCTATAAGCTCAATCGACACAATGAGCTTGCCGCTGTTGCACGCCCCACGTTAGAAGTCACTTTCAAAGGACTTTGGCATTCAGCCTTCTGGCAAATATACATATATATGTTCTTTATCTCTTACACGCGGTCCGCGTAAATCAGCCTATGGAAATATTTTTCTGCACAATTGAGCGCCAATTCAAATGGCAGGCAGGCAGGCAGGCAGCTGCCAGGTTGAGAAGCAACGTTTCAGTTTCACTTTTTTATTTTTATTATTTATTTCTCTTTGCTTTTATTCTTTTGTATCTGCCCTGCTTCAACACCCGCTCTTGGCTGCCAAATGGCTCAGCTGCTTCTTGACGGCCGCTTTATGCAAAAGCAATTAACTTAGCTTTTTTTTTAGTTTTTTATTTGCTGTTTGTTCGTATGCGCCAGCGGCTACCTTTCTTTTAGTTGTACCTCATGGAAAAGCTTCCTTTTATAAGTAAGTATAAACTCAATAAAAAGGCACATTTTTCTGGCTTGAAATTTGCATGAAAAACGGCGGGAAATGGCGGGGTGTCGCGTCGTCAAAAGAGAAGGTCGACAAAAGCGTCCATTCCAGTACCAAGTAGTTGACCCGTTTTGCGGCTTTTGTTTGGTTTGGTTTGGTTTATTTCTTTCGCATGGTTTCTGCGTTTGCTTGTGTGTTAGTGTGTTAGTGTTTTGTTTGGTCTCATATTAACATTTTAGCACATTTTATAGTTGAAACGTGACATTTGTTGCCATTGACTTTGGCATTCGGTTGGTTAGTAAAACCGATTCCACTTGGAAACGTGACAGGAGCAAGCAAAAGTTTTTATTTTTCCACGAATTCACTTCGATTTGTTTGTTCCTTGGTGCAGTTCATTTCATTTGGAAGGCATTATATTTTTTCTTTTGTGTTTTTGTTGTGCCATAAAACAAGAACAACAAAGTTTTCCTGATAGTTCCCAATTGCATAATCTCTCTGTTTTAAGTTAAATTATTTTAAAAACTTTGCGTTGCTAATGCAAAAAGTATGTAGAGTTTGGATATTTTCTTATTCTTATTTAAATCCAATCAATTTGATTCTTAGCTTTTTAGTGACTAATATTTTAGCTAAATTGGGTGGCTTAGATGAGAGTATTATGGTGTCGCATTAAACTTTCCCAATTGCCATTTCCTGTGCCACAAACACGTGCGCTATTTTGTCGCAGTTGGCCATTGTTGTTGTCTACGCGGCAGACTTTCGTTTTATGTTGCCACAATGAAGCAGCAACAGCAGCACTAGTAGCAACTCATTCGTTGGTGGCTGCGTCAACCGGAAATGTCAAACACTTTCCGGTCACGCAATTTGCCGTCTCCGCCTCCGCCTCCGCCACAGACTCAGTTGTTGTTGCTGCTCTGACTATTGTGTGTGCTCTCAAAAAGTCTCGAGTACTCACTTAAACTTAAGTGTTGTTGTGCGCCAACCATTTTGTGGCCACAACAACTTCAACAACAACAGCAACTTTGCCTTCAACAATTGGGGGCAACTTAATTTCTATGCGCAGCAATAAGCGGCCTAAAACTTATGCCCCACTACTATCACTTGACTGTTTGCCTGTTGTCAGAAACAAAAGCCTTTTCACAACAAATCGACTTTTAATTGGGAATGCAATGGTCTGTGAATAGTTAACTTTTATTCTTTGTCTGTCTTTTTAATCGCTGGGTTTATCAATAATCGATGCTAGTATGTGCGCATAACAAGCATATTATATTTAATGTCCAGGCCATTAGTTGAACGAGCGCCAAAGAGCGTGGCTCATGGCCCTTCCGTGTCTCTTAGCCTTTATCTTAATAAGCCAAATGTCAATGTGTTAAAGTTGCCGCGACTACAGCTAAATGTGGTAGACGCCATTCTTGGTGTCTCGTGTGGCAAGGTAATAAAAGCAAAGGCCACCTTGAACAGTCAACAGTTGGCGAGGGTAGATCAATAACATGTGTTCGATTTACTAAAATAACATCTTAAACATTTACTGAAATACTTGAAAAAATTTATAATAATTTAACAATATGTTATTAGGTGCAGTAAAAAGTTTAGCATACATATTGTATGATTTTCCAAACAGCATTAGGCTTACCTATAACTAATTATCTCTAACTACTTTACATTACTAACCCAAAAGTTGGATTTGTACAAGAGAATCCTTACAAGGACTTTAACGAAAAGTTTTACCAAACGATAAGTTTGTCTTTGCTGAGTTGAAAGAAGTTTGGCAAAAACTTTTTGTGCCTCACTGTTGCCAGTTGCTTGAAGGGGCTTAGATAGAATCAAGGAGATTCATACAATATAAAATATAACTTCTCCGAGCACCTGTCTGCAGACCTTTGACTTTAGCTTTTGGCGTCGTTGTTGGTATGGTTTTATGCCATGTCTATAGCACAAACAATGGCAAAGTTTGATTTAAGTTGATGTCATTTTGACACGCTAATATATGGCGTGGTAACCAGGTCATAATCTAAGCTTTGTTACGAACTAAAACACACACACTCTCACACACAATCCATTTGCCATATTGCTGAGCACAACAGGAATATAAACTACGTCTTTGCACTTGACTGCGTTTTGCCATCCTCATCCTCATCATCATCATCACTATCGCAAACGTCATAATGTACATCGTTTGGCATTCAATTCAATTAAGTGAGTTTAACTTTTGTGCAGCAAAAAGAAAAAAGTTCGAGTGCTTGCCACGCCTCACCGCCTTACAAATCTATCTGGCGTTTTTAATTGTTTTCGTTTGAGCTCATCAAGGTTGCCGCTTCGATGATGTTCGACTTTTCATGTAAGTGTCTGTGTGTCCTTGAGCAGCTGCCATGACTGCCATACTGAAGCTAAGTTTTAGGCCTCTTTGTGTGTGTGTGTGTGACAACACTTTTAGTATTAAATTCCCCAACTAAGGTTAATTAAAATTTGTACTTTTTTCCCCTTCGTTTTTTTTGTGGTTATCGCTCAACATTTTTCTTTGGTGTTGTAACTCTTCATCTCTGCACCCCGCACTGCAGCCTTTTGAAAATTTAATTTGCACATTCTCGAACGCCAGAAATAAGAATTCAGAATCAAAATGAATGGCCATGCATGCCATGGACACCATTTGTCGTCGCCTTTCACTCTGTAGCACTTTACAATGTCTACATGGTCCACTGGCAAACAATTCTCCAGAGGGGAGAGCATGACAGACAGACTGCTCTGTGCATAAAGTAGAAGCCATTCGAATTCATTTCAGCAAATAAAAATTGCATCATCGTAAAATGCACTATTTGCCAAGCGAATGAGTAATGTTCGCTTTGTGCATGTAGAAGAAATAATTACGTTGATTTGCTCAGCAATTTAAGTAAGATTAAGTTACAACATTTCACTTGTGCCTCTCACAAAATCACAGAAGCATAACTAAAGCTCTTGAATTTGTTACACAAAGTGTCGTAGCAGGCAGAGTAATTTCGCCAGCAAAGATCGATTCGAGTTGCCAGACTTTTCAGAATATAGGAACAGTGTTAGCGTTAACTTGATATCTGCTCGAAATTCATGAATAAAGTGCACCCTCTTTGCATTAAATAAATCTGTAAGCAGCTTACCCAGACTGTTGGTCAACTTTTGGCTTGCTGTTGCGGGCTTCTGTTGCATTTTATTTTTTGCTTTGTCAATGTCTTTGCGGCTTTAATCCACTTAATTATTTAGCCGATTGCAGTTTTCAGCGTTGGCTAAGTGGCATTCGCACCGCAGAGTAATTGTGTACAAAACCGAAGAGCAAAAAAAACAAAACGCATAAAGAAGTGTAAAATAAAAAAGAAACAACAAATGAAAACAGCGAAAAGTGCTGCCGTTTTGTGGCCTTAATTTGCTTAAACAGGCAATTAATATGCGTGGCAACGCTGCCGCACGGGAATTAGCCAATTTATGCTCCCAGTTTCCGCTTTGGTCGCTTACGCATGTCCTCATTCATTTTGCTAATGGCTGGCGCATCAACAAATTTTGTGCTTGTCTGTTGTTTGGTTTTTTTACTTGTTTTTTTTTTTGGTTCTTTCTTTGCCGCACTCGTCACAGTTATGACGTTGCGTATACGCCACGTGTATCTCATACTTTCTCTGCTTACTCACTGTGCATTTTTAATTAAATTAATTACCTCTTTAGTCATACCCTTCTCTCAAGTAAACGTGTTGTAGCTTTAAGTTTTTATTTAACGAAATAATTTAATTAGGAATTTTGGTATTTAAGAGCAGGTGAATTAATGGTTTTGTTGTATTGCAAGGATAAGTTTTAGTTTTTATCAAAACAAATTACATTAATCAGCCGAATTTAAACACAGTTTATAAATTTGGTGTCATTAAAAAGACAAATGTATTTATGCAAAGTCTTTCTTGTTTGAAACATACGTTGTATATAGTTATGGGTAAACCAACCTAATGGCATCGTTAGTGACTACAACGATAGTATTATTTAATGGCAAAGTTCGCACAGATTTTGGTGGAACAGTTAAGCTGAAGGATCGCGAACCTGACCAGCAAAATAGATTCTCTTTGCGTCCTTTATATAAAACACAAACGGATGATCTATTTTGAGGGAAGGCCAATTATGTTCAGACTTTTTTGCCCTTAGGAAAACTGTAATGAAGTAAGTGTTAAGATATGTTAACAAGCTTGAATTTGATTTCAATAAGACACAAACCTTGAGCAGCTGTTGCCTCAGTACCCATCTCATTAACCTCAATAACGCTTTCTTGATATATTTTATTGACAGTTAAGTTTGTCGCATTGGTCATGGCGTTAAAATTGGCATTATCGAATAAATGTTGAATGCCAATATTTTTAAGCACATCTTTAAGATCCACCGTATAGTTAAACTTGAACTTTGGTAAGGAGAGTGACAATCTTCTTTCATCAATTTTATCTAAAAGACCATGAATGCTTAAGTTACTAAGATTGTCAAGCACACTTTCAACTCCATTAACAGCTTTGGGTAGCAAAATAAGCATTGATATATTAGAATTATCATATGGCAGACTAACAATTTCAACGTTTAGGTCCTCAATAAACCTATACTTGTAGAAACCATCTCCGTGCATCATGTCCACTTGAACAGCACGCGTATCTGCTTCAGCTTGTGGAACATTAAATGTAGCCTTTTGTGTTGCTGCTGCTGAGAATGGATATTTCCATAATCCTTTAAAGTAAATCGTGCTCACTAGCAACAGTTTTTCATCACCATTAAGATCCTTTACTGCTTCGGTTATCTTGTTATTAGTTAGTTGAGCTACCCAATTATTAATTTCCTTCCTAATGGAACAATCTGAATGAAAGTCAACTTTCTTAGACTCTGTTTGGAAAATTGTACTTATCTTTGTTTCATATTCTTGATAAATGTGCACAGAATTATCCACAAAAAGTCGATGACCAATTTGCATTGTTAGATTTATTCCATTTGTCTGAAGAATACTACGATTCTGCGACAAATACAGTTCCAAATTCATGGCTGGGTTGTTCGTCAAGTGTAGTAAAAAACTTTTTAGTTCATCTGCAGTTGTCCCTTCGGCACCCAAATACAATTGTGCTAATCCCTCAACCATTAGGAACGGAGAAACTAATATATTTAAGTCAGTGTCTTGCTTTTGAACATTTCTAAACAACGCTTTTGACTGGCTCTCCACTAAAAATGCTTGAAGTACTAGCAGAAAAACTAACACAGTAAATAAACACGAGTTGCTGGCCATTGTAATAGAACTAACTAGCTTGGGAACAGTCACAGAAAATTTTTAAACGGAATTTAATTTAGTATGGTTAGTTTGTTATATTATTTTATAGTTAATTTCATGGTGCCAATTCTCAAACATACAATTCTCATTAGTATTTTAACAAAGTATAACTAATTGGCAGTTAATGCAATTATGTTAGAAACAGATGCTGTGCTTTCAGACAGATGACATAAAGTATGCTTGACTCAATACATTTACGCACTAGTTGTGACATTTATCTAATGAGTAGTTTTTCATGTCACAACCTTTTGGCCTTTTTATTTTTAAAATCCTAGCTTAGTTGCCATGGAAAAAGAGTTTAGTACGCTTATTGCATTTTAATGGGTTTTCTAAAGCGCTGCGAACCAGAGATGCAGCCATAATCTCTCAACCTTTATGCACTTTAAAATAACACACACACACACACAGAGAGATACACACACCTACACATGCCACGTTTGCTAAGCGCTTTCCACTTTATTCCGCCATCGTCTGTTTATCTTTTTGTCGCCGCTGGCGTTGCTCACCTTGAAGCTAAGGCAATCAAGTTGCCTGCTGCCACTTTTTAGTCTAGCTCACCCACGATAGATCTGTGTGTGTGTGGGTGTGGCGTGTTCGTAAGCACTTACACTAATTTCCAGTTATTTGCATGCAAAATTAGCCAGCAGCAAGCGAGTACGCCGCAAACACACAAACACTCAAAAACATAACACAAACAAAAAGCAACGTCGCCACATACTTAACTTGTACGGCTCGTCGCCTGGCTGGCAATTATAAAAGGGAAAATATGTTCATTTTAGTTGTTTGTCGTGAGTGGAGGGAGAGTGTAGGAAGGAGGCCTCACTTGCTGTTTGACCGCAATTGCCCGGCAATATCATTTATCATTTGTCTCCCAATAACCGGGTCACTTGCCTTTACTCCTTCTGTTTAATGACCAAATCCAACTCACGTGGCACACAAAAAGGCTAATACAATATTCATATTCTCTACACGTTTATCCATAATTTATATGCTTTGTTTATGTTGTACATTGTGTTCATTTGATCAATTATTTTGTTTGACAACTGGCGTTGAAGCATGTGGGCTAACAAGCTTAACAACTTAATCACATGGATCTGTCTTTAATTGAGTTCCATTGTAGTCGTTATGGTTAATAAATAGGTGAATACAGCTGCAGCTGTATGTATTTAATAGTGAAGGGTTTTGCTTTATTTCTGTTAAGGGAATTCAAAGTTCAATTTAATCTAAATGGATTCCTAATGTTAGGATAAAGAAAAAAATACAGGAAAAAGTACAGTCGAATCGATTTAATGTTAAAATTTAATCCATTAGCATTGATTAAGTTAAAAAGGAGCAAAAAGTATCAATTAAATTATATTAGCGCGATAAAAGTTTAAAATTATCAAAGTATTTAATGTCAATAATCAAATATTTACGAATTAAATCTTCGACCATTAGTAATTTCTTAGTAGCACAACACAACTTGCTCTGTGTACCGTGTATCGATCGCTGTGCAGGACAACCGGATAACAACGGTACTTCGGCCATACGATACTCTAATTTACAGCCAATGTGTAGTCAATACTAAATATATAATGAGATTTCACTCGCTGCCTTAAGGGGCGCTCAATTGCAAGTTAAACAACTCAATTTACCCTCGAGGCAAATGGCAAACAAGGCGAAGCAATTGAATGCCAACTTAACTGTGTACATCTCTATGTGTTTATGTTTGACTTAGCTACACATATCTATGTGCATACACACACACACACACAGTGTTAGTTGGGCAGGCAATCAGTGCGTTTTTCCTGTACACTGTCGCTGGCACAAAATAAAAAAGACGATTTAATTAAAAATTTATGAGCGTGTCGTTGTTGTTGTTATTGCTGTTGATATTGCCATGGCAAACAGACAAACAGAGAAGGCAACAAACTGTTGCTGCACTCGAACACACAGCGCGCACACATGTCTACCGGAAATGACCTGCTGCCATTGTTCCTCCCTCCCTTTTCATTGTCCACCTCTGCTAACCCATTTGTGCCCCAACTTATCCATCCTCCACGCCTCCGCAGCCATTGCATTTATTGTTATGTTAGCTTTGGCTCATTTGTTTTGAGCTTGCTGGCTTTGTTCAGACTTTTGAATGCTAATTACCCTTTTCCTTCGCGCCCTTACTCTTTTCTATAATCCTCTTATGACAAGAGCGCGAGCGAGACGAGCTTAATTATTAAAGTTTGTTGTTGTTGGAAACTTTTGCCGCAAAAAGTTTTTGCCAGGCGACATAATTGAAATGTTTATATGCTTGTTTCACAGATCCTCTCTCTCCCCCGCTCTCACTTTCTTTCTTAGTCTCTCTGGATCCTTACCTTCGTTTTTGTTGTTCTTTCCCGCTTGCATTAAAGCTGCTCATTCATTTCAATTAATTTGCAATTTTTGTTCATAATTTTAAGCAAACATTTTGTGATGCGAATCTCAAGAAACAGTTTCTAAAACTTTCGACCGCTTTTCTCATCTGCTTTTGCGTAATCTCAATACTAATTATAAGCGCACGTAATTACCGTTGCTCTTGCCCCGCTGCCCACTGCCCGCTTCCCCTCTTTTCGCTCTCATTATGCTTTGCACTTGGTGCGTAATTTATGGTTCTGGTTATCTATTGAGCAGCAAGACGTTTCAAGTGTTTGCTATTTATAAGCGTGAAGAGAGCTTTTTCTTATTTAATTTGGCCTTTACAAATGCCGACTCGAAGGACATGTGTCAGCTTCAAAGGGGGGGTGTTTGTTGTGTTGAATGAAGGCACGTTTGCGACATTGAATGCCAGAATCACTGTTAGCAAACTCAGCAAAATCGGTTTATGGCTGGTTTGCCTTTTCATCCGGTTTGCACAATATGTGCTTTAAGCACATTCACAGGAAATTCGATGCCTTTGGCCATGGCAACAATTTCCAACTCTGCGTTTTATAAATTAGTTTTCGGTTTTTTTTTTCTTAGATAGCCCCAAACTGTGTTTGTCTATCATAAATGCAAATCATTTGATTGAAAATTGTTTAACACTTTTCATTTAAGATTGATGACTGCTTTTTTTCTGATTAAAACGTTTTGCAACTTATTCGTCTATAAACTTTTATGAGTGATTGTTTTCATTAAATGCTAGAAAATTAATGAATTTTTGGCTTACAAAAATTCAATTTAACTAACAAGAACTAAACTTTTACACAAGAATTTGAATAAGATATTCCGCTCCGTTTTTAGTTACCCAACAATTGTATTAGAAATGCTTTGATTTATGTGAAATATTATACACAAGATTGGAAAGCTGTCAGAAGTATTTCTTACAAATTCAATGCTTCAAATCCGCTTTGACTTTTTCTTGTGGCTAACTGATAGCTGAAGCCCACAGTTTCCGTTTAACTGCTGCCACCCACAAGTTGATCTCTCTTTGTGCTTTGCTTATACATTTTATTTGTTGCACGCGTTTTTCTTTGCCACTCACACAAACACAAATACAGAGAGGGGCAACGACAAGAAGTGCGATTTCTTGATGTGGAAATGTGTAGCATACTTTTCGGTGTCTGGCGCCAATTGTGAAGGCAGTGAAGAGTACTCCATATGTTTGTACTTGGCTTATGATACTTCGATTGGGGCAGAAGTATAGAGTGGGTGTCTGCTGTGTCGCGTCTAACGGTCTTAAAAGCTTTTTCAATTGTTGCATATTTTACACTTTTTTATTAGCTTTTTGCTTGCGCTGGCTCTGGCGATTACCGCAACTTTTGTGCGTTGGCTGTTGAAGTGAGGCCTTCTGGCAGTAATAAATTCACAAGCACACGTACACACACACACACACACATATATATAAAAAAAACATACAACATAACATATATGCAGATAATTATAGTTGTTGTTATTGCTGTCAGTGTTGTTGTGGCTGTTGGTTTGTATGTTTATTTCTCATTAACAACAAGCGAGCTGCGCATTTTACTGGCCCCGTTTTAATGGCCCACGGACCGTTGATTTTAACGTCTCGTGCCAGTTTGTGTTGTTGCTATAGTTCTTTGCTGTTGATTTTGTTTACCATTTTCCTTACTTTTTTCACAAATTAGTCGCACGAACATTTTTCCTGTTGTGGCACTAAATGGCAGGAAAAAGGCGACCGCGACATAGTAAGCCTGCCAGCCAGAGCTCAGCGCGATGGCGGCAAATTGTTTGCAACATGCAAAGTAAGGGCCCGCAAATAGGCCGATGCCCAGTCCCCGTATACCAGATCCCACAGCACAGAAGCAACCTCACTGACACAAGACCAGCTCCAGTTCGCGGCTAAGCAAACATGCAGGCAGAAAGGCATACATAAACATATAAACACACTGGCAAGCTGGCAGGCAGTGAGCCACTGGCTTATCTGCTGTTGCTGCTTTGCTAGCGTTGTGCTTACTGTCCTGGCAAAGGCACAAACACACATACAGCTACATGTATATGTGTATAAAGCGCCATGCCATACACTCTGTTCACCTGCTGTTCACCACCTCACTGCTTTTGCTACTGTTTCGGTTTTGGTTTTGGTTTCAGGTTTTCATGTTTTTGTATAGCATACTTTGGTGCGCCTTTATTTTTGTGTGGAACTTGCACAAGGCACAAAATGAATATGGATTTGCTTTTAATTACTGATTCAATGTTCTATGCAGTAACAACAGTAAGAACAACTACAAATAACAAACGATTTTGTTTTGTTGCTATTTTTGTATGTTTTGCGGTCTTTTGGAATTTTTTGTTGTGGATACTGTTGCATTTATTTTTGGAGCATAGTCAAACCGAGCGGCAGAGACAGAGAGAGAAAAAGACCAGGCCAAGCAGCATATTTCATTTGAATTTTGCGTAAAGCTTTCGGCTTCAAATAGATCAATAATTGCAAACTTCTACCACTTGCATAGCATTGGGAACAACAACAATCAGCCCAGGCACATTTTGCTGGCGTATAGGAATGTTTGTTAACAATCTAACAAAGATGCAACAATATGGTTTTTGATTAACTGATAAACAGTTTCGTTGTGCGTTCAGGCAACAATATAAGATAATTGCTTCAGAGCAAAGCCCAACTAATTTGCTTTAAAGCACTTGCAAAACTGGCAACGATTTTTACTTAGCTGTGTGAAAATTGCTTGGATATTAAGTTAAAAGCATTTTCAGGTAACTGTCTCTCAGTTTGCCTTTTGGTTTTCTTCTCATATTTCATCATTTAGTATGAAATTCCTTAGGATTCTTGTATATTTGATTGAAAATACGCAGTCATAAATATATATTGCTTGTCATTGCTCGTGAATCAGGTCAAGAGAAAGGCCCATCCCACTGAAATAATACAACTGCGGCTGGGTTCATAACGAATTCCTTAACGGAAAATCTTTTGGTTAACACACACAAGCATAAAAGCCATGATATGAAGAGTGCGCCTAAAATGGCATGCAACGTTGACTGACACAAAGCACACACAAACACACGCACACACACACACACATACACATACAAAAAAACGCTTCAAATTGATCCACAACTTTTCCTTTGCTCATTTTCTGGCTGTGTGCTCTGCGATTTCAATGCTGTTCCTGCTTTTGCTTCTTCCACTGAGTGTACGTGTGTGTGTGTGTGTGTGTCTGAGTTAACTTGTTTAAATATGTATTGGCCTTGCATATTTTATAAGCTACACGTGTTTTACAGACTACATACACACACACACATACACGCACAGTTTACTAACTCGTTAATACTCATTGGTTTATTGGCGAAACGTGTAAGACACGTGCATTTTGTGGGCCAACTTTTAACTCATTGCCAGGGTCAAGACTTGCAGCTTAACAACACTTACCCATTTAACATGCTATGCGTCTTAATCCATTGACTCGATCCATTATTAAATAGCAGGCGTTTAAAACGCGCGCGTTTTTAACCGCACACAATTTAGATAATGTGTTTTGTGTGTGTGTTTGTTTATTTGACGAATTGCACGCGTGTGCTTATTTTGTTAAAACAATTGTTGTTGTTGTTATTGTACTTGATGTTTTTGTTGTTGTTGTTTCTGATATTCACACATTTTGTAGCACACTTTTGGGATGCTGATAAATTGCTCTTTTGTTTAGCATTTTATATGCGCGCAGCAAAAGATGATGTGATTTCTTTCTTTATTTTTCATGCATTAGATAAATATTTAATATTTCAATTTCATTACTAGTTGTTGTAGCGAGAAAGACAGTCAAGAGCGAGAGAGAGAGAGAGAGAGAGTGTGTGTGTGTGTGTGTTAAAGGCATGTAGATGGTAATTGCGCTTGGGAGCTCCCGCATGTCCATTTAATTGTTACCCCGCTCAGCATTCACATTATCAACTTGACTAACCCCGCATCCATGCACATGTACTTGTATATTTAGAACGAGCACCGCTTTCCCTGCCACGCCCCGTTTTAACCCGCTTTTTATCTCGTTGTCCCACGGTCCGTGTCTCGAGTGCGTCATTAGGCGTTTGTTAATGGCTTTTCAGTGTCGCCATTTGCCAGCTACGACGACAACAGCAGCAACAACAGCAGCAGCAGCAACATCAGCTCAAATGCCTGAAAGTATGCAATGCAGCAGTGCGCGTGTAAACTCATTTAATATGCTTTATGACGTCATGTATACGACCTGACTGCCTTAACAGTTTTCAACTAGCCAAACCCAAGCCTCCCACACTCCCCAATCCCATGCGACAATATTGTGTGTGTTGTGTTGTGTGTTTGTGTTGTTTTCATTTTTGGGCTCTTCTGTTGTTACCATTACAACAGTGTTGCTGTTTTTTCTTCTCCTTCTTCTTTTTGGGCACGCCTCTTTTGTTTACTTTTGCCTTTATTGTTGCGCGAACGTTGGCCATTTGAAATGCATATAGCCTTGGTTCACAAACACAGAATATCCTCGGGCCGTAAAACTATAAAAGCCTGCAATAAAAATCTACACAAAACTATAATTCCCAAATTTTAACAACCAGTTGGCATAAATTTCATCTACAATTATGTACTTTTGAAGCTACTAAAAGTTTAATTTTATAAATTTTATTTATAGCTTGAAATTGTTTATTATCATTATGAACAATATGTTTTGTTCCTTTCATTAATATTAATAAGCGTGCTAAACAATAAGCTGTAATTTCTTGTTAAATGCTCTCTCATTTTAACTAAGTTCATCATAAAACATCCAAGTTTGTCTGCTCCTCGTCAAACATTGTCCTTGTCCACCAAAATGTGGCTCATGCAGCTAATTCGGCTAATTTTGTCGTGTTAAAAATAACATTTAATTTTCATTTGAGTCAAACACTAGCTGGTCGCTTAGGTCAGTTGGTCAGGTGTTGACCTTGTGCTTCTTGCTACATGCCCTAAACCAAATCCTGGCACAGTCACGAAATGTCGCAATGTGCCCATGTGTGTCTTTCGTGTCGAATGTTTGATGGTCTTGTTGATTACTTGTCTCACCTGGTGACTGCTGCTAGATGGTCTACTAGTAAACCACTTAGCAATTGGTAACACCATTTTTGGCCATGACTAACTCTGTTACTTTCTTCCAAAGAGATAAAACCAAAGCACACCATTTGACTAAAGTCACGTTTTTAGCTGCTACTGTTGCTGTTGCTTGTTTACCTAACCGAGTATCCCATTGGGGGAAACTTCTGTCCTTGGCAAACAGCTGATTAACACTAGACTTTGCCACTTTGTGATCCCTTCTCGACCGTTTTAAGCATTTGCAAGTATTATTTATTCTATCTTCCAGCTCGCCCTCTATCTCTCTCAACCCGTTATGATATTGAAATTTATGTATAAGTGCACTCAAAACGATCAAATTCTTTTTTATAACTTCACTTTACTTCATATTCACTTCATGGAATTTCCAGCAACTTCATTTTTAGTTTCACTATTGTTGTTTTTGTTGGTCCTTCGATTACTCTGTTTCGTTTTATTCCGTTCTTTTTGTTTTTTTTTTCTCGTGCTGACAGTAAGCTTAACTCCAACTCCACGACTGACCATTAGCGGACGAACCGACGGTCGGCAGAAGTAACATTAACTGAAACGGGACAAAAACCGTTACTTCGTTTGCTTTCACTCCGCTCCGTTTTATTAGACGTCCGTTGGCGTGCAGGCTGAGCAACAAACTGTTGTCGCCCTTCGACAATTCAAGTGCGTGTGCCGAGGTTCGTGTAAAGCTTCCTTGCTGGCGAGGAGCTCGTGTTTGTGGCTGCATTTGTAGTTGTAGTTGTGTTGTGTGCTGTGCTTTCCTTCGCCACACGGCACGTGCTGAGCTTGAGCTTTTTTATTTTGTATTTTGTGGTGGCTGGCAGTGCACGTGAGCTCGCTTGCTTCTCAACAAGTGGCAAGCTTTTGAATGCGCCATCAATTAGCGCCTGTGCTGCTAATTGAATTTTCATGGCTACCCAAAATGATAGAAAAAAAGCTTGCTGCTTATACACACACACACAAAAACACGAACACACTAACATGCATAGAGGAAATATTACTAACGCCTCAACCTGTTGACCAGCACGGGTTGGTGAGGCCGTGGAGTAGGGGTGTGTCGAGCTTTTATTGCATGCTGGCTTTTGTCCTTAGAATTTTGCAAATAGTTTTTTGCTACATCAAGGATCTTACCTTGCTCTTGAAACTGGCAACTAGCTAGCAGGCAAAGCAGCGCTTTGCAATATTTATGCACACATAAGGTCATCGAAGCAATTTTGTTCGCTCTTCGCTCAGCTGGCACTAAAAATACTTACTTCGATATGTATGTACGTATATTCAAAGACGAGACGAGTTCTTGTAAGTAAGGCCAGGCATAACACTTTATATTTTAATACCTTGGCCAAGGACATGCAGGACGACAACCATGCCAAAAGTTTTCCATTTTCGTAACAAAAAGTCTATAATTGAAATATAATTGGAATATAATTGAATGCGGTCTCTTTTTCACTTTGGCTGTTGTCAGGCTATAATAAGTAGACAAAAGATATACGGCTTGATGGCACATAAGTCCTTGACAGCCAATAAAAAGGAAATAAAGTTTTCTTAAAATTTCAAGAACTTTCTTTTACTTTTCAAAAACATAACTGCAGTTCGATAAGCTTTTGCACCAATTTAAGACAGCGCCATCTATAGTGCTAAGACTGCGCTAACAAAGCTTTTGTGTTTTATTGTTAATGAAGTTTAATTTTTTTTATTATTTAAAGAGCTCATAAATGTTCGCCTGAATTTTAAACTTTGAAGTATTTACTCTTGAGGGTCACCGGGTGATAAACCAGGTGAAGAACCCCTTTCTTGGGTTGAAGACAAGAGTTGTTTGGCTCCCATTTAAAATGCAAAGGTGTTGAGTATTTAAAAGATACAATATTTACACAACAAATTTGCGGTTTGTTCAACACAAAGCACACAAAATACACACAATAGGGAGAGAGAGAGAGAGACAAACCGCAAGCCAAGAATATTTATTATGGGTTTCATTAGTTGCGGTTGTTGTTGTTCTTGCATCCTTGTACTGAATGGCACTTTACTTTATTATTCGAGTAAACCACATGATAGATGCTTAGAAGTGACCCATAAAGAGCAATTTAGACTTTCATTGTTTCTGTGTTCAAGTTTATTAAATATAGCAACTGTTGGCAACTAAGACATTTCGCAAGAAATTAAAGATTTCAGTTTGATGGAGTTCTGTTGAAATAGTTTATCACATTTTAATGGAAAACATAAACTGGTTTCACAATTGACGTAGTTAGAGTTTTGTCAAGCCTTAAGTTTTGGAATTCATCGAAGCGGAAATGATAAATTAAATGAAGAAAGAAAAAAAAAACATATTTTATATTTAATTTTATATGTAAATTTAGTCAACAACGTGTTGGCTGACTTTTTACTCCTTTTTTAAATAAGTAGAAAACTCGAAATAGACAATGACAGCTGCAAAAAGGTCTCTAGTCGAATGCGAATGACAAGCAGCATTAAAAAACAAAAGTTTAAAAAGAAAAAAAAACAAAACACACACTTTGGCACACTTTAAAGTTAAAGCGACGACGTTGGCAGTTCGTCACGCCTTTAGACGCCTCTCTGTCATTTAGCAATCGGCGTCTTTGGGCCATTATTGTTTTAAATTTGGCTTAAAAACTGATCAAGGTCACATTGACGGCGTTGAAGAAAAAAACAAGAAGCGGATTTTAATTGGAACGACAAGACGGCAAGAGCCAAACGACATTTAGCTACATTGATAGAAATGTTAGCATTAGCAAGGCGAAATCCAGCTAGCTCTTAACGAGCTTTTATAAATAGAAACGTTTTGATCTGTATTTGTATACTATTTTTGGGTACTTATCGTGTTATACATTCGATTTGCCATTCATCGAACCAGTTTATTCAATAATACTCAAGTTGATAAAATTGATTTTCAAATTGCTTTGTAAAGCATAAATAAGGCATTTTGAGGCTTTAAGAAATACATTCAATCTTAGGTAGCATAAATCTACTGATAAACCTACAAGGGTATTGAAACTTCGTTAACTTTCTGCCAACAGTTCTTGCTTGTTGTGGCTCAAAGTAAGTCGAAATGTAAGTACGTTGTACGTGTTTATATATACGAGGGTACACCCATAATAATATGCGACTTTGTAAGACATACTCTCTGGAATTTGCCAGAAGCGATTTGAAGCGCTTAAAGCCAAGAATCGAATTTGCATATTGGGCAGCAGCGACCGATGGTATGAATGCTGTCCACAAATGCATTCCACACTATTACGCTGCTGCTGCTGCAGGTGTTACTCACCACAGTTGCCCCTTAGTGGTGCTGCCATTTTGCATATAAAAGAGTGGCGCGTACGTGTCGCACTTCTCTCTTTTTTTGTGGCGACAGTCAAGTCACGAGCGTATTTTAAACGGCACTTGTGCAACTGAACAACGAAAGCGGTTTTTAAAGCTCCAACACACATATAAATAGAGTGTGGAACGTATTGCTGCCCCAGCCGCTGCCGCTGCCGCTGAACAGTGTGTGTTGAAAGCTCGCGAACGCTTTCCAAAACTCACCACAGCGTCCAAACTGCAGATCAGATCGCAGCAAGAGAGTCGTCGACGTCGCCGTCGCCGCTCGCCCGTCGCGTGTAATAAAAGAAGCAAAATTTGAGTTGGTTTTGGGGCTTTGGCGTCAGCTTCGAGAAATTGTGCGCGACATCGTAGCAAACAGTGTAAATGGAGCTTTGATAGCGAACGGAAGGACAAAACTGCTACTGCTGCTCTATTTGATCTCAATACGAGTGTTTCTTTGACAAAGTGTTTTTAACAAAAACTATCAACTTAAGACCAAATAAGTAAAACAGTGCGTGTGTTTTTAACCTTTAGACGGAGGCATACAAAATGGCAAAACTTTTCATAGTTGTTGCCGTTTTGGCTTTGGCGGCCATTGGGGCAGGTAAGCATTAAAAAAATAAAACTAACTACGTTTTTTAAGTACATATTATTAAAAAATACTTAGTTGTATTTTTAATTGCACCATGATTACCATGAAATTTGCATTTATGCAACGGAAATTGTCAGTCAATTTAATGAAACTACAACTAAACTGGCCTTCAAAACTATAAAACTGAAAGCTATCATATAAAATGGTCAACAGTTGCAGCCTGTGACCTGTTTGTAACCTTGATTATGCAAAAGAAAAAGGACGAGCTAAAAGCCATAACAATCACTTGCTTTACCCGCAAAACAACTTTCATTTTTGGCATCGTAGGGCCTAAAGACAGATCCTGAGATTTTATAACACAGCTCAACATGAGTTTCGTTTTCGAATTGTGTCGCAAGTTGGAATGCATTTGTTGACTTTGACAGGCCATCAATCAAAGTATCTGATGTTAAGCACAAGCGCATGCAGATACAATAAGTATTTGATGTTGATAATTTGCCCTGCGGGTGCCTCATTGCTGCCTTTGGCTGGCTGGCTGGCTGACTGCCTGCCTGCCTGCTTAACTGTCAATTAACCGTTAACAGTTATGCAAATATGGCAACTGTTTCTTTCACTTTGTTGCCAACGTGTGACTTCGAAATGTCAAAGTTATATCCAAGCGCAACAAGTATTTCAATAGATTTCTCGTTGTATGTGTTCTTTTTTTTGTTGTTGTTTTTGTTTTTGCATTGGTATTGGTGACATCGTATTTCATAATGGCAAACCTGCTTTGGCCAACCCCAAGACATGTACAAGGCACAACCAGCTAGACGACATGCCGTTAGCCCCCAGTCTACATCTACATCAACATATGTCTATGTCTATGTACATATCACCATGTCGGTTTCTCTGCTCTCTATTTTCGTTGTTGTTTTGTTTTCTGTATAACAGGAAGTGCCTTGTATTAAAAAAAAAAATAAAAATAAAAAGCGACAACGCATACCAACCCACATTTGCAATATGTACCAAAATGCACTACAATCAATAAACAAGCCTCAAATTCTTCCGGTTTTTTTTGCATCAAATTTCCAAGCTAAACGCAAAGTGTTTCAGTGAATTTTGTGACTTAAACTTAAACTTCTGTTTTAATTAGCCAATGCTGCAGAGGCGCGCATCAAGCGTCAAGCGTCCACCGAGGAGCCCAAGAAGGAGGAATCTTTCGAGAAGGAGCTGTGCAAGGACAAGGATGCCGGTGAATGGTTCCGCCTTGTTGCTGGTGAAGGCGACAACTGTCGCGATGTCATTCAGTGCACCTCATCCGTAAGTTGCAACCAGTTAGCCCAGTTCTAAAACCACTTTCTATACACAACAGCTAACAAGTTTCGGTTTCTTTGCTCTGCTCTTTATGATTTTTTAGGGTCTTCAAGCGATTCGCTGCCCAGCTGGTTTGTACTTTGACATTGAGAAGCAGACCTGTGACTGGAAGGAGTCGGTGAAGAACTGCAAGAGCAAGAACAAGGAGCGTCGTGTGAAGCCATTGCTCCACACAGATGAGCCACTCTGTCAGGATGGTTTCCTTGCCTGCGGCGATGGCAATTGCATTGAGCGTGGTCTCTTCTGCAACGGCGAGAAGGATTGCTCAGATGGTTCCGATGAGAATACTTGCGGTAAGTTACAAATAACTCAAAAAAATATTTACAATACCAATACCAATATTCCTAAGAGTCTAAACTATATTAAGTTTGGAAACACACATCAAGTGAATAGAGGTTCCCCAGTAATAGTCAAACAAGTGAAAACTTAAGCTTGTGCTGAGTGCTCAGTGAACCGAACAAAGAGTTTTGTACAAATATATAATGCCGGTTCAATGATTCAGCAACAATTGACAATAGTAATACATAGGATTGGCTACAAAAGCCATGTTACCCCATCATTAACAACAGCAAAAAAAAAAAAACTCTTTTCTAGTGGCTTACATTTCTTTGGATTAATGCTTGCCCCAGTCAGAGTCGCACCTCAAAACCGGTCGATGGCATTTGTGTTGGAGTTTGAAGCTATGCAACAAACAATGTAACTGACAGAGGCTTATTTTTTTTCTGAACGCCTACGTGCAATGCAGATGTTGCACCAAAGGTTGAACCGGTTTTCTAAAGCCCTTCAGTGTGGGAGAGAGAAGCAAGCAAACAAATCGAAATTAGCCTTCTTTTTTTGGGGTGAAAATGTCAAGTGTTAAATTTCAAAGAAACGAATCTTAAAGCTGATCTCATCACTGAACCATAACTTAATACTGAAAAAAAACTGGGTTTGGTCTTGCATTTGGCATCATTAAAATTAATAATACATGAAGCAGAAGTGGTATTAGCCCATGCTTAAGTCTCATACAAATCTCGCATGCAACATCTAAATGTTAAATAAATCAATAATTAATGTTAACCTTGGACTTAAAAGAAATAAAACCAAACTCAAACTTAATACGCATGGGGC
Organism: Scaptomyza caliginosa; assembly: GCA_035044725.1. Taxonomy (NCBI): domain Eukaryota; kingdom Metazoa; phylum Arthropoda; class Insecta; order Diptera; family Drosophilidae; genus Scaptomyza; species Scaptomyza caliginosa. The sequence goes on along the minus strand of JAWNNR010001059.1, from coordinate 900,850 downwards.
AGCTGCCAAAAGGCGTTTCAAAGCTCGTTCGATTCATGTGTAAATTAGCCTTACATAATCGGCTTAAAACGTTTTATATATATATATATATATTTTTAAGCAATTGCAAAAAAGCCGACAACAAAAAAAAGGCCAACAACAGACTTGTTATTTATTTATTATTTGTTATAATAGCAGCCACAGCGTAAAAACCACAACTAATTTTTAATAACAACAAAGTGTTGTCTTTCTTTGTGCGCCTGACTTAACTCTTTGCTGCCTCTTACCTTTTGCTTTTAGCTTTTATTTTCATTGGTTTTTTTTCTTTGTCTTCATTTGGTTTACATTAATAATTTGCAAAACACGATGCCGACATTTCTCAAGAGGCGCCCGCATATAAATGTGCATTAATGAGCAAATCAAATGCCAAACAATAAATGGCCATTGCCAGGCCAATTCTAAGACCTCTAGCCGATTCCTACTACACATAGATCGCAGATCGTGTCTTGGCTAATGCGAAAATTGGCACGTTTTACTGCCGGCAGCGGCAAACATTACAAATCATGCTCACCGAGGCATTAAGTTGTAAACAATTGAATCTTAGATTGAAATTGAATAATGCACCTTTTTTTTGTTGTTGCTCTAGCTGCACGCCAAGCAATAAGGAAGCCAGCCACAGACACAGTGTGAGCCAATTTATATGGCAAATCATTTGCTCATTGCTAACAATTTAAATGCCATAATGCATTAGTTAGCGGTAAAGTGAAGATAATAACGCTTAGTTAGTAGCTATTAAAAGAAATGCAATAAATGTAGAATGTGTCAAACTGAATCGTTGTAGGTTTCCACTTGTTATTCCATAGGCCACTTGGTCACCTTGAACACGTAATCGGTTAGCATCCTCCTGAGCGAGATGTAAGTTTATAATAATAAGCCAGCTCGCATTTTGGCTTGCTGTCGAGTCCAAAATAACAATCAATTCGAACAAAAACAGAAATACAAATAATTGAGCCAAAAGACACAAAAGAAATGGCAAGGAAAATAAATGACAGACAAGCCCTAAAGTCGCTTAAATGCCAGGGAATATTCAGAAAGGCTGAAAGGCTGCACAACCGGTTTCGTTGCTCGATGACATAACACTTGGCCATAACGACAGATTATTGGCAACAAGAAATGCCAAGCAACAGCTGGCAGCTTCACTAGTGGGCACTGGCAACAAGGTGTAAGATGCGAATAGTGATAAAAGGTCAGGCGGAGACAAAAGCCGGCTGCGACCTACTTGCTCAAATTGTATATGAAAAAACCAATTCAGAAACATAAAACCAAAAGTGAAAAAAAGCAACAAAACAAAGTGTTTTCTTTTTTTTTTTTTGGTTGGACCGTTGGCTGTTTTCAATATTATTTACTTGGCCTTTGCGTGTCTTGTTGGCATTTCACTTTGGCAAGTGCCAAAACCATAAGCCAAAAACCATTACGTCAAACAGTTTCTTTAACTGTGCACAACTTTCGCAATTGTTGATTAGTTTGCTGTGTTTATTTGATCCATGCACAAGTGCAAGGCTTACAAATGACACTTGTCAATTTGCATATGGCCGCTAATGAATGGCAAACACGTGGACGCGTACTGAAGATGGCCATAATAGTTACTAAAAACCAAGAGAAAGACAGAGAGAGATAGGGTGAGAGAGAGGGTGAGAGAGAGGGTGAGAGTGAGAGACCCTTCTCTGATTGGGCTTAGGTGAACGTTAACTGCATGCCAAAGCAGTTGGCAAGTCAAGCTCTTCGCCTGATTGACGACCACAACGACTTGGCTTAAAAAATCATAAATTGTGTAAAAGCCACACAGGAAAAAAAAATAGACTCAAAATAATAAATAATAATATAAATAATGTAAGAAATATGTGTGAGTATGCACGTTTGTTAAATACTAAAAATTGTGCAGATATTTTCCATTCACTTTGCGTTTTGGCGACGGCGGTTTTCCCGACACCACACGGCTGATTTGTGGCTAGGTTTTCCAGGCTTCCATACCAGTTCGTTGAACTAACGTTTGGACCGACTGACGCCCATGTACAGTTAGCTAATTGTTTAAATTATGTGTGTCCGCCAAGTTGATTGAACTGTTGAACAAACGCAAACGCAATCAGAATACAAATTATGTTAAACATTGCACAAAATACACTTAGAAAAATCAACTACTCTAATAAGTAGGTAATATAACTGATGTATATATTTATTTTTTTGTTTATTTTTCAACTCCAGATATTGATAACGATCCGAATCGTGCACCACCCTGTGATCCGGCTGTGTGTGTGCTGCCCGATTGCTTCTGCTCGGAGGATGGCACCTCGATACCCGGCGATTTGCCCGCCAAGGATGTGCCCATGATGATCACAATCACGTTCGACGATGCCATCAATAACAACAACATTGAGCTCTACAAGGAGATGTTCAAGGGTCGCAAGAATCCCAATGGCTGTGACATTAAGGCCACCTATTTCGTATCGCACAAGTACACCAACTACTCGGCCGTGCAGGAGACATCGCGTAAGGGTCATGAGATTGCCGTGCACTCGATCACCCATAACGATGAGGAGCGTTTCTGGTCGAATGCCACCGTTGATGATTGGGCCAAGGAAATGGCTGGTATGCGTATTATCATTGAGAAGTATGCGAATATAACGGATAACTCGGTTGTGGGTGTGCGTGCACCTTATCTGCGTGTGGGTGGCAACAATCAGTTCACCATGATGGAGGAGCAGGCCTTCTTGTATGACTCGACCATTACTGCACCGCTTTCGAATCCACCATTGTGGCCATATACAATGTACTTCCGCATGCCGCATCGCTGTCACGGCAACCTCCAGAGCTGCCCCACGAGATCGCATGCCGTGTGGGAGATGGTCATGAATGAGCTGGATCGTCGTGAGGATCCTGCCAATGATGAGTACCTGCCTGGCTGTGCCATGGTTGACTCCTGCTCGAACATCTTGACTGGTGATCAGTTCTACAATTTCCTCAATCACAATTTCGATCGTCATTACGATCAGAATCGTGCTCCTCTCGGTCTCTACTTCCATGCTGCATGGTTGAAGAACAATCCCGAGTTCTTGGACGCCTTCCTCTACTGGATCGATGAGATCCTCGCCAATCACAATGATGTCTACTTTGTGACCATGACCCAGGTGATACAATGGATGCAAAATCCACGCACCGTCAGCGAGGTCAAGAACTTCGAGCCCTGGAGGGAGAAGTGTACCGTTGAGGGCAAGCCAGCCTGTTGGGTGCCCAATGCCTGCAAGCTGACCTCCAAGGAGGTTCCCGGGGAGACCATCAATCTGCAGACTTGCGTCCGATGCCCCAATAACTACCCATGGGTCAATGATCCCACTGGCGATGGTTTCTTCTAAGTCAGTTTGCGATACAGATAAAGAGAGTGAGTGTGAGAGATGAAATGAAAGAGAAAGAACATTCACAAGCAGCCCCAATCCAAATTCCTACAGTCACCTATAAACAACATGACTTTTAATTATTTCCATATACTCAAGACTTTTTTTACTGTACTTATTGTACTTAGATGATTATGACTGTGCCGCTAATAAAATGCGCGCCGGCAAAGTCTGCTGTGTTACGTTATTACAAAAAGAAAACAATTACAAAAAAAAAACAAATAAAAAATAAAAAATAAACAAAACACAAAATTTACAAAGAGAAGAAGAAGAACAACAACATGAAACACAACAAACAGCAAACAAAACAATAGCAAAAACTTGTGTGTTTATATACTCATTTTTGTAGTTTTACGTTAATTTGTATGTGTATATTTAAAAAAACAAAAATACCTAATAAAAAATAAAGTAAAAAAAAACACAAAACGAAAAAAAAAACCAAAATTAAACAAACAAAAAGTATATTTCATCATTTTGATTATTATTTGTGATGCTAATCTTTAAAGTAGCAGCAGCAGCAGCTTCAGCAGCCATAAAAATGATATTATATTATGCATTTGAGCCAAGATGAGTTTGGCAACAGTTGCTTCTACCTGGCAACAAGACGGCCCAACAACTACTTGGTTAGTCAACAATCAACCCAATTTGTGTACGCTACCCACTGACTTACTAACCAGTTTTGGATTATCCCAACAGAAACAAAAAAAAAAAAGAAACCAACAACAATACTTACTATACTTGAATAATAAGAAAACGCGTTTGGTTTTCAGTTTCGATTTCAGTTTCATGTGCATTATCATGTATATTTCATATGTAGATTTTAAGCTCTTTTTTCATTTTCTCTTATTTAGTTTTATTTATTTCCCAGACTGGTTTCAAAAAAGCATAGCAACCGGTCAAGAATTAGACACACTTTGCATACATTGAGCGTATTATTTTAATGCAATATTGAAAGGTATTTTTTTTTTTTGTTAATTTATACTAGCTCCTAAGTAGCCGTTTGTGAAGTGCTCTTTGGCAACAGGTTCTTGGTGAATTTCGTAGGGAATCTTACGACACTGCTCGCCAGCAATTTGCACAATCAAAACAAATCACACCACACACATAGTCGATAATTAATTTTAAGCATTGCGAATTTCGGCCTGTCATGGAAATACCAAAGTTATTTGAGTGCCAGCACAAATTTATGTGGCTTGCACACACCGCAAAAATTCAATTTCAGCTGGCAAAATAAATATACATACACACATTTTACTATCTGGTATATAAATGTGTTTTTATAACTTATGTATTTTTTGTGATTTTGGATGCATGAATAACTTTTATCACCAATCAAGGTAAGCCGCTTGCTTTGAGAGGGTTTTATTCAACAAAATAAATACACAGAATATACTCTGTATATTATAGTTGTAGTTGTATAAGGATATGTTAATTGTAATTACATGGTTTTCCCTTACCTGGGTTACTAAATCATTTATTGGCTATTAAACTATTGAGTATACGACCCAAACGAGTTTCCAAGAAACATGTGTATGCGCTTGCAAACTTTTACTCTTTGCTAAGGTGAACTAGTTGTGAAGTGAATGATTTGCATACAACAACAATAAAATGAAAAAAAAAACGAATGCACAGTGGATATGAAATGTAAATTAAATGGCTTAAAGAGCAAGAAAACATAACTTTTGATATGCTGATGTTGAATTCGAATTCAATTCACAAAATGTAATCATAATAAGTCAATCAAATCGTTTTGCAAATTAAAAAATCCAAATATCATAAGTAGTTTCAATCAAACTCAACAGTCGAACTATTAATCAGTTTTCAATGCATTTGCATTGGCATTTAATCACTGTATGATATAAACGCCTACCCATTGACCTAGGTGCCCTTGTCTTGACAGCAACTTCTCGAATATGCTTCCTTGTTCTGGCTAACTGGTCAACTGGTCGACGAGACAGACGTATGTCATAAGCCAGGCAAAGCAGTTGACTGGATTTCAATGTGTATAGACACGTTTCTCAAACAGATCATATTCATTGTGTGTTTGCAAATGTAACCAGAGTTGACAATATGTTTATTGAACGTTTTGTAGATCAAAGCACAGATGGATGACACACGAGCCGTTGAGCTTTGCAAATGGAAATGGAAATTGAAAGATAAACATTTAAATATACAACACAACAAAACACAACACCGAAAAGAAACTCAACTCCGTTAACGCTTAAGGGCCTTCACTGCTCTCCACTTGCCATAAATTAAACGCAGTCTTTCTCCGATTCACTCGCTTCGCTTAAGTATTGGTTTACTTTGGTTTTAGTGGCTTGCTTTGGGTAGAGGGTTAAAGGGACTGTGTGTGTGTGTGTGACTTATGCAACTGTGTAGTTTATGTGTGTCTCTCTTTTCTTTTCTTTTCTTTTCTTTTATGGTTATGCATTTCTTTTTAACGTCAACAGTTAACAGTCAACAGTTTACAGTTCAATGTTTACAGGCTCATCTTCAGTTCGTAGCTCTCTCGTCGAACATTTCCTTCATTAACAATTCCGTTTTTGTACAGTTTTCTTGAAGGCAATTTCTCTTTTACGCTTCATCTGCACGCTGTATTGATGATGATATTTTTTTTTTTCTTATTGTGGCTTCGACTTAAATTGCAATTAGTATGATAATAATTTGCCTTGATTAACCGAAGAAAGATCCATTATCGTAATACAAAATACAATTTTTATTCGCTCACCGAAACCGAAAACGAAACAAAAATAATAATAATAATTCGAAAATTGAGGCCAATCTTTATTGCTCAAATTATGTAAATCCATACATAAAACGACAAAATAAAAAGAAGGTTTTCCCTTGTCGAAGATGAAAAAAAAAAAACAAAACAAACCTTAATTTCAATGCCGTCTCGATTGGGCTATGGGTGCCATCAGCCAGCCAACATTTTCACTCTAATTGAAAAACCAGTTTAACACTTGATTAAAAGAAAAAAATATATATAAATGCAATCATAATAATTATAATCAGCTTGCTTGAATGGTTTATGCGGGCGATTATATCACCAAAGTGTAAAAACCGTTGCCAACTAGCCTTAACTGTAGCAGCAAAAAAAAACATTTGCCAAAGAAGGTAAACAACTTTTTTTTTCTTGTGGCATCTTCCACACACACACACACACACATACAAAGACAGTTGCATTTTAAGATTGTTGCACCTTTCACTGACGCCATTGAGCGCAAATTGAAATGTTAATTGGCAATGCCAATTAAAATGCAGTCGTAATGAACTGTGCAATTTAAAGAATTCTCAAGCAACAAATCACACATACGCCATGTATGCTGACCAGGCTTGCGTTTTTTCTTCCATGTCATGTTCTAGTACAAGACAAACTTGTTTTCAAGTTCAGGAAATAGCTCAGTCACAATGTACATACATGCATATATCTACCTTTCTAGATCGGACACAAATCAAGTTTACTTACGGACTGTACTTACGAAAAGTTGATTCCATTTTATTAAAACTTGACTGTGTATTTACCACAAGGAGCTGATGCTGGTTAATTTAAGTTAAAATACATTTATGACAACCTTCAAATTCAAATCGTATGTCAATCGATCATTTCATCTTAAGATTTGCAAGTCAAATTTAACAAATTTGCTTTAACAGAATGCAAAATACTTCAACAACATTTTCTTTGCTTACAACAAACGAAATGAATAAATATTTGTTACAAATGTGTATTTTGCTAATTGCTGTAAACAAATTTGTTGTGAGCATTGACCGAAGATAAAGTTTCTTACAAGTTTCAACAGCAAAAGGTAAGAAAATTTATAAGACTATGTGTATTTAATAAATTATTAATGGGAATAGATTTATAGAGTTGTTTGTAATACATCATTATGCAATATAAATATTTAAATAAATTAATAATCATACAAGTCTTTAAAGTCGTGACACAGTTCGAAGATCTTTATTAATCATTCACATAGAAACTTATTGAAATGAAAACTGATTTTAACTATTTTATTTAATATTAAATAGTTGCTTTAATTACGATTGTTTATTATTCCCATTTTGGGTAATATTAAGCTTACAATTATGCCTAAAACACGCAATTACATAATACCCTACAGGCCAATTATAGTTATAGCCTTTATGCTTCAATCTTAACGTGTTTGCAATATTTGGGCACGTCCCCAAAAAATTCATATCCGCAAACTTGCTCCGTTTTTTGTTTTTTTTTATGCTTCTTTCTTTTTTCTGTTTTTTTTTTTTTTTTGCATATGCACAGAGACGGAGGTTGAGACTGGCACTACCAGCAGTATCATCATCATCTTATACGAGCTCTTAACTTATTGAATAACAGCCTGTTTCCAGCCCTTTTTGTTTTTTTCATTCAGCTCCATTCGCCTGTCCGCCTGCATATCTTTTACATAACCAGATGAGCGACTGCAAAACTGAACAAGCGCATAATCAATTTGCCATTAATTAAACAAAATTTCGTGATCTTCAGTTTGGTGGAGAGAAAAAACCAAAAAAAAACAAATAAAAAACAGTTTTAAGGTAATTTTAATAAGTGTGTGTTGTCTCTGACTCAGCGACAATTAAACTCTTGGTGCTGAGAGCCAATGGAAGGAGGAGTTGTTTGGGTATTGGCAGGAGGTTTATTAACCTTTTTCTCCCCCCGCTGTCTTAGCCACGTTAGCAAGAATTTAATGTGCATGTTGTGAGCGGAATCAGCAATTTTTTATCTGGCCAAGCGGGCTGGGCAATCAAAGCTGTTAAAAATGCAGATGGTGTGTCTGTGTGTGAGTCGGTGTCTAACTGATTGCCATGCCACACGAGTGTGGGTGAAAATAAAAAGTAGCTAAACAAGCGGCAGCCACAAAACGTGTAAAGAAACAAGTTCAAAACGTACTACAAAAACAAGGAGATGTTTAAAATGTATCTGGCAACTTTAAAATACTCTAAAGCTGTACGAAAAATGGTTAAAATATTTTTTGAAGCATTTACAAATTCTGTTTATCAATTGAACACTATTTAACAATACTTCGCACTATATAGTTTTATGTTTGATATATTCTAGCTGATATACCCAATATGCTCTTCAAGTTTTACGCAACAGAGTATTAAAACAGTTACGAAATCGAGATTTCGAGTTTTTTTTTATGTCTTCGTCGTCGTCGTTTCATAGAATCCCAAGATGACAAAACAGAAAAAAAACACACAATTTCAGGGTCAGTTTAATGATTGATGTGAAGATTTTTGATTTATACAGCCAAGTTGGCAGCTCAGCTGCATATTGGGTCGCAAAACAGTGCTGCCCACCAGCATTGCTGGCAAAAATGTGTAAACACATTCGGAGGGTGCAGCTCCAGACAGCTCCGCCAGGCACCAAACGGAGACACACACCCACACACAGCCCAATAATATAAGAAGCAGCTCACACCTGCACCCAAACTAATTAACCTTTCTTCAAACACACACACGTATAAACGTTCAACTTGGCAGAGCGAGAAGCAGAGCTTAAGCCGCTTTGACATTTTCGAAATGGATTCCACAAATCGCATCGCATTGATTAGTTACCCCTTCAAAAGCTCTGCTCTGTATGTTGAGCCGGCGCGCCGTCGCTGGCGCTGTCATTAGCAAGAAACTCACCACACCGAGCTAAAATGGCGCACACACCACGGCTTAATAAATAGAACTCGTTGTCCGTGGACAACACCTAGTGTAAGCGTGGCTGTTGTATTGGAAGAGTGCCCTCTTCTCACTCGTATATAGCCGTCGTTTCTTCATTTGCTGAGCGCTAAAAGTAATTAAAGTTTCCAGTTTCTCTAAATACAGTGCCCATAAAAGTGTTGTTTTTAATAATTTGTTGGTATTTTGTTCGATTTATCGATTTTACAGCCAGCGCTGGTACCGAAAATGGCGCGTTGCTGGCCAATTTTGAGCGTTTTGCTGCTCTGCTGTGCAGCTGGTAAGTACAATACCCACTCCCGCCCCCTCCCCGCCTTCAACAAAACCATAAAAAAAAACAAGCTAGCCTAAGACTTCAATTTTGAGTTGGCCACGTCAACAAAACAAAAAAAAAAAAAAACTTGCCCACTTGACCTTTACCAGTTGAATGAGCAGCAGTAAATAAACAGAGATTTTTTTTTGCACAAATCAAAACATAAATAAAAGAAAAAAATATCAAACGTATGAGCTTGTCTCGGTCGTTGGCCAAGGCAAATAAACTTGAAAAAAAAGTGTTAATGTTGTTATAAGTTATTAGCAACATGCAATGGCTTAAGCCACAATGAGAGTGGAGATCAAACGAATTATGTATCAATGTATGATGCAAGTTAAACAATTTCCTAAACGAAATCGAAAACCAGAAATAAACTGTGGCAAGAGGACAGCCAGACAGCCGGAGCTGGCCATAAAAAATTAGCATAGGAAACATTTTGATACGCTCGCGATTGGTTCCGTTTATTATTATTTGTGGAAGCGACAACTGCCATCAATGTTGTTTATGCAATACCCATTTAAAATCAAAGAAAAAAAAAAACTTATACTACAAACAAGTTTCGGTAACAGCCATTAGCCAATACACAAACCAGTTTAGCGATAGCGGTAACTGCACCTTACCATGTAAACAACATGCTCCATTAGCGGACACCTCTCTCCTACTTACACTATGCTACATGTTTGTTTTTTTTTTTTTTTATATATGTAGTGGCAAGCAATTTCGCTTGCCCTTTCGTTTTCGTTTGTCGACTCTGTCAGTCGAGCTATTTTCATGAGTGTAAAATGCTGAAAACCAGATAAAAACGAGAGTTGTTTGGCTATTAAACCGGTTCACAGATGAATCGCTGTTGCCTGGGGCATTAAAGCCAACTGAAAACCAAAAAAAAAAAAACAAAAAACAAGCGTGAACAGCGCCATAAACGTCAAAAGCTGTCGTTTAACTGTAATTATGTACATAATTAACAAATAACGAGTCTAATTGCAATTAACAAATTAGCAAAAAATTATAAAAAATATTTATGATTTATTAAAAATCGATTAGAGAAATTGGTTTCAAAATGCAATACATAAAATTTACATTAAAAATACGAAACTGAAGTTACTAAATTTATATATATAAATATAAATAAATATAAATATAATTGACATAAAAAAAATGCATTAAAAATGATAAAAATTAAATATCTAATATTTATGTTTGGATTATTATCTTTTTTCATTTTCTTAGCATACAGTCAGTCCGACAAACTTGAGGGCATTGATGTTGAGGAAGTGTGCGCGGATCGTCCCGCTGATGAGTACTTCCGTTTAGATACGGAAAGTGATTGTCGTGAGGTCTACAGGTGAGCATTCGAGAATCTAAGTCCAATGACTGCAACTTGTTGTTATTCAGTCTTTGACGATAATGAAGTTGGGGATATTTGTATTTGTTTTGTTTTCACAACAACAATTTTATTGCACTTACTCCAATAACGATACCAAAAAAAAAAAAAAAATCTACAAAACCGACATAAAACCATAAATATAAAAACTAAAGGTGCGACAGTGCCGGGGAAGATGGCACCAATCGTTTGGCACCGATCAAATGTGCCGGCGGCTTGGCGTTCGATGTCATTCGTCAGCTGTGCGATTGGAAGACGAATGTTAAGAATTGCGATATCGATAAAAGTAAGTCGGGGTTGTGTCCGAGCCAGATAATTGAGCCCAGTGCCCAAAAGTATACTTCAAATAAGCCGAGCTCAATATCAAAACCAAACCAAACCAAAGATCTTAAATCTGAATCCTACACACTGTCTAACACTCTGTCCTGTAACGTCTGTTCTATATATCTGTATATCTATCTCTCTATGTGTTATTATGTGTGTATTTTGCGTCTCTCTCCATCCCCCTCTCTCTCTCTCTCTCTGTCACTCTATGTTACTAAAAACACAAAAGATCGTCTCATTGCCATAAATTCCAAGTCAATTTTCTTAGAACATCAGTACCAAAGTTCCGTTAGATAGCAAAAAAAAAACAGAAAACAGCAACATGTACACAAAACGAACAAGAACAAAACGTAAAAAAAACGAAACACCAAAACAACAAAAAAAAAATTATTTTTTTTAGATGTACTAAGTCGGGCCTGAAAGAAATTCAGTGCCCCTCCGGTTTGGCCTTCGATGTTATTAAGCAGACCTGCGACTGGAAGGCCAAGGTGACTAACTGCGATGAGAAAGAGAGTAAGTGTGTCTTGACTGCCTGCCACAAGCAAAGCAAAATTCAAAATTTCAAATGCAAATTACAAAAAAAAAAAAAAAAACAAAACTAAGCAAAACACTTGTACATAGCACTTAGACAGATACATGTATATATCTATAGATGTAGTGAACTTTGGAACTTACCAATCAACTAAACAACCACCAACAACACACAATCACCACCCTAACCATTTCCATTACCACTCACTTGTATACTTCTCACTTCAAAATTTAGACATTTGTTGTCACTAACACACACACACAGAGAAAAACTAAAGCAAAGCACAATCATAAACATCACTTCAATAAATATTTAACATATGAATTCTTAACCGCAAACGTTCTATAGAGCCGCGCAAGGCCAAGCCCATCCTGAAAACGGATGAACCCATCTGTCCCGATGGCAAGCTCTCTTGCGGCGATGGCGAGTGCCTCGACAAGGAGCTCTTCTGCAACGGCAAGTCCGACTGCAAGGATGAATCCGATGAGAATGCCTGCTGTAAGTCTTAACGTAAATAGTCCTAAGCTCCTTCAAACAGCTATCAATATGGATATTTGTTTTTTCTTAACCCTTTGCAGCTGTTGATGATGATCCAAATCGTGCGCCCGAATGCGATCCCACACAGTGTGCTCTGCCAGATTGTTTCTGCTCTGCCGATGGTACACGTATTCCCGGCGGCATTGAGCCACAGCAGGTGCCACAGATGGTGACCATAACGTTCAACGGCGCCGTCAATGTGGACAACATTGATCTGTACGAGGATATCTTCAATGGACAGCGCCAGAATCCCAATGGTTGCTCCATCAAGGGTACCTTCTTTGTTTCGCACAAGTATACAAACTATTCGGCCGTGCAGGATCTGCATCGTCGTGGTCATGAGATCTCGGTGTTCTCACTAACGCACAAGGATGATCCCAACTACTGGTCGGGTGGTAGCTACGATGACTGGCTGGCCGAGATGGCCGGTTCCCGTTTGATTGTCGAGCGTTTCGCCAACATTACCGATGGTTCCATCATTGGCATGCGTGCTCCCTACCTGCGTGTGGGTGGCAACAAGCAGTTCGAGATGATGGCCGATCAGTTCTTTGTGTATGATGCCTCTATTACCGCCTCTCTGGGACGTGTGCCCATCTGGCCATATACCCTGTACTTCCGCATGCCACACAAGTGCAATGGCAATGCCCACAACTGCCCATCGCGTAGCCATCCCGTTTGGGAAATGGTCATGAATGAGTTGGATCGTCGTGATGATCCCACGTTTGATGAGTCCCTGCCCGGTTGCCACATGGTTGATTCCTGCTCGAACGTTGCCTCTGGCGAGCAGTTTGCGCGTCTTCTGCGCCACAATTTCAATCGTCACTACAATAGCAACCGTGCCCCACTTGGTCTGCATTTCCATGCCTCGTGGCTGAAGTCCAAAAAGGAGTATCGCGACGAGCTGATCAAGTTCATCGAGGAGATGCTTGGACGCAACGATGTGTTCTTTGTGACCAATCTGCAGGTCATCCAATGGATGCAGAATCCCACAGAGCTCAACTCGCTGCGCGACTTCCAGGAATGGAAGGAAAAGTGCGATGTTAAGGGACAACCCTACTGCTCCCTGCCCAATGCCTGTCCTCTGACAACACGGGAGCTGCCCGGCGAGACTTTGCGTCTGTTCACTTGCATGGAGTGCCCCAATAACTATCCTTGGATCCTTGATCCCACTGGCGATGGCTTCTCCGTTTAAGCCGTTCGCTTCTTTCTCTTCTTCCTCTTCAAATCCCCAAACCCCCTAAAAACAACAAAAACAAAAAAACAAAACAAGAGAACGCATAAGTAGTTCAACCGAGAGTCTGATAAACTAAACAAAAAAATCCTAAACGAAAAAAAATAACAAAACAAAAAAAAACAATAAATGTTTCTATCTGACTTTTTTCCATTTCCTTCTTGCTCTCACCTTTTCGTCTATGCTTTCGCTTTCGTCTTTTATTTATGCCAATCTCTTATTTCTCTCATTGCTATTCTCTTTGTTTATCAACCTTTCCTCACTATCTGTTTTCTTTTGATTATGTTGATTGATAAAGTAAATTGTTTTTAATTACTACACAACAAAAACAAAAACAACAACGACAGAAACTGTGCTGCTTCAAAAAATACAACAAAAAAAAAGAAACGCGCCAAAAATCGCAGCAGCTATAAACCTTTGTAATAATATAAGTATTTTTTATAAGAAAAATATAAAAAGTATAAAAAAAAAACGATCTTTATTATTATTTATAGATCAGGCTACCTTTTGAATATCTTCGCCTTGTTTGAAACAATAAACAATACAAAATAACACATACATTTTTTAATCACATACGAAATAACTCTTTTGACTTTACATACAGATAAAGAAAAAGTTTAAGTTTCTTAAAAGCTTCTTGGATACCACTTAAAGTCACTTGAAAAAGTCAACACAACAAAGATGAGAGCACGAAATTTGCATGTTTTATTATTAGCTGGTATATACGTAAGTAGAAATAGTTATATGACTTTACCACCGTTTGTTTAATTGATGCAAAAATAAACAATTTTGAATAGTTATCTTTGGTACCAGAAATGGCGCCCAAACCCGTTGGAGGCGGTGAGCCAGTAAGAAAGGATTACAAATACTTTATGCATCTATTAGGCAATTCGCCATCACGAGCTGTCCTATTCTCGCCCACAAAGCCAATGTCTAAAGTCAAGAAAACCACCACTCGACCGAAAAGTAGTAGTAAAATTAGTATTAGTAGTAGTAGTATTAGTACTAGTACTACTAGTAGTAGTGGTAGTAGTAGTTCCCCAGCGGTGAATAGCACTGTGCCAACTACTGAAGCAAGCACAAAAAGAACGACAAAGAAAGTTGTTGAAGAAAAGAAAAAAGTCGACTTGTCAAAGTTCTTTCTGGAGGCAAAGAAAAAGAAAGCAACCACAACGAAACCCACAGTAACAACAACAACCGCAACAACACTTAAAAAGTCTTTCACAAAGGCAAACAAAAATAAAAACCATAGCATTCCAGCGCAATTTCTGCATGAAGTGAAAAAAAAGAAATCAACAACTAAAATAACAACAACAACTACTGATGCTGCTACCGGTGTATCGAAAAAATCAGTAATAACAGTCAATTTGGCAGAGCTACTCAAGAGTCAAGATGGTAATATTTTATTTAATCCATATGTTGCTAGAATGGGCCACAGGCTTCACCACAAACAGCAAACAACCGCAAGGTCACGTGTTCGAGTTGCTCACAATAAAAAGAAATTCTATGATCCCGATCTGAAAAAGGCCACCGTTTGCATAGGCACAACAGTTCCGTATGCCAATCAAAATATAGTGGGTTGGATCGATCGGCATGCCTTCGAGAAGAAGCACCAACGACGCACATTTTATATGGACCTGCGTCGCGATATGTACGCAATGAGTCATTCCGAGCTGTGCCACAACAAACAAATGACTAACTGGATGGACTATCAGGAATGCTCGATTCGACGCAATCAACGTTTGGAGGCCTTTGTGCCACAATATCCATTATAACAATGGGTTAGGGTATAAAATATGCTCTTTAAACTCGATATTTCTCGTCAATAAATGTAATTCGAGTTTTCTTTTTCTGTTTTTTAATTGGTGTGTTTCTTGAATCGAGGGAAAGATTGATTAAAATTAGTATTTGTAACCCTTGCAAATCAATTTATTTAATCATCATTTTTAATGCTTATTAAAACACTTTTATTTCAATGTTCTGCATTATACGCTACAAAGTTATGCAATTGAGAGAGAGAGAGAGAGAGAGAAGGGATAAGGAAGTAGAAAGGTTAATGCGTTTAGAGCCACAGACGCACATGCTGATCCCAACTGGTCGAAGCTAGACACATGCCATTGGGGCACAGGCTGATGCAAGTGACACGATTCTCATGACCAGACAAAGTGCCTGAGATAGATAGAAAGGAATGAAATAGTCAATTGCTGTTGCTTGTTTGCAACTTACCCGTGTGCCGTTGCTTCATTGCATCCCACGAGTGCACATTGCCCTCAATGCCGCCGCACAATATGTAGCGACCGCTGGTCGATAAAGCTAATAGAGCACAAAATCAGATTACAAATACTCGCAAAGTATGTAAGTGTCAAGGTAAGCCAAAGAAAAGCGCAACAACATGATAATAAACATGAGCAAATACGCTTATAGCATTACAATAACAATTACGCACCACATGAAGTGAAGCCCGTGTTTTTGGTGGGCGGCTCATAAAGACCGATTTGTTGATCCGCACGCAAATCGTACATGCGTGCTGTTTGATCCTCCGAGCAGGAGGCGAAGCCAAAGCCGCTTGGATGATACTGGAAGTGGCAAAACATTAGAGTGCCAGGCAATGCTTAGTTTTTGGAAGACTTACACAAACGGAGGAGACATCCATGTCATGACCAAAGAACATTTGCTTGTGTCCCTGTTCGCGTACATCCCATAATTTGGCAGTTTTATCCACAGAACCGGTTATATACGTGTTCATATCGGGCGACAATGAGAGACCAGCTATATCGCCAGCATGTCCATTAAAATCCATTGTCTTAACACCCTTCTCCAAGTCCCAGTGACAGCTGCAAATATTTCGAAGCATTTATATTTGAATGTTTAACAAAAAATTTGCTAATTAAACTTACATTTTCATATCGCCCGAACCGGTTATCAAATGGCCATCATCGAGAAAACGACAGGAGCTTAGAAAACCTTCATAGCCAATCAACTCACGCACCATTTTGGCCACACCCGATGCATCACGATTATTCACATCGTAGACAGTGCATTGATTATCCATGCCACCGCATGCCACAAAATTGCCCGATGGCGAAAATGCCACAGTCATCACCCAGGCGGAGCGCAATGGTATAATTTGCACCTTGTTGGCCGTCCAGGTGTCCCAGATGATCAGTTTGCCATCCAGCGAGCCAGTGACACAATGGCGTGAATCTCCAGCAAAATGCACCGAATTCACCTTGTTGATGTGACCTTTTAATATCTTCTTTGAGGAGAAACGTATTTTTGGCACATCACCCATATCGCCGCATTTGTCGGCCAGTGTGCAGTCTGCCTTGGCTTTTTGTTCATCCTGTTAATAAAAACACGATCAATCAATATTATTTTTGTGTCCTTAGAGTTTTTATTTAATTTAAGAAGATTTTCTTTATCAAAATGGCGACCTTAAACTTTTGTATCATGCCATTGATCTCATCGTAGAGTGTCTGGATTTCTGGATCGACTTTCGGCATGATTAAGCATACAATGTGTTTTAAATCTCAGCTATGCGTTTTCCAAAATAAACCGTTAGAGCGCACAAGCCCAAACCAGAACGCGTCGCGAAACAAACTAAAGTTGGTTTAAATATTGAACTTACACTGTTATGATGTTTTGTCGCAATGCCTGAGAAGGTAATGCAATTAACTAATTGGATTAGTTACAAAGAAAAACACAGATACAACAATTTTAGGAAATCGCCAAAACTTTGGCGCCAATACAAGCGCAACATGCAGGCGCATGCTCAATAGTAGGCATCGCCAATAGGCACAGCTGAAACGCTGTGCAGCACTGAAACATTGGTTAACATAACGACTCCACACTTAACAGAACTGTTTCACAGCAGTTGTGTTTCATAAGCTATGTGCACTTTACACGATTTATTTAACTTTATATATTATATATGTATTTTATATATTTAAAATACCATTATTTGCTACATTTATAAACCCAACATATGTGGATTAAACACGGTACACTCAAACAAATATTGTAAATGCCATCGATAGGTATCGATAACAGTTTAACATCAACACACAGCTGCTAAGCGTGCCATTAAACAGCTGTTTCGCACAGCAAAAGAACTTTGGGACCACAAGAACTTTGTTAATTATCTTAGAAGTATAAACTCAAAAAAAAAACACACTTCTCGCCAAAATGTGCTATTAATAATGGAAACACTGCCATGTGCCGACGAAGTGGCACAATTGCAGGAACACCACCAACAGCAGCAACAGCAACAACAAACTGTTTCCCTTGCAAATATAAAACGCGTTTCTTTGCCATTTGCAAGTCAAAGTCAAATGGATACGGATACTTATTTGGCGAAAGCAGAGGATGTCTCACAAATGCTAAAGCAGGCAAAGCCACAGCATGCGGAAACACTTGTTGCCGGCAGCACACAGCTAGTGAATCTCAATAGCATCCACAGTCTGTGCGACAGTGTGGTTAGCATACCCAAGGAGCTAATCCTCATATCGCTGGTCTCCCAAGAGCAGGCGCTCTACAATCCCAAGCATCAGCTTTATCGCAGCACTAAAAGCAAAGATGAAAAGTGGTCTGAAATTGGTAGTCATGTGGGTTGGACAGGTAAGCTCTCGAGATAAAAGCTATTTGCTTACTAGTTAATTGCTTCAACCGAAAAACAGATACGCAATGCAAGGCTAAGTGGAAAGCTATGCGGGATCAATATTGCCGAGAGCTTAAGCGAGCCAAACTACATACCACCAAAGGCAATGTCAAGTGGAAGTACTTCAAGGAGCTGGACTTTCTACGTCCCTATGCGCTGGCACGCAAGTAGGTTTAATATAAGCATCAACAAATGTGTTTACTGTATTCGCTTACTTTAAATTTTCAGCTATCGCTCACGCGGCACACAAAATGGTCACAATACTACCATAATGACATCAGTAACATTGTCAACAATGAACACGACAACAATTGCCAGCAACAACAATAACAGCGGCAGCAACAGCCACAACAACAACAACAGCACCAACAATAACTCATTAAGCAACAGTAATAGCAGCAGCCAAAATCTTAATTTAACCGCTGAGCCCAACAAATTTGACAATATCAAAATCGAGGAAAGAAGTGCCTCACTGCTGGAGAACTGCGATTTCGGGGCAGCAACAACAACAGCGGTGACAACAGCAGCAACTGCAACAGCAACAGCTGCCGCTGCTGCAAGTGTTGATAAGAAACCGGATACGACACGTGGTCTTATGAGCGCGTTTATAGCCGGACAAATGCTGGAACATCAGCAGCCGCAGCAGGAAACCAGTTGGAATTACTTAAGCGATGCCAGTGGAAATGATGTTGGATCCACAACGACAATGACGGTGACGTGCGAGACACCAAATCAAACGATTTATAATAATTTTGTTGATTGTGTGAATGCTGCCAATCAAAACTCTATACACAATCATCAGACCAATGCCGACGAAGAGGATGATGATCCCATACACACATTTCTCAACATGGAGAGCTACTTTGAGAAGGAGCTTATCACGCTGATACAGCAGGAGGATATGATCTACAATTATAGCAATCAAAATTATCGCAATGTTAAACTGAAGCTGGAGGTGTGGGATGAAATAGCACGCAAGTTGAAAAAGCCAGGTAACATACTGAAACTTGAATAAGTTTTATTACTTGATATGATATTGATATGATTGTCAACATTTTCACAGTCAAGCAATGTAGACAAAAGTGGAAGGCATTAAGGGACCAATATGCGCGCGAATACAAACGTCTGAAGACTCAGTTGCATGTGGATGCCATATCGCGCTGGAAACATTATGATTCGCTCAGTTTTCTACAAAAATATATACAACAAAAGTCGCTGTAAGTAGACAATGTGTGAGTACAATCTTATATACATATAATCGTTTTGGGCAAACTTGCAGTGATAACGATACGTTAAGTATGCTGCTGCCCAAGCATGATGCTGTGAGCGAACTGGATGAGCATATGGTTACTCAATCGCCGCTGCGGCATTCCGAGACACAGGTCAGCGCTTTAGAGGCATCGTCCAGCAGCTCAACCCAGCTTAATATGCCTACATTGCCGCCGCTTTCGGGACCACACAAAGGTGAACTTGCAACTACAATCCAACAGCAGCACCAGCAGCAGCAGCAGCAACAGGAGGTGCAACAGCCAAGTGAATTGTGCGTGGCTAGCTATGATGAAATGGATATCGAAACGTATATAAATGGCGATGTGGTGCAGGATGAAGATGAAGAGGATGATGAGAACGAGGATATGGATGCAACGGCAACCACAGAGGAAGCAACACAACAACAACAACACGTTGTTAGCTATGAGAATGAGGAAGACTCTGTCTATATGGCCGTCCAGAGTGTGAGCAATGCCCTCTCCAAGCCAGATCAGCAGCTCAATGAAACGAGCAGCAGCTTGGAGCCGCAACAGTTGCAACAACAACTGCAAACTGCCAGCGATTATGCACAGCCAAAGCTGGAGGTGCACACGCCCACATCGACAAGTGCACGCTTCCAGGCCGCAGCCATTAACACACCATCAACGGCCAGCCAGGCACTCTTTCCGCTGGGCGCCTGTGCCATGCCCGCAGAGGAGGATGAAATCGGAGCCTTCTTTAAGGCAGTTGCCATGAAAATACGCAATGCCAATTTGGAGCCGGTGGCTTTTACAGATCTGCAAATAAATATATTGCGGGTCATTAACGAGGCGCTGCGTAATCACTAGCCATACAACAGTTAACAAAAAAAAAACAAAAAAAAAAACTTCCTTACAGATCAATGAAATAGATCTCTTTAAATCCAAAAAAAAAAAAAACACAAAAATTCAAGTGGAAAATTGGTTTCAAAAGCGTTGCGCGTTATTAGTTCTTAAGTGTTATATTGAAAGAATATGTTTCATTTGGATTTTTAGCATGGTTTTTACTTAATTATTCTGTATCACTTTTCAAATTTCAAACACACACACACACACCTTATATACACGTATGTATAACACAAAATAGCAGTGTTTTTTTTTTATTTTTAAATTTTGTACATAGTCTTAAATATGGCAAGCAAACAGTTTTGTTGGTAAGCCTTAAAATTCTTCCGGTTGAACACAACTGGAATTAAAATACGAAATTGTTATAAATATACCTGATAACAAAAAAAAAACAAAAACGAAAGATTTATCAATATAGTTAATGAAAAATACTTTTTGTATAGTTTTCAAAAATAATTTACTTCAAATTAAAACGAAAAAAATTAAATATTAAACTTGGAAAGTGGATTTAAAAATAATTAGCCTAGAAGTAAGACAGTTATTAGGTTAATCTTGGTAGCAAACCGTAAAAATCGCTTTTTTCTTTTATACCCAACATATTTATGTTGTACTGGGTATAAAAATCAATGCAGCTGGCACTCAACAGCAGCACTCAGTTGATGTAGCTTCTTTCAGCTTACTTTGGACAGGACTTTGCGATTTGGCTCCCAGCACGCTGCTCACTGCCACCCAGTTAGTGGCAGCAGCAGCAGCATCTGTGCACAAACATTCAGACAACTGCTGAGAGAGGCAACGCAGCAGAAACAGCAAAGTGTATGAAGCACGGCCACCCAAATGGAGGCACTTGCGCACACCATCCAACTCGCACCCACAACAACAACAACAACAGCAAGAACAACACGCAGACAATTCGCAATTATTGTATGTTTCGATGTATAGTATATAAGACAACAGTTGCTGCTCGCTGGTTGCCGCACAGCTGGCACTGAAAATGGCTGTCACTTGGCATTGGTCAACTGTTAGCGAAGCGGGCACAAACCGGTTTAGGCAATGCATCGTAAAAGCTGTGCGTTAGAGCGAGACGACGCTAGTATACCCAGACACTGTACATAGAACAAATTGGGGGCGTGTTCAAGCGCCATATGGCGTTGCATTGGGTGTGGCTTACCATTAGCAGCTGCTCCCGCTATGTACGAAAAGTGAAAATTTTCAATAAACATTTTCATTTTCAAGCGGAAGTTTGCAGCCGTTGAAAGCTAATCAAACGGGGAGAAATTCAATGAGTGCAGCCCTGGTAAAAACCAAAGGGGAACGCCATAATGTTTGCAATAGGGGCCACGCTTGATTGATTCTGTTCAGTTGTTTGCCAATGTTGCAATTCATTTGCATGCCACTCTAAACGCTTGAATGCGCGACTTTTAATTAATGCAATTATGGGTGTGGGTGCGTTATTCAGGTACATGTTACGAGATACGAGTTGGAATACGCAGCAGGAAAATATCGATACTAATCAGCCAATTGGCACAGCACATAAATCAAAGTAATTGTATTTGTTCAATAGGATGTTTAATCGGCATAACGAGAAATTCAAATCATATATGATTTATTAGAATCGTGTTTAGATAATTATAATTTTGATATAATATGTTATCAAATCATATATTATGTACATATATTAGACATAATACATACCAATACACGAAACATCCCTCATTTATTCATAAACACAATAATAGTAAGGGTTAAATGTAAGAATTAATATCATTATTGCTATCAAAACTTATCGCGTTTGATTTATGTTAATTTTTTAATTACATGCTTTAATGGTTTTTTGAAATATTAAAAACTGCTTAAATAAAAACAAGTTAAAAAATTCTCAATAAATAGGTTAGAATATATCACATATTTCTTTACTTTGTTCAATAAAATATTAGTTTAAAAGTGAAATCCTAAGACTGTGCAATATAACAAAATTCCAAAGTAAATAGCTTATTTTGTTCGACTAATGTTTTTATTAGTTACATTTTACCAAATTTTTTGTTACAACTTTATTCTTAAGCCTGCTTAAGTGTACATTAACTTCCTTATTAATTAAAAATTAAATAAGAAATTTGATAAAAACTATTTTAACTTTTCTATATAAATACATATGTATATTTTATATGGAATAAATATTCTCTTCACATTAAAAATATAATCAAAAATAATAATAACAAAGTCAAATGGCTTGTTTGCTTGCAATTTGTATTAACCTTTAAGTCCATGTTTCATGTTTTGAAAAAAGAGAATCTTGAAGATCTATCATCTCTGCTGGGAACTCAATTATCCAAAGAGTTTCAAGGAAAACTGTCTTTTTTTTTTTGCTCTTTGCCTAACCGTTAAGATGCAATTTGCACGAGGCTGAGACGGAAACTATTTTCGCGGCTCATTTAACGGGTTTGCCCCACAGACAGATAACTAGGAAAAAAAAAGGTCGTAAAAATATAAAAGTGTGTAATATAAAAATATATGTTTATATTTTATGGCCAGCGGGCAAAATGTTACACTCTTAAACCAATTTGCAGCCCCCTTTCACCCTGCTTAACTTAAGTATACCAGATTGAGAGCATGCCTCAATGGATTCACGCCCACAAACTCAGTCAAACTGATGTCTTAGGGCTAGCAAAAAAGACTTCAAAAATATAACTTTTACTCAAAGTATACGAGAAATGCAGCAAACCTTAGCTACAGAGTGTATACACAGACATAAAAACATATATATTTAAAAACTCATTTCCTGTCCTCTGACGATTTTCATTCATTCGCTGCAATGGCCTGCAGCTTTGGGTCGAGAAAGGCAACGAAAGTCGGCGACAAAATGCTGACAAACTGCGAATTGTGAAAACTGTTGGAGGCTGTTATCATAAATAAAGAGCGCCAAATGTCAAACGTTGTCCGTGCTATAATATCATAAAGTAAATGCAAGTGGCGCAGAAAATCAAACATGCAACATTTCGAGCATTCGAACAATTCACGATTTATTGGCCATGTTCATAATGTTGCAAGACTGCAACTTTAACTGAGACTGCCACTGCCACTGCCACTGCGACTGCGACAACAGACTTTTTTTTTTGTTATTTTAAACTGAATTGTTTCCGGGAACTGCCGCTCCAACACCAACAACAATGGCCAGCAACAACAACGAAGCGCTGAAAAGCTTGTAAAACATTTGTAGCAACTGCTGACTGGCAACAGAAGTTGCACAGTTGCACAGTTCGATTCAATTGCGCTGGCAAAGAGCGACTCCAGCTACTGTTGGCCACATTCACCCAAACCAAAATGTTTTATTCATAAAGCAACAGCAGCAGCAGCAGCAACAGCAACAGCAACAGCGACAAGATCATCGCCGTTTGTTTTGTTGCTTTTGAGTGTCCGCTGGCTGCCTTTGTGGCCAGTTGCAGCCTCCTGTTCCTGTTCTGTGTTCGGTGTTCTGCCCAGGCCTATGCTAATTTTTATTTGTTTAAGCAAAACTTATCAGCCGGCGCGCATCTTGCAAAGCACATTTTGTTTGCCTGTTAGATTGCCCCCACATCAGCAACTCACAAAGGGGTGCTAATCGCCAAATTTACAACTTGATGCAAACGCTCAAACAGCGGGCACAACAAACACACATCAAACACACACACACAGTCAAAACACCATACATGGACAAAACGCAAATGGTCCAGAAAACAAAACGACCGCAAGAAATAGAAATAGAAAAAAAAACTCGGGTGCGGTTTTAGTATCTGCAACTGTTTTGCTAGACAAAACTATAAAAATCAACACAGCGCAGAGTGAAAGAGCTACAATACTGATATCCACACACCAACTTCCAAGTCCCGTATATCGTTTCCCTTTTACCCACATACAAACACTCGCAAAGTTGTAGCAACGACTTTCACTCGCCCCGCTAAGCATGCTATGAAAAACGTTATATTTGAAAAATGTACTTTTTTCACACTTTCAACCCAGCCCCCACCCAAACGCAAATGCTGTGGCGACACTGCCACTTTGCACAGTGGTGCTAAATGCGAATAGAAAATTGAAGAGATAAATATTTGTACTTTGAGTGCTGTTAAGTTCAGTTAAAGTAGAACTTTTCTCAAACTGAATTATATTATTAACGAAATGCTTGAACTAAAAGTAATAAAGAAAACCCTTAGGCTTTAGTTTGTCATATCTATAAAAGGGTTTCGTACCTTTTGATGCTTAATTTTATACTTTTTGACAAAAGAAGTAAGCTGTTAGCCTACAACCCACTGTGCCCAGCTAGATGGCTTGGTTTGTGGGTTTGTGGTGCATTGAAAGGGTATTTTAACGGCCACATAGTGTTAGTTAGAAGGCACATAACACTTTGTTATGTGCGCTTGACAAAGTTGTACGGCGCTAAAAGTGCTTAGTGCCTTAGTTTAAAGCAATTTTTTTCTATTTTTTGGGTTGAATAACAGATAAACGCACACACACTAAGGTTCGAGGGGTGTGGCAAGGGGAGTGGCTGGGTGCTAATATGGTCAAAGAGCTATGCTTGAATGGATGGGTTTTCAACCTGAATGCTGCATGGGCAGGGGCAGGGGGGAAGCATAAGCGTAAGTATCTGAATTCTTTTAAATCTTTTTTCGTGTTGCAAAAGTTTTTTATTTTAAATTTAAAGATTTGCACATGCTGATAAACGCTGCAAATAAATCGCAACATATAAAGGAAACGGATAACGGATATTTGCGGAATTTGTAGACACGTGTGCCAGAGTCCAATGGATGAAACAAATGCTCTTTAGCGGAAGCCATTTGGGTGCAATTCCACGGGGTGGCTACGCCTGCGACGCATATGTTTTAGGCTATATAGATGACTGCTCCAGCTGCTCGAGCAGGGCGAGTAAGAGAGAGCAGGAGGAGAGCTGAGTGCCAAAATGCCAGGCGCGACAAGTTCAACACCTTTTGCTGCAGCAACTGCTTGTGTTGCCGCTGCGGCAATCATGATCCACTCTGGCCAGACACTGGCACAAAAACTATATTTGTGCCGTGGGCCGTGCAGAGTGTTTCGTGTTTGGGTTCTGAAAATGTCAACTTTATTAAAAGAAATTATAAATTGGTATGCCAGTCATACCAGGGAGCAGGCCCAACGACGACTTACTATACTTCACAAAAGATGCCGCGCGCAAAATTCCAGGCTCACACATCATTAAACGAGCAAGAAACTGGCCAAAGTCAGGACAGAGCATGGTTTAAGTGGTTGGCCAGGCTTTCAGCCATTACAATTACTGACAAAAAGCATCAAGGTAATAATAAAAACAAAACATACCATTCAGCGAGGTTGGCACAACAAGTTTAAGTTAGGTACTGCAGAACTCTGCACAACTTTGCTTACAGGCCATTGCTGCTGCCAAAACTGTTAAGGAATTCGTAAAACAACAAAGAAAAATAAACGCTAAGACAAAAGAGACAAAGCTCATGTCAAGACTTTTAGAATTATGATAGAGTTTTGATGTTGTCATAAAAAAATTTAATTGAAATACCAAAAATGGCAATGAATACCGCCAGCCAGACGATGCGACGTCGCAACGATGAAGATGTCAATGCGGCTGGCTCGGCCAGCTTATTGCTGGCCAAGACTTTGACTTTTAATGTGTGTATTTTTGGTAAGCATTAAGTATTTATTGCAGACAATGTCGTCCATGTATCACTCACTTTTGTGCCGCGTTGGAGTCAGCTGCCCAGGCTACCAGTTCGAAGAGACAGAGCAGAGCAGAGCAGAGAGTTTTTTGTTCACTTCAAGCAAGATGTCAAAATGAGGCCACTTAGGCGCGACAACAACAACAGAAACTGCTCAAAAACTGTTGCGACAATCAACACGAAGATGAAGATGAAGATGATGATGATGATGAGAATGGAGAACGAGTTGGAGACCGCTTGCTGTGCAGACCACAGAGTAGTCAACGCCAGTGGTTAACTCTTTAAGGTGTTGCCAAGACAAACAAGTTGCAGAAAACTTGTGGAAAGTAGAAGGTAGAAGGGAAGGGGAAGCTGGTCCACTTCATGGCTACATTTCAATTACTTTGTGGGGCACCCATTTAAATGAGCATGCCACACATTGCCACAGGGCACAAGCCACACAGCAGGTAGCCTGCTCAAACCCACCACACACACACACACACACACGCAAAGAGCAACAAAGGTAAGTAATCATAATCTTAAGGTAATAACAGGCACATTACATGTCACATTAATAAGCCAAAAGCGTTTAAATTAATATCATAATTCATATTGCAATAACTTAGCATGTTAGCAACGCACATGCAAGTTTTATTCCTTTTGGCCTTTCGGCTGCTTATTAATTTTATGTGACTTTATTTTTCTTCTACTCGCTTTTTTTTCCTCAGGGTGAGTGCGTGTGTGTGTGTGTGTGTCCTGCGGTTTTCCGCATGTGTGTGTGCCAAAAAGAAAATGTGAAAGCCGCCAACTTTCTACGTAATGAGAGAGACTGCGACATTGGCAAACATTTACATTCGAGTCCTTTAAGCTTGATAAATGAGTGGGCCAATTGAGTTGATACGATACGGGTACGGTGTGTGTGTGTGTGTGTGTGTGTGTGTGTGTGGAAGGCTGAAAACATTCTAACTAAACCGGGTCATGTGGCGTATGCACAATCTTTTCGATCATCAATGCGGGTAGGCTGCATCAATTAACCAGATTTTTTTTATTCGAATTTTATTCGAATTTCTATATCTACCTATTGTAATTTATGCGCGTTCTGATTGGACTGTAATATATGTATATATA
The DNA here is from genome assembly GCA_035044725.1 of Scaptomyza caliginosa. Taxonomy (NCBI): domain Eukaryota; kingdom Metazoa; phylum Arthropoda; class Insecta; order Diptera; family Drosophilidae; genus Scaptomyza; species Scaptomyza caliginosa. The sequence goes on along the minus strand of JAWNNR010001059.1, from coordinate 873,830 downwards.
TATATTTTACTTGAGCAAATGATGTGCTTAAAAATAATCGCTTGTTGAAATTAATCTAATTTGTCATTTCCGTAACTTTCTTATTGTTGTGATAGCAAGAAAGAATTTTATACATATAATAAAAGGTTTTACAATTGAGTACTTAAATTACAAGATTTTGTTAGCTTAAATAATTATAGTTAAGGTCGTTTTTAAAAAAAAAGCTTGTTAACTTGTTTCTTTATTTTAATCTTTGTTACACACAAAAAAGTCTACAAAAAAAAAAACAATTCGTAATTAGAGTTTTTCTAGATTTTGAAACATAAAACAAATCATGATTTAAAAATTTGCACAACAAACAAATTGAATCAAAAACAAAATACAAATCTTTTCTGTTAATTTGTACAGTTTCTTTATAGTGAATTAAAAATTTCCTCACAATTTATAATACTATGTAATAAAACCATAAATTATAAATATTTATGCTTATAGCTTCTATTCAAATTCATCGACTTGAGGCTCAATTATTGAATGACCCTGTTGGTGTATTATTGGCAGCAACTGACAATATATATATATGTATATGTGACTATGTGTCTATGTCAACATGAAATACCTTTCGGGCTGTTTAAGGCCTTCGATACTTACTCGTATATCGTGTGCATCGATTCAGAGAGTGCGGCCGGCAGTTTGGCAATATCAACTAACTGCCACAAGTCAGGTGAGTTGAGTTGACTTTCGCAGTCTTTGGAGATTTTCTTGTCTGCATTTCATTTTCATTTGGCAGCCACTGTACAAATGTCAAAAACAATTTAAAATGCCATTTTTACATGACGATTTATTTGTTGACATCTTTACAGGCCCATTCTACAAACAGTTTCGTTTCGTATCCACAAACAGCAGCAGCAGCAGCAGAGGATGAGAAGCTGAACTGGCTGGCAATGTTGCTGCTAAAGATGGACACAGACAGATTGTGTGTTTTGCATGGCCAACTACAAACTGCAAAAAGATATTAACAACAATAGCAATACTGAAGCAACTTTAACACTTGTCACCTGGCTGCGACCATCTATAAATCTGGCTATAGCAACAGCAACAACAACAACTAACAGTAGCTGCAGCAGCTGCCCAATTGAGCATTGACCAGGTTTTTTTTTAGGATCCTGGTCAGACAACGGCAGCTTCTTTTAAAACTCAATTTGCGCTAATAAATCCAAATAACCAAAAAAACATTTTGACAGCTTATGATGCGCAATGGCTTGCGCATAAATCTTGACATTTTTTTTCTTCTTTGCCTTTTTCGCTTTCCCCCTTTCACTCTCTTGCTCTGCATTTCCAGCGAAAAACGCGCTCGCGGCTTTTGCGACAAACGGCAAAGTGAATCGCAAAGTTGAAGCTGTGTGTGTTGCCTCTGTTGGCATTCGTCATTATTTGTTCATTTTTAGCATTTAACATTCCGCCAAGCTGCGTTGACTTCAAATACAAAAGCCAACCTCGAGCCAACTACTTTAACCCAGTTGTGGCAGAGAGAGAGAGAGAGAGAGAGAGGGAGCGGCAAGAGAACAATGGGCCAATATTAGCAATCAGATCTCGAAACGGTAAAAGTTTACTCTGGTTATGGTTGATATCATCCGAATAATCAAAATCATAATAATCATCATAATCTATCTGTTAACTTAAAAGAATTTTGTATCTAAACATTTTCCAAAAACCCTGTGTAAAAGATAGAAAAGATAACTTTCCTTTAACAACAACAGTTTGCTAGCCCCATTGTCCCAGGCACAGTTAAAAGCAATATTTCGATTTTAGTTTCGACCGGTTCCTTGACCATCTTCACAAACACAATTCGCCAACTCCAATACACGCATTGTATTCAATTTTTTTGTCAACAACTTTTGAGTCAGTTGGTTGTTGTTGTCGTCGCCGTGTCTGCCACAAATTTGCTGTGTCTTTTGTGGTTGAGAGGTGGAGAGGTTTAGAACTATAGTTAAACGTGCGCCTGACCGCCCCAAAGGCTAATTAATTCCCCATGGGCAACACTTTTTCAGCTGGCCATAAGACTTGGCCAAGATTTGCATAGCATTTATATGGAAAGTGATCAATGCATGAGAGAGAAAATCTCTCTCTCTCTTACCCAACACACACACACACACAAAACACACACACTGTGAAAGCAAACACAGGTGTTCGAAAATACACAATTTTTCAGAGAGTCCAAACAACTTTTATTCAATCGACATGACAACAATGCATGAAAATATACAGTAGCCTGGAATACGGCTTATCCAATACAACTTGGCCAGCCTTAGTGTCTGGCTAGCTGCTCCAGTTTTGGCTGCTTGTTGGCTTCGCTTCGCTTCGCCTGGCTTGACTTGGCTACCGGTCAAAGCGAAATCCAAGAATTCCAACTGTGCGCTCAATTGTATTGGATGGCCCGAGCCGAGCAGCTCAAAGATTCTTTATAAGCGCGCACAAAGTCAAAGACAATCAAAATATTTGCATATTACCAATTTTATATGCAAATACCCCGTGTCAGTCGTGAGCCGGCCGTCGTTGCAATGGCTACGACTCGCAGTTGGAGTCGTTGAGTTGCTGAGTCGAAGTCTTAGTCGGACTTGAGACTCACAGCTGAGACGTGGATGTGGATGTGGATGTGGACTTGGACTGTTTTTGGGGCCGCTTTGGCGGCTTGTATGTAGCTGGCCTAATGCAAGGAACTTTACATTCCAACTTTACACAGCAAAGCGGCAACCAAAAAGAGCCCACTGACAATAATCCGCTGGATCTGTTTTTGGCTCACAAATGGTGTGACAATCGCACGTTAAAGTGCATTGGACCTTGGCCATAAGTTCACAAAAAACAACAACAACAAATACGTATACAACGGCAATTTGGCGGAGGGAAGAAAGTGAATGAGTTCAACGGGTCTTTAGGAAAGGGGAAGCAGTTAGGATTAACACAGCTCAAGTGTGCACAAGCCATATGGACAATTAAAGTCGAAAGTAACATGAAAGAGATCATCTTGGCCATATATGTGTGTAGTATTAATAACATTTGAGTAATTGAGTAGTGATAAATGACAAGAAAGAGTATTGAACCTTAAGGTGCTGAAGATTTTAATAAAATTGCAAGTATCAAAAAGAGCCTATTTATATATAAACATTGTTAGAAATGTTGATTTGTTATTGGTATTGGGCATTTCTGAATCGTCAAACTGAGACAAAGGTTTGTTGTTTTATGAAGGTATTAAACAATTATCATTTGATGGTACAAAAATATATTAAGACAATAAATGTACTTAAGTAAGTGTAAGAGTAGAGGACTTGCCTTCTGTTTCTGGCGGCTTTTAATGCTGTAGCATTTTTTTACATTTTGTGGCTGTTTATTTAAGTTTATGTATTATTTAAGAACCTAAACATTTTTCAATAAATGACACATTTTGTTATTTTAAGAGTTTTATGCCTTAATTTACATCTATATCTTGAAATATAAGTAATTACACACAGTTTTAATTTGAATTTACCTCTATTTCACTTGTGGTGGTTCTTTTTATTTTCGTATAAGTTCCTTGTTTAAGGAATAAGTCAATAATTCATCACTTCCACACAGCTTGAATCGTTTTGACTTTTGTTTATCAAATGGATTTTTATTTTTTTGCTCTCTTTTTGCACATTTTTTTCCATAGGTTTATTTTTCTTTTATATTTTTTAATAAATTGCAAACAACATAAATCAGAGTATGAACCAACCAAAAGCGTCAACGGCTTGCAGCCATTAAGAGTATTTTTTTAATATATGTATGTATATGAAATTGCATTGTTGTTGGCTGCTAGCAGCCATCAATCCATTTAATAAACACCATTTTTGGTTTTGCCAACCATTTTTTAAGCCATTTTTAATGCATCGTAGACAACAACAACAACAATAACAATCAATTAAGAAACGAATCAAACAAATCGAACAGCTGACCCCGCTTGAATACCAGAAACTGGCAATGCGAGTAGGAGTAGGAATTGGCGTTGGCGTTGGCGTTGGAGTCGAATGTGTCAGCTCAACCGGCTTAATGCGATTTATACGAACTGAACGAAACGGCTGTTTCTCTTAATTGGTCGGCTGGCCGCAGTCAAGAAAATAAAGTTGCTTGTTCAACATGGAAAGCGGAGTGCGTTGTCGTGGGCTGAAGCGGTTTAATGCCATTTTCATAGACAAGTCAAACAGGCGGCGACAAAAAAGTACAAATATAAAAAAAAAATGCCCAATGAATGAATGATTAATTAAAAATCTTTTTGGTCGCTCAACAAAAAAAGATGTTTGCTTAAATTTTTAACATAAATTGCACGTTTTTTAAATTTCAAACGCATTACTTCAAGTTCGTTAGCTTCACGAATACGAAATTTGTTTGCGCCCCACCCCCCCACTCTCTTTTTGTCTTTAGCTATCTCATCACTAAAGCGCAGTCTGCGTTAGCCGCAATGCAAATAGCATTGGTGAAAATACCAAAAACAAAAACAACATATAACTGTGCATTTAATCCCCGCTGTATCAGTAGCATTTGACGCGCCTCTAGCTATCTCCCTCGCACGTTAGGTCATTTTATGCAGATAAGTTAACGAAACTGACGCTGGGCAAAATCCGCAAAGTGCTTTGTTGACTTACTTAATTTGCAAGTGTCCAGCTCCTGCGCGGGGGTGGGAGTGAGATAACACTACGCACGCAGGGGAGTGAGCGATTTCACAGGTTCGTCTGGTTGCACAATTTTTAATTTCCGCTAAATATTTCGACAGCGTCTCATCTCAAGGCAAATTAGAAGGAAAAAAAAATAAAAATATTTACGAGAGACGAAAAAAATAATAAGAACTTCAAAAGAATCGCAGCACTTGGTGCCCTTGTTATAAAAAAATTAAGCTTCTTTAGAATGCGCTGGCCACTTAATCAGCATCAAAATCGTCTTGGCAGTCAAATTTAATTAAATAACGTTAAACATTTGAGGCCACTTGCACAATTAGCTGGCAAGTCCGATGAGTAAATGAGCAGCTAAGCGGCAAAGTGGCGACACCTGTGGGACGTTTTCTTTTTTTTCGTATAAGCACAATCAGTGGCGTAGCTGCCAAGGGGTCCTTAAGTCTGTTAAGGTCTGGCAGTACTTTTTGTTCGTTTCCCTCTTGGACTACGCTCCATTTGACGGGTTTGAGCGCTCATCAAACTTCAAAAAGAAATCAAATTAAATGTGTAAAGCAGAAAGCAAAAAAGAAAAAAAATTTTGTGAAAATGTGAAAAGATACTTGTAAATACCAGGGAACAAAAAAGAAAGAAAGAAAAAAGGTCAAAGCGCGTTAAATTTAAGGGATTTTTATCATCATTTTTTGTTATCTGGCAGGGTTGGTGTTGAAAATTGACACTTGAAGCTTAGCTGATGAGGTCAGGAGAAGGAGTAGGTGTAGGAGTAGGAGAAGGGATGCCCAATTTCAGTTGGCCTGCTGCAATCAAATGCAACTTGGCTACAACCAAGTAACGACACAATACTAATGACAATATAACAATAACGTTGCGAACATCATTGCAACAATATGACGGCAACACGGAGACACATTGAGGCAACAAACGGGGCTGAGCTGACATCTCGCTAATGTTAGCTGGGTTTTGGTTGCTGCTGAATGTTGATTGCAGCTGCGATGCGCTTTTAAATGCCTTCATGCCTCATAAACAGGCAGGCAATCTGTTTCGTTTAACAATCAGAACGTCAATAACTAGGCATGGAATAGATTGGAATTAGAGAAAGATGGGGTACTTTTAATTAAAGACACGAACTCATTATGAAGCTTATATATTTTTAAACTCTAATGTATTTTGTGTATTTTTAATCAACTTTTAGTATTATTTCTTCGTTTTAGACCTTGAATTATACAAAAAAAATATTTTTTTCAGTATTCAAAAAGCTCAACAAACAAAAAAAAAGGTTACAAAATAGCTCCCTTCCCTGACTATTAATCCAAGCGGACATAACACTTTGTTGCCAAGCAAACCGTATGGAAAAACTATTAGCTTAACACAAACAAAAGTAAAATTTCTCTATAAACATATGCAATGCATCAACAAGTCAACGAAAAGAAGAAAAACCCGTGCAAAACAGAGCAAGAGCTCTCTATAAATAAAATGCCAAATCATATTTTACTAATTTCAAACAATGACTTTTTTCTTGGACCCCGTTGAAAAGCGATCGAGTGTGTGCATATAAACAATAATAAAAACAACAACAAATACGAAATCAATTTCAACACTAAGAAGTATAACTCACAAGGCAACAACAACCAGAACAACAACAACAACAAGGCACAATGTAAACTAAACTGCATGAGGATTGCTGCCATATGGTGCCACCTTTTTGGCTAGCTATCAAACAGGGCGGAAAAACCACACAAAGCAGCAAGAGAGAGAGAGAGAGGGGGAGATAAAGAGTGCGGGTTGTAACTGAAACTGAGGTCGAGGTATGGTCGCGCGTGGGCGTCAGACATCAAGGGTCGGGGATCATTGAAAAGATTAGTAAAGTTATATATGGCAATGTCTTAACCCCATCTAAACAAACAAATTTTTGGCTTGAAGCGCAACGCAACGCAACGGCTGCGTATGAAAAATATTTCAGCTATTTAGAACGTGCAAAGTCAGGCAAACAATAAAACGACAATTTAATTTCATGTCTGCTGCCACATGCCACAGTTGAATGTTGTTCTTGTTGTTGTTGTTGTTATGGTTTGCCATCAGTTGATCAGGCGAGAAACATCTCCAGCCGATTAGTGTAAATTTAATTTTCTGTGACACACATTAAGCTCCTGCTGCTGCTTCTTCTTACTCTTCAATCCCCAACAACTTAGCTTGGTTAATTGCGCTCATTATTATTGGTGTAACATTAGGACTGAATTCTCAGTTTAACAACGAAAGCAACCCCGCTTTTTGTGGCAACTGTTTGCATTTGGCTTTTATGTTCCATGGCTTGAGGAGAAAAAAAAGAGTTCCTTTTAAATTGGCGCACAACATAAAATTGTTGAATTTATTGTTGTTGATCTCGTGTTTGGACTTTAATGCTTGGCGCCACATAAAAAACAATTTGGCGTGAAAATGGCTAAAATTGCCCAGCCAGATACTAATTTCAAGTGTGGGAAAGAACACACAGCAAAGTAGAGACAACAAATATATATCTGTATCAAAAAGCATGTTTTATGAATATAGAATAGAACGAATAAATAAAACAAAGAAGTTTTGAAAAAGTTTTACAATGTAAACTGAAGAAGAAATCTAAAGAAAATGTATTTAGAAACTCGAGATAAATACTTGAACTGTATTCAATTCATCATTAATACACAAATTGAACTTAAAAAAAAAACTAAATTTGATATAAACAGTGTTTGCTTTTCTAGTGTTTCGAAGCTATCCGAAAAAGTTAAGGAAACTGGCCTTAGCTAAAAGCATTAAGTAAGACCCTCAAACAAAACTTATTTTCCTATAGCTGCCATGGCTTTAAATACTTTTAAATATATTTTGGTCCATCCTAAGACAACTATCAAACTATATTTTTATTTTTTCGAAAAAACTACAAGAGAAGCAATTATTTAATTATCAGTTTCATTTTAAGAATACTTTTTTGATTTTATGATATTTTATTTGCGTATTGTAATAAATTATATAAATTGATATAAATTTTTAAAAGTATTACGTATTTTTTCTAGCTTTTGTTTGGAACTTCTTGGGTAGCTAATATTTAAAACCATATATTATTTTAAGTAACTAATAATATTTATTCTCTTATAACAGTTTCCATTACAAATATTTCCCTATATTCTTCATAGAACAAAAAGGTTATTGTAGTACAACAATCGAAGGTTGTAACACTTATAACAAAAACCCTTTCTGACTCACTTCCAAAAAAATGGAGAAGAATGGAGAAAAAAAGCTGAAATCATTCAGCTACTTAGCAACTGCTGTGCTGTGTTGGTTGAACTTTTGACCACCAATTAATCAAAGCCAATTTTGAACAAAATACATTTGTGCAACATATGGCAATAACAACAACAACAGCAGACTGCTTTTTGTATGTTCGTTGACGACACGAGTGTTAAGCTCCCAAACCAAACTTATCCAAATGAATAATTCACTTTTAATTAGGTTTTTACACAAATTTTCCAAAACGAAACGCAGAATTGTGATTTCGCCTAGCATTTGTGGCCATTATAAATAATTTTGTATAATTAGAGACAGTTGCCGCTTACAGTAACCGTTTGACATATGATCTGCAGTCAACCGATTCCCAGCTCCACTTTAGCCCGCATATTGTGGAGTCATTTGCCCAACCATTTGGCTTATCTTGCAAAGAGAGAGAAGAGGCGAGAAAGAGGCGGGGGGCTTAACTTTAAGGCCTGTTGACACGGACACTCTGAAAAGGGCGAAAGCAAAAGCCTTTTCTGGACGACTATCTGCTAAATTAGCCACAGAGGCTCATAAATTTTGCCAATGACAACGTTCCATTGTTGTTTCTCTTTGGGAGGTCACAGTCTGGCCACAACTATTGGCAAGTTATTTTAATGCACTAAGCCAATTAGTGGGCGGCCTAGCCGGCCTTGCTGCCTTGCTGCCTGACTTGATCTTGGTTCATTTGCGGTTCTTGCTGCACAACCACCGATGTCATCAGGCACACGTGTGCATAGACTAAGAACGTTCAAACTTGCTAAAGGAAAAGTAGGCGGAATGTTAGGAAAAAAGTTGTTCATCAAGCCGAGTAACACTAAACGTGTCAAAACTTTTATAATATAGTCGCTCATATATCCCAACAAAAATCGCAACACAAAGTTCTTGGCTCGAAAAGAGCGCTTCTGCTCATGGCCAAAGTTTAAATTACTGCACAGGCTGTGACAACAGGCTCAACCAAAGAAGAAAAAAATAGAAAGGGAAACACCATGTGTGATGAATCTTCACATAGAGTGACACAAACTAAGAGTTGGGGCCACGCAACGTATGGAATTACTTATGATGATGCATGATGCGGCAGCAGCTAGAGATGGACAAAATTAGGCTTTTCTAGAGTAGAGATATTAAATGACGTATCGAACGGTTCGTTTAAGTTGTTTGGCCTTTTTCTTAATATTTAACCAAGACACGCACATTATTTTTATGCCTATTGGATCTCGATATTGTTTGATTTGAATTCCTCAAAAAAACACACATAGCAAAGCATTGGTATAACCAACTTGTGAAAAAATCCTATTAAATCCAATCAATATACCATCATATCGGGTAAAAATAAGATCGATTTGCTTTACTTCTACCGAGTATTTGGTTATTTCTCATACTCTATGAGAATCATATCAGTCAGTTGAATGTCTTATGAAAAGTCAACAACTTTAAGAAATAAAATGCTTAAAACTAATGCCCAAAAACGTTTTCTATATCAGTATAAATAATAATCCCAACTTCACATAGCTCTGTAGCTCATCTCTAGCACAACAACAATAAACGTGCAACATTGTCTAATAGAACTTTAATGGTCTTTGTGTTTGTTTGTTCGCTCGCCTTGATGCGTCTAGCTAGCCCTAAAAAGTATGCAACACAATAAGTTGCCAAGGCTCAGAAGCGGTCATTGTCGCTGAGTGACCACAACAAATTGAGCTTATCATTGACGGATTAACACTAAACACACACACACACACATAGCCCGAGAGTGTGGGAGGCGTTTGGAAAAGGAGTGACGAGTATCTGTGCCACTTGTTTTTCTCTTTTGTTGCAAGGTTCAAAGCCTTGTCTGGACGCACATAAATCTGCACGTAGTTGCTGCAAGGTTGACTAAAGCGTAAATTAGCGGCGTTAGCAAAAGCATATTGATGAAGCGTTAAGACCACAGCTGACCCCTGGCTTGGCTCTCAAAGTGGCAACGTGGGTTTGGAATTGTAGATTTGGGATTGGGTCGGGTCGGGTCGGGTCAGAGTCGGCTAGTCAGCAAGTCACAGCAGCATTTATGCATGTTGTAAGTGGAAAATCAATGCCGACATCAGTGGCAGGCAACATGACAAGTTGAGCCCTTTAAGCCGCAAGTTATGCCAGCCACGCACACACACACACACACACGCCCACAACAAGGTTGATGAGTAAGTGTGGGGTGGAAGTTATTGGCCCAGGGGGTTGAATTTTTTTTGGTTTTGTTTCTGTTGTTGCCTGCCTGCGTTTTTCTGTCACTTTGTGCAAATGTGTCCTTGCAAATCCTGTTAAAATTGCATTTGGAACATGTCAACATTGCGCTGGCAACCGAAAAAAACCACACCAACAAACCAAAACCACCCACCCACCCCGTTTTGAGAAAATGTCGCCAACATGTTAGCGCTTTGGCTTGTTTTTTGCTTGCTTTTTATACACTTTTTACTATGTTCTTTTTTTTTTGTTTTTTATTGTTGTCGATTTTTGTGTTGTTTTGTGCGAATTTCGTGTACATTTATTTCGCTTGTAATTCATTTCCATTCATATTTACATGAATGTATCGGTGAATTTTTCTACTCCTCGTTTGATTTTCATCACGGCAACATTTGTCGGGGATTTGTGTGGGATTTGGTTTTTTTTTCTCCTCCTTTTTTTCGATTTAATTTGAGTCGCAGATGTTGGACTGCGTTATGGTTTTGGTTTTGGTTTTGGTTTGCTGGTTGCTGGTTACTGGTGACTGGAATTGGTCCTGACAGTCAACGCTTAGCACTTGTATTGCGGTTTCAATTAATTTGAAGGCGTGGCTAGCTGGGATTTGGATAAATACAGAGAAGAAGGCACGAGACCAAAAGAAACGAGAGCAGGTGCTGAGAAAAATGGAAAATCTATGCAAGTGACAGTTTGTGATTACTGAAATGTAGTTAGCGAGCGATTAGAAGAAAAAAAGATGATTTAGTTAACTAATCAAGTGAGTTTCTGGTGAACATCTTATTGACAAATGTCATTGGTATCAAAAAAAAACTTCGGATAAGGTAAATAAAGTCTAGATTTAGCTTGTTCTTTGAGTTTCAGGGTTACATTTTTAATATAAATGTTAGATGAAAGCCTAAGAGAGTTCAAATCTTTGCTGCAAAACTGCGATTAGCTAGGAATAGCAATAGAATAGATTGAAATGACTTTACATCTAAGGGTTTCGCCTCTTTTTTGGGACATCGCAGCTTCCTAGGACAGATTTTTACTGTTTCATATGCGTTCAGTTAAAGTCTTAATAATTCTAAGCAAAAGGTTACTGATGACAATGCTTGGCATCATTTGAAATAGCGCTATCTGACCTGCCTAAAACTGTTCATTCACAATTTTTCAATTGTTTTCAATCACTTTCTTGATTTAATGGCATCTACCATCTTCGAGAAAACTGCAGAATGAGTCAACGCAAACATAACAAGTAAAACTGTATAAATAACTTGTTGTCTATGTTTAAATATAAACCAAACAAACATTAATATAGAATATATTAGTTTATTAGTTAACTTTTGCATATTATATATATATTATTTATGTTCTCATTTTCAAAATTCCTTCAGCATCATCCAAAAGCCAAATTCTGCCAAATTCAAAATCAACCAATTAAAAGTCAACTTATTTGGTTTTGAAGCAATCATTTTCAATTGTAAATGTATATAAATCTAAGCATATAAAAAGATAACACAAAGTGTTACTAAATTATAGATATATCTATGTGTTTCTTTAAAGAAGAAAAATTATTAAAGAAGTGTGTTTTGTGTGTGTAGAACAAAAAAAAAAAAAGAAGCTAAAAACGCAGCAGCTGCTTTCTTGGCCACTACATAAATTAGCTGTCAGGCCAAAATGGCACTCGGTTTATGGCCAACTTGCACACACACACACAGACACATAAACAATTCATACATGCGTGAGCACACGGCCACGCCCTAGCCCCTACAAGCCTCCCTTCCTCTCCACCAAAGGAGGCCATAAAAAACAAAGACAAGTATTTAATTTTGTAGCGAGAAGCTGACAAACTGAGAAATAAAAGCAACCAAAAAGAAAGAAAGAAAGAGAGAGGGAGAGAAGTGAAGTAGGAGACAGCAGGCAGCACATAAATAAAATGAAAAATCTACTGCCAGCCAAATGCAGTTGAGTTAAGAAAAAAAAACCAAGCTAGCTGTACTCGCGACACTTGGTTACCCCATCCCGCACCTCCTTTCTTTGCTCTATGTACTCACTCGAACCATATATATATGTATATAGCATTAGGCACATAATGTAGGCTACCTAGAAGAAGACGTAGCGCATGCGTCCTAATACAGCCAACTCCCTAGCTATCCCATTCGCGCTCACACTTCCCCTCTCTCTCCCTCACTCTCACTCAGTGTTTGGTGTCTTGCTCACACCATGTGGTAATAAACCAGGCAATGCCTGCAAATTATAAAGTGCAACTGTGTGCAGGAATTCTTGAAATGTAAATATAATGAGCAAAAAATTAGCCATGCCACTCGGCACAACGCATCGCATCACTTTGCTTTAGTCTCTTGCCTGTGGACCAAACATGGTCACAGGCTAAATTTACTAGGCACCAATTAAAGACATGGCCAAAGCTAATGCGTCAGGGATCGGCGGGGTGTCCAGGCAGAGCAACTACCTGACGGGCACTTGTGCATCCATAAAACATGTCAAAATTATCTCCTTTTTTTTTGCTTGCTCTTCAGTCGTTTTTTTTTATCTCTTTTCTTACTTCAATTGCAAGCAAATATTTAATTTACTTAGTAAAAAAAAATCACAAGCAATATTTTTTTTTGTTAAACTTCTCACAGTTATTGTTGTTCTTTCGTTTTTAGTTACTGTTTGTTGTAATTATTGTTGCTGTTGTATTAAAATGCTTTGCCACAACTATTTGTTGACTTCAATGCACAGTCAAACAGTGGGCTTAAAACAATTACACATATCTCTAGATTGTAGCCAATTCGTTAGCTGGTTAATATTTTCTAGTATAAAGAACAACTTAGTATAGAAAAATAAGAGGTGTTAAGTATCGGAAAGGATTCATAAGATAAAAAAAGAGTTTAGATTAAGATAAAAACTTTTAGTTGTTGTAAGTAGATGAAACTTTAGAGAAACCTTTTAAGAAAAAACAATAATACATTAAATACTTAAGGCTACACAAACTCATCTTTAAACAATGTTTAAATAATTGTTTATTGTAAAAATAATTAGTTTTAGTTGCAAAAGATATGGCTAAACCAATGTAGTAACAAAAAGATTTAGTAAAAAAGTATTTAAAATGTGTAAGAAAAAGTAAATTTTGTGATTAGGGAAGAAAACAACAAGAACAATTCGTTTTTTGAATGAAATGTTTACTTTAATTCAAACTTAAGAGATAAAAATATATTTTTTCTTATCTAAAACTTTAAATTATCATTTGCTATAGATCCCTTTTAGTTTTTTATATCTTATAAAGAATTTTCCCCATCATCTTGGCCAATAAATACCACAGTAATGTGCTATATTAAGTGTACGGCCAACAGACACAACAACAACAAAAAAGTACTACAAAAAATTAGAGAAAAAAGTGACTTGAAGATACTTGCAGCCACTGCCCAGGCTAACAACAATAACAAAACGAAAAAGAGGAAGAGGAAGAAGAAGCAGAAGATGACCAAGAAGACTACGAACAACTGATATAGCAACAACAAACAAACAAGAGCAGGCAATCCAAAGTCAAAATGCTTCCCATACGGTTTATTTACACAAAATGTCAAGTGGTGTGGGCACGGGGGAAGGGGGGAATGAAAGAAGGTAAAGTTGAGAGGGGGACCAGTCCCAGGTGCTGGCAGACAAACAGGCGTACAATAACCAGCAGATAAACAGACAAACAGGCAGCAAAAGCAACAGCAACAACAACAACAACAAAGAGACATGCAACCATTTTGGAATAATAATGCACAAAAACAAACTGACTAAAGAGGTAAACATAATGTAAAACACCAGCGAGGAAAGGGGAGAGACGAACACAGCAAGAGCAGCAAGCAAGTAGCAGTAGCAGCACTTCCAGCTGTGTAAGTAAGAGCGAGCTGGCAGACAGTCAAACCGGTTCGGTAGCAACGACCAATCAGAATGCCGCACACCAGAGGCGTTGACTGAGCAAGCGACTGCGCAGCAGCAGCTGCAGCGAACAAGCAGCGAAGCAGCGACGCACACACAGCATTGAGCACAGACTTGAACTGGCTGCGAAAACAGTTGGTCCAGTTGGACTTATACAGCGCGTACGTGCGGGTGCCCTAGAACTTCCAAAAAGAGAAGAGAGCGAAACCGTGCGTTCAATATACAAAGCCGACGCGCGCGCGTGTTAAAAAAAAAAAAATACCAATACATATATGCACGTGTATATGCATATAAATACTAGCTGTACATACATACATATGTATAATTTAATTAACTTGTGCCAATTAAAGTGTAATTGCATTTATCATTACTATTAGTGTTAACTTAAGTGAAAGTTACAAAACGATATGCTGCTGACCAGTAACAAATTCATAGCATACTAAAAAGCAACTGCAACAACAACAATAACAACTAAATCATTGTTAACATAAAGTTGCAGATGGAAAGCAACGCGTTTGTTAGCAGCCATTTGCCATCACAAGCGCTTGTTGTACTATCGGAGGCCGCTTCCGGTTTGCATGAGGCACTGCGTGGCCAACGTCCGTTTCCAGCGAGAGTAAGTAAAATGCCAATCAGTCTCCAGACCAAACTTCTGCTGCCAATCAACAAGCAACTCCAAACACTAGCAGCGTCCAACTTGTTGTTGTTGCTATTGTTGTTTGCGACGGCGACATATTTATGACAAATCATAAACTTAACTGAACAGCGACTGCGCCGGCAATTCAGTAGTACTAGTCGAGTAGTTCTTGTAGTAGTAGTTGCCAAAAGCTTGAAAGTTCACAGATGCTATAAATCAGCAGCACACCGGGCAACGGGCAGAACTGCACCGAAAACGCAATGCGCATTGTAAAACAACAAAAGCAAGCTAAACAATACACTGAAAAATATATATTAAGAGAGTTGCTGCCGTTTCAATAAGAATATAGGGTATCTTACGATCTGGTTTTTTAGTATATTATAGAAACACTTTTGTCCAAGTGTATGCCACAAGACAATCGAAAGTCGACAGTCAGTCAGATTCGGATTCAGATTCAATTTTAAGTTTTCGATTTTCGGTTTTCAGTTTTCAGTTCGCATCTCGCAGAGTTAAGAGTCGCATTCCTCAAACGACGAATGCGTTTGCAAACGCCCCATTGTGTGTAGATTTTTGCGATGAACAGATTTATGATAGCTACCAGATTCAACCAGCCTTAGTGGCTGGTATCTGTGATGATTGTTTCGAGGCTCATGGCTTCAGTCCGTTTGTCTGTAGTCTGCTTCGATTCGACTTCGATTGCCAACGCCACCGCCCCCGTGTCTGTCATCATTGTAAACATGAGCAATGATCTTGACGCTGATGCTACAAATGATGAAGAACTCGAACTCAAGATGAGCAGTCGGCCGGCCTGCACGAATTGGCATAACTTTTGGCCATGCAGCAAAACTAACTTAACTGGTTGTCTGTGTGTGTGTGTGTGTGTGGAATTGGTATCGAAACCTGTGTGCATAGCATTGAGTAGCGTTAAGATATGTTAAACATGACAACAATATGTCCTCAGCTTGTAGATGCAAGTTGGGTGATATGATGGGCTCCGAAAAGCAACAAAAACAAAAGGCAAATGGAATAAATTGGTATTTTCAACAGGTTATTAAGCTAGATAAACATAAATATTATACATTATTTATCTATTCCTTTTTCCAAGCATAACCTTCAACAAAAGCTACTACAAATATTGCGAGCTATGCACATTATTTATAACCCTGCACACACTATAACAATAAAAATTAATAAAAACAAACCCAGGCAAGCATATTAAATGCATTGTCAAATGGTTTAATGCGGAGCTGTTACATACATTTTCTTTCTTGCACAATTTAGCCACCCGGACAAAAGGTGAACCGAAAAAATGGCAAAAACGGCAACAAAAAACAACAACAAGTACTCACCTTAACTATTATTGTAACCACAACAACACAAACACACGCCAAACACAACAACAACAACTGAACCCAGAGCAACCCCAAGTTCTGGGAAAAATTATGAGCCAGACATATATGATATGTAATTTGTTATGTTTTTTTTTCTCTCTCTTTGCACTTATTACTACACTTATGGGTAGGTGTGTGTGTGTTGTGCTAAACTGTGTGTGTGTGTGTGTGTGCTTAATTTAATTTATAGCAATTCATCAAGGGGGCACAGGCAACGAGGCATTTAATAAGAAGTAATCGGCAATAGGGAGAACTGACTTAAGGAATTCCTAGGCCATTTTTAAGCTGCAAATGATAAAGATAACAAGTTGAGCTAGTTGAAAACTTATGAGTTGGTTCTTTATTTAAGTTGCTGATGACATTGAATAGTTTATAATAATAAACTTTAAACTAGGAAATGTGTTGAAAAGTCAAGATTTCATTAAGTTGTCGCCATAAATCACTTAAACACAAATGAATGCATATGTGATGCAATACTTAATAGAAGACTTTTTGTATTAATTTATCATCAGCATAAGAAATTAGTTTCTTTAATATGCATTGTCACGAAGTTAAGTACTGAGAAAAACGTTTTGAATCCAAATTTATATTGTTTGTAAACGGTTTAAAGAAATACTTATTAAAAAATTCAATTATTTTTCACACTACCCAAACTTAATAGAAGTATTTTAGGAGAATTTGTAGTTATAAGAATCTTTATTCAGTTTTTGTAGTATTTAATTTAAGTATACTAGTTTTTAAACCATTCAAAAAAGATATTGCCTTAGATTTGCTTACTTATTTGATATAGTTTCTATTCAATTTAAATCGGGATTTTGATTTTTTTCTTTACTTTCTTTAATAAACGTTAAACCTAATGAAATTTGATAACTTTTATTTGTTTTTTTCCTTTCCAGTTTCAAACTAAAACGTCATTCTATCCAAATATTGTAACTGATTTTGCGAATTTAATTTAATTTTAATGCATATTTTATTGAATTAAGTAATTTCATCAGTTTGACTGATAAATAAGTTCAAAAAGCCTTCGACTAAGCTTAGGTTCTGCAATAATATCGGTTTTATATATACAGCAATATAACATTTCGATAGTATAATCAATTATTTGTAGCAGAATTTCTCTACTTAAAACGAAAAGTTGCCGAGGCCAATAACCAGCAGAACCACCACCAGAAAGTATCAACTGTTTAGGAGTTGAAAGGAGTCAACTGAAGAGGCTGATGCCATAAACAGTTAGTTTGAGAAAATTGTCAATTGGTAAACGTTGATGTTTTTTTTCATCGTTTTTTGGTTTAATTTTTGTGTTGCTGCCACAAATTGAGATTTATTTGCAGTGGAGCCGAGCAGGCAGTTGTTTCGATTTAGCTGTCTGTGCTGTTGTTTATGGCCAAGTTAAGCGAAATTGCCTCTCGTTATCTTGTTGTTGTAATTAAGCTGTTATTGTTGTTGTTGTTACCAACTCGCAGCTGCTGGTACATAGCAGGAACAAATCTTTGACAAATGCCAATAATTCAAGTGTTAAAACACAAGAACAAACAACAACCAAAGCGCATTATGCAAATCAGCAACCCTTGGCAGGGGTAAGGGTAAGCAAATCACATGAATCTAAACGGTGGCAAGAGGGTGGCAAGTGCCACCTGCTGCACATAAATCAATTGAAATATTCTCTAAGCAAGTTTACATATTGCATTAAACACTCGTTCACCGAATGCTGACAAATTCACAAAAAGTGGTTGACCACTTGGACAAAACTCGAAACGCAATGGGGCCACTCCACCCCCCCCCCCCTCGTTTTGGCCACGTAGCATCTGTGCACGTGGCATTTAATCAGTGCCACTCATTGTGTGTGTGTGTGGGGGGGGGAAGCGGAGCTAGCCTTAAACGAACTTAGCCAAAGTGCAACTCATGCGGTTAAACAACAACAACAACAGCATTCACACACTCCACATACACAAACCCAATCCAATACTCAAACCAATCGCAGCCGGCTGACTTGCATTTGTTTGTCAGCTTTGGCAACAGCTTTAAAGTGACTCCAACGCCTCATTAGCCATATTGCCGATGGTGATTATGATAGCCATAATGATGATGCTTATGTTGAGTGTTAATTTATGAGATTTATTTATTGTCAAGGCATGAGGTTGCTCAAATATATTATCCTTTTGGATATTCTTTAACTTATTTAACGACACCTTTCAAATGTTCTCCAATCTCAAGCTCGATGGCTTTAATTACATGGCGTGAGCTATGAAACGTTAAGTGAGCATAAAAATGCACATAACGTAAAGTGAGAGAAATTAATGCCATCTACATGACTTGGCGCCAAAATTAGCCAATTATCAAAGGTGGAAACGTAAAATCAGGGCAGCATAAAGCGGATAACGACCAAGTTAAACGATTATGCAGAAAAATTCTAAAACAAAAAAAGGAAAAAGACATGTATAAGATGGAGAAAAAATGTCAATGGTTAAGAACGCTTAAAAATATATGCAAAAGAATGCGTAATTTACGACAAATAAATGTTAAACGGCGCAAAATTGAGAGATTCGAGAGTTACGATATCGCCAAACACATAAACTGTGTCATGTGAGATATTTTCTAAAGGATGGGAAGAGAGGAAGGAGGAAGGGGGAAGTGTGTGCCATCAATGGGGTGTAAAATAACGAGCAAAAGACTTTGCAAATGATATGGGTACCCAAGAGATTGGTTTTTGAGGGTTGAGATGAAATTGGGGTTGGGCATTGGCGATAACAATGGCAAAGGATAAACAGACAAACCGTTTATAACAAATTGAGCCTGATGAGGAGTGTTAAGCACATCCAGCTAGACAGGAACATAAGCGACAACATGTGTGACAAGTACTAAACTCAACTCCAGCCACAACTGAAGTTTGCCAAAAATGAATTTACATACAAATTTGTCTGCAATGCGCTGTGAAAGTTATGCAAAAAAAAAAAAAACTGTGTGTAAGGGAAAGTAAATGTTATGTTTAGTTGCTAAAAATATATGACAAAAACATGCTTTCAAATCTGTGTTTAAGTAAAGTTTGCCAAAATTATGAAAAATACTATAAAAAGGCTTAAGTCGAGAGAGCTGGACGATACCCTGAAACCTTAACTTAACTTTAATCTGCATTATCTTAAAGTTTTTCTTAAGGTTCTACAGCATTTATCACTTTTTTTAATACTCAAGATGTACTTGATATCAAAAAAAGGCGGGAAGACTTATTTGACACGATAAATTTAAACAACCTAATACTGCCGACGGCTTCCGATTTAAGCTTTATTAGTCTCTGATATATATAGATAGAAAGACAAAAAGATTGTCGATGACTCCTTCATTAATGCTTATCATGAATATATATGGAATTGGAGATGTTTCTCAATGTTTTTTGCTTACTTGACGCTTATACCCATTCTAACCCATGTCAATGATTTAGGGTGAAAATATAGCTAACTTAAATGCAACCGTTTTACTTTTAGGTACTACTCTATAGAACAAATATACAACGTAAATAATTAGTAATACTTTTCCTCACCCAAAGAATAATAACATCTTTAAAATATTATAACTTATTCCCAGCAGCAGCTTTTAACTACATTTCTTTTCAAGTCTTACACCTGGACATAAATAAAAATTGCAATTACTTTAGATGCCTTATCACTTGGGATTGTTTTCGCCTAGTTTAA
This sequence comes from Scaptomyza caliginosa, assembly GCA_035044725.1. NCBI lineage: Eukaryota > Metazoa > Arthropoda > Insecta > Diptera > Drosophilidae > Scaptomyza > Scaptomyza caliginosa. The sequence goes on along the minus strand of JAWNNR010001059.1, from coordinate 854,062 downwards.
TAACTAATTAGTTCTCACAGTCGACTCATTAAAATAGCTTGCCTTGTCTGCTTGTTCTCCTCCAGTTACCTGACGCCAAAGATCTACACAACATGTCACTAGTCGGCAACTATAGCACACAATTCCTGCACAACTTCCATCCGCATCTGCTGCAGACGCTCAATCATGGAATGCTGGCGGCAAATGGAGCAGCTGCCGCAGCGGCAGCTGCTGGTGCACCCGGCGGCTACTTTGCCAGCGAACGTTCGCCGCTGGGTAAGCCTTCCGTGCTGTCGAACTTCTCACTGCCGTCGGCATTCTCGCCGCCCAAATATATTGGCATATCTCTGGATCAGGTGAGTGATAGAAGACAGGCGAAGACAGGTTTCTAATCGGCAGTTGTCATATGTGAAATTCTATTTCGATTTGCACAGAATCTATTCAATGGCAGCGAATCGTTTCGCACAGATTCGGCCAGTCCCACGTGCACATCACACGAATCCATGGAGGGATCACAGGATTACGATGCCGTTGAAAAGGGTGAAAGTCCGCGCAGCAATAATTCTCAGGATCCAAGGGATTTGAGACGTAAGTTTACTTACAGCCAACGAAAAAAAAGGATACCCAAACTCAATTCGATTTTGCAAATTTGCATGTTTGCGATAAAGCAAACAATTTTTGGGCCACATTTATTGTTGCCTTTTTTTGATCAAAATCTTGGCGTATTTGTTTCAATTCTATTTTTTTTTGTTTTTAACGCTTCAGTGGTTTAGCTTTGACTGACAGCCCAAAGACCTGATGCGTATGAGAAACTTATTTTCTTTCCCCTGCTGCTTCTTGAGCAAACATTTAAATCAATTTTGAACAAACATTTACCTGAGGGTTGCTTTTGCCCTTTGGCTTCTTTCATTTCGCCCAAAAATCTAGGCTAAACAAATTGCCTGCGAATGCGTCGCTAATTGGTGTTGCCATTGCCAAAGAGCCGTTGGCATTAAGCGCCTTATGCCTAATGGCCAACAGCTCTGCAGCATATGAACATGATAAATACGAATGCAAAGTGAGCGGATTGTAGCGGAGGGGTGTAGTGGAGGGGTGTAGTGGCACTTGCCTAGGGTATTGTGTCAATAAAATCAGTGGCGCAACTGTTTAGGGGGGTTTCTCTGACAAAGACAAATATGCATAAGTGGAATTGATTTTATTTTTCTATAACATAAACTAGTGACTAACTAACTATTAAATATGCAAAATATATATTAAACATAAATAATAAATAAAGTTGAGTTTTTTAAGCTTAAAACAAGTTAAATTTGAGTTCATTTGATGCGATTTTAAATCGCATATTTTAGGAAAAATGATAAAGAGATTTACCTAAGCTAAAACAGATTTTTACTTTTGTTACGAGTTAATGGAATCAAATAAAAATATAATTATCCTTAATAGAAATATTCCTTAAATACAATCTTAAAAACAATATTGAATACTTTAATTCAAAACTTAATCAGTTAGCTAAAAGTTGTATCAATCAGTTTATACTTAACTTTAAAAGCAATCACAAAATAACGAAAACATTTATAATACATTCGCTGAAAATTAACTGGATTTTTGTATCACCAATCCTGTTTTTAAACTCGTTGTATCTGTGTTATAAGGTGCTTTAAAGTATTATTATTATTATAACAAAACATAAATGATTTTTATAACCAAACAAAAAGTAGAAAATCTAATTCAATTTGTTTTTTCAAATACATTTGCATCCCTTTTTGACTACGCCGCTGGCTGGCAACAGGGATACAACAATATTATCTGTTTGACTTTAATATTTACATGTTTGTTTTTAAGCTGTTAAACCAGTTTTCCGTACACACACACACACACACACATGTATAGTCTCGCCATTGGCTGTGTGTTTAACTTATGGCTTATGACAGTAGCTGAACTAAACTGAGCCCATAAATTCATTTAAATAAATAATACACTTTTAATTAGGTACAGCAGCAGCAGCATCAGCCGCTGCTTCAATAAATCCAATGTCTATAACTATATATATATATGTGTGTATTTGTATAGATAAAGACAAGATCAAGTGCCAAGAGCTAAAGAAAAAGACACGCGACAAAAGTCCAAAGAGGCATTGGCTACGTTGAAGGGTTAACAAGGGTGCGCTTTAAGTGTTTTAAATGTTGCAATGGGGCTTATTGAAAAGTTGTTTTTGTTTTTTTTTTCGTTTTGGTGCTTGCCACTTGACTACAAAGTCAAACCGCAGGCAACGTGCGGCACGACTCGGCTAATTACTCAGGCTGCAACTGTGCTTTTGCCTTTGCCACTTGAGCCAATTATATGGCAGCTAAGAGAGGTTGAAGCTACCACCAAAGCAACCCTTAAACTCATCCTTCTTCTTCTTCTTCTTGTTAGGCTCTCAAAAGGATGCGCAAGTGTTGCAAATCGCTTTGATTGCATTGTTTGGTATTGTTATTATGAGAGAGCATAACTTTTTATTAGTATTGTTATTATTGTTGTTCCGATGATGTATTATGTTCACTGCACACGAGGAATTTTCATATTAATTTCATGTTATATTAATGGCAACACACACACCAGCACACACACACACACACACACCAACCATAAAACTCATATTTCATTCAACTATTTGCGATAAAAGGGAATTTCTCCCTCTTTTGATTTTGAGTTCGCGTTGTGCACGTGACTTTTGGGAATGTTGCAGTTATTATTATTTTTTTTTTAAATTCCAACCAGAAAATCCGATTTGTTTGTTTGGAATTTAACCATATTTTTCAACACAAGTTTCAATTATAGTTATTTTTTGTAAAATAAAAAAAAAAATAATTCTTTTAAGGATTTAATAGTTTCAACTTAATTTTTGTTTACATTAATGATTATTTTATTTAGAAAACATCTTTCCATTATTCGAATAAATCAATTCTTTTACAAAGATTATGAATATCAGTTTAAAAATTTTGTTTGTTCAAACCAAAAACATGACAAAAACTATTTTTAATCTATGTTTTCTCTGCAGAAATCTTTCCATAGATAGATGTAATAAAAGCTTAATAAAATATATACTTAATCATTTGAGGAATACTATAAGCTTTAAGTAAAAATCTTTTTTAAACGGAAAAAATCAAAAAACTTCTCGGCAATTGAATAATAAAAATGCCAGAAAAGTTGGATAAAATGTTAAATATATCTTATTCCTTTCTAGTTAAATCCATCCAAGAATATTTAATATATTTTTAATGCTTAGATAGCCTTTAATTTTATTGAAATGCAACGTTTTGATAACTTTAATAAGTTAGTTGAATAATATTTCAATTTGAATACAACAACTCTCGTTGTGAGCCATAATGTGTTTTGACCAGTTTGTTGTTAGCCAGTTTGAGTTGAGTGTTTCTGTTACTGTTAGCCGCGGTTAACCGTTGCCAGCCAACATATTATGTTGCCTATTTTGGGCCAAAAACATTTCAGCTTTTTGTATTTTGTTGTAATAATATTTTAATTGCTGCCAAAGTCACGTGCAGAACTTTTCTCTCTCTCATTCTCTCTCTCTCTCTCTCTTTTGGCAAACACAGTTTGTATTTATTGTGGTTTGTTGTAAGCAATTCTTTTTTTGTTGCCGCTGCTGTTGTACGTGCGTCTGACAGCTGAGCAGCTGAAACAGCAAGGACCTGCCACATGCCACATGCCACAGTGAAAACAAAATAAAATAAATAAAAAGTAAGCAGCGCCAATTAAATTTGGAGCTAAATACGTGTTAAAAATGTGTAGCATGCAATTAGAAAATGTCCATAAAATTTATGGGCCATTCGATTCGTTTTGAGCGGGTGGAAAATCGTTGGGGGTAGGGGGGTTTGGGGGTAAATGGAATTTCAATTCAATTTGGTTCGGTTTGATTGATGAATGCGGCATGCGTCTAATTTTTTGCAGATCTGCATAATGTAAGCAAAGCGCATACGATTGCCTCCTCCTCGACAGCATCCAGCAGCTCATCATCCTCCTGCTCCACCAGTTCAGCAGCCGCAGCAGCGGCGGCGATTAGTTCGGCCGCAGTTGCAGCAGCAACAAGCAGCGCCGTGGTGTCCATGGCCAACCATTTGGCAGCGCATCAGTCGTCGCCAGCGGCTCATCATCATTCGCAACATCATCATCATCATGGGCATCATGGCGCGGGTCCGCCCACACATCATCATATGGCCCATGCACATCCACATCCGCTGTCCCATCATGCAGCGCATCATGCGGCATTGGCCAGTTTGGCCGGTTTGCGTGCTGTGCCCGGTGGTTTGAGTCTGGTGAGTGGTTTGCAGGCAGCTGCTGCTGGTGGCGCCATACCCGATCTGTGTCCAGTTTGTGGCCTAAAGCTGAGCGCCGAGGAATGGCATACACATTTCCTAACCGAACTGGATCGTCTGTACAAGCTGAGTGCTGGCTTTGAGCGTGCCAATTTGCAGGCAACCTATATGTTTGCACCACCCTGTCCGGCCCAGGAGAATGCCATACGCACCAGCCACAATCGTTGGGAGGTACGAAATGTCTTTAAACTTTTTGAAAGCTTTAATCTGAAAATGTTTACTTTTAGACATTTCAGCGTATTCGCAACAATCGACAGAATCGTTTGAGGCTTAAGGTGCGCAAACGTAAATACGGCGAAATGTACATGATGGAGAGTCTTTACTGTAGCAGTTGTCCCATATGCAAGCGCAAGTATGCGCTGGAAACGGGCAAACTACCAAGCGAGGTGAGTTTCTAAGGTGAAGCTTTAGGGAGCTTTTGCTTACATTATTCTGCTACTGCTACAGGAGGAAGTGAAAATGCAGGAAGAAATCGAAACGGTGGATGTGGAAAGCTGCAACGATGATGTGCCAGACTCTGGCTCCGAACTGGCCGGTGCCAATACACTAACAACACTAACAATGCCTGCGAATAGTATGCAGCCAACGAGCATGCACAATAGCAATGCGCAGCCAGGCAAATTGGATGGCATACTGTATCGCACAGCGTGTGTGATTAATCAAAAGGATGCGCATGCTGATGAGCAGGATGTAAGCACCAATGTGACTACTGTGGCTAGCAGCAGTAGCAGCAGCAGCGGTGGCGGAGGCGGTGTCAGCTGGTCTGGCGAAACAACAACACACAACCATAACAATACACAGGCACATATCAGTGGTGAGTTTGGCTGTTTGCTTAATCGCGTTGAGGTGAGGTGAGATTTTGTATGGCTAATTGGTTTAAATGCTAACCAAACCGCAGTGAAAAATGTCAGCGAGCTGTCATCTACCACACATCACTATTACAACGCGGATTCCTGTGGCGTAGGCGTGTCCGAAAACAACAGCAGCAGCAACAACAACAACAACAAGGAGCTAATGATGGAAACGGTAACGTGTCAAAACGATAGCGATGAGGATGTCATTGTGGATGACGATGAGACAGTGAAAATGACACACAAATCGCACAGCTTTAAGCGACGCTTGGAGGAGAATGTGGGCAGCAGCAGGTAAGACAGCAACAACAACTGGAGTTGAAAAGCTTTAAATTCTAACGGCATTTTAAAACTCAACAGAAGCTTGGAGAATATCTCACCACATGAGGAGCGGCCGCGTTCAGAGCCGCAGGTTAGCAGCACCGAGCCGGGACCTATGGATATCTCACACAACAACAACAACAATAACAACAATAATAATAATAATACAACAACAGCAACCAAATATGTTGAGCCAATGGAAAGCAGTTTGTCGCAGCTATCGTCAATGGGTGTGCCGGGATTAACGCAATTGGACACAAAGGTGGGAATTAGTTCGGATTTAAAACCGGACGATGAAAACAAATGTTTCATTTGTAAGGTAATTTTCTCAGTTTGCTTCTTCAGTTCTCCGTTTATCACAATCACAAGCACACACTATCGCTCTCTTTCGCTCTCCCAACCTCTTAATACATATACATATGTGTCTCTTTAACTGTAACTTTAACTGCACTATTTTGCATGTCGAGCGATTTGCTCTCTCTCTCTCACTCTCTCTCGTTTTGCTTGATTAGCGCTCTAAGCCATGTTCTCCGTTTGTGTGTTCTTATCTCTCTCAAGACAGGCATAAAGGATCTCAACACGGATGCGTTTCTGCGCGGTCGCAATTTCTACTTTCATCAGAGCTGCGCGAATGTGATGAGCAGCTACAGACTCAACAAGGAGCTGCTCAATCAGGCCCAGGCACAGAGAGAGGCGAATGCGGCGAATTCAGCAACTTCGCCGTCGCCCGCTCAGTCGCCGCAGCAGAGCGTTGCCAGCCAGGCAATGATGGAATAGTGATGATAATGTCATTGTGTCGAGCAATCAAAAAGCGTGAATTTATTACAGTTAATTAATTCGAATATTGTGGTAGCTAATGAAACAAGAACAACAAGAACAAATAATGTTAAATGCGCGTTTCAAGCGCTCGCCCAAAAGCAGGCAACAATCTTTTTCTGAATGTTTTTATTGTGCAGCTTCGCCGCAAAGCGAGCAATTTTTTTAGTTTTTGCAGTGTAAATTAGCGTGTCTAAAATTTGTTTAAAAAAATTAACAAAATTATTTTTATTTTAATGGATATTTAGTGCAATTTGAGCGTTGCCTTTCAGCTAATATATATATTTAGTGATTATTTTTTATTTGTTTTAAGTCTTCAAAGTTCTTGAATGTGCTATAATTGTTAAATAAAAAAAATGAAATTAGTTATCATAACTAAGCCAATTAGTTGTAAATTTTAAGCGTAAAATATTTATGAAAAATCAAATAAAAATATATGAAATACTAACAAAATAAATGGGTTTTTTCTAGAAAAGTTTAGGTTGTTGGCTCAAAAAGTGTGTAGTTGCATTAAAATCAAAACTTGTTGTGGCAAGTTGGCGGTTTTCGGCTAGATTGTCAATATCAAGCATCTGCTTGCGATAAAAGTTTCCTTTGAGATACAGACACGCCTACAAACTTGTGGATTTTATTAAAAACAAAGACATAAAGCTTTTGACACAAGCTTCCAGCTGCAATTAGCAATGGAAAATTTCTACTGATTGGCGGCGTTGGAAATAAGCAAACACAATAACAATAACAGCACAAGCAGCAGCAATAACAACAACAAGACAAAGCGTTCATAAATCTATTTTCGTACACATTAAAAAATATATATGCATGTATGTATACATATGTTTGCATGCTTTGCCAATTTGATTTACGCCAAACAGATAAGACAAGTTCAAGCTGCGAAAGCAACGCAACGAAAAAGAGAGTGTTCTATGCAGCCGCTCTCTTTTACACTCTCTCTATCGCGCTTTTTTTTAGTGCAATCCACATAGGGGGTCTGCCCTGAAAGCTTATCAAGAATCGCGTGACTTGAGCGGCGAGAAAAAAAGTATAAATAGCGTGCTCCGAACGCGAGCGAACTTTCAGTAAATCAAAAGCAACGATCGAGTGTGAACTTTCAACATTAACTTATTTTGCATTTAATATTTACAATATGTTCTCCAAACTAAGCACACGCGGCATTGCCAGCCGTCTCGGCAGTCTGGCACAAAAGACACAGACCAATGAATCGACTGCCGCCAGCACAAACAATGCACGCTCTGAAGCGGTTTTTGCACGTGAACAAAAATACGGCGCCCACAACTATCACCCGTTGCCGGTGGCGCTCTCTCGCGGCGAGGGTGTGCACGTGTGGGATGTGGAGGGTAAGCGCTATTTCGATTACCTCAGCGCCTATTCGGCAGTTAATCAGGGTCACTGTCATCCCAAGATTATCAAGGCGCTCACGGAGCAGTCACAAAAACTGGCGCTCACTTCACGGTAAGTTTATTTGTGAGACGTGCCCCTCTTCAAAGCTTATCTGCTCAATTGGCACACTTTGCTGGGAAGCTTTAAAAAGCTTTATTATTAAATATTTCATTGACCCTGTCATTATGCTTTTTTCTGTGTTACTGTGCCAGAAATGCAACACATATTTGGATTTAGCTCAGTTATCAGTGAGAAAAAGTCGCGTTATCACTGTTGGTGACAAAGCTGTTGTCAACTAAAAAATCGTTTTAAATAAAGAAACAGAAATACAATAAAAATATTAATTATAAATTAAAAGTTCAATTGAGGTTAAAGAATATTTTTTTTCAATTGACCGCTAAAGTATACAATCAAATATTTTGCGATTACTTTCAAGGTTTGTATGTTAATAAAAAGCATACAGAGAAATTCTTGGGTTAGTTTGAATTTTTCCAGTTCTAATATCAAAAAATACTTAAGAATGCATCATAAAAACTTTTATAAAAACAAAGACAGCTTCATATATAATTTTCTTTTATAACTTTGTTACACATAAATATTTACATGTCATCGACCCTGAGCTAAAGTTCATATATGTACATATGTATTTATAATCATGTTATTTGCACAGCAAAAGCTTTCTAGGGAAAGTTCAATGTTTCTATGACAGATTAAAGAAGCTTTTTAATCTTACATAGCTGACGAAAAAATCTATTCGGGCTTTCAAATATCGTCAATTATGCGGTATAATAATTATGTTATCAACACACTTTACTGCAATCAAAAAATAAGTTCAATAATCGTTCTCTAAGTTCAAAACGTTTTAAAAAAAAATATGTTCAAAGTCAATAATGCCAATATTATTATCATTACTTGAAGCTTTCTTAAAGCAAATAAAACAAGTGATTAATTATTTAATTGCTCTTTTGACTTTCTGACTTCTTTAACTCACAAAGCTATGAAAACCAAAAGAAAAACCAATTTAAACCAGCTTTGTATAGGAAATCGGTGAAAATAAATAAGTTTAAGTGCAAGTAATCTAATAATTAATAAATTGTGATTTATATAAAACAAACTTAGTGTGAATATAGCTGATAAGCCAAATGATTTCAAATATTTCGAGGTTATCAGTAGAATTTTATAGTTCTTACAGTTTTTTTTATTACATTCAATCATTTTGGATTGCGACTATTTTAAGTTTCTTATGGTTTTATCGAGATCAACTCTGAAAACCAAAGATTTGTTAGGTTTCAAATTAAGCTTTGTCTTCTGAACCTTAATAAAAAGCTTCTTAAACAATTTGTTATATTAATATTATGTCAAAAAAAAAAACATTTTAAAAAACATAATTTACATATAACTCGAAAATCTTTCAGTGCCTTTTACTCAGACATTCTGGGCGAATATGAGGAATTCATAACAAAGTTCTTTGGCTATGACAAAGTGTTGCCAATGAATACGGGCGTTGAGGGTTGCGAAACAGCCTGCAAGTTGGCCCGCAAGTGGGGCTATGTAAAGAAACAGATACCGGCGAACAAGGCCAAGATTGTGTTTGCCCGCAACAATTTCTGGGGACGCACATTAGCCGCAATCTCAGCATCGAATGATCCGACAAGCTTTGAGGGTTTCGGTCCATACATGCCAGGCTTCGAGCTGATCGATTACAACAATACAGCTGCACTGGAGCAGGCGCTGCAGGATCCAAATGTGTGCGCCTTCATGGTGGAACCCATCCAGGGTGAGGCTGGCGTCGTTGTGCCCGATGATGGTTACCTGCGCAAGGTGCGTGAGCTGTGCAGCAAGCACAATGTGCTCTGGATAGCGGATGAGGTGCAGACAGGTTTGGCACGCACCGGACGCATGCTGGCCATTGATTACGAGCAGGTGCGTCCAGATATCTTGATACTGGGCAAGGCACTCTCAGGCGGCGTGTATCCCGTATCGGCTGCACTTTGCAACGATGAGGTGATGCTGTGCATCAAGCCAGGAGAGCATGGTTCCACCTATGGTGGCAACCCTTTGGGCTGCCGTGTGGCCATTGCCGCTCTGGAGGTGCTCGTCGAGGAGAAGCTGGCCGAGAATGCCTTCCATATGGGTCAACTGCTACGCACCGAACTTTCCAAGCTGCCCAAGGATATTGTCTCCGTGGTTCGTGGCAAAGGACTGCTCAATGCCATTGTCATTAATCCAAGTAAGTTCTCTTTTAACTCTATTTAAGTTGCAGCTTTTAAAACTTAGAACTTTTCTTTGTAGAATTCGATGCCTGGGATGTTTGCCTAAAGCTCAGGGATAACGGTTTGCTGGCCAAACCCACACATGGCGATATTATACGCTTTGCTCCACCCCTGGTTATTACTGAGGCACAAATGCTTGAGAGCATTGACATCATTAAGAAGACCATTCTATCCATGTAGTTGGATTTAATTAGTTACTAAAACACTTTAAACCCAAACATAACTGAAAAGTCTGAAAAATATATATATTATTGTCTTATCATTGCAACTTTTATATACTATTTTCTTGGAATTTATTATAATTCTGTCACTTTTCGTAGCTTTTCTAAAAATCTTAAGAAATTCTATAGTAATATTAACATTTATTTCAATTATATTTAGTCGTTTGCCTTATAGATTTGCTTAACTCCCAAATACCTCTTAAAGTCTTTTATTTCTTTACATTCCTTTCGATTATTTCTCCATCTTCTTTCGCTTTATTTCTTAAGTGTTAAATACCTTGAACATTTTTATGTGTCAATGGGCAAACTCCTTAAATTTCATAACGCTAATAACTAAATAACTTTCTCAACCTTCTCTCTACCGTTTCCGCTCCCATTTCCCCCCTCTGTGTAGGATTTTGTTACTCGGCTTTCACTCCTTCATGCTTGTTGAGTGTGTCATTCTTGATTTTTTAATTAAAATATAAAAAGACCACACTGAATGATGGGATGGAATGGATGGATGGAGAGCGTGCCGCGGTCGTTAGGCAATAAACTTGGACACCGCGCATCCTGCAGGACAATTACAAGGCGGAAAATGTCGCAACATTTTCACTCTTATCTTCGCACTTTGGCACTTTTTAAAAGAATAAGTCGCACAAAACGCATATAAAAACGAATTAACGGTATTCAGGGTTGTTTTTTTGTGCTTTTTCTTCTGTTGGCTTTTTGCATTCTGTCGAGCTTATCGCACGGTCGTCGCTCGTTTCGCTTCAGCTCGAGACAAACATATTTCCGCTTAGGCAAAAGTGAAAACCTTTCGTTGTTGTGGAAAATCTTTTCTCTTCTTTATTTTTTCTTTTTATTTTAATTTTAACGCTTTATTTAATTATGTGAAGCGCCTGCTGAGGACAACAGACAGCTAGACAACTTCAAGTTCAAAAGTTTGCTGCTAATAAAATGCTTAAGATGTTGTCCTCTGTCTGGCAATAAAATTCACAAAAAACTGAGGCTAAAAATTGCATTTTTTTCTTCTATTTTTTTTTTTTAATAAAGACATCAACAGATGGGCGGCGATAAAGTGCCAAAGATTATGGGCAAAAAAAAAGGCAAAAGGGACAAGCACAAAAGGCTAAGAGCCAAGCGTCGTGTGGTTTTTCTCACCCCTCTGGTTGTAATTTTCCCCCTTTGTTGTTGCCACACAACTGTGATAAGCTTCGGTCCTGTTTTTTTTTTCTAGTTTCTATTCAGATTCAAAGTAGCTTGTTGGACATGGCATTAACCTAACACTTGAGTGGACAGGTCAAAGCTATGAAAGATGCCCCCCCACCACCCCAACACCCAACGTTGTACAGTTTCGCTTATCTTTATGTAAATATTGCTTTGTTAATGTGCCAACTTTTAATTAGCTGTGCGAGCGAGAGGTGAATAACAGAAAGAAACTTAGTTTCACCTCGCTGCTACTCACCCCACGCCGTTAAGCTTGTCCTGTTAACAGTTATTTGGCATATCGCTTTCAATTGCTTTTCAATTGCTGTCAGCAAATTGAAACAACAATAAAAATCAAATAGTACAACGCGATAAAAATCACAAATCGAAACGCCTCAGTTCCTTCCCCCCCCACCTAACTAAAACTTTTTTTTTCTTTGTACACCTTGTTGACAGACCAAACAAATGGAGCGAAGAAATTGTAGAGATATTGATTGCTGAACTATAAAATACCCTGTAAATAACATTTAACAAAGATACGTTCGTTTAGCTTTAGTGCTTCTAACAAGTATTATTCTTATATATAACCACAAAATCACCCGTAAAAGCACTTTCTGCTTACAGGGTATAGCAAAGCTTAGCCTACTTATGGGAATGGCATTCGCTGTCACCTGTTGTTTTGTCTGGCTTGCTTGGCTTTCTGCTGCCCTGATGTAAATCTTTAAAATCAATATGCGGCTGACAAGCAGCTCAAGCTTAAGGCTAAAAAGGACACGCCCCCAGCACTGCGTTTGGCAGTGGAAAGGTGAGGCGTTGACTTGATGGTTGTGTCAGCGAGATTTGTTATTCTTTTTGGCTTGGAGCAACAGACAGGTTGGCAAATTGAAATGGTTTAGATTACATTGAAATTGTCACTCAATTTCTGGTATATTAAACGTAAGCAGCACATAATTTGAAGTAACAAGAAGTTTTTAAGCAAATTTCAGCGAATATTTAAGGCCCTTAAATCATGCACATAAATAAAATATCTATAAAATCTACATTTTTAATAGGAATTTTGGCAAAATGCTCGTAAATTTATTAGAGCTTAGCTAAAAAAAAAGCAAACAAAACGTTTTATACATAATAAGCCCAAGGCTCACATGTGTGAATAGCCAATTTTCTTTGATTAAAGGGATTTGCAGCAAGACAACAAAAACAACAACGACAGCAAAAACAACAGTAAAAGTAAGGCTGGGTGGCAACACTGTAACTCAAATGATAAAATAAAGAGCAATGCAAAAGTAGCTTATTACAAACCACAAGCAAAAAAAAACCCGTTGCGAAAGAGGGTGAAAAGTGCAAAGTAGAAAAGAACAGTTATGATACTTTTTTTTTTGGGTGGTAATATTTTTATGCTTATGATTTGATGGCGCATTTTGTGTTAATAATAATCTTAAGGCCCATAAACGCATTTTTTTTCTCTTTTCTTCTTTGGCTGTTTCTCTGTGATAATTACATTGAGATTAAGCTTAGAGTTATTTTAATGGTTTGTCTTTGTGGCCAGCCACAAAAGTGTTTTCATTTTTTTAGTAGTAAAAATTGTTTGGCGCTTTGGAAAATTCAATTGCTCGAATGCCAGGGAACAATTAAAAAGGAAAACAAAAAAAAAATGGCACAAGGTGAGTGGAAATGTTGAATGAAACTTGTGATGCATATTAAACAGTTGGAGTTGAAATCAGTGCACGTAACGGTTAACTTCAGCACATTTTTAAATGGCAGGCAGCCCGAGTGAGGCACGTGCATTAAACAGCCCCAAAAAAAACAAGAAGAAAAGCAAGAGCAGAATGCGTAGAGTAATTTACAAAACTCGTCGACAGTCGACAGTTGTTGAAAGTTCAACGCGTTTGTCTGTGCCGGTGGCAGCGCAATTAGGCAATTGACCATGTGTACGTATATATATGTGTGTGTGTGTGTGTAATTGACAAAAAATGACATGCAATTGTGGAGAAGGACAGTTGTCCATGCGGCAAAAATAAACCAAAAATTGATTTTCAATGTAATGAGTTCAACTGAAAGCGGGTGGGTGCAAAAAACCGCTGCTGTTGCTCTGAATAAATGTCCTCTAGTGAAGCTGTAAGCTTTTTTTCGTGTATGTGTGTGTGCTTTTTTTTTATAAAGCATGCTGACTGCATATTAAAATGTGCGTGATGCCATCTGACGAACGTTGGAAGTTACTCGGTTATTTTTTTTTTTTTGGTTTGCTTTGTATTATTATATTGTTGCCGACTATAAGGGCTGTCAATTTTTATGAAGTTAAATTGTTGCGTACTGTTGGATACGAGCAGGGAGTACGCCAGACTGTGTGCAATAAAAAAAAAAGGTGTTGCATGTAATGAAGCGCATAATTTTAATTGGCTTTTAGTTGAATTTAATGTGACAGCAGGTAAATTGCGTAATTGTGCATTAAAATGCAAATATATATTTTATTAAACTCAACAAAAACCAAGAGTAAAACTTATGGTTTGTTTGTTTTAAAACACATTCAAATTACGCGGTTAGCTTTTATTGCATTTTACAGCACTGTAATAAATTTATCGTTTTTTTACTGCGATAACATACAGCATAAAAGCATTGCTAAACAAGTGTCAACAAAAAAAAACTAAAATAATTCGAATACATGAACGATAGAATTAAAGAAAAAAATATATTTACAATCACAAAATTTATTTATTGCCACAATACGAGTGCATTTCAAAGTCAAAAATAACAATATTAATCAACAGCTGTTCTGTTATTTTTCTGTTATTAACGGTTGATGATTTTTATATTAAGCTGCATTAGATTGCAATAACAACTTGCTGCTGCTTCTCTAAAAAGCCACTGGCAAGACCGTGATAATTTAAACATTAAATTCTTTACATTGCGTTCGTTTAAAAAGAAATAAGTGCGCTCGTTTTGGATAACATTTCAACGAATGTTAACGCGTTTGTTTTTGGGTGACCACAGCTGTGTGTATAATTGCAAAGAAGAAGAGTAACAAAAAGCGAAACATTTTTATTTGGTCGCATTGTGCAAACGCCAGTTTGTCAAGTGTGTGTGCAGAAAATTGATTAAGAAAAAAAGATGTCGCAACAGCGTGCAAAAAGCAGCAACGATTCCGATCAAAATACACCCAATGCCAACAATACAATTGTCAATCTAGACGACAGCGACGACGACGAGGACGACATACAATTTGTTGGCATTATGCATCCTGCCACACCAACAATTGATCTCTGCGTTTCGCCATCAACCTCAGCAGCAGCGGCTGCGGCTGCAGCTGCAATAGCAACAATAACGGCGACACCCACAAATGCTGCCTCAGGTGATTCACACAAATGTGCCAAAATAGAAACAGGTAACAACACAATGCCCAAAGCAAATGAAAACTGTGTTTACAATTGTAATGCAATCTTCTTGTTTTTGTTTTGTTTTTGCGCCTAGCCACAGCCAATGTCGCGTCTGGCGCTGAGACAACCGCTTCACCCACCGCCGCCGCCGCTGTCTTAGAGTGCCCCATCTGTCTGCAGACATGCATACATCCCGCACGCCTTCCCTGCGGTCACATCTTTTGTTTCTTGTGCGTCAAGGTAAGTTCCCACTAAACGCGGAAGCGTTTGCAAATCAATTGCGCATTCATGTCGCATCGCCGCGTCAAATATAATTTTTTGGACGCGTGCGCCCAACGCTTTTGCGACGCACGCACGCAGCACAGTTCACGGTTGCGCTCAGCTGTTGTTAACCCTTGTATACAAAATCTAAGCGTTGGGCGTGCGCTAGCTTGAATAATTCAATATTGGATACCTTCCGCATTGCAATACATAATTAGCCAGCTAATCACAAGTCGTTGGCCTTAGAATTATATCCAGTTTCAATATAATATAAACATCTTTTAAACACCAGGGTGTTGCCTATAAGAATCGTCGTTGTGCCATGTGCCGTCGCGAGATTCCGGCCGCATTTTTGGATCATCCGCAGCTGGTGAATGGCATCGATGACATTTGTGCCACACGTGCCACAGAAGATGGTTATCAATGGTATTACGAGGGACGCAACGGTAAGTGTGCTATTGAATCATATATGGTGGCGGTGCCTTTAGCTCCCCAACCATCTAACCCCCATGCGCATGGACATAAAAACAAATCAAAAAACCAACCCCCCCCCCAACACAAACCCTAGGCGGATGGTGGGCCTACGATTCGCGCACCAACGATGACATTGAGACGGCCTACAAGGCATACGAGGCCTACAAGTTGGCACATCCTTCGGCCAATGACCTAATCTCAACAGCTGCACCAGCTGTCGAGATGGATAAGCCCGTGTGCACCTGCCAGTGCCATAATGCTAACAATTTACCGAATTTAAGCTTTCACTATGAGCCCTTCGATGATGATCTGTATGACTTGGAAAACAATGGCTACGGTAGTTACAACGAAAATTTAGAGTACTTGGATTCCTCGTCGGACAGCAGCACTGAATTTAGCAGGCTTGTTGCCAATGATCCTAGTAAACTCGAGGTCTCTATCTGTGGCAAATTGTACATCATTGATATGCTTGAGATGACGCAAACTCTGCGCTCGATGCCCATCAAAACGCGTGACATATCACGACGCAAATCCTCGAATCCGGGCTTTTGTGTTATTGGCGTTGCCGGAATAAAACGCCACTAAACACACACACACACACACACACACACACATAGCTTACACTCACTCTTCCAAATCCCATTTCTATTCCATTTATAAAAAAAAAATGAAAAAAATCACATTACCAAAAAAAAAAAAAAAAAAAAGTAAAAGAAAAAAAAACAAGATGCCAAAAAGAAAAAAAAACCAAAAAACGAAAATCCCCCAAAAATATTTTTAAACTACTTACCATACAGGTTGGTGGCAATACGACGATCGCACCAGCCAGGACATTGAGGAGGCATTCAAAAAGGGCGACAAATCCTGCACCATACTAGTGGCCGGCTATGTCTACATTGTGGATCTGGAGCAGCTCATACAGCAGCGTCAAAACGAACCGACACGCTGTCGCCGCGTCAAACGTGATCTGGCCACCATACCCAAGAAAGGCGTCGCCGGACTACGCATCGAGGGCAATCAAGTGACCAGTGACACGGTGTTCAGTCGTCCCAGCAATCCCACACCGAATGCCGCCACATTGGGTGGCGGTAGCCCCATCACTTTCATATCCACCATAGCTGCTCGCGATGCAGCCATAAGGATTGCAAGCGATATCATTGGCTCAACGCTGGCGCATGCAGATGAATTGACACGCGGCCTGGCAGCCAGCAATATCAGTGATAGCGCCAATGATTTAAGCGGTGAGCAAACCTATACGAATCCACAAACAACAGGTGCTGCCGAAGAGCAACAAGAACAGCAACAGCGGGAGCAGTCAACACGTTCGCTAGCCTCATCGCACTCGAATTCTATACAGGATCTCATGCTAAGCGCCACAGAGAATTTGTTGGACACCACACAGCAGGTGATCGAGACGAATCAGCATACCATAGATCTCTTTGAGCAGGCCTTGAACGATTTCCAAGCGCTCAGCATGCTCAACTTTGTCGACTCCAGCGATGAGAATGACGACGACGATGATGATGATGCTAATAATGCTGTCAGCGAACTGATTGTGAACAATGCTAATGCTGGTAACGTTGAGACAATTGAGGCGAGCGAACCACACGATGAACACAATGGTCCTTTCTAAATGCAAACACAATCACACAACCTACACACACTATATATATACCATATGTACTGTTAGCTTAAAACAAATTAGCTTGATTAGCTCGAGAAGCGATTGAAGTTCCTTTAATTTGAGAAATGTTAACTAGACAAAATGCCGCGCGTACCTGAGAACAAACTATAAACAAAAACAAAAGACAAAGAAAGACTATGCGTGAGCTAAGAAACAAATATATAGAGTGCAGAGAATATATATATAGACAGAGAGAGAGAAAAAGCCTACAGGGTATACTACATAGACACAAACATCAATTTCCTTATCAAATCAAAACCTTAAAACAGCTTTAAAAACTCTAGCAACAGCCAGAAACTATATAGAAACTTATATTAAAGGCATTCAAAATTGTTCAAACAGTTAATGCAACTAAACTAAATAGCTTGAGAAACTTACTGTATATAGATATATTTAAAACTAGAGCAGACATTCATAAAATCCCCTCCGCAACCGAGCCAATTAAGCAACCACCAAGAAAGCGTAGTGTGAGATGGACAATATATATATAATATATATACTATATATGTATATAGATTTGATTGGGTTTCTTCTATAGAATGAAAACGGAAAATTTCAATTTCGGTTTGTTTTGAGCATTATATTTATAAATCGCCGTTGAAGTGCGTTAAAAACAAAACAAACAAAAAAACATTTAATCTATAAGTTACTATATAAACATTTCGGTTAAGCACAATTGAGATTTATTTTTTTTTTTTAGTTTTTCTCTTCATTTTCTTTAATGCATCTCAATTGTGTTTAAGCGAAATTTAAGTAAAACAAAAAAAAACATAAATATTATAATGCCTATATTAATGTATATATAAATATGTATATTTTGTGACTACTGTTTTTATAGATTCGATTTGTACCCCGCCATTACTTCTAACTGTGAAATGCCTATTCGTAGCAAGCCTTATATCAACGATATTCCTAAAGCTCTACTGAATTCAAGCGAAAATGACTGAGAGAGAGAGAGAGAGAGAACGAAAGCTCCCCAATCCCGCTTCCGGTAATATCAGAAACAAACGAAAAAGCCACATTCCTCATTTTCGGCACAGTTTAAAGACCATTTCACTTCTCTTTTCTAATCTCTCTTTCGGTGTAAACTTACGTTTCGATTACCTCGCTATACTTTCATTGGTCCTGGACCTTAACTCATGTTACGATTAATAATATCTCATTTATTGTTTGGCTTAAGGAAAAAACAAAAACACCAATCGATATCTTATTATTAAACCAATCTGTGCCAAGGGCAAGCAAAGGCTAACAGTTCTGTTAACTGTTAAGCTCGCACTCTTAAATGTTAATTAACAGCATGTCACAAAAACATTTGTTCAACCCAAACAAACAGTGCAAAAGAACATAAAACTCATTTATGATCATTAACCAAGTATCATTGATATTTAAAACTCAGTTAACATTACCAATGCTCCATAACGAGGCATTTGATTTAGATATATAGAAAAAAAAAAACAAAACAAACATAGTTATTTAGTTAAACCTAGCTGATAATCAGACAATGCTGTGTGCTGCGTTGATTTATTCTACTACCTAAGATTCTAAAATTATTACGCTGTATTAAAGTTGAGAATAAACATTCTCAATCAACAAAGAAACTGGCAACACTTGTTTCGTTTACCTGCGCACTCGACTTGAAATGGGAAATCCTTTTGCGGGTTGTTGCTTTGCTTTGGCCATTAGTTCGGACCCTGTCTGTCTACAAATGCTTGGCTATTGAGTCATGCGCAATGGACCAAAAGAAACACACATAAAACACACACACGCTGGCAGCATATTAATTTACTGAAACTCTTATTCATGCTGTTGCCGTTGTTGTTAGTGAACAAACAAGAAAACGGAAAACAGGCTTAAAGCAAACACTTAAAGGAGAAGGGGTAGGCTCTAACAATATATGTGTGAAAGACTGGATCGATGAGTCATAGAGATGATGGCAAGTGTGTGCAACGATCGTAGCTGGGATTCGGATTTGGATTCGGTTCTGGAATAGTTCTTTGCTTGTTTTCAAGTCTGACTCATTGTTGTTTACATAGAAATTCTGCTACCTGCTGCATTTTTTATTTTCCTTTTCAGTGTCCATTCTCAAAATATACACACATATATGATCGAAACAGGTAAACAATAAATGGGTCTTGTATAACAAGTTGTTGACGCTTTCTGTTATCAGTCACAAGTTGCAATTAAATGTTAATGCAGCTGATTCTAATCATGCGATTTAAACGGAAAATGTCATTTGATACAAGTAATATGCAGAAGGTTTTTAAATATGTAAATGCTTCATTGAAGTATTTGCAAAACCGCGATTTGTTAAAGAAATGTGATTTTAATAAGAGGTAATCTATATATCTAAATTTGGGATTGGGATTATTTGACGTATTAATTGTTTCTCTTCCGTTCTTTAATTATTCAATTCAATTTGAGATAGACTTCAATAAAAGTATTAAGCAAAAACATATCGTTAAAAAGGATTTATTTGCCGATTGGTTGATGATTTAAGCTTTAAACAGACTTT
The DNA here is from genome assembly GCA_035044725.1 of Scaptomyza caliginosa. Classification (NCBI taxonomy): domain Eukaryota; kingdom Metazoa; phylum Arthropoda; class Insecta; order Diptera; family Drosophilidae; genus Scaptomyza; species Scaptomyza caliginosa. The sequence continues at coordinate 834,343 of JAWNNR010001059.1, read as the reverse complement.
AATAAATGCGATTTTTATGTCTAAAGCATCCATGTACAAAAAATACTTTTAAATAATTTTACCATTACCAAAATAGCAAATCAAGTACATAAATTACACTATGTAAACACCAAAACGAGCAATTTAAAAAGGATTTGCAAGCTAGAAACAGCAAAAAGCGCCGCTCAATAAGCTTTTAAGAGCTTGTAACGGCTTTTGAAAAGAGCTTTGGGATCGTGCATAACTTTAACTCAACGTTTTTTTTACCAGAAACTTTAGCATCAAGCAATAACAACGGCTTGCAAATGTTGGTGGTGGATTTGACAATGCTGGCCATGGATTAGCTCTCCGGCTTACTCTCTGTTGCTCTCTTGAACACACACACGCATACAGCCACTGAGAGAGCGAAAGAGAGAGAGAGAGAGAGCGATGGCGACGCTCTTGGGCACATGCGCAGTTTAACCTGCGCTCCAAACTGGTTTTGAGGGAGGAAATTGGCCCGCTTGGCTATAGTTGTTGTTGTTGGTACATACCAATTTCTGATGCTCTCGACCAGGCAGCCAGGCTGAGCGTGCGCCAGTTTTTCTTCTTTTTCTGTTTTTTTTTTGTTGGCTTGTTGGTTAGTTGATTTGTATCTACCTTTGGTGCGGACGGTTGGTTGGTCGGAACGTTATCTAAAGCGCAACTAAAGGCCAACCAGTCTTTGTATTGTACAATAATTCGGTTAAAAATTAATGAAAAATTGTCGCAAAACATACAATAAATGTAAGTAAATAAATGTGCATTGAAATGTGTGTGTAAAACATAATGAAGACTGTGCAAAACAGCTATGAAAAGTGCAAATAAAAATTTATTGATTTTTTTCAACGCGAGGCAAAGCAAAGTTAACAACGACGAAGAAGAAGAAGCAGCAACAGCACAAAAGTATAAGCTGCGCTGTAAGGTTTCCACACAAGTGTGCGTGACTTAAAGTGACTGTATTTGTTTGTGTGTGCATGTGTGTGGCAACAAATTTCGTTGTAGCTGTGCTTATTGTTGTTATGTTCTAGCCAAGTTAAAAGCACAGCACCAAAAGCAAAAAGCCAAAGCAGAAGTGAAATACGACTACATACATGTATGTATATGTTTGCGCGTGTGTGTGTTTGTATTTGTTCTTTTGTGCAATTTACCATTTAAGGGTATACAAAATAGCAGCGCTGCATTTGAAAGTGAAATGTGCACAGCGACAATTAACATTTACATATTTATTTGCATGTTCAATTACATTTCAATCTTTGTATGTACAAACGTATTTATGTGTATGGGTGACAAGTGTTTGGGGTGCACTTGAAAATTGTTTGATAGCGTGCCGCCGACGACGTCGCAGTCGCGACTTCTTTCGCCTCTGCTTCTTCTTCTTCTTCATGTTGTGTTTTATCACGCGCTTCCGCAACGGCTTAAAGCTTCACTCTCCCTTTGCATTTGACTCTATTTCTATCACCATCGCACTCGCTTGCGCCCTCGCTCTCTATGCATGCGTTGAAGTTTGCGTGGGTCGCTGCCATCGTCTGTTGTAATTTTTGCCGTTTTGCGCTTTTCGCTTTTTGACTTCGACTGCCAAGCGTAACATGAGAGGGAAGGGGGCTGATGTCAATGCTACACTAAGAAAAAATACAAATCCTCATGCACTTGGCGGCAATTCGTTAAAGTGAAGAAGAATGTAAACACACAATCTTTTTAAATGTGTAATAAGTTGTGCCTGCGTTTCTCTCACACATGCATTCATAGATAAATACAGTTAAAAGTACATGTGAACTTACACACACACGTATGCATGTGTGTGTGTGCGCATCCTGCAAGTGGGCGATTGACGTCGTTTTATTGATTTTATATTAGTTCATTGATAAAAAGCTTTGCAATTGTGTGTGTGTGTGTGTGTGTGTGTGTGTCTGTGTGTTTCGGTGCGAGTTGAACTTTGCACTTTGTGATTAAAATTTTGAATTTGTGCTCCTGTAACCTTGACAGCATTCAACTTGAAATTAAAACAACATGCCGTAGGGTGTTAAGAGCCTTAACCCCAACCCAAAAAGTCAAAAATAAACGGACAATGCAGCCATTTAGCGACAGTTTAAGCAAAAGTCGTGATGATTTGGTCAATGTCGGCGCCTCCAGGCAGCAGCAGCAACAACAACTGCACTACAGCAGGCGTAAGCATCATGGCAGCAGTCCAAACTTATCGCTGGATAAAACCGATAATTTCCGACGAAGGTAAGTTTATCGATCATGCAATTGATACTTCAACTTAATTAAAGTCATTGTTTAAGGTCATAAATTAGATACTAGTTGTGGTAAAGTTTATTCACTTTTATTTATAGTAAACACGCATTATTTCAATCATATTTGTAAAAGCAATTAATTACAACTCTACTCACTACAAAGATACAAACATACAAAGGCATATGTATGTATGTGTATAACTGTTCTATTTTTTGTGTTTCGATCTTAAATTTGAACACGTGCAAAATGCGACTTGTGGTGAAATGACAAAAAGTAAACACAGACACTGTGAAGCCAAAACGAGCCTATAAGAACCTTCCTTGTTACATGCCTACATGCCAGTTTACACACACACACATACACATATACAAACGCAACCTAGCGCAAAGAAAAAAAAATCAAAGGCATACACATACACGCACACCTGTGTTTTGGAAACTGGTTTTGCAGCTCAATCGGAGCAGCCGCATGCTGTCCCAATGCAAGCAATACCCAAAGTTGGTCACTCTTAACAATAACAAAACTTGATAACAATGAACGTGCAAGCGAGGGAGAGAGAGAGAAAGAGAGAGACAAGTGGAGCCAGAGGGAGAGAACGAGAGAGCTCGCGCAAAGCTGTGCTGATAATGTGATGTGAGCTCGCTCGTTTTCGGGGGGCTATGCTCCAGCGCTTACGCTCGCAATTTAGTCAGCGAAAATCAATCGTTTCAGCTGGTTGTCGGCAGCTACAGAGAAAGATAGGGAGAAAGAGACGGAGAGAGATTGAGCGAGCGTGTCAATCAAAACTGTGAGCCTGCCTTAAAATGCCAGTGTGTGTGTGTGTACGTGTGTGCAGACAACAATAACAATAACAATAACGGTGCTTATCGCCAAATCAGTTTCTGACTTTTGTCTGTATGGGTGCGCGTGTCTGTGTGTGTGTTTGCAGTGGTGGCGACGTTTTTAGTTATTTATACAACAATTTGTGCAAAAATTGATGAAATTCAACATAACATTACTTTAAACACACATACGTAAATCGAAAGTGTTACGCAGGCACTTCTTAAACTTGTAATTGACGCTGCAGCAACAATAACAAAACAATACCACTTACCTTGACGTCATGTTTTTTTCTTTCTTTTAGACGACAAAAAAAACGCCAAAAACGTTTTTGTTGTTGTTATTGTGTGCTTGGTATGCTGGCTGGCCGTGCTTGGCACGAAGTGTATGAACGTTTTTTTTAATCAAAATTTTTTGTTATTGTTACTGTTGTTGTCGTTTATACAGTGCGTAAAAACGTCTGGCGGCGACCGCAAGAGAAAAAATAAAGCAAGTGTGTAAAAATTTGCATTAACGCAGCAACGCGACGTCGCATTAATGAATGAATTTGTAAACGATAAAAGACACAAGTGTGCTAACATAAAAACTAATTGCAAAAACAAACACAATTAACCGTGAAAAGTAGCGCGAAAATACTTGGAAAAACACTCGATCACAATGGTTTATTTCATACCCATGTTTGGACGAACCGATCCACCGGATATAATTATAACAAAGGAGAAAAGGTAAACTGAAAAGGATAAGGTTTATCGATAGATTATATTGTTGCCAGCTACAAGAAAAACGATACAACTATGATATGTTGCCAACATTGCAGTTTATATTTCAGGGTACCCAGTCAACTGACTCACACTAAATAAAGGTTTTTGCTGCACTTGCTGTGCTATGCAAAGTTATAAAGCAGTTTAAGCTATCCAAAATTTCTGCGTTCTATGAACTACGCGTCACCAGCGGCAGCAAGAACACAGGTCAAAACGTGTTGCTGCAGCGATTTATTCAATGCGTTTACATTTCATAAGTAATTAAAAGGTTTTTGACATTAGTTGTGAAGTGGCGTCAGCGGGACGGCGGCGTCGACGGCGGCGTCGACATGTGAAAAGAACGCATCGTGCTTAAAAGTGCTACAGGTGCGAGCGGGATGTCTATACAAATTGTTGGCTGGGAACAAAATCTGCAAAAACACGGTAGATTATACATGTTTGTGTAGGTGTACAAGCTATAAATGAATTTTGTATTTTTGAGTATGTGTGCGTGTCTGTGTAAGTGTGTGTACAACAGGTGATTTTGCCTGTTCGTGCACGTCGTTTCGGTTTGACAGCCTATCAGACTTTACTTTACCCCTTGCCGAAGTTATTGTTGTGATAAATGTTTTTTTTCGCCTGAAAACTAAAACAAAATACTGTAGCAGCGGCTTCTCGCTTGCTCTTGCACAGCAGCTGTGTGAATTGTGTTTATTTATCTTATCGCATGCGAAAGTAAAAATACAAACAAATTCCAAGCTTGGCAGAAAAGCTGTCTCTGTGTGTGTGTGTGTAAAATCACATATACATTAATACTTGGTGTTTGTATGTGTTCATACATAGGTGTCGTTTTTAAAAGGAACTTGCAAAGTGATCACTCTTCGTTTTTGCCCCTCTTCTAATTTGTTGTATGTATGTATGTATATACATGTGTATAACACTATCATTATGTTTAAATATAGAAAACCCCCGGAACATTTCGGTTATCACATGGACTTGATTTATAATAACAGTAACAATTGCTCATATTGCGACTTATAAGCAAAACAAATATGAACTTGCTATTTATCGAATACGGAATAAAATTTGAGAATGTTTACGTCAATAGGATTTTCACAAAACAGCTTAGCGGATCTCTACCACTTTAAGAACCATATAAATATATTAATAATCGCACTAAAAATGGATAAAGGTTTATAGCTAACTTATATAAAAACGCATCCTTTGGCCCTATTTTGATTGGTATCAAAACCGAACAGAGCCAAAACCATTAAAATAAGATATAGACCAGACGAGCTTTTTCTTTTAGTTTTTATCTGTTTAATGACCTAAAAGGGAACAGTAAACCCCATTATTTTATTGCTTTTAAGTTACCGATTATCATTTCGAAATGGAAACCTTTATAAACCCGCCCTTTTCTATTGTCATTTGTAGCATGGCCTGTCTGCAGGATGAATTCGGACATCTAGGACTTGCCACAGATCTGCCCTTTAAATCATCGGATATCGATGTATCTGCACCGCAGCATCACAACAACTATGCGGAGATCACGGACAGCAGTGCGGAGAATACATGCCAGCAACGCTGGCCACCACATTCTGGTGGTGCTGGCTTGGCAAGCGCCTTTGGCCATCCCGACAAGCCCATAGGCTGGATGTATGGCCTGTTGGGCTGCATGAAACCGGTGCTGTCGTTTATTGGCAAAGCCGGTGTCATTGAGGTGAAGAATCAGCGCACCGAAGACTGGGAAATACCCTTTGAGTCCATAACGGATCTGGAGTGGTTGGCAAGTGGTGCCCAGGGTGCAGTATTCAGCGGCAAGCTAAAGAACGTAACGGTGGCTGTCAAAAAGGTGAGGGAACTGAAGGAGACGGACATCAAGCACTTGCGTAAACTGGATCATGAGAACATTATTAAATTCAAGTAAGTATCAATAACAATTAGTCAAATGACAAATAATTAATATGGAATTATTGGTTTTTTGCAGAGGCGTTTGTACGCAATCACCTGTATTTTGTATCATCATGGAATTCTGCCCGTATGGCCCGCTACAGAATATACTGAAGAAGGAGCAGGTTATGTTGCCGTCCCGTTTGGTCTCTTGGTCCAAACAAATTGCAATGGGCATGCAATATTTGCACTCACACAAGATCATACACAGAGATCTAAAGAGTCCGAAGTGAGTAGAAGCTGCTAGCAACAACGTGTTGAAAGTAATATTTGTTTTGTTTTGTTAGCATACTGATTAGTACAAACGAAGTGGTAAAGATTAGCGACTTTGGCACTAGTCGTGAGTGGAATGAGATTAGCACAAAGATGAGCTTTGCCGGCACGGTCGCCTGGATGGCGCCCGAAGTCATACGCAATGAGCCCTGCTCCGAGAAGGTTGACATTTGGTCGTATGGCGTTGTGCTTTGGGAAATGCTGACCTGCGAGATACCCTACAAGGATGTCGACTCATCGGCCATTATTTGGGGCGTGGGCAATAATAGGCTAAAGCTGCTGGTGCCTAGCACCTGCCCGGAAGGCTTCAAGCTGCTCGTCAATCTTTGCTGGAAGAGCAAGCCACGCAATCGGCCATCGTTCCGTCAAATACTTAGTCATCTGGATATTGCTGGTCCGGAGCTACTACGCAAAAATGAAAAGCAATATTTTGAGACGCAAAAGTCTTGGAAGGAGGAGGTGCGCTGCCATCTCAAGGAGATTACACAGAATGGCACCAGCATACACAAATACGAGCAGGATTTGATTAAGCGGCGCACAGCCGAATGGCGTCATGCTCAGGACATTCGCATGGTGTATGAGGACAAACTGCAAAAGACGAATCAATTGTTCTTTGAGCTAAGCGAATGCATGACCCAGCTGCAGGAAAAGGAAAAAGAAATTGCCGAGTATGTAACAAAAGTATTGTTTTCCCTTTTCTTTACTAACTTGTGCACTTTTCCAATAGACGGGAACGCAAATTACCCGGCTCTGGCTATAAGCCAACGCGACGTTTGGGCAATACTCTCAGGAAAATGCAATATTATCGAAGACGATTGAATGCACCGCCAGCGCAACAGCAAATTCAACACCAGCAGTCGACAACACCGGATCCAGAGACTACGCCAGAGGTGAGTTAAAGAGTCATTTTAGTTAAATCACATTATTTATCTAACAACTATTCCCTTACAGAGTCCTGTCAAGTGTAGATTGTACGCGCAGCTGGATGGCAATTGCCAGCCAAAATCATATTGTGCTGTGGGCAGCACACTCATCAGCATGTCCGGCAAGAATAAAAAGACTTGGCGTCATCGACGCAATGGCTCTGGCTCCTTTGCCGCCCCACCCAAATACAGTCCGACACGGGATCGTCGCTATCAGAGCGAGCCAGAGAATCGCAAGGTTCAACTGGTGGAGCAGCAGACTCAAACCGATGCCATGGATGTCAGTGAGACGGACATAAGTCCGAGTATCGATCAGCCAATTGATGTGCCGCCACCAAATCATCGACAGCTGCCGTTGCAGCTACAACGAGTGCAACAATTGGCTGCCGCCATGGCTGAAGCTCAGGTTAAGGTTAGCAGTCCCGTCAGCAGCAGCAGCGCAGGCGCAGTTGTCGATGCTAGTGCATCGAATGGCAATTCAATGAGCAACAGTGATCTTGCCTATCATGATGCCTGTTCCAGTCCCGATCAGCTCATTGACGATGTGATGAATAGCAATGAGCGTTTGGACATCACCGACTGCTATAGCGATAATGAGAATTTGGAACGTTTGGGTCGCAAAGTAATCGGTTTCATCAATGAGAATCGCCTGTCCATACAATCGAATACAACAGAGAATGGCAACGCCGGAAGCGGTGGCAGTGGTCACACCACAATGGTAGCGACAGATCAGCGTGATGCGTCCGTAAGTCACAGCAGTCCCTGCCTGAGTCGCTGCAGCAGCACACAAAGCAGAAGAAGAACGAGGCAACAGCAGACGGAGATAACAAGCAATGCCAATGGTGAATCGTCTCATGAGAATCTGGGTGAGGATAGCTGGTCCGATGAGGAGGGTGAAGATACCGATTACAATTATGCACTGCGCCGAAGAAGGTAAACTCCAAGCTGATTTGTTTATCCTTGAAAGGCAAAATGAGCTGACATTTATATATATACTTTTAGCATTGGCCGGTTACCAATTGGACGTGGAATGCGTCCGAGACGCAGCTACAAAGCGCCGCTATCCCAAAAGATAGCCATACACAAGCGCAATGTGGTCATTGTGTCCGATGAGGAGAACACCTCCGAGTATAGTCATTCGCCTTCCAGTCAACACTCAACGCTAGAGAGCAATACAGATGTGCCGGCTGCCTTAAAGCAAACGCAACAGGAACAACAAAAGCAGCAACAGGAGATGCTAGGCCACAGTTCCAGCGAGTCGGATTCAAGTGATTCCAGCGATGAAGAGGATGTCGTTAGCAAGCAGGATAAGTCAAAGTCGACAACTTCAGCGTTACCCATGGGCGCCATACGCAGCAGCGATATTATATCCATACCGACATTTGAGGCTGATGGTGCCGTTAATATGGTTTAGCCTAGTTTAAGTGTAAACAGCAACAACAACTCCTACAACAAATAACCGAAAACAACTATCTCTATATACTCAAAAAAAACAAAAACAAAAGCCCTAAACTGTATGGTATTATATGTGTCGTGTGTCCCTTTTAGTTTTTAAATATATGTATATGTTGAAGCGTTGATCGCTTCACTTCATGTTTAATCATAGCCTCTGACCTCCATGTTCACTTTTAAGGTTTTAGGGTAAATCCTATCCATCTGTTAAGATGCATTTCCTATGTTGCAAAACTTATGATTTACAATCATTTTATTTTGTAAGCTGCCTTTGTAATATATACACATATATATATATACAAAATGCCGTAATTGTACATTTAATTTTAGTCATTAAGTAGTTTTCAATCTTAAGAGCTTATCCGCAACACGCTCCCAACTACAAACGAAAACAAAACAAGTAAAAGTAATGCAATTCAAAAGAAAAGAAAATATAACAGAATTGGCCTCAGGCAATATAAATAGGAAAAAGATATACAAAATGATGTATAATGCAAAATAGTCAGGGATATATTTTTTTTTATACTAATATATGAAATGAAGTTTGCTAAGAAATCAAGGAGCGAAACGAATTATATAATTTTGTAGTTTGCATTTGGAAAACAATAACAACAACTTAAAGAATGAAAAGAAAAACAATTAAATTTTATTTGATAATCCGTACTTACTTTTTCGTAATGCACAAAATTCAAAGCTTCAGTGCCTTAAAGCTAACATTTGAGAATCGACAAAAACAAAAAACAAAGCAAAAAAAAAAAATAAAAACATATATTCTGATTAGACCTGTAAAATAGCTGACCGCGGCTTGAACGTGGAGCATGTGCGCTTTTACACTTCTCCCAGTCCCAACCCTTCAGCAACTATTAAACAAACCCAAATGGTCCGCTCTAGTTAATTTTTAAATGAATCTACTTAAAAGCGCACATTATGCTAACAAAAAATATTAAATAACGAATTACAAATTGAAAATATTTCTATATATACACTCAATAATATATATACACACTATATATTTACACAATTAGTTGGATGTTTAGCTATTGTAAGATGCAATGCATGCAAAAAACAATTTCTCTACATTATGTGAATGTATTCCATATTAAGTTTAAACTTAACAACTCATACGAATTACCGCAGTAATCATAATAAAAACAAAAACAAAAAACCGACAAAAATTTATTAAGCAAATCTGTTCTTTTTTCTAGTATGATCGTGAATGGTTTTAGTTTATCAACTTTTCTAAGAAACTATTTTTATTGAAGCTGCTTCGTGTTAAAAGTAAAAAAGAAACATAAGCAATAATTTTAAGTGCAGCGACAAGGCTGCTCCAGGCGAGAACGGACCAATGTAAGAGCTTTCGTCTCCCGAGCATCAATCATGTAGCAGACGACCTGAGATTGACTCTGGAAGGGTAACAGGCCGGCAGTGCCTTTCCTTAAATCCAAATGCCTGAAGCGATCAATGTTGCAAGTGCAGCCGTCAAAGATGTAAAACAAATTGTTGTTGTCCGTTGACTTGCGATTCCGAAAGACCACATAGTTGCCCCATGGCGTCATGGTAAACACTCGATTGGACACCTTAAAGGCAACATCCAGCAAACGATTCAAACTCTCCATGGTGCCACTTTCGGAGCCAGCCACAGCCAGATTTGCAGGATATTTCCTATAAATGGGAAACTTGTTTTCCGGCGATAGCAAATCGATTGACTGAGCTGTGTGGAAACTTGTTTCCGATACAGTATTAAGCATTTGAGTGGGCAAGCTTTGGCCAGCAGGACAACGCTGGCTTTTTATGCAGTCATCAAGCCTTAAATGTTCAACTTTTATACTGCGATACTTGGCACACATTTTGGCATCAATTTGGCCCAATGTTTTCTTATCGATTTTGGGTTTCATTACATCCGTCAAATCCTTTCCGGCAGTTCTTTTAGAAAACTGAAGTTCGTTGGCTTTTTTCCTGTTTGCGCCAGCTTCAGTTTTTCTAGCACTGTTAACATCTGTGGCACGCTTTGTGTAACTTTGCTTTTGCTTGTTATCCTTTTCATTCTTTCCGGCTTGCCGCAGTGGTTTGGTAGTAGGCAAAACTCGCTCATCCGTTTGTAACCTTTGATTGTGTAAATCATGTTTGGCCTTTGATGATCTTAGAACCTCCACCTCAACATCAACTCTTTTGAAATTGTTCTCCTCCCACTTACTATGGATAAGCGCAAAGCTCTCCTCATCGATTGGGTCCACCAAATCATTCACCACATCCGGCTCATAGTCGCTGTCGCCAGCCAACAACTGTTCATAGTTATTGAGCAGCTGGGGAAAGCGTATGGAAGCACATTTGGCATCCTTTTGGGAGCACTCGGATATGTGCTTAATGGCCAGAGCATGTATATTAAATGTTGAATGCCGATTGGACTCCTTAAGCAGCAGATGAAACACATTGAGCATGTTGGACACATCTCGAAACATTCGCACCGTTGCCCATTTGGAGCAAAAAAGGTCATCATTGTGTACTGGCGTTTGGCTACCTGTCAGCACTTGATGGCGATATGGATCTAGTATATAGTAAAAGTCATCCTTGCACCACAGCGCATAGAATTGACTATTGATCTGGAACAGCGCGTTGCCATAGACCTTAAGGATTTTGCTTATTTCCAATGCAAAATTATTGCCCTAAAATGTTAAAGATTATTTTTTGCTCTAAAGTGTGGGAAGGATTGGATAGTATATTACCTTGTAAGCATTACTACCACGCCACTGACCGCTGCACCTTTCCGGCAGCAGTTGAATCTCCACCATAAATTGTCCAAGTCGCAACCGAGTGGGAAATTTGTTTAGATCCCGCCAATTGGCTTTGCTATATAGCTCAACGCCAGCGCACAGGATGCTATCCAATGTTCCTGTCATCCATGTGGCAGGATGCACAATGTTGGCAGCCAAGATGCCAATGATGCCCACAACTAAACTGCTGCCATTGCGCAACAGCTCAGCCGGATTGAGTGAGAGATGCAGATTGCTCTTGAGAAAGGCATAGTCCTTATTGATGACACCGTACTCGATGGAGGGCTGCGTGCTATTACGCAGAAAGCAGCGTCCATCGGGCGTAACCAGGCGGATTACGGCCAGTTCGCGTATGGTGAACTTATCACAGAGCTTGCAACAACTAAGATTACAAATCGTTTGGATGACATTTTCAAGAGCCGGCAGGCGGACTAACAAAGTGCATCCGGTCTTGTAGTCATTCATCACATTCATCACAAAGAAGTGTGTGTCCCGTTGCCAGATGAGCAAATTGAGCGTCCTGTATTGGAATAGGCAATAATGAGCAGAGTCAAAGAATTCTTTAAGAACTGGCTTGAGATTCTTTAAGATATGTTGCAGTGGTTGCGTCTTGCAAGGTGGTTTTAGCTCCAATGTAAAGTTGTGCCCATCCAGCTTAAAGTTGCGCCTTATGCCAGAGCCCGTCTCGTACATGATTTCATCGTCGCGATCCTCTTCAGAGCTGGCGCGAAATAAATCTTTGCCATCAGTTAGCAATTTGTCAATGTTTTCCGAAAGCCATTCCTCCTCGGGCAGCACATAGATAAGAGCAAATGCTTGCAAATATATGCCTAAATCCTGTTCATAGTTTGGTCGACCTAACTCCTTGGAATTGCATTGGGTTAATTCACCAATCCAACGTTCTGTGTTCCTTTTGTTTTTTGGATTTCTTTGCTTGTCAAATTGTGCATCCAATACATTGGAATTGTCCTTCGCAATCTTGTGCCTACTTGGCAAAAGAGTTTTATTAGTGTTAGTTTAGTTTTTAAGGCTTTGATTTGGTTGAACCTGCAAGTTTGGTTTAAACGTTTGCGGCTGTATTTGGCCTGATTGGTGTCAAACATAGTTGATTGAGATTATATGTTTCACACTATTATCACAAATAATTTTTAATTCATCTAGATTTTATTCATTCAAATTTTGAGTTCAGAGTCGAAGCAGCGTTTATAAATGAAAGTGATGGGTCACACTCTTAACGTGTCGAATATTTAAAAACATGTTATCGATAAAACACTTTTGCGTTTATCGAATTTATGCATAACCTTAGTTCAAAACCGTTTGTAACTAAAAGATAAAGAATAAACAAATAACAAATATTATTTAGTTTAGTTTAATTTTAATTTAATTTAATTTTATTTATTAACAGCAATGAGTTTTAAATTACAGTACTTAATTAAATGGGACCATGCCAGAAGCTGTTTACTTGGGCAGAAGGATGAAGCGCTTACAAGTCTGTGCCACAGTGTGTGTGTGTGTGTGTGTTTTGTGTTTGTTGGTACAGTTTAACTGAAGCCGTCCACCTCAACATTCCATGGCAAGCGAGTTTGAGTTCTCGTTGAGCGCCTTGACGCCGTTCTCTATGGGCATGGCCAGACTATTGTCATCCATGGCGGCCTCGTGATGGGCCGCCGCTGACGTTGATGGTCCATCGTCGTGCATCATTTGGGCATCGGTGTGTCCATTGTCATGACCGTTGCCATTGCTGCTGCTGCTCTGACCGTCATCCCAGTTGATTTTGAAGCGGGTGACGCGCGGCTTGCTGGCCAGAATGTTGCGTGTCAGCTTATCGAAGAGTGGCTTGGTAGGCGGATTTTCACGCATCTCTTGATCGGCATAGTCGTTATTTACATAGTAGCCAACGCGTACGAATTCCTGGCCACGATACGAACAGGTCAGCAGCACAATGGTGACGCCGACCGCATCCGGTTCGGGTATTTTGCTAACATCTGGCGGATCGGCCTGGAAAACGAATATGTGTCGTCCTTCGGGCACTGGGCCAACGTAGATAGTGTCCAGCACTTGATCATGTTCCTCTGATTCGGCGGAGCCCACGTATATCATTTTCCATTCGAGATCCTCTTTAAGCTCCTCAATGCATTCGAATGTCAATTCGAATTGAAACGGGTTGAAGAAACTGCTTGGATTATCCAAAACAACAACATTTGTAATGTGTACCTTAGCCATAATGACTAATGACGCGCAGGCTCTTTAAGACTTTGCTGGACAAAGATGACGCTGCTGAGCGCGCTTTTTTTCCAATGAACTTTTTTTTTCTTTTTGCGTGTGCTTCTAAGTTGCACAAACTTCTAATCTAATTGACACAAGGGACGATTATGGGTTATAGCTGCCGATGCACTTATTTTTAAACTAATTTACTTTAGAGTTTTTTATTGTATTCATTTATATTGTTTGAAGTAAATTTTTGTAGCAAGTAAATTTGGCGAACTAATGACAGCAGCTGATACGCCGCTTTCCCGCCAAATCCAGCTGCAAATACACGGTCAGTCCTTACGATACGATGCTTTATAGGTCTGGCAGCATTACAAACACAATAGTATTTTTTTGAGCTTTTGTTGCTGTTGAAATTAAATAAACTTAATGTTTTCCTACATACTGCCCTGCAACAAAGGATTTTGTATTATTTATAAATCATTTCATTCAAAACACACATAATTCTTTTTATCCAATTTTTAAATGAATACTTGATTGCGCTACTAACTTCTTTAAAAACAGGTGTGACCAGCTTGGTAGACATTAAACAATAATTTGGTCACAAATCATGTGTAATTCTCGCAGAAGAGATAACGGTCACACCGCGGAAGATAGGCCGATTTGGGAGGTGTTTGTTGCAAAATAAACTAATTTTTAAAATATGATACATTTGACGGGCCAAAACTATAATGCACGTGATGTAATCAAAAATATATTCTCGCCGCTAATTGGCGTTCTAACTAGCAACTTAGCTGATGAAATATGCCATAGGAACAACTTATCTTTTGTGGAGCTCCTGCAGCCATTTGCCAAACTTCCCAATGACGGTGAGTAAACAAAAAAAACAAACAAAAAACCCTTCAGGAAAACTTACTAACTTTTATTAAACACATAGCACACTTCCGGGATGTATCCGGAACCAGCGTCTCTGTGCGAGGGCTACGCCTTAATTTCTGTGACGTAGATTGGCGTCCTCCACAAACTGTGCTGGCTCGAAAAATGCTCAACGAGTCCGTGACAAATGCGCACAATGAAAAAACCAGACTGGCCACAATTGGTAAGCGTTGTGACAAGTTAATAAGAATGTAGAGAACAATAATATGTTTTTTTTCAGCTGGCATTGATCTAGAGTTGCCCACAACGGAACCGTGGTTTGAGCAATGGCGTGAAACTTTTTTAACAGTCCAATTTCCCGCGGAGCATGAGTTCACGCGTCATTTGTTAAGCTGTCTGCTGGTGTTGTCCAGCGCTGATCCGCAGATCATTGAAACGGCCCAAAAGCTGACGCAGCGAGTACAGCAAATGCAGAGCATAACGCCGCAAAAGCTGCCCAAATGGTTTCAGCCCACAGAGGTGCTTAACACCTATGTGGTGCTGCACGAGGCCAGTCAGGGTGATCTGTCCAAGGCGCAACAGGGCTTCGAGCTACTTAAATCCACATTTGGTGATAACAGGTGCTTCCTTGTTTCGATAAACTCAACGGACGCGAATAGTGCCAGCGACATACAAGACTATTGGACAACCTACATTAAACGACAACCCAAAGCCGATGCCATGACAACCAGCGAGCTCAGTGCACCCAAATCGCCACAAGAGGGCGTCTCAGTGATTAGTATGCCAGCTATGCAGATGTCCCAGCTACTGGATAATCAAGCGGCACAGGAGAGCGATCTGACCATGCTGCATCCACTGAGTCCTATGCAAGAGAGCGCCTCCGAAGCAATCAACTCAAAGTTTAGCATTAGTAGTGAAAGTATCGCTTCGCAGACAATCAATCCGAATGTGTGGGCCAACGAACTGGATGCCGATGCACCACATGGCAGCTGCCTGGCTGCACGCGACATTGACAATTTGCGTCACTTTGTGCAGGATTATGCGGTACGCGCTCTAATACCCTACATTGAGCATTTAGTGGTCACCCTCAGCGAAGGCGTTACCAACAAAAAGGGAGTCAGCAAATCTCTGCTGAGCGCCACAAAACGTTGGTTTGTTACCAGCAAACCGGGTGCTGGTGCCAACAATCAAAACGCTGTTATGTAGGTGTTAAATGTTATATTCTCAAGTCATGATCTATCTATAATCAACTATTTTTTGCGCATTTAAAGCTATACGAGCGAATCTGCTGAACTGCAAACACGCAAATTGGGTGATCTGTACTTTATGTTTGGACACTATAATCTAGCCTTTCAATCGTATCACCAGGCCAAGCGTGATTTTAATGCAGACTCTGCCTGGCAATACTATGCAGGCGCCTTAGAAATGGCTGCACTCTCAGCCTTTATGCTAGGCACAGCACATAGCAAGACCTATGACTATATGGAGGATGCCATTGTCTGCTACTTGACAGTGTGCAAGTTAGTGAATTAATAACATAATTTGGTAACTTTAATAACGATTTCATTTTCTTGCTTGTAGACTTCAGCAATTTGCCACGCGTGCCACACTGTTGAGCATGGAATGCCTGAAGACAGCACGTCTGTATAGCGATGTGGCGAAACAATTAATACGCATGACTAGCGAGGAGTCGGATTTGCGTTCTGCACTGTTGCTCGAGCAAGCAGCTTATTGTTTTCTTGTCACACAACCGCCCATGCATCGCAAGTATGCATTTCATATTGTGCTTGCGGGGAATCGGTATTCACGTGCGGGACAACGAAAGCATGCCTATCGCTGCTACCGTCAGGCGTATCAAGTGTTCCAGCAGCGTCAGTGGAGTCTTGCCGAGGATCATATACAATACACAGTTGCCAAACAGGCGTATATGCTAAAGCAGTTGGAAGAGGCAAGTCGCTCCTTTGCGCATTTACTGCGTCCGGGCAGTCTGCAGAGCGCTCAGCAGCAAAGCAGTTTTCTGAAGGAGTACATACAAACGCAGAATGTGAGTTCGTTTTGTCGTTTCACTTACAAATTGACCTAAAAAAAAATTCTGCATTTCTTTACAGGAGTTACTTAAACGTAGTCCGGAATTGGGACTCCTTCCACATGCTTTGCCTCAATTAGTGCAATCGTCGGTGCGAGTGCTAACACTGGTGCAGCCCACAAGTGTTCAGCCACCACAAGTGCCAGCCAGCAATATCGACATTAACTCACATTTAACATCGGATGAATCTATTTGGCACAAAATCGAAGAGATGTTAGTCATCACAGCCGCTTCCAATAAGCCATTTGTGTTTAAACCCTCGCGTTATTTGTTCACCAAGCAGCAGCCGGCTACAGAAAGTCCGCTGGCCGTGCAGGGCGAGCCAATTGAGCTGGCAGTTACACTGTCCAACAGTGTTCGCTGCCCCATCAGCTTGTCAGAGATTGATCTGCTTTGGCGTCTAACACTCGACAATGAGGAGGTGCTCTCCAATCTCTGTGTATACGAACAGACTTCAGACAGCGTGAGCAAAGCGGCTGTTAGCGCAGCCATTAAGACCAGCTGTGTGGCAACAATGGAACTGGCTGAGCAGGCTGAACAACTGTTGCATTTTAAGTTAACACCCAAATTGACCGGCCGTCTTTCCATTATGGGCGTTGTCTGCCGCGTGGCATCCAAAGTGGAGCCAACAGCCAGTTTAATGGGCGTTTTGCATTTCGAGACACAGCGCATTAAGCCCTCCACAGCCAAGCAATCCTCACAGACGCTGCTGGACAGCAGGTTAAGCATCAAGCTAGTACCGCAAGTACCTGCTTTAAGCGTAAGCTTTAGCGCAGTGCCCACAGAGTTGCTGGCTGGTGAGATTGTGCCCGTCAGCATAACGTTGCGTAATTTGGGCATTGCACCCATTGAGGAAATCTACTTGGGCTGTGATAATCCGCGTTGCCTAACGCTCCTTGAGCAACAGAGTACTGATATGCCATTGGCAATTCTAAGCTGTAAGTTCAAGAAACTTATTTGAAAGGATAAACTAAAAAATTATTTTTCTTTTAACAGCATTGCGAAATCTCTCGAATGATAAACTTGTCAAGGATAAGGAAATACGACGTCAACGCGTTTTTCGCCTGCTGCAACGACCCGGACAAGCTGCACTGGATGCACAACAGGGACACACTATATCAATGTGGCTGCAGGCACCACACAATGCTGGCCCTTTTACGCTCCGTTTACTCTTTTACTATGCTCTACCGTCGTCTGCTAATGCCCATATTAAATATCGCCTAGTGCGACACATATGGCATGTGCAGGTGCAAAGTTGTCTACAGGCCGAGGCGACGTGTGTGATCAGCAATGCGGTTAGCCGTGAACTGGGCTTAGATGTTAGCCTGCGTAATGTTAATGTTGCACAGTTAACCGAGGTGTACATTAATTCCATGTCCCTTTACTCCAAAGAGTATTCGTTAAAACCTCGACATTTGTACAGTAAGTGAGGACTGGAATAACAACAGGGAACCAGTTCTAAAATGTCTTATTCCTTTGCAGTTTTGAACAATATGGAAGTGTGCGCTGGCCAAGCAGGTGAACATTGCCTTAAATCGAGCAAATGCTGCAGTTTTCAGTGTCGTCTTCGAGCAAAAGATGTGCAAAGTTTTCCTGCAGAGTTGCCCACACTAAAAACACTGCTACAAACGCGTTTGTCACGTTTAGAGATTATGCCGGCACATCATGCACAGCAGCTGGAGCAGCATATGCCACAGCTACAGGAAGCACACAGCTTTCTGGTCAACGAGGAAACTATTTACTTCAATACTAACATAAGCACGGAGGAGTTTAATGCTAGTGTTGCTACCTACGAACCGCATGCCACCATTGCGCTTAGCTGGAGTGCATTGGTACAAAAAGATAGTGTGCAGCGTGTGGCCAGTGGTTTGCATTTCATAAAGCTATACAATCTGTACGAGACAGGAAGCTGTCCAAGTGTAGGCGATGCTTTGCTAAGACGCTGTCCATCCACAGATGGGGCACATAACCAGCGTGAGTTTCAACTACCGGAAGATGAAGGCAGCGAAGCTGCCAGTGAACCACTGGGGGATGATGATGTGGCAGACTTTTGGGAACCAAATGAGCACTATGTTGGTCAGCGCTGTCTCCTAGAAGATGAGTCCTTTGTGCTTTCTGCCAGAGCTTAGGTTTATTACTTCTATGCGTTCCATAAATTGTGTCTTTTGTTGCATGTGATTACACAGATCCAAATAGCTAATAAATTGACTGTTAATCTACAAATCTATTCCATATTAATAATAGCTACTTAGCCAATTGCACACTGCTTAATAACATGATCAAATCTAATTCAGAATTTATTTAAATTATTACGTAAACTTAATGCCAAGTTAGTCTGGAAAGAGCTTGAAAGTTGTGGCGCCCTACTTTCAATTGGATACAAATCAATATGTATTTCTAGTGTCTTTTAAATTGTAAGAATAATAAGCTAATGTCAATTGGTGTGTTAATTGTTAGTTTATTAGTTGATTGGTTTAAAAATGAATTAATTATATATGCTAATTATTTGCTTAAATTTTTAACATTAAAGTATTATAATTGCTTTTTGGTATATATGTATGTGAATGCCTGTAAATCATAAGCGGTTGACTAAATGCCGATGCGGTTTATTGCTTCATTGGATGTGGGTTATGATGGCAGCGCAACGTACATATTCTTTTGGTGGCAGGATATATATTGATTACATATTATTGGTTTTAAGCACGTTTCTTGCTCATATAAACACGTCCGCACGCATATAGGACATGCGTGCACGCATAAATGTTGCCCATTGCGCTACCGAGCAATGCACCAATCACATTCGGTATGGGATAGACTTGCCAGTCGCGTCCCCAGTCCAGCGGTGCAACCACACTGCCAGCCCAAGCGCCTAGAATGCCTCCCAGGGCATTGTACTTGAAGAGGTGCAGCGCCGTATCCTCACATTTGGTCACAAAATCTGGTTTTTCACAAAAACACACCTGCAAAGCGCCACCGCCGCCAAGAAGGAATACTGTGGGTGATACTGTTAACAGTGTCATCAGTAGAGACAGTACAAAGGTCTGCTCGTAGTTAGCCAACACTGGTGCACCCAATATGATGCAAATAAATGCGTAGAGCAGCGTGCATAGAAATTGCAACGTAAGTCCACCGAACAGTTCACGCGGCGTAAAATACGCAGCCTTTTTCTGACGCTGTTTGATTGTTAGCACGCCATCCTCGATGCGTCCAAAGAAACGGGCTAGTATTACTTTGAGCAGTTCACCAATGAACACAATTGGCACGATTAGTGAATCCCAGAAGCTGCCCAGATGCGCCCAGTTCCGTCGATACTGCATGTAGGTCATGCATATCAGTATAGTAGCCAAACTGAGTGACACATGGAAGAGCTGATGCTTGGTCTTTTGTTGATCAAAACGCGACACCATATTGACACAATTATACGCTAAAAATGCAAATATTTTCTATTTACTTTCGATTTAGTTATTGATGTGTCGTTGGCGACCGGTCGATAGTTCGATTAGAGCTAGTGATGCGCACCAAAACATATCAATCGATTGTGTTCAGGGGTTATTCAAGATTCAACTTGAGTGCATTGAGTTCTTTTCTCAAGCACCTAGTCGGTATATCACAGTGAATAATTGAATAGTTATTTCAGAAATTTATGCAATGACTTTAGTTTCATATATGATTTCCTAAATTTATTTATATCAAGCGTTCGATACTATGATATCGATACAACACATCGATAGTTTAGCAAATATTGTGTTGAGCGGTGCTGTCATTTCATCAGCTCTATCACATAATCACCTAACTTACACTTTCAATTCATTGCTCCGGCAATTGTTTTTTCTGGTTAATTGGTTCATTGGCGTGCAGAAACTATTGTCAAAATGATTACACGTGCCGTACGTGTTCGTTCCATGCTGCGTGGCTTGTCCACAATCGCTGCCTGCGCACGCAATAGTACACAAAATTCCATGCTTGAATATTTTAACGAGGTGCGGCTACTGCGTTACCGGGGAGCTGCATCAATGATGCAAACCCAGCGCTTTTACGCCAGCCGTAAGCGTGGCGATGGTGACGAGGCAATGGCCGAGGGAGAGCCTGAACTGTTATCGGATCATCGAGATCAGCAACTGCCAGCGACTGTTGCTGTTCCAGATGTGTGGCCCCACGTGCCCATGCTGGCGATGCGCCGTAATCCCCTCTTTCCACGATTCATGAAGATTGTCGAGGTAAAGTCCCTAACTATTTTACAATTTTTGTTTTTGCATTATGTGGTTACTATCTCGTAGGTTTCTAATCCGATTATAATGGATCTGTTGCGTCGCAAAGTCAAGCTTAATCAGCCGTATGTGGGCGTTTTTCTCAAGAAATCTGACGGAGAAGAGGAGCTCATACACAATATTAACGATGTGTATTCTGTGGGCAGCTTTGCTCAGATACAGGAGCTGCAGGATTTGGGTGATAAGCTGCGCATGGTTGTTGTCGCTCATCGTCGCATCAAAATAACCGGTCAAATTTATGAGGAAGTGCAGCCACCATCGAAATCAGGTAAGCAACCGTTAAAAACACTTCCCCAAATATTGTGACAATGGCGTTGTCTCTCAACTCTCAACCCAGTGAAAATGACTACATTGCATTATCCACTCTTTAATATAAAATTACGCATCCCAGCTGAAGATCAAACGACAAACGATGCAATGGGTAAATCGGCCAGCCGAAACACACGCAAAGCACGAGGTCGCGCACCTCGACGTCAAACGCAAAGCCTAAATGAAGCGGAAACCGCTGAAGAAGTTGCCCAGCGTCAAACACTAGAGGCACCACTGGCTAGTGGACGTGTTGAATCAACAGCTGCATCGCCCAAGCCAAAGGAAACTGATCCAAAAGAGACCACTGCTGATGCTGCTGAAGCATCCACAACACAAGCTGCGCCGCCAGTGTTGATCGTGGAGGTGGAGAATGTGAAGCAGCCAGCGTACAAACAAACCGAAGAAGTCAAAGCTTTAACACAAGAAATTATAAAAACATTGCGTGATATCATCACCATGAATCCTTTGTACAGGTAAGAAGGATACACAGGATACACTCGAGCACTTAAAGAATTTAAAGATCCCACTGCATGTTGCATAATCAGCAAATATTACTATTACTCTTACCTAATAGGCTTGGTGAATCTTTTAATTATAGAGAAAGTCTACAGCAAATGCTGCATCAAAACCAGCGAGTGGTCGATAATCCTATATACCTGTGTGATTTGGGTGCCTCACTTTCCGCTGGCGAACCAGCCGAACTGCAGAAAATCCTAGAGGAAACTGATGTAAGCCTGATGTGTCAACTAAACAATGTTCTATCAAATAACACCTAAAACTTGTTTGCCTTTAGATACCTCAACGTCTGCTGTTGGCGTTGGCCCTGCTTAAGAAGGAGTTGGAACTATCGCGACTGCAGCAGAAGATTGGTCGCGAGGTGGAGGAGAAGGTTAAGCAGCAGCATCGCAAGTATATACTTCAGGAGCAGCTGAAGGTTATCAAGAAGGAGTTGGGTATTGAAAAGGATGACAAGGATGCAATTGGAGAAAAATATCGTGACAAACTGAAGGATAAAACCGTGCCGGAGAACATTAAAACTGTTATTGACGAGGAACTGACCAAGCTGAACTTCTTGGAGAGTCATAGTTCCGAATTCAAGTGAGTTAATTACTAATCCTAATATAATTCGCTATTGCTAAGAATTTGACTTTCATTTTAGCGTTACACGAAACTACTTAGACTGGCTTACATCATTGCCTTGGGGCGTCATTAGTCCCGAAAACTTATGCCTGGACAAAGCCACCGAAATTCTAAACAACGATCATTACGGCATGGAAGACATCAAGAAACGTATCTTGGAGTTTATTGCCGTTAGCTCTCTGAAGGGTACCACGCAAGGCAAGATACTGTGTTTCCATGGACCGCCTGGAGTGGGAAAGACGAGCATAGCCAAATCCATAGCCAACGCTTTGAGTCGTGAATATTTCCGCTTCAGTGTCGGCGGCATGACTGATGTGGCAGAGATTAAGGGTCATCGTCGCACCTATGTAGGCGCCATGCCCGGTAAACTGATACAGTGTCTGAAAAAGACGAAAACAGAAAATCCGCTGGTACTCATCGACGAGGTAGACAAGATTGGCAAGTAAGTAAACAATACAATAAAAGGCATTACTGGTAAATAATTAACTGCCTTTTTAACCAAACAGAGGCTATCAAGGTGATCCAAGCTCTGCACTGCTTGAGCTGCTGGATCCTGAACAAAATGCCAATTTCCTTGACCACTATTTGGATGTGCCTGTCGATTTGTCCCGAGTTCTATTTATATGCACAGCTAATGTCATAGACACTATACCCGAGCCGCTGCGCGATCGTATGGAACTAATCGAAATGTCTGGATATGTGGCCGAAGAGAAGGTGGCTATTGCGCGTCAGTATCTCATACCTCAAGCTATGAAAGACTGTGGCCTAACGGAGAAACAGGTCAATATAACAGAGGATGCGTTGAAATTGCTCATACGCAGCTATTGTCGCGAGTCTGGTGTGCGTAATCTGCAGAAGCATATCGAGAAGGTCATACGCAAAGTGGCCTTCCGTTTGGTCAAGAAAGAGGGCGAACAATTTCCGGTTAATGCCGACAATCTAACTACGTTCCTGGGCAAACAAGTTTTCAGCTCCGATCGCATGTACGCAACGACTCCAGCTGGTGTGGTCATGGGCTTGGCGTGGACAGCCATGGGTGGCTCGTCGCTGTACATTGAGACCTCCAGGCGTCACATTCGTCCTGAGAAGCCTGAAGCTAACACTGGAGCCTTACATATAACAGGCAATCTTGGAGATGTTATGAAGGAATCTGCACAAATTGCCTTAACTGTGGCGCGCAACTTTTTGTACACATATGATCCAAAGAACAAGTTCCTAGAACAAGAGTAAGTGTCTCTACAAAATGTTGTTATGGCATTTTTGTTTTAACTAAAACATTTGATTTATGTTTTACAGACACATTCACCTTCATGTGCCTGAGGGCGCCACACCAAAGGATGGACCTAGTGCTGGTGTAACTATAATTACAGCTTTAATTTCATTGGCTACAGGAAAGCCAGTGCGTCCGGATGTGGCCATGACGGGTGAAGTTTCCCTAATGGGCAAGGTTTTAACTGTAGGCGGTATCAAGGAGAAAACCATTGCTGTAAGTTAAATCAGTATTTTCTTTCGGAACTAACTCATTAAGTACAATATTATGCACTTTAGGCTCGGCGCAGCGGTGTAACCTGTCTCATTCTTCCTGTTGACAATAAGAAGGACTTTGATGAGCTTCCTAGTTTTATAACCGACGGCTTGGAAGTGCACTTTGCTACCACGTACGATGATGTCTATAAGATTGCCTTTGCCGATCCAACGCTTGTATCAAAAGCAAGCGAAAGTAAAAATGAATCTTTGGCGGCCCGCGAAAAGGTTCCAATTGCTGCTACAGCCGCAGCAAAACCAGGCAACACATAGTCGTAACGACTTAATACTAGGCTAAGCAAATTGGGTTGGGCCTATTGGGGACACAAATTGAGTTCATGTATACTTTTTGGATACGCCTTATGTTAACCAGTTTTCTAAATCGATATTTGTATTTAGAACAAAGCATTTGTTTAGCTAATGCTGAGTAAATTAAATGTAACTATTATTATATGTTAAGTTTCTTGTTATATGTCTGCATTGTTAATGATCCACTCTAAGTAGCGATCCACGCGCGTGTAAACACCTGGACGATTTGGTCCGCCGCAGCCCAATCCCCAGGAGACAATGCCAATGGTGACCCAACGTTGGTTTGGCAGCTGCACAACCAGTGGACCACCGCTATCACCCTGACAGCTATCGTGTCCACCCTCAGGCAAACCAGCGCAAAGCGTTGTACTCGGCAGATGCTCCACAAAGGCAGCCTGACAATCCGAATGTTTCCACACCGGCAAATTGGTCTGTAACAATCGAAATGGTTATTATTAAAAAAAATGCCTAGTTTTTGGGTTCACTACTCACCTCCATCAGTAATTTGGAGTGGGCTCCACCTAAAGTGAGTGTACCCCAGCCCATAACAATGCCCATGCGTCCCGTCCAATCCTCATTGATCGGTGGCATGCATATAGGCCATATATAGCTATTGAACAATGTTGGTCGCTCGATCCGTATGATGGCAATATCATTCTCATTTGTTATCGGATTATAGTCCACATGCAGCACCATATTACCAATGCGAAAATCACGAGCACGCGTCTCATTTAATTCCTATTTAACGCAGAGATTGTATAAATCTTTTCAAAAGGAACGAGTGAAGTTATTTATTTACATGCGTATTGTATTCGCCCAGGCGCGCAAATAACTCCTCCTTGGGGCACTTGTCAAGGCAATGAGCCGCCGTTAGGACATGACGATCAGTGATAAGAACACCACCACACCACACATAGGAATGACCTTCACGCAACAATGCCACCATCCAGGGCCATTCATCTGCCTCTGCTGGACGACCACCACTGATCCTTGGGAATTGGCGTGTTGTTATGCCGCAGCCTCGCTTCTCCGGCCGATTGACAATGCGCGGCTCCTCATCGACGCTAGCCGCTATCTGAGGGCTAAAACGTGAACTTGTCGTTTGATCCGTGCAGCAAATGCCAATTGAACTATGTTGGATTTAAAAGTAAGTCTTGAGTTCTTAAAGTTAGTTTTGTGCTTACCTTTTCTCAATTATGCATAACTGGGAAACCAAACGCCAAACATCGTTCTTCAGCTCTGGCTTGCGGCAGTAGATCATATGGCGACAGCGTCCAGCCTCGCCAAGTGAGGTGCGACAGGCGCCATAATCCTTGTTTTCCTATAACCAGTAAACCGGTCAACTGGTAAGCTTTGATCGTTATAGGTTTTTTAAATACTAACCAGAATGGAGGAAGCACTTTCGGCTTGGCGCTTGTTCAAACGATGACGTGATAGAAAATTATATGCGCCAAGTTTCTCACTTTGATTGCTATTGGCCTGGTCATAATGCTCATTCTCTGCGGCGCCCCACAAGAACTCATCATTATCGCTCAGCTCAAGCAGATCTATAATATAAATGATATTCAAAATAAACCTCACCAAAACTGCTCCTAACCATGCCTACCCGTGTACTTCATGGTTAGACTTTTGGACATGACTCGCTGCCAGCTTAAGCTAAGCAGAGCCACGAATATCAGCTCCAAGCACTTCATGTTTCCTTTGCAAACTGAAAGTTTAAACACAAATTTTTGTGTTTCTTACACAAAATTTAAAATTTTATCGCGTGCCGCTTCCGTTGGCGTTGCAATCAAAGCTGTGATTATTTGTACAGCTCTCAGCGAACTGTTGAGGCTGCGCTATAAAATCTCTCTCTGAGCTCAGCTTGGATTACAATTGTTCACCTTGCATGCGAACTTGTTTGACACTTTCTGGGTTTTTCCTTTATAAGTAGTGTTTAGTGTATTATAATTGCAAGTCGCGTACTTTAAGGTTCCCAGACAAGAATACAACGAAACATTACGATATCAAAAGCTCAAGCACTGGAGAGCGTTTAAGCAACGACGACTCGTTGACTCTTTATAAAACCATGTTGTATATACAATTAATTATATCACTTATTATAGCATGCATAGTCTTATCAGCGAACAGAGCTTCTGCAATGCCGGTCCCTTTTAATGCTTATGAGCTTAGAGTTAGACCCAGTTTCAATATCAACTTGCCCATATTAGAAAATTATCTTCAGAGCATAATAGTCGAGACACATTGTTGCCCATAATGTTTTTTTTTTTATAGTAAACATACGTGCCGTGCATTTGTAATGATGCGGTTCGGCAAGTTTCAATTCCATAGAAGTCGTTGCAACTCGTAACAAATACAATACATATTTAATTGCCTTATATCACTGACAGTTAATCATCAAACCATATAGACATCTTCTCAAAACCGGAATATAGAAAATATGCACAATAAAATGCTTATATATACTTACTTTAAGCATGAACATAAGAAAATATGTATTTTAAACATTGTTACAATTTATTGCTGATATTTGTTAACTAAGTACAACAGTATTGCCATCTTTGGCATTACAAAATATAATTATTGAAAGGTTTAGTTTTTTTTTGTTCTTTCAGAGCTTTCGTTTTGCATGGGTAGAAAGTGTCCAAAAAGGTTCTCACAAAAAATATAAATAGAGCGTGTGGAAACCGATGCGGCATAGAAAGTTGTACGGTATAAATAACTAAAATTAATCTAAGTTTACATGTATTTTCATATATGTATATAAAATCAGTACACATTCATATGCTTGTATAGTGTATGTAGGTATGGAAAACATTCACAACTAACACTACACACATAGCTAAATAGTTTCATATAGTACACATCAATATATATTAGGTATACAGTATAGATATATATATAAATATTTTTTTTTTGTAAAGTTACATTTGGTGGAATTGAAGAGGACTGTGATTGTGTTTTTTCTTTTGTTTTTTTTTTTGATTGGGTTTTATGAGATCTTTCAAGTTTTTGTTTTCTTAATTGTTTCTAGCCTAGAAAATTGTTTGTGCTTTGCGACTTTATTTAATTCATTCTGGATCACATTTGGGCTAACAAAATGATAAATTAATGCTGATAATACAGTTAAATTTGAGACTTTAAATTTTAAGTTAAAGGGGAAGACTGAAATTTATGAAATATTAAGTTTTGAGCAAAGAAAAACGAGAATTAAATCAATATGTTGGCAGCTCCTTCTTTGTAGCTTCCCCGTTGCAATACTTATTATTTTTAATTGTGTAACTTAAACTAATGGTCATTTAAGCGCAATTATAATTAATAAGGACTCTCACTGGATGTGTTTCATGTTCGTGTGTTGAACTAAAGTTTTGCATATTTTGATTATAAGTTTTCCATTGAACTTAAGCGTTAAGCAATTGCTTTTTATGGTTTTTTTAGTCGACCAGTCGTACGCCGGCTTCCACATCTTCGGCCATGGTGACGCCTTTGCCCTTCTTCTTGCCATCCGTCGAGGGTTTCTTCTTGCTGAGCGTCAATGTTTCGGGCTCATCCAGCGATTGTTGTTGTTGCCGCTTGCCGCCAGCTGCTGAGGCAGTGCCGCCATTGCTGCTGCGCAGCTTGAAGCGTGTTGTGGCAGCTGCCGCATTATTGTTGGCACAATTGCAAATGGCATCGAAGATGCGCACCACAAAACCGCGTGCACGATTCACAACTTTGCCGTTCTTAAAATCTGGTATGGCGAAACCTAAACAAATTAGTGGACGCACACAGAGACAGAGACGCACAAAGGAAAGGAAATAGAAAGCAAAAAAATATAATAAAAATAAGTTTAGGTGTGAGGCTGACAAGAAAAGTGCAACGTAATATCTTAAATCATGCAATCGAGCTGTAATAAAGACAACAACAAAATTTCAAACATTCAACATTTCATTAATGTCGCTTTTAATTACTGCCTGTCAAGCAGTGCCTGGCCACAATAGAAGCAACCAACCCACCCACCCAAGCTTATAAAGTGAGCCATGCAAGCTGTATGCAAGGCATTTACTTCGAAACATGAGTCTTAACAAATACGCTTCGTACAGTGATCCCTCGCTTAGCCATAGGTCGTGGCAACTTCTACTACTTGGCTTGCTTATCCTCCTGCCGGAACTGTGTGCTGGCGTGACCATGCAACAGTTTCTTCAATCCATGGATATGATGCGCAATGGCTGCATTGGCAAACACAAGGTGCCCATTGAGATACTTGATCGCATACGCGATGGTGACTTTGATTTGGAGCCCACACAGGATTTACTGGTGAGCCTTGGTGTTTGAGACACAGTTGACTTCTCTAACTTCTTTTGCTACATGCAGTGCTATACGAAATGCATTGCCCAATTGGCTGGAACTCTGACCAAAAAGGGTGATTTTAGTATACCGAAAGCCTACGCCCAGGTGCCCATCATATTGCCACTTGAGATTCAGGGTCCGGCACAGAAGGCTCTAACTCATTGCAAGGATGTACGTAAGTATTCATTTGATCGATTTCCTTACTGTTGGCATTCACTTGACACACACTCAATACACTCGAGCAGGCACTTCTAAGGCAAACCTTGATTTAATTCTCTTTTCCTCTTGGCTTTTTTTTGGCACAGAAAATGATTATACGGACACATGCGCGAAGGTCTACTATATAGGAAAATGCATGGCAGAATTTGATCGTAAAAATTTCATGTTTCCATAGCAACAATTGGATGAAGCATACTTAATAAGGGGTGAGATTGGTTAGTTAACTCATTACTTACTCGGTCGTTTCTCCTTGCCCTGCAAAAGTAAGCGAATGTTTTTATTTGTTTAATGTATATTATACATTATACGATTATGTACGGATAATAAATGATTAGCCAACCTGTTGCAATTTTTGCGCCTCAAGTGCACGTTTATTGGCCTCCGTTTCGGCGCATTGGGCCACCTCATCGATGAAACCGTGCAGGACAGCCATGTTGTTGGGATTCTGTTTGAAGTGCTCGATGCGCGCCTCCAACGATTCAGTTTCGATGCCATTCACACTGTCCGGTGAGGCTGGTTCGGGTTCCGCAAATCTTGCATGCATTTTATATTTATTTATATGGTAAATTCCTGGAGTATTATGCGAAAATTTCCGACTGCTGCTGTTTAGCTTTACGCCTTTGTCTAACACACACTCGCACTCACAAACACACACACACAGATTTTGGTATGTACAAGATGTTTGGCTTTATGCGTTTTGTGTGAAAAATCAATAGACTTCTGGCACTTCTGGCTTTTCCGCACATGCGTGCTGAGCAACAGTTTACAGAGTTAGCAGGTTATAGAGGGGGGTAAAGGTGTTTTTTGTGTATGTAAGTAGAATGTTTTTGGGGGTTGCTTGTTTAATGCATGTTTATTGCATGTTCTTGTTGTTACTTTGTATAAACTGACTTTAGCTTAATTAACTAATGGGGTTGTGGTGGGGAAAGGAGGTGAAGAAAGAAGAAAAAATGTTAGTGAACAAGGCTATTCCAGATGCGATAAATCATCCAGCTCGGGCGGTGTGCCCACTAATTCCGTTTCAATGATCAACGAACTGACATCCATAATGCTCTGAAAATGCGTATAAACACAGCATATTAGAGTTGTTGTGGACTTAGGGAGTTGGCAGGTACCCAGGACTGCTACACACATTATCACTGCTGCGCGCGGTTATCAAACTATTAGCCACACTGCCGGCCGATGATGAGTTTGAGTTTGAGGCATTCGCTCCATTGGCCGACGATGAGGACATAACCACACTGTGCGGTGAGCTGCCACGGCGCACCACTTTCGCTTGCGCCTGCTGCGGTGAATTCTGGGCAACAATCACAAACTTCTGCGGCGGTTGGTTACCCTGAATGGCACGTATTTGTGGCAGGGTAGAGACCACAGGGCTGCTGCAAAAAGGAATTGAATTAATTTAAAATGCAAGCTTTGCGGCATTTACTTACCTCTGCCTTTGTGTGCTGGGCATCGCGACACGCGCAATTGTTGTGGCCGTCTGAGCGGCGCTTGTTATGGGAGCCGTATTGATGCTGCTGGAGGAGAGCGTTACGGTGCTGCTGGCAGGTGAATTGCGCACCTTAACCACTGCCTGACACAGCGATGGACCAAGAAATCCAAAATCTATTTTATACTCCTCGGCAATGTCCGGTGAGATGCGCATTTGCTTTAGTATTGGTGGACAACATTTCTGAAGCATGGCTCGTATATGGCCAGCGGCAGTTTTGTCTGTATTGCTCATCGAGGTGCCCAACAAATGGGGCTCAATGCGTTCCGAGATGAACTTCAGGCGCGGTATAATGAACACCTTGATCACCTCACCGCCCAGCTCGGAGAGGCCAGCAATGGATCCATATAGCGATGATAAATGTGTTTTATCGTTTTGCAGAGCTTTGCTGAAAATGCTGTAAGAGATCAAGTGATAATTATTGGTTGCTGCAGTCTTGATGATTACCTACCGCGTCACACGTGTCTGAAGATTATTCGTGAGTGTGTTAAATGTTTTACAAATTTGTGCCATTAAGCGAGAGGCGAAATCGCGCAAAGCCCAGTGATTATCCAGTTCGGGACGCATACAAAGCTGCTTGGATACAATGCAGGTCATGACTGAGGGTATGAGCTCATGTAGCTAAAACAAAATGGATCAACAGGTTATTATTGTCCACAAGACTTTGCTGCTTGCTGCGGCATACATATTTCTCGAGGAAAAGCGATGGATTGTCAAGCAGGGCGCGCACCATGCGCATCAAGTAAATCAACAGTGCTAGATTATTTTGAACAACATTCACTTTGACGCCCTCGGCAATGAATGTGCACATGCGGGGCAGCATTTCATGTAGGCCAGGATCAGAGCCCAGCGATTGCAGAGCTTCGGCACGTCTTGGCTCATCAGATCCTACGCAGGCTTCAGTGATCTCCTTATAGTACAGCTGTTGCTCTACGGAAAGCTCGTGGGTAGCCAGCTGTTTGACGTGTATCGTTTCCACGTTTTTAAGTTTGTGAATTTTGCCAGTGGTTGGCTTGCCGGCGGCATCTTTGTTGAGTCCTTGATCCAGTTTAATCACGGGGTTAACAGAGTCCACAAATTGTGAGTCTTTTGAAAGTGGTGGCGGATTTTCTGGCACAGTGGGCTGTATTCCCTCAACAACAAACCAATGGGAGCGCAGGGTCAGTTCAAGTGGTATTTTAGCTGAGCTATTGGCAGTGATATCGTTTAGATCGATTTCCTTGTCCTCTACAAAATGGAGCTCACGACCGCCGCCCGAGGCAAACCGAAAGGGTATAAAATCCTTGGCAACAAATCCATATTGCGGTTCAATGTTGCGCACCTTAAGAGCCATATCGATGTCTCTTACGGATAGCTTTTGTCGCCTGGCGTGATGCATAAATTTGCCGGCATCCTGTACTATGCGTTTAAGTTTAATAGAAACATTTTCGGCCACCTCCTTGGAGGCATCATCTGATAAGGTGCCAACTCCAATGCTTTCCGCTATTACTTTTATGGACTCAGCTGATATGCTGGATCCGTACAGCATGCTGCTTGGTGCAGCGGCAACTGCTTTCGACGGTTTACTGCTCATTTTACAAAATAAACAAGCTTTTTTCACCCACCAGCAGTAGTTTATTGATGCTTGGGTAGTGTTGGCACACAATTACTGATTGTAATCGATATTTTTGTAATTTTCGATACAAATACTTCTAGTGTTTTGGTTAACACTAAGATTGCACACATATATTTATCGAATATTTAAATATGCTCGGCTATCGTTGCAGTCGATGTATCGCAATGTGCTAACATCCCTAATTCGTAGTTTCTTTTCTTTATTTATGTTCGTACCTTGTGGCTTTTTTGTTTTATTATTGAAATTTTAGAATATATCTTGCAAAATATTGCAAACTGATGCCATAAACAATTAAAATTCAGTGCAAGTGTTTAATATTATCAAGAATTGAATGCAAGTGTATTGAAGCATGTCGCGTCGCGCCTTCGAACAAAGCAGCAGCAGTGAAAATTCAACGCGAGACTGCAGGGTGAAAACGGCGCCATTTTAAGAAACAAAACAAAGCCAGAAGCGAAAGCAGAAAGCAAAACTTGAATGCAATGCAATTAATGGCGCAAATAGCATTTGCGTATGCCCAAACAACAATTTCAATATTGGTGTGCATAATCAATTAACGCTAAACAAAAAAATATAAAACGTAAGTGTGCTTGTGTATGTTCTTTATGTACGAGAGTGTTGCCCCTGCGCTCGCCCCTTTAACTTTGTTGCAACGTTTACATATATATATATATATATAAATGTGTGTGTGTTTAGTCTGTCGCGTTTTGTGGTTTGACCTACTTTAATTGTCAAAAATTCTGAACGTGTTGTGCTGTAATTAATGTGACCAGGTTGATTTATTTGTTATATTACTTCACAGCTCCGCCCTCGACTCGAAATATGAGCAGTGGCCAAAATGAGGCATCAGCAGCAGCAGGAAAAAAGGAAAAGGTTTTCGAAACGCAGCAACGTACACAAGAATCCGGCAGTGAAAATGAGGTAAGTACTGCAAAATATGCAGTTAATATTCATCAAAGCCCTGTATGCGGTTTTGTGAGATATAATTTTTATTAATGCGACAAAGGTGTATGCACTTAACGCTCTATTTTTCGTGTACAAAGCATGTCTTATTAATGGCATTTGCAGCCTTGCCAATAACACACTCACATTGTATAAATATGTAATACACCAAATGTGTGGTATTGATTATTACATTGATGTATTATTTAAGCTATGAATAAATTGTGTTTGGAAACATTGTTTAAAATGCGTTTATTTTATTTCTTTGCTGTGTAGGAAACCGACTCTATTACGGATCAATCGAGTCAATCGAAGTCAACAAAATCAGCAACACAATTTAGCGTGCAACGTTCGGATACTGATGGACTTCGCATGAGGATATCAGCCATAAGAAACCCGCCATTAACAAAAGCAACAAGTTTAACAAACTTTTCACCTAAATTATCAACAAAAACAGCAGCAGTAGCTGAGATCAGTTCACGTAAAAAACTGTCTAAGCTGCATAAAATGAGCGAAGCTCAGGAAACAAGCGGCTGCTCAACGGAGGCAAAAGACAAGAACAGGGACAAAGAGAAGGTCTTTTCAACCGTGAACACAACCAAAAAGATAAAAGTAAAACGAAGGAAAATTGTGCAAAAGAACAGCAGCAACATTACAAACAGTGCTATTAATAACAATAACAATAATGTTAACCATAGCAGATCTAACCGCACGCAGGCAGGTGCTTTTAGCTCAGATTCCGAGGATGATTTGCCACTGAAAATGCATATACAACGAGCGCCACGTTTGCTGCTCACTGCCATAGGTGTGGGTCATGGGCAAGGCGACAATATGGGCATTACTAGCAGCGACAACGAGGAGCTGGTAAAAGCAGCTGACTTGGTTAAAGCAGCTATAAGACGTGTCGAAAGTGATACTGAAGACAACAGCAGCGTGGGAGCAGCAACAGTTGCTGTTAAATCAAAACAACAACTGCCGCAATACCAATCTACGTTGCTTCAGGACTTTATGGAGAAAACGCAAATGCTTAACCATTCGGGCAGTGCACTTAGCTTAGCAACGGTTGCTAATAAGCCAAATGCGTTACCCGCTGATAACAAACACAGCAGTAAAAACAACAATACGCAACCGTTGCAGCAGCACCATCCACAACAGTCACAACAACCACAACGCAAGCGGCGCGGTCGTCCAAAAAAGATGCAGCCAACTGTAGCGATTGCTGCTGTTCAGCCTGCTGCTGCTCCGCCAGTACCGTCTGTTATCGTGCCCACCATCAATGAGTCTGCAGATTCGGGCGTTATCAGCACAACGCCGTCGCCGAAGATGACGTTACTGAACGACAATGCCAAGCCTAAAATCGATATGGCCTATCTGGATAAGCGGATGTACGCAACGGAGCGTGTGTTGTATCCACCACCGCGCAGTAAGCGACGACAAGGCAACAAGAAGGCCAACAAGGAGGAGGCGCAACTCGATCCGCTTTGGCGCAAAATCGATGTAAATAAAAAGTTTCGTTTGCGCACTGTCAGCGGATATAAAAGCGATGGCGGAGGTATCACCGCCAGCGGCGGTGGTGGCGGCACCTCAAACACCATTTGTAGTAAAATACTGGCAGCCAAAAGTGGCTACGTCTCTGACTATGGCAGCGTGCGGCATCAGCGTCACAATCACAACTCGGGCTACAAGTCCGATGCCAGCTGCAAGAGCCGATATAGCAGCCGCAGCTGCACCAGTCGTCGCATGAGCCGCGCCAAAAGCTGCGGCTATCGCAGCGACTGTAAGGAATCATCTGGCAAGTCTAGCAAATCAATGCGACGTCGCAGGCGCGCATCTATGCTTAAAAGCAATCATGAGCAGGCAACAAATGCGATCAGCGATGAACACGATCTGGATATACTACAACTTGCCGGACTGTCGCTGGGGCAGAGCAGCGAGGAAAGCAATGAATACATAAGCAAGCCTAGTCTTAAATGTTTGCCCAGCACGAGTGCCAGCAAAAAATACGGTGAAATTAATCGCTTTGTGGCAACGGGCCAATATTTTAGTGGAGCAGCAGCTAAGTCAGTGTCTGGAAGCACGACTGGTGGAGCTACGCCCACAATGACAAATGCAACAACGACAGCAGACAGTTTTATTCAGGGTTAGTATTTTGCAATGTCTTTGTAGTATTAGACAGTCTTAATCACCATGTAAATGTCTAAACAAGACAACCCTTCCACTTTATATATTCGTAGTTTATTCTACACTTTATACTTAATAAATTATTTTTGTTTTTATTTATGTTCTAGGTAAAATGTTGCTGCAGCGCAAGCATTCAATCAGTCAGGACACCGTGTTGCCTACGAAAAGCGCCTGCAAAATAAAGAGTCGACGTTCCTCGGCGGCCAGCATGTGCAGCAGTTATGTGTCAGGTGCGTCACGAGTACGTCGCCGACATCGTCGCAAGAGTTTCAGTCATTCTAAAATGCAGAACATTGACTCCAAATTGCTGACCGAAATAGACATAATTGCAAGCACATTTCATGCACGTTGTCGCATACAGGACGATCGCTTGACGGCAAGTAGCGGAAAGGAAAAGTTACTTGCAGATGCAAACAAGTTGCAGGCAACGTTAACAGCGCCAATTGCAGCCACATTGCCTTTGCTAAATGGTGGCAACAGCAGCAGTAATGCGACTGCAACTATGGCAACAAAGCCTCTAAAGCGGGCACTAAAGAAGCGCAAGCCAAACGAACCATTAATCGATTTTGCCATGCTGTCTGCCAGTGCTGGCAATTCGAATGGGATTAGCAACAACAGCGGCAGCAGCAACGGTGCAAAACGACGACATAAAAAGTCGAGCAGTAACAGCGGCGGCAGCAACAGCTCTAGTCCCGATGATCACAAGCTGCCGCTTAAGAAGCGCCATTATTTGGTCACAACTGGTGCCGAGGTGGCCACAGCTTTTGCCAGCAACGGCAAACTGGACGCTGAGGCATGGGCAGCCGCTGCAGCGGCGGCTAAGAGCAGTGCCAATACCAAAGCTCAAGCACAGTTTAATGCCAAGAAGCTTACACCCAAGAAGCGTCATTTGCTGGTTAGCCAAGAGGTAACAAGTGGTGCCGCTGCTTCTGCAACTGCTGCAACGGGCAATGATTCACCTCTGCGAATTGTTGTTGAAAACAATTCAATAAGCGGTGGTAAGCTGCTAGACATTAGTCCCAGCTCGCTTTGCTCCCTAAAGCAACAACGACGTCAGAGCGGCAAAACCAAGAACTTAACTGTACCCAGCTCTGGTGCAGTTGTGCGTGAGATGCCTCCGCAACAGATGCGGTCTCCCGCTGGCAGCGGTAGTTGCCCGCCACCGGGCATCTTTGAACCGTCTGTAGAGCTGGAAATACAAATACCCATAGCGAAGCTAAATGAATCAGTCATCACGAAATCGGAAGTAGAATCGCCGCTGCTCGCCTCAATGGACATCAAAGAGGATGCTAACAAAAAGGAGCAATGCCAGCGCGTGCTGGAAACGCTGCTGCACAAAACCGGCGGTAATTTGTTGCTAAAGCGCAAGCGTAAGAAAATCAATCGCACCGGTTTCCCAACAGTACGCCGCAAAAAGCGCAAGGTAAGCGTTGAGCAGGCGGCACCAATGCAGCAGCAGTCGCCGCAGTCAATAAATCAACCAGCAGAACAAGAACAACAGCCTCAACAGCAACTGTTGCCCGCTCGCGAAACTCGCAGCAGCAGCAGTTTAACACCAGCAGTGACAAACACAGAGTGCGAGCGGGTGCCTTCAACAGGGGAGGCTAGAGAAACGTTTGTTGCACGTAGCAGCAGTCAACGTACACCGCGTTTGTCTGTGGTGGCGCTGGAGCGATTGCAGAGACCACCGACGCCCGCCAACACCAGCACTGGCAACGCTCGAGGCAGACCACGCGGTAGAGGCAGGCCACGATTGCATAAACCTGAACCTGAACCGCCTGTTCCTGTTCCTGTACCTGAGATGCAACCGGCGAAAAAGCGTGGACGTGCTGCTAAGCAAAAAGAGGTAATCGTGTCGAGACTGGAGCCAAGCATTAAACTGCCCGCTGGCATCGATCCCAATACAAACTTTAGCTGTAAAATACGTTTAAAGCGTCGCAAAACCATACACCAACAGCAACAAGAGGCAGCAAGACTTCAGCAACAACAAAAGCAAGAACAGCAGCAGGTCCAAGTGTCGGTAGAGAGCCCGCCATCGCCGATAATTGGTGATCCCGTTCAGATTGCAGCTGAAGCGGAAGCAAAACGAATACAGCAACCAGTGCCCGCCACTGAACATGATCCCCTGCCCGCTCATGAATCTGCGCCCAGTCTAGCCACCGACTATGCCAGCTGTAGTGATACTAGCGAGGACAAATGCAGCACGGCATCTCAACGAAAGCGGACAAAACTGAAGAAAAATTATTTGTTAGCTGGTCTCTTTTCCAATCATTTCAAACAGTTGACAGCTGCAGCGGCTACAACAACAGCTGTTGCCACCCCTTCAGTCAAGCTGGCAAACAAAAAACTACCAGAAGGTGAACAGCAAAAGCTGCAGGGTAGCTCTTTGTTGCCACCGCCCATCTATTGTGAACGTTACTTCCGCCGTACTCGAGTTGATTTTGAGCTGCCGTATGATATTTGGTGGGCCTACAGTCATGACAAGTTGCCCACGCGGCATGTGGTGCCTTCGTGGAATTATCGCAAAATTCGCACCAATGTCTATGCGGAATCAGTGCGTCCCAATCTTGCTGGCTTTGATCATCCCAATTGCAATTGTAAACCCCAGCCGAATGGTGCCTGTCTGGATAATTGCCTCAATCGCATGGTGTATACAGAATGTGCGCCCAGCAATTGTCCTGCCGGCGACAAGTGTCGCAATCAGAAGATCCAGCGTCATGAGGTCGCGCCTGGTGTCGAGCGTTTTATGACCACCGACAAGGGTTGGGGTGTGCGCACCAAATTGCCCATTGCCAAAGGCACCTACATACTGGAATACGTCGGCGAGGTGGTAACCGAACGTGAGTTTAAACAGCGCATGGCAAGCATATATCTCAATGATACGCATCACTATTGCCTACATTTGGATGGCGGTCTCGTCATTGATGGCCAACGCATGGGCAGCGATTGTCGTTTTGTCAATCATTCGTGTGAGCCGAATTGTGAAATGCAAAAGTGGAGCGTGAATGGCTTGTCGCGCATGGTGCTGTTTGCCAAGCGTGCTATTAAGGATGGCGAGGAGCTAACTTACGATTACAACTTTTCGCTGTTCAATCCCTCCGAGGGTCAACCATGTCGCTGCAACATGCCACAGTGTCGTGGCGTTATTGGCGGCAAGTCGCAGCGCATTAAACCGCTGCCAGTGGAACTGAAAGCTGGTGCAGGTGTGGAAGGCTCAACTTCTGGTGCCAAGGATGCCAATGGTAATCAGCATGGTCGACAGCGCAAACACAAGGCCAAGAAACATGCACAACGACTGATTCAAGCGGCCAAGGAGGCTGAGGTAGTGGCTCGTGTGCAACAGTTGTCCGAGAAAGAGAAGAAATTGGTCAAACAGTGTAACATTTTCTTAGTGCGTAATTTTGAAAAGGTAAGTCCGACACTTCCAAGTGATCAGTTCGACCAACATTTAACAACATTTTCTCTCTTTTCATACAGATACGTCGCTGTAAGGCAAAACGTGCTGCTGCCGCCAAGGCGACGGCGTCGCCTGTGACCATTGGCGATTGTGATTTACCTGGCCGTCGTCCATCAACACCATCGTCAAGTTCAATGCTAGCCGCACAAATCTCGGCACTGTGCACGCCCCGCAATATGAAAACCCGCGGGCTCGCTCAAGCCGTGCATGATCCGGAGTTGGAAAAGATGGCCAAAATGGCGGTGGTATTGCGTGACATTTGCACCTCACTCGAATCGCTGAAAATGTTCGAGCTGCTCTCTACTGTTGCCAGCAGCAAGAAAAAGAAGCAACTGAAACCAGTGCGTCTTGATTTCAAAACCATTCAAACCCAGGTCGAACAAGGGCATTATAAGACACCGCAGGAGTACGACGAGCATATGCAGCAGCTGTTTACAGAAGCGAGTCAATTGCACGGTGATGATGAGGGTAAATCCAAGGCGCTACAAACACTGCTGGAAAGCTACAAGCAGCAGAAAGCAGCAAGCTATACACAGTTGCTTGACATTTTGGGTAAACCGGATGCACTCGTCAACTTTAAATCCATTGAGGAGCAGGTGCTGGAAAATTCGGAGCAGCCCATCAAAGAGAGCATAGATCCAATCATAACGGAGATTCCAGTTGCTCCACAACCTGCACAAGTGCCAGTTACAGATGAGGAGGATGTCATACGATGCATTTGTGGTCTGTACAAGGACGAGGGCCTGATGATACAGTGCGCAAAGTGCATGGTCTGGCAACACACCGAATGCACCAAAGCGGACATCGATGCAGACAACTATCAATGCGAGCGCTGCGAGCCGCGTCAAGTAGATCGCGAAATACCCTTGGATGAGTACACGGAAGAGGGTCATCGGTATTACCTATCGCTAATGCGCGGCGAGCTACAGGTGCGTCAGGGCGACGCAGTTTATGTTCTGCGCGACATACCCATTAAGGATGAGGCAGGCAAGGTGATGCCCAGCCAAAAGCACACGTACGAGACGATTGGAGCAATTGATTACCAGGAGTGCGACATCTTTCGCGTCGAGCACTTGTGGAAGAATGATGCTGGTAAGCGATTTATCTTCGGTCATCACTTTCTGCGTCCGCATGAGACGTTCCATGAGCCGTCGCGACGCTTCTATCCGAATGAAGTGGTGCGCGTCTCGTTGTACGAGGTAGTGCCCATTGAGTTGGTGATTGGACGTTGCTGGGTGCTGGATCGCACCACATTCTGCAAGGGTCGACCCATGGAGTGCAATGATGAGGATCATTGCTATATATGCGAGCTGCGAGTGGACAAAACGGCTCGTTTCTTTTCAAAAGCAAAGGCAAATCATCCGGCTTGCACCAAGAGCTATGCTTTTCGAAAGTTTCCGGAAAAACTTAAGATCTCAAAGAGCTATGCGGTACGTAACAGTGTGAAACTAAGATAAACAATATTTACAAACATTTAACTGTATATTTAATTACTTGCAGCCACATGATGTGGACCCATCGTTGTTGAAGACGAGGAAGCAAAAGACTGATATAGAAGTAGCAGTAACGCCCATAAAAATGAGCCGGCAAGAGCAGAAGGCAAACCAAGCTAATGGCACCAGAAAGCAACGCAATGCACAAATTGCGCTAGCAGTGACGGCGACTGGCTCGGCTGCACTAACAGG
Source organism: Scaptomyza caliginosa (assembly GCA_035044725.1). NCBI lineage: Eukaryota > Metazoa > Arthropoda > Insecta > Diptera > Drosophilidae > Scaptomyza > Scaptomyza caliginosa. The sequence continues at coordinate 794,543 of JAWNNR010001059.1, read as the reverse complement.
ATCAACAGGAAATGGAGCTGTTCTGGTGATGACGCCTGTGGCCCCTAATGGACAGGTAAATAACTTATTATTCATCAATTGAAGTTTTCTTAAATCAAATGTACAACTAAACATATGCAGGTGTTAAAAAAGAAGCGTTCCCGCTTGGAAAATGTTTTAATCACCATGAAACTCAAGTGTCTGGATGCGCAAACGGCGCAGGAGCAACCAGTTGATTTGTCCTATTTGTTGAGTGGACGCGGCGCCCGACAACGAAAAACCAACGGCACCAGCAACAATGGTAACAGCAGTAGTAGCAGCTCTGTGACGTCTTGTGCCTAGTGGATGGTTAAACGTCTAGCCATGTACATAATATACCGACTTCAGAGGCATTGCGTACTATTTATACATATTAAATATATACCTAATACATTCTATGCTTAGCCCTAGTTAATAAGTTGTAAAGCGCATAAAACGGTGATAGTAGTAATTCTAGTTTGTAAATTGTTATGAACAACTTCTGGAGAAACTTATCAATATGAACGATAATTAAGATTATTGTAATTATTTAAAGGAATAGATTATTTTTATTATTGCAATTATTTATACAAATATGAGCATAATAGTTTTTGCAATTATTTGAATACAAATGCATGCCTATGATGATGTTGATACGTATTATCCATCCTTATAGTTAAATTAATTATGCTTTTTTAAATTGTTTTAACACATGCATTTCCATTTATTATTATGTTTTACACACAAAAACCAAGGAACCCCCCGCGATTAGCATTGTTATTTTAAATTATTATGAATTATGTTATGGCTGCTTTTAAAACTACTTGAATGTACAACAAGTAGTAAACTCAATGCGCGATTAGTTTTAAATTAAGTATATAATTTGTAAAATTGTTATCAACTTCTAACAAAAATTTAAACGAAAAATATATATATATATTTTCATTAACAAGCAACAAAAATACATTTTGTAGTTTTAAATGTCCGTTGACACGCTAATCGATATCAAACTTGTCTGCTAAATGAATGTTTCAGATACACAGACTTCCATCGATATATATCGAATTGGTTGGAGCAACCCTGGCTTATGATTTCTTTTTTGTTGGCACGTTGACGAACGACCAACACACATTGGGACTGCGGTTAATCAAATAATAATAATAATCAATTAAAATATAGCCCGTACTGTGTCCCATTGTGCAGCAACCAGAATTGGATTGCGTGATCAAGGTCAAGTGTACATACTACAACCACCACAAGCAACAACAACAGGATGAGTCAATTTGCAAAGATTTTGCAACGTGAGTTTCCGGCTATAGACAATGAACTGAAGGACTACGTCGAAGGCGTCCTAACAGGCAGCGAGGAAGACTTTGACTCGTGCGATGACATCTTTGAAGCTGTTGGCGACATATTGCAGGGTATCGATGGGGAAAGGTCGGAAGATAACATACGAGGCCTGTGCGATGAATTTTTCGTTATTATGAAGAATAATTCGAAAGATGTCGAGCGTAAAGTGCTCAATGCGCCGGTTAATATCGAAGAAATGGCCAAAAATATGGAACGTATGGACAAAGATATGCAAAGTATTTGGGTGGTTAACAAGGATGGTGCTAACGTGAGTATTAATCAAACCAAACATATTGTACTAAGAGCGCTAAGGGCAAAACGCAATTTCACAATGTAGAAAGTGGACTCTCGAAAATTGGAAAAAGCAGAGGCCAAACTGATGCAGAAACAAGAAAAACGCCAGGAAGTGACCAAGGCGGGCGTTGTGCCGGTTGCAGTCAAGCTGCAAACGGCCACTGCTTCTCAGGTGACCAACAAGAAAAACACCAAACTGGACCAAAAAGGACTTAATCGCTCCATGGACATTAAAATTGAAAACTTTGATTTGGCGTTTGGTGAGAAGTAAGTATACCCAATTTCAAATGGTGATTGATAAGAATCACCTTTTTCGGTTTTTAATTGCACATTTCATTGATTAAAAATTTGTTTTCTGTTTACCAGGGTTCTTCTGCAAAATGCGAATTTGCTGTTATCATTTGGTCGACGTTATGGTCTTGTTGGTCGGAATGGTCTTGGCAAGACAACGCTTTTGCGTATGATTGCCGAGCGCCAGCTGCAAATACCATCGCATATCACAGTGCTGCATGTGGAACAGGAGGTGATTGGCGATGACACAACAGCAGTGGAAAGTGTGCTCGAGTGTGATACGGAGCGTACACGTCTATTGTCAAGGGAAAAGGAAATACTGGCTGCCTTGAATAGTGGCATTCAGGATGCGACTCTCTCCAACGAACTAAGTGATACATATGCCGCACTGCAAAATATTGAGGCGGACAAGGCTGTGGCACGCGCTTCTGTGATACTTAAGGGTTTAGGTTTTGATGCTGATATGCAGCTCAGACCGACAAAATCATTCTCAGGTGGATGGCGTATGCGTTTAGCATTGGCCCGTGCGCTGTTCTCAAAACCGGATCTATTGCTGCTCGATGAGCCGACGAACATGTTGGACATTAAGGCCATCATTTGGCTGGAAACTTATTTACAAACGTGGGCCACAACCATTTTGGTTGTGTCTCACGATCGTAACTTCTTAGACACGGTGCCCACGGACATTATCCATTTACATTCCCAGGAACTGGAGGCATATAAGTATGTAATTATATATCGATTGCTAAAACATTATAATTAACTTAATTTTTGTGCAGGGGCAATTACGAGCAGTTTGAGAAGACGAAAACGGAGAAACTTAAGTCACAGCGACGTGAGTACGAAGCACAATTGGCCCATAGATCACATGTACAGGAGTTTATTGATCGTTTTCGTTACAATGCAAATCGTGCATCATCTGTGCAGTCCAAAATTAAAATGCTTGAAAAACTGTGAGTATTAACAATATAAATTGTATGCAGATTATTCTTATAATGCCCCTTACCCCTAGACCTGAGCTGAAGCCCGTGGAGAAAGAGACAATAGTAACGCTTAAATTTCCTGAAGTGGAGCCACTTAATCCACCTGTGCTTGCCATCTCAGAAGTAACGTTCCGCTACAATCCAGAGGATCCATTGCCCATTTTCAAGGGCGTTAATCTGTCAGCCACCTCGGATTCGCGTATCTGTATTGTTGGTGAGAACGGAGCGGGTAAATCAACGTTGCTTAAGATCATTGTTGGTCAACTGAGCACCATCCATGGTAACATTGTGCTTCATCGCGGCCTGCGCATTGGCTACTTTGCCCAGCATCATGTCGATCACTTAAATATGAATGTGACTTGTGTGGGCGTGCTGGCCGAACTGTTTCCTGGTCGGCCTGACGAGGAATATCGCCGACAGCTGGGAAGTTTTGGTCTTTCGGGTCCATTGGCTCTGCAAAGCATTGCCAGCTTGTCTGGAGGACAAAAATCACGTGTTGCCTTAGCGAAAATGTGCATGGGTATGTTGATATAATAATGTCTTTAAACCAAACTAAAACTGATTAAATTTGACATATTTGCATAGCGGAACCCAATTTCCTGGTGCTTGATGAACCGACAAATCATTTAGACATTGAAACAATCGATGCCCTTGGCAGAGCTATTAATGCATTTAAGGTATAGCAGAATAGACATTATTATATCATGTATTCAGTGTAACTAACTAAATTCATGTAATTTACAGGGCGGTGTCATTTTAGTCTCTCACGACGAACGTCTGATCAAAGTCGTCTGCAAAGAGTTGTGGGTATGTGGCAATCGCACAGTTCGCGCTATTGAGGGTGGATTGGATGAGTATAAGCGTGAGGTATACAAGGAAATCGAAGCTAATAGTTGAATTTTATTTAGTTTTTACAACAAACGAAATATGTGAAACAATTTAGCAATAAATTTGTAGTTTATCAATGATTTATGTTTATAAAATAATGTGTAAAGAATACCATTGAATTTACAAACACTAAACTACAAATTTAAGAATGTATTAACTCGCAAAACTTTAACATAACACTCAACCGATTTGAACTCTAATATTTATTGAGCTATTTAAGTAGCAACTATAAGTCGCAATCATTAACTTTATTAATTAGCTTTCTGCGCATTTCAAAAAGTATTAATGTCAGTGCCGATGCCACATTAAGACTGTCAATACCGGCCGCCAGTGGGATATAAACGCATTTTCCTCTGCTGCCCACTAGCTGCATGAATCTGAAAAAAAGAAAATTAGTTTGGGTGTGTTTCGGTGTTTTTGGGCATGACTCACTTGTAAGCATCCTCGCTAACGCCATGACTCTCACCACCAATGATAAGAATGTTGTGTGCTCCAACTTTTTCCAGATCCGCATAGTCTACGGTATTGCCTCTTTGATGTGCTGGCTTTTCCAGATTGTTTTCAGCTATGAACACATGACAGTCTTCGGCTGTCTCAGGCGGTATGTGCATTGCCAGCTGCTCCCATGTCACATCATCACGTATGGGCAAACGGAACTGTCCACCACAGCCACCACGCAATGCCTTTGACTCCCAGGGATCACAGCAGCCATGTGTTACCACCACTTGCGTACAGGGCAGGGCGGCACAAGTGCGTATAATGCTGCCCAAATTGTTCGGCTCACGTATATTGTCACAAACCACAGTAATAGGCAATGGATCACTGCCCGATTGCTGCTGCTGCTGCTCAAGGCCCTTAGCCGATGGGCGTTCGAACAGTGCCAGCAGTCCAGGGGGCGTTACGAGCGATGACCATGTTTTAAGATCATGTTGCGGCACTTTGTAGATCTTTGTGTTGTATACTTGCTGAGCATGTGCCATAGGTTCTCGCAGCAGCGCCAGTTGATCCTTTTGGCTAAAGAATAGTGCTTGCATTCGGAGGCCACATTGCAGGGCTTCCTCAATAAGACGGCGGCCCTCGATGATGATCTGTTTGTTTTTGTCGCGACGCTTGCGAGATCGCACCTCAGTTAGTAGAGTGCTCATCAATGGATCCTGTATATATCATAAAGAAATAACTTCTTATAAGGATAAGTAAAACAAATTATTTTGCAACAATATTTTACCTGCAATGTTAGCCGTGTAAATTCCAAATTCAATTCGCTGTCCTTGATTAGCGGTACGGGTGAGTGACTTATGGTCGGCATACGATTATTGGTTGATGCAGCCTTGACCGTAATGCTGTCAGGTACTGAGCGTTTTTGTGGCTCATTTTTTTGTTTTCTTATTGATGTGGGTTTGTGCTTGCGTAAAGCTTCCCGCGTGTTTACCGGCTCGTGCTGCAACAATGAGTTGTCAAAAAGACTCGCCTCAATGTCCAGGGCATCTTTTATGTCATCCTTTGGACTGCCCGAGCTACTGCTTAGACGCATTACATTATAATTATTTACATGTTTTATGTGGTTTTGAACGGTACGCCTTAGAACGTTATAAAACATGTTTGTTATACTTTGCCGGAGGAGTGCAATACAAAATCGATTGCATTATCGATACTTTACTCAATTTTAATTTACAAAACTCCCAATAGATAAAATTACTATCGATGTCTTACAGCTATTGCTCATACTTGCACACGCAAGAAAATGTATTTACCAATACTGCGTCGTTTGCTCATCGCTTAACTATTAACGTTTTTGTAGTGTTGTCGAGAATTATCTTAGTGGCTACCTAAAACAGCAATTGTAATTGTTGCTTGCAAAGGTATCGATTGCTCTTGTTTGACTTTCGATTGTTTCTTTAGAATCTGGGTGCGGCGAAGACAGGTTGCGGTGCGGCGAAGTTAGGCAGTTTTGTGCTGCGCTTGCTAAAAAAGAATTTCGCATATATACAATTTTTAAAATTAGGAAAAAATGGAATTGTCAAAGAAATTGCAAGCAAGTGGATGGTAAGTTCATCACATGGCACGATAATGACATTTGATATCAAGGAATTTTGTAGGTACTTAACGGACGAGGGTATAAAGACATTAACAAGCGCCGTCGGTGACGACCCCGACCCACGCAAAATTATTGATGAAGCTTTAAATGTAAGTAACAAAAAAAAAAAAGAAACTGAGCAGACATGTTCGACCCGGCTTTTGCTTACAATTACTTTAATTGTAGCGCGACCTTCGTGACATTGGTGGCGGTGCATTGCCGACCAAACGTGATGAGAGCACTGCAACGCTTGCTGGTCGCATTGTCCTGCAGGTGCAGAAAGTGCGCAATATTGCTGCCCCAAAGGTCAATGAGGAGTCAAAGGCTGCGCCTCGGCTCCTGCAGGTCGATTTGAGCGATGGTCAATCTACAATGCAGGCACTGGAATTGGAACCGGTGCCGTCACTCAACCTCAATATTGCTCCGGGCACAAAGATTTACTTCAAGGCCGAGCAATTGCAGCTGGTACAGGGTTTTCTGTTGCTTCGTCCCAATGATTTCCAGCTACTGGGCGGTCGCGTTGACGCACTCTACGAAAAGTGGGACTTTACACGTGCCATGCTTAAGTATGCACGTAGTGGACGGCCACCAACTGGGACGGCTGCACCACCGCCATGGGTTGCGTTTGGCAAGACCATTAAGGATACCGCTGATGAGAACTTTAAAAGTCTAGCACCGGCGGATAAAGACAAGCCAACGAAGGAATCTGATGAGTTTAACAGTATGCGAAATGAAGCGATTGCAGTCGCCAGCAAGACGGCTGTTAAAAAAGTGTTTGGCGGCGGCGGTCAAAACATTATCGATCACAATATAAAAAAAATACTCGAAAAGGGATACAGCAAGGAGGAAGCATCGACTGCACTACAGGCAACAAGTAATAACTTGGAGCGTGCTCTTTTCAATCTTAAAAGAGGTAAGGATTTGGCAGAGGGCTATAGTGAGCCTAATGTACGTGGTGGACGGAGTGAAAGACCGGCCAGAGGAGAGGGTAAACGCGGTGCCACTCTCAGAGAGGAAGCCGATGCTGCCAAACCTGCTGCAAATACCACTCTATTTGATTTCTTAACCACAAAGCTTCCACCAAAAGAGGGCACTCCATCCGAAATAGTCAGTGAAGCCACCACAACAAAACCAACACCAATTGTAGACAAACCGATACTCAAGCAGTATGAAAGGGATAGTAAGTTATCCGCTGTCAATTTAACCGAAAGCAAATCACAAAGTTTGGGTGAACGTTCGCGTTTTGAGAACAATGTTTCCAGCAGCTTTGCTGCCAATCGTGGTGGACCTTCTGGGCGTTACCAAAGAGGTGGAGGTGGAGGCGGTGCTGGCGCTGGTGCTGGTGCTGGTGGGTCTCGCGGTCGATCAGTTCGAGACGAGCGTTCGTCTCGTGGTGGTGGTGGTAATAGTTACCATAGCGAACGAGGTGGCGGTGGAGGCGGTAGCAGTTACCATGAGCGTGCTGGAGCTGGAGGTAGTGGTGGTCACGATCGCGGTGGTGGTCACGGACGGGGTGGAGGTCACGAACGAGGTGGGGGACACGTACGCGGTGGTGGACACGAACGCAGTGGTGGTTACGAAAGAGCTGGAGGTCCCGAAAAGGGTGGAAGTCACGAAAAGGGTGGAGGTCATGGAGTTGGTAGTAGTGGTGGTGGTGGTACTGGTGGCAGCTTGCGGAAACACGATACTTATCCACATCCTCGCGCAACGGAGCAAAACCAGAGCAAAAACACCAATCGCAATGGACCAGAGACGCCAGCAACAAGTAAGGCTGCAGCTGTTCCTGAGACAAAGCCAGGAAATGTTGCAATCAAAGATGCAGCCAACAATCGGCGGAGCAACGAACGTCAAACTAACCGCAATGTTAACGCTCGAGCTGAAAATGGCACTGCCAATAATAATAATAATAATAATCACAATACCAACAACAGCAGCAACACTAGCACTAATAACAATGCAAGACGTCGTCAACAGGAAAGTGCTCAGCCAACTGGCGCAAGTGCCGTGTCTGTTGCTCCAAGCGGCAAGGCCGCCGCTAACAATACGGATGATTTGAACAATCGCGTGAACAAAGTCGTCGCCGAGACAGCAAACTTGAAGCTAAGCGCGCCCAAACGTGACCGTGAACGGGATCGCGAACGCGAACAAAGACGCGGAGGCAGGCAATATGCTGGACAAAATGTTCGCCAAGCGGCGGAAACTCCGGCGGCAACGGTGCCAACACAAAAGGAAACTGAGAAACCACAGCAGGCATCACAGCAGAAGCAGCAGAAGGTACAGGCGGAAAATGCACGACAACAACAGAATCCCAATTGCACTCAATTGCCAAACGGATACACATATGATCCGAGCAAAATAATGGGATTTCAGAGTAAGGAGACCAATGAATTTGCCATGAGTTTATTAAAGAGTCAAGGAGTGGCGGTTGCACCAGCTAATCAGGCACCAGCTAATCAGGCACTAGCAAATCAGGCACCTGCACCTCTACCTGCACAACCAACACCGCCGGCAGTTATTAAACCCACAAAAAGCACGCATTCTGCGCCACCAGTTGCCATTCCCAAAGTGGTGCCTAAACCGCAACCAGTTGAACTGCAACCGCCGACGCAATTTTTTGGCCACCTGCCGGGCGATTCTTGGATGTGGAATGTTGGTGATTTGTGCATGGCCAAGTATTGGGATGATGGACGGGTAAGAACACTTTTGATCAACTATTTTACATTTCGAAATATCATATCTTTTCTTTGTTGTAGCATTATAAAGCTGAAATAACTGCAGTTGCGGAAAAGACTTGTGTGGTCCTCTTCCTTGGCTATGGCAATCACGAAGAAGTATTAAAATCCGATGCATTACCGATAACCGATGCTCAGAATAGGCCATTGACAAACATGCCTCAGCCGCAGCAGCATGCTCAACATCCACAGCATCCACAACATCCACAGCAACCTCAACATTCACAGCATCAACAGTCGCGTTATCGCGGCGATCGTCATGCTCATCAACATCAGGTTTATGTGCCACCACACAAACGGGAATAACAAGCAAAGAAACAAACGATGCATATGTAATAATACTGACTACGTGTGCGGGACGAGCCGGCCGAATTGAAAATATTTAAAAAAACAAAATTGTGTCGAATAAATAACTGTAAACATTTTTTACATTTGCATGTAAACAATGAACGTACATTTGTATTTTCAAGTTGAAATCAGTATTGCATTAAAAGCTTAACCACTAAGCAAATAATATTTATGAATTCACCGACACAATAGTTAATTAAAAATAACAATATTTCAGACAGAGATTAACGAAAAATAAAAATGAGGGCATAATTTGCAGTGTTTTACACTATTTTTTCTTTTTTTCAAATAATAGTTTAAGTTTATAGTCAAAATTGTCTAAATATGCTGGCTATTTTGGACAAGTGATTTCATTTTTTAAAATATTAATTTTACCATTTCAGCATATCAAGGTAATATTGACCTATTCAACAAAAATACCAAAATGTGTATTTATTGCTCAACACTTTATTTGCTGTGCTATCGATACTGCTCTGAAATCAGTGCCGCTACTATCGAAAAATATTAACTTGGTCACACTGTCAGCACGTGTTTAAGAGCCAAAAAGGTGAAGAATAGATTGTGTTTTGAAATCAAGGATAATAAAATGGTTAAAGTAAAGCTGGAACAAGCAGAGGATGCTGACGATTCGATTAAGATCACCGGAAATGTCACTGTTAAGGAAGAGGAGACCTATGACGACAAATTGTTGTTTATAAACGCAATAGCCAAGCCAATGGCTGGCAAGAAGCTAGCCAAAAAATGTTACAAACTGGTAAAGAAGGCCATGAAACATAAAACATATTTGCGAAATGGACTTAAGGATGTACAAACGCGTCTGCGCAAGGGTGAAACTGGGTAAGACTTATTCTCGAAATGCCTCGTGTCTTTTATTTAAACTCAAATATTTCTTTGGTTTACAGCATTTGCATATTTGCCGGCGATGTGACACCTGTAGACATCATGTGCCATCTGCCTGCCGTTTGCGAGGAGAAAGGCATTCCCTACACCTACACACCAAGTCGTGCTGACCTGGGCGCTGCAATGGGTGTTAAGCGGGGCACAGTTGCTTTGCTTGTGCGGCAAAACGACGACTACAAGGATCTCTACGATGAGGTCAAAGAAGAATTGTCAAACTTAAATGTTCCCATCTGAGCTACAACTATAATTTTGTATTCTACTTAAGAATTTCTTTAGATTAGTGACAGCCTGTTCGAAAATAGCATAAAAACAAAAATTTGCTAATGTGTGCAAATAGAAATACAGCAAATATACATAAGTATAAAGATAAAGATTTAATGGTATTTTTGTTTTACTATCGGGTGATTGTGGCTTGTTGACAACATAAGAATGCAGATATTTGTGGGACATATTCCGAAGCTAAGTTTTCTTAGTGTTCCTTTTATTTACTTATCCAAATGAGTTTCAAGTTTTTAAGGTCGCTGACTTCTTGCTTTATGTGCTGTTACCAATAAACCCTAGCAATAGAAAGATGTACGTTTTTTTGGTGTCCCTTTGGGATTATTTTAAAACATTTTTTTATACGTATGTATTTATATAAATGGATTTACACAGGTTTGAAATATGTTTAGTTTGAATGCGTTTTGTGTGTGTTGTGTGTGTGTAAGTGTGTGTTTTTGTATGTATTTCAAATCAGTATTCAAAGTTATTTGTGCTTAATAAAATGTGTTGTTAAGACATATATTTTGCAAGTTTTTGTTACTGTTGTTTAATATTAGATGTATTATATATTTCCTAGTTTTATTTTGTTATTATAGAAATGATGGTTAGATTATTACAAATAATTTCATTCATGCATACTTATGCGTACGCACTCAAGTCGCTGACCAAATACATACATACTATTAAAGATCAAACATTTTGCAAACACTGCAATAGAAAACATAATAATAAAATCGTATCCACTGGCTTAAGCTAATTGTGTATTTCCCCGACCTGCTACTTGAATCGATTAGATTCGAAAGCAGGCAGCATTTACACATACTTATCCAGTTTCTACATCCAATAGGCAACATAAAAGAAAATCGCAAAAAGCTTTTTAGTGATTTTACATAGATGAGTGAAAGTTGATTATGTATCGAATAAATATCCCATAATAGCCATTATATATATATATATATTTAAAAGTACAATTAAGAAGCATTATATTTGTTTTGTACAATATAAGTACGTTAATAAATTAAAGATTTGAATAAAGACAATTATAAATGTATTTTTGAGTACATGATAAATTTTTTTTTCCAGTTACTAATTTTTCGAATGATCTCGTCTGCTGTACAAAACTCAAGGTACTATATATATATATATATATATATATTGTATATGTATGTATTTATAACTCAAGCGCACTTAGGCCAAACTGAAAATTCTCGTAGCATTTAATCTACGACTAAATAGAGTGATTATAAAATACAAACTTTGTTGAGTTGCCTTAATAACTAACTATTTGTTGTTTTTTTCGTTTCGCTTTGTTTTGTTTTTTTTTTTTTTTGCATTTTCTTTTCAATTTTTTTTTGTATGTTTTTATTTTATAAGTTAATCTGTAAATTTTACTTTAAATCGCTGGGTGCTCAGAGCTACCCTGCTACATATGACATGACAGCGCCAGGAGCGTGTGTGGGAGGAGGGGGCGGAACGGCCTGCTGCGGCATTTGTAACTACTAAACGTATGCATATAATGTAATATATATATATAATATAATAGTAATAATAATAATTAAATCTACAAATTTAAATTAAGTGCGATTAAAAAAGCAAACGGGAGAGCTAAAATTAACAAGCAATGATTTTTCTTATTTTTTTTTTGAGTTTTTTTTTTGTTTTTCGTTTTCTAATTTTGCAATTTTTTTTTGTTTTTGTGTTTACGTCTTCGTTTTTTCGAAGACCCTATAAGACTTTGATGCCATGTGCAGCAGGCGTTGGTTCTCGCTGGCCCATCTAACGCTGCCACGGGGCCATGGGCTCATTGAAAGTAGTTATAAAAGCCAGTTGTGGCTTGTCCCAATTCACGTATGGCCGCAAACGGATCCTTTTCCATGTCATTGCTGGGCTGCGATGATTTCGCTGAATGCATCGGTCGTGACGAACTCATTGCCGGTTGTTGTTGTTGCTGCTGTTGATGTGCGACTGCTGCTTGCGGTCCTTGGCTGAGTACGGCCGCGTATGTGGTAGCCGCAGACTGCTGATGATTGACGGGATCCGCGACAGTCTGAGCCGACTGTTGTGGCGCAGCCGCAAACAAATCCAGCTCATGGCCACCCTTTAGTGTATTGTAGTTGTTGTAAAGCAGGCCGTGACCATGATCCGACTTGTTCGAATGCTCGGCAACCACATTGTTTGCTTGAAAGAGTGCCTCAATGAGATTGGTGCCCTGATCCAAGCCGGCAAATAGTCCGGGCATATTGTTGTAACTGTTATTGCCGCCGCCATTGCCGGTCATTGGCTGACGACGATAGAGCGGCACAGAATTGTTATGTAGTCCATTGCTGTTGTGTCCACCACCATTGTTATGGCTATTGAAGTTGTTGTACGGCTTATCGTTCAGCAAAGCATTACCAGCTGCAGAGCCATTCAGAAAATGTGTGAAAATAAGCAAAACAATTACAGTAAAACATTAAACTTACCATTCGACATAAAGTTGGGCACACCGGCATTGTTATTGCCGGCAGCAAGATGGACAGCTTGGCTCGAAACGGGTCCAGCCATGTGATTCGCATACATTGCTTGCGGCTGCAGTGGGCCCTGGTTTAGTGCATGTTTGGTCATAGACATGGGTGCCTGTTGCTGTTGTGCGGCTTGCTGACCCTGTTGCATCATTGAAAACAGGCGGCTTTGTTGTTGTTGTTGCTGCTGCTGCTGTTGTTGTTGCTGCTGCTGTTGATGCTGTTGTTGTTGCTGCTGATGCTGGTGCTGCTGCTGCTGTTGTTGTTGTTGTTGTATATCAGCTCCATTCATCATGCCATTGGACATTGGTGGCATACCACCAGCGCCTGCTGCATTAACACCCACCATGCCAAGCACATCCCGCAAAATGGGTTGCGCAATATCGTTGGCACCATTCATAATCGAGTTGAATACAAGATCAATTTGCTGATTAAAGTTATCCAATGGAGGCGATGCATCTACCGGCTGCTGCTGGTTCGGCGCCTGTGCCGGATACATCATTGGATATTGTGGCCGTTGTGGCTGTGGCCCCAGCATCGCATGTGGATTGGACAGCATTTGCGGCCCAGACACTGTTGGCAGCTGCGGCTTGTGTCCCTGTGGATGATGCTGTGGCTGATGGCCTTGCTGCTGCAGCGATGCCATCACTTGCCTCAGCATATCACCGAACTTGTTTGCTGCCTCTTGGCCCACCGACTCTTGCAGTTTCAGATACCACTTATATTGCTCTTCCTTCGAATTGAATGCCATCTCATAGATACTCATATTGGGTGGCAGTAACTCATGTGCCGATGGAAAACGTAATGCGCTCGGCGACGGCTGCTTTCCGGCCGTATACATATACGGTGCAGGTGGAGGCTGCTGTGGCGGCACCGCCGGCTTATCATAATTGGTATATCCGGGCCCTGCCCCATTATGCCGTAGATACGGTGGCGGACCATTTTCCATTGGGCTCATGGGTCCATTGGGTACACTGCTGCCACGTTGAATGGGCATTGGTGGCTGTCCATACAAATGATGTTGAGGAGGCAGGGGCTGTTGCGGTGGTGGCGCCTGGCCATGATTATAAAGCGTCTTCTTTGCCAAGTAGCCCAATTCACTGGGATTCCGTAGCAATTGTGCGGCACTTGTTGCATTGCCTGCAGCCGGTGGTACGCTGCCTCCTCGAAGAGTCTGTTAAGCAATATATGTACCAATTAGTTACTGAGAGAATTTGCAGCGAACAATGAAAAAGTTATTAATTAAACATTTAAAACATAGCTTTTGGTGAAACCCACTTAAAACACAATCTGAATTGAGTTAAACATATAAAAGCAAACTTACTGGTGGCGGCAGTGGTCCTGGCCCGCGGCCGGGTGCATTTGTTTGCTGTGGTGGCGGTTGCTTGTTTGGTGGTAAGACGCTCCAGGGATTTGTCTGCGGCGGTGGACCCCAGAGACTGGCATTGGGATTCTGTTGCTGTTGCTGCTGTGCCTGTTGTGGGGTGACGGGTGGACGCCAATGTTGCATAGCCGGATATTGGCCATAAGGTGGTGGCGGTGGACCACCCGGCTGAGACTGACGCAAATGTGGCGGTCCTGGTGGCGGACCATTGGGTGGTGGACCGCGCATACCCATATGACCACGCAAGTGAGCAGCTGGCCCGGGTCCCGGACCTGGCGACGGTCCATTGGGTGTCTTGCCGCCGGCAGCCACAGCGGCTGCCATCATGGCAGCCATGTGTGAGGAGTACATATGCGACAGCTGCTGATTGGCCATGGCGGCTGCCATCTGGTTCATTTGATGCGCTGCCGCCGGACCGGGACCCATGCCTGGATTAGTCACATAGTGTGCTTGCTGACTGCCAGGCGGCACGTGTGGTGGTGCACTTAGGTACAGGGCAGCTTGCTCGCGCAAGTATGCCTCCGGCTGTAAAGCACGCGGCACAAACTCTGGCGCCAGCGGATTGAGCACATAGCCCCGCTTCATCTCGACACCGTCCAATTGAGAGCGTAGATTGGACCAAGTCAAACCGAAGAGCGACTTGTGCTCATCGCATATTTCAATGAAACGTTCCCACACCTTGCGGCAGCGTCCAATCGAACACAGTGCAACTGGGTCGCCGACAACAGCAACCAGAGATTGGGCACGTGTTATAGCCGTATTTAATAGTTTGGAATTGCTAAGAAAACCATAATCCGTATCCGTATCACCAACATTGGCTGGAGCGATAGCAGCACCAGCAGCACCACCACCACTAGCCGGTCCATTGCCCTGCGGCAAACATGTACGCCTCGTTCGCACTGTCGACAGGAATACGGCTCGAAACTGTTTGCCCTGCACATTGAGCACACGCTCCACAGAGATGCCGCCCATGCGTCGCTTACGCAGCTCGGATCGTATGCGAAACACTTGATCTGCATAGGGGGTCATAATGCCAATGCTTGTATCGTTTAGCTTGCCCCATGCACTGGGCCATCGTTTGCGCAGTTCTGAGACACGTTCGACTACTTCGTAGACCTCGGCATTGTTGTAGAATGCCGTCGAGTTCTTATCCTGCACATCCTCGCCGCGCGTCGTGAAGAATGTGAGCGGATAGAAGCGTTCGTGTCGTGGCTGTTTTCCCGACGCAACAAGCTTCTGCTCGTAGAACAGCTCCGAGGTGAATCGAATAATGGCTTCGTGCGCTCGATAGTTTTCACAAAGCAGTATTTTACATGGAAAATTTGATGGATAGTGATCGTAGAGACGCTCCAGCAGTGATATATGCAACTTGCGCTCCTTGGCGAAAGCGGAGAAGAGCTCAGGGCTCATCTGCATGTGATCACCGGCAAGAACGATGCGCGTTGAATCGTTGGCCAGTGCCAGCGGCATGATCGCCTCACATTCCATTGCCTGGGCTGCCTCGTCCAGAAAGATGTGTGTGAAGAGCCCCTTGGGTAGGCCCAACGTGGCCAGCTCCATGCTTATACTTAGTGTGACGACTATGATACGATGGCGCATAATATCCGCAACGCTGGGTCGACAAAAATTGCCCACGCCATCTGTAATGCAATATTTCTGCACTACACCATTGACGGTGGCTGACCAACGCTTGTGGTAGTAGACACGCAGAGGTGTTGCTTCCTCAAGACCCTCTTCGACCCACGGATGCAGGTACTCCTTGATATAGAGATCTGCCGCTGAATTGGAATGCGTGCATATAAGTATCTTTGCTTCGGGCTGAGTCAGCAACTGTTTAATTGCCTGCGCCAACGTATACGTTTTGCCCGTACCAAATGGTCCAATCAACAAGATTGGTGGCAGCTTGATGCTCAATGCTGTTGTTATGGCATTGACAGCTTCTCGCTGCTTGGCATTTAGCTTGGGCTCACAGGCATCGGCCCATTGCTTTTTGGGTGTCCACGGTATAGCTGGTTCTAGCTCGGTAGCTGGGAATATCAAACGGAAGTCGGTTATCTTATCGACAGCATTATGCCATTCACAGTAGGGCATGCGATTCAACTGGAACTGTATGTCCACATCCAACTCAGTGTCAGCTTGCAGACCCATTGCCTCTACGCACTTGGAGGATAGCTTAAGATAGATAACATTTTTGCCTTTGTCCTCAATGAGTGCCTCATACACAGCGCGCTCGGATTTATCAGACTTGTCCGATTTATCAGATTTAGTTGGTGCATCCTCTGGCGCTGAAATATACACGCTCATGCAATTCGATAGAATTAAGCGGCCCGGCGACGTATCCTCCGAAATATCCTTGCCCAGTCGCATTAATGCAAACAGCTCACCCGCCAGCGAATATTTGGCCGTACTGGTTGCCATTCCCGCCGGTGTTAGTATATAATTCGAGGCAACTGTCAATTTGGTACGCACATTGAATCTTGCGATTTGCTCGTATCGTGCAATCTCTTCAACGTACAGTAGCTCATGAATGCGCGAACGATAGTTGTTTTGCGTCAGTCGTTTCTCCACAATAGTGGACTGTGTCAACGTAAAGGTGGCCGCACGTGGACAGGGATATCGCTCCAGGAGCTCGCGCTCATGTTGCAAATCGCTGAGATAAGCTTCCGTTTTAAGATGCGTGCCAATTGTGGTCTCGAAGCGGGTCAGCTGTGTATTGGCAACATCCCATCTTGTGGCCGAACTGTTTATGATGTCCCGCTTGATTTCTTCGATTTTTTCAGCATCACTAACCGGCAAAACGTCAACGCATAGATGACGCACCAGCAGCGGCTCTTGTCCAACATCAAAACATATCGATTGACGAAAAGTTCCGTAAATTTCGGTATGAAACTCAATCGTGACCTCGTGTGTGTGAACAATCTTTGTCGATGTTGCGGGTTGCCCTTCTTGACCATCAGTTGTGGGTTCAGGTAATGTGGCTGTAACGCCACTACTACTGGTCACCCACTCCTGATCAGACTTTAGTTCTACATTTGCATCGGCTTCGGCAGCTGTATTCCCTAGCTTAATAGACTTGAGAGCAAAATGGTTGCGATGCGCATCCTGTAGCAATGCAACCGCTTTAAGGGGTCGCGATGTTTCCAGCTGGAAAAGCCACTCACGTTTGGAAGTCTTTGAACTGATGCTGGTCACCAATTGCTGTTCACATTTAGCTTCCACGTCTGTCACTCGCTCACACATGACGCGCTCCGGTGCCGTCGCCTGAATCCATCGCTCCAGCACCTGTTCCGTGTATGACTTTCCATACAATTCTTTTTCACACGCCTTTTGCACACGCATTCGCCGATACTCGAAACGTTCCTTCCACTCGTTTAGCTCCTCCAGGCCATGCGCCTCCACACACTGTGCTCCGTAGTGGCATGTTTGCGCTTCAGCAAACGTCTCGCAAACACTGTAAGTGTCCAGTGTATAGCCTCGAGGTGGTGGACGCCACTTCCAATCGCGACCTATTAAATAAAATATTATTTAACTTAGTGCGATACAACAAATATTAAGCCCAATTGGCATACCTTCATCGCTCATTATCACCTTCTGGTGGCTTTCAGTCTGACAATGTTGCCTCAACTCATTGCGCGTTTGAAAGTTAGTGGCGCAATAGCTGCACGTTATTGGTGACGCTCCCGAATGAACTAGTTGATCAGCATCAAGTCCAAGTTCCACTGGTGAATGCTTGACTCCAGTCAACTTCATGGCCGACAGCAATTCAATGTTTGTCTTGGCGCTCGAGCTAGACATGGTGCTGCTGCTGCCAGTGCTGCTGCTGCTGCTACTAAAGCTACCGCTGCCATTCGTTTGCTGCTGTTGATGCTGGTGTTGTTGCTCCCGTTTCTTTAAGCCTTTATTACTGAGCAGCTTGCTATACTTGTCCAAGGGCAGATTGTTTGTGGCCCAGTGATCCAATTTGATGTCCAGTATCGCCATCTCATCCTCAAGGCGTGCATGCGGTATGATTTGCGATTGCGATTGCAACTTATTGTGGCCATTCGTTATCATCTGTATTATGGACTTGTATCGTTCCAGAGTCTTGGATATGTCCGAGAAAATTTGTTGGCCACTCAGCTCGTTAATCCATTTGCTCAAAAATTGCTCCGCATCCTGCATACACATAAAAAGTCATAAATTGCTACTTTGCCTAATGAATGAATCTCAATCATACTCACCGAGTACTTGTAAAGCTTGAAGAGTGCATGTACCAGCCACCGACGCGCCCTAGACACGCTTGCCAGACATTCGGTTTGCTCGGCAAGCAGTGTGAGCACTTTGTAGGCATCTGCCAAGCAGCCATCATATCTGCCCAACTCGAGCAGACACTCGCATCGGCCGAGCAGACATGCAATTTGTTGATCCTTTTGCCCACGCATTGTTCCATTTGGCTGCCCAGCCTGTGGCGTTGTACTGGTCGCCAGGATTTGATCGTAGAGCGCCACAGCACGTGCATAACTTCGTCTTCGCACCATGTCGTGTGCCTGCATCTCCTTTTCGGCGGCCATTTCGGGCAGCCTTTAATAGTTTATTGAAAAGGTTCGATTTTGCTGTTGAAAATTTGTTATTTGCTGGTGGTTTTTTTTTTTTTTTTTTGTTTTTGAGTCCTTTAGTTTAATGGGGTTCGTCTATATATATATATAAGTATTTCCAGTATTTGTATGGATAATAAGTAGGGTTTTTCCTTAAGTTAACAAGTTACATCTATATAGAACAGTTACTGTTTACTGCAATTATAAGAAGTTCAAAAGAAATGATGTAAATTTTCGATCCAAATCGGTGAACAGTTGCAATAAACGCTTTTGGGAAATAAAGGACCTTTTCCTGAACATGCCGCTTAGAAATAAACAGTTATCAGTTATAGCAGAGCCTAATTGAAATCCTGCTGCCGCCGACATATTTACATAAGTTTGTATAAAAAAAATTATATTTTGAAGCATTTGTCTCTAATTTCACGTGGAAATCTTACTAATACCACTTTATGGAATTTGTTTTAAGTTCTTCTTAAGGAATTCCTGAATATACCATTGCGTACAACAAAAAGCACAAGTTATCAAATACATTAAATGGTTATGTATGTATTCGCTGTTTATATATATGTATATATACAGTATATATAGATATTCGTATTCATTACGTTAAATTGCATTTGAGTATACAGTATGATAAACCATAACAATAACCAAAACAGTATTGCTTGTGCAGAGTGTTCGTTTATTTTCCATTGAACATGATGTTTGTTTTGCATTGTTTTATTTATAAGCGGCGGCTGACTGTTGTTGTTTCGGATTATTTACACAAAAAAGTCGCAAATATTGCTTTCGGTTAACTTGCACGCACACATGCGTGAGGCCTATTGGGACCGATGGTAAAATTCTTGTTCTTATTTATTATTTCATTTTTATTATTGTCTACTATTTTTACATTTTATAAAGTCACTGCTCTTAGCCAAATTCACTGAATGGACCGAACGCGTGTTTTCCATATGTGCTGAATACGCGAATTGCTTCTATACTCCATAATTTAGTTTTCTATTTTGTTTTCGCACAATAAATTTAATTTTCTTGCAAGTTTTTGCTTCTCTACTTCTGCAACAGTAGACGGTGTTCAACACAAAACGAAATGTCAAATTAGCACCCAGTGCTTTTTGATACGGCCATACGCAATGATGTTGCCATTTAAATTTACATTATACATATGTGTTAATATTTACATATATATGTTAAACAATTGAATAGTTCGTGCAAATTTATGCACATGCACATACGCATATGTGCACTTTGCCAATATATTCAAACATTTTTTTGCAATCCAAGAAATTTGCCAACAGAAAAATGCAAAAGGCGCAGCAGCTGTCATTTGACAAGGGGAGAGGTGTATATATACATTTTCGCTGCTTTCAGAATAATCCACAAGCACATTTTAGTTACCTTTGCACTAACTGTAAATAATGCTACACTAATGTCTAATTTAATTTTACATGGTTAAGCACAAATTATGATAGAAAATGCACATCTCACGTCGAAAAATGTTAAAAATAAGCTATGTATGTACTAGTGTTGGATCGTTTAGGACTGAGTTTTCACATCATTAATCAACACTAAAAAAGTGGCGGTCGGTCGACTGGTTTCTCTTTGTGGGACAAGAAATCGAATAGTCGACATGGCAATGCTTAATTTGTACAAGTACAATCTGCTTTTAATCAACTATATAAAATATATTATTCAAAGTGATTTTAGAAATTGTTAATTTAATATTGATCGAACTATATTCAAACCAGCTACAAATATTTGTTTACCATAAGTGGACTTAAGAAGCTGTGTAAAACAACCCTGGCATGATACTTCAATTCGTTTGTGAATAAGTGGCGCGAACTCAAATTTAGAGTAAGTAAAAGTTTTGCTTGAACAGCCCAGAAAGAACAGCAACACAAACAATAATCGTAAAATTTGCCTTCAAAACGATAAACATACATATATTTATTATAAAATTTGACTTACAATTTAATAAAGTTTAACATACCACAAATAAATTTAATAATAAGACAGACAATATAGAAGCACAGTTAAAAAAACTTTTTTGCAAATTTGATGACATCAATAGCCAGTTTCAATTCCTTGACGCCACGGACACCAAGTGATTCCAAATCTTCTAGTGTCATCTGAATAAGCACTTGCAAATCAATTTCTTGACGCGTGAACAACTCAGTTAAGTGCTCATTTCCAGTCCGACTAAGTAGCGAACTCACCCGAGGGCTAAGGGTAGGCGGATTTACTGGAGAGCCACACTTAAACTCTCGCTTAATGTTTAGCTGTGCTGAGGATTTATTATCTTTTTGTGTTCTTTGGCAATGCGGCTTCGGCGTGGTGCATACATTATCAGCCACTGTACTCTGAGTGCAAGGTGAGAAAACAGATCGACGGCGCATAAAATCTTCGGAATAGTTTTTTCCACTTTTTGAATGTCGTGTGGATGAGTGTGAGTGTTTAGGTACGGTTAGTAGACTAGCTTTAAGCCCATGAAAGGTATTGTTCCGGGGCGTAGGCGTGGTCGGTGACATTACATTGTCAAAATTAAATGTCCGCGTTGTCAATGGAGTCAGGGGCGTCAGTGGGGATCGGGGATCTGTATGCACATACAAATAGAAGTTTTGCTTGTAAGTTTTAATCAATTCATTATTATTTACCTCTCCAAGCACGATTGTAGCGATCCATTACTCTTTAAATTTTTATTTGATGAACCAGCAGATTTGATGTGTGCGTTAGAAAACTAAAATGCAAATTGACAAAGGTAAACTGTAAATTACAAATACACATTGAAGTACGCACACATACAATCTTGCAAACCGAAATATTGGCGGCCTTTTATGCTAGCTGGCAGCTCTGTCGATTATTTATTAGAGTTACATTATGTGATCCCGATATCGATATTGCGCGTATTTTAAATAAAAAGTTACGAATAAATAGTTAGCTCCTTAACGATGCAACCGGTTCAGGCGCACATTAATTAAATGTACTTTGAACTGTGTTTTGCATTTGTCAATTTTGTATTACCAAAAAAAATCCAAACATTTTTTATAGTTCAATAAACTCTCAACAAAACAACACATTTATTTGTTAATAGGCATATAGACAGGTACTTCGATACTTGCGAATATTTAGCGCCTAATTAAATCGAGTTTAGCAAGTTTGCTTGTTTTATTTTTTATTTTTATTATTTCTGTCGTTTAAGATACTGCGCATGAGATTGGTCGATGCCCACGCTGACGACAATACAACATTATAATACATTGTGAAAATTCTAAATTAATACATGTTTGATTTTGAAAATAGTTTTAAATAGGGTTTTTACTTTGCGACAGCTGGAATAATTTTAATGATAGGATCTAAACAAGAAACTTGGTTTACGTCAACCAATGTATTAATTTGATTGACAAATACCAAATCATGGTACATATTTGCATATGTAAATTGTTTTGACTGCGCAATACAATAATAAAACAAACAAAAAAATGTGACCCCTAAACGGTGACCATCCCTTTAAAGCTATAATATAAGATAAAAAAAAATCATTTAATGCATCCTTGTACTAACATATGTTCCATTGCCATTGTCTTTACATTCGCCTTGTGACCATATTTATTGTTATTTATTGTGAGTCAACAATCACAATTGAATTGCTTTCGTTGTGGCTATGTCTATATGTACATCACCATTTGCATCGTCTCAGTCAACTAGTCGGCCTAACCATAAACGTTAGACAGACTCATGTCTCGCTCTTATTGTTGCCGGCTTTTGCTGATTGGAAAATAACAGCTGTGTTCGCGCTCAGCGTTGCCCAGCTGCTTTGTGTTTATATTTTTTTTGCGAAGCACATGCGCACAGCGCATAGCACGAAGCTTCTATTAGCTTAGGAGCTTCGGCTACAGGGCGCTTATAAAATTGTGGTTTGGCGCTTGGCGTTTCAGTCGTCTAACGGAGTTCGAACTAGATGGGCAGAAAAGTTCTGGCGAGCTTTTGGCAATTGAGCTGCAGCCGTTTAATATAACGTCGTTGTTTAAATAATTTTTAGCGAGAAACATAGCAAACACAAGAAATCGCAATTAAGTGCGTTCTTTAAAAGTGCTCTACGGTTAAGTTAATAAAGTATTCGTGCTATTGTGTTATGCTAAAGTGCACAAAAAAGCCATAAAAAGTAAATTGTTAACAAAAAAAAAATAAAAAAATTAAAAAGTAAAAAAAAAAAACTATTTCAAAATCAACAGGCCAACTGCCATTGATTAACCATTCTAAAAAGTTTTCCTGTGTTTGTGTTCTTAGACGCGAAAAGAGCCAGTGAAGTGTTAAAAAGCGCCAACAACAACAAAAACAACGTCTTCAACAACGACAACAACAACTAAAACATACATACATATATGTATGTATGGATGGTATGTACATACATATGTACACAGTAGTAGGACTTGCGAAACATTTTGCTACGCCTGAACAAAAGAACTGAGGTAAGTTTTATTTGTTTATTAAGTTTTTGTTTTTTTTTTTTTGCATCATGCAAATCAAATTAAGCAATTAAGTTTGAAAAAAAGGCCAGCATTTATTATTTGTTATGTTTAGATTCTTTTGTTTTTTGTTTTTTGGTTTTTTGCCAACTCTAATTAGGTTGATTGCATCATGATAGAGCCACTGACCAGTCAGTTGCAACAACTTTTCCATGTGCAACAAATTTACCTCTAGTTTATTTAGACCCGTGTCAATTAGACGTCATTCAATTGTTGGTACTGTGATAATGTTCATCACAAACATAAATAAAACAATTTAAATTTTACCGGCGCTGCGCGGGAAATCAAATGAAAAATTCACAAACTGAGAAACTGTGCATTGGCTCCCAAGTCATAAAATTAATTGAGCAACAAAAAAACTTGCTAAGGGGGGGGATGGGGAAATAGTAATAATAAAGAAAAAACGCAAAAAGCAGCTGCGATTTGATTTTATTTAGGCCTTCAAACGATATACAATGGAACGTAGCCACAGCTCGTTCTTAGTTCAAGGAAAAATCTGAGAGAAAAAACGAATTCTTGCTAGTTTGCATGTACACACCAATACAAACACATACATATGCATGTATGAGTTAATAATAAGTATTTTTAGGTGTGCCAAAGTTTCGAAAACCCACGCAAATTAGTTGAAGAACTTTAAACGTTTAAGTTATGTTAAACAAGTGTTGAACTTTAATCAAATTAAACAATAACATTTGATGGTTTTGATTATTAAAGATACGCCACAGATTGCAATTAAGATACAAATATTATTTTCAATAACTAACGTAAAAAACCAAACAAAATCCTTTTTTTTTTGTTGTGTCTGTTTACAAACAATAATAGTTTACTTCTTGTTTACATTACATAAATACTTTAATAAGTTATGCAAATAAAAGCCAAATGGCAAATAAACGACTTTGTTTATGAAAGCAACAGTCTCATACTTTATTTGATGTGGTTGTGACATTTCCGTTAGAAAAAGGGCAATCAAATTCAAAGGCGTAACAAAAAGGTTTCCGACTGACTTGCAAAAACAATTCAATTCATGCATAAGTACAAATAAATTCTTAAAGATAATATATGTATGTATATTTATAAACGTTTATTCTCATTTGAATGTTTGTTTCCTTTGCTTGTCTCAGACAAAAAAAAAAAAATGGTAGATTGATGGTCAAGTGTGTAGGACAATTACAATTACATTTTGATTTTTGCCATCATTCTCAGGACAAAAGTATACTTATTTTAAATTATTATTTTTCTCAGCATTTTACTTTTATACCCTTTTTTACCCACACATATTTTTAATGGGCACTAAGCTTAAAAGGGACACAAAATTTATGCAAAATAAAAAAAAAGAAGATGAAGTAAGTGAGGCTAAAGCGAATACAATATAACAAGCCGCATTGGATATCCCTTGGATAATAAGGAATGTGGAGAAGTAACTAAAGAATGGATGGCAACATTATTAAATATCGAAATACAAAACAGAATGCCAACAAAGAATTTGTCTATATATATAGAACCGAATTAATGTTGCATTGATTGCAACTAAAGCTGAAAAGAAATGCCTGGCGGTTAGCTTTGATTGGTTCAAACACATAGACGCACGGAAATGCAGTAAATTTTACAGGAAACTTAAAGGATGCGACAAATTTTTGGCTGATTTGCAGTTTGACTTTACTATTACTTCCATCTATTGTGTGTGTGTGTGTTTGGGTGTGTGTGTGTGTAGTAGCACTTCTGTGCAAATTGCATTCAAGTGATTTTTTTTTGTTCATTTCTCGTTTCTTTGGTTGAGTAAGTAATGCTTACTGAACGCTTGCCAATTGGATTTGCTTTTGCTTAATATTTGTTGTTTCCAGCCAAGCTACTTATACTGCGACAATGCCTGTAATTCTATATATATATATATATATGCCGACTGCGCAGTAGTTAAAACTATTCAAGTGCAACCCTTTAACAAAAATCGTATATAGTTTCTATAATTTAAATCGTATACATTTTTCATGCCACATATTTTAATCAGCTAGAAAAATACTTAGGTGTCGAGGTGTTTAAACAAAAAGTAAAAAAAAAAATGTTTAAGAACAATGGGAAAAAATCCGTTTAATTATCTACTCGAGTGTCTACATATAAATCTTACAGTTGATGTACATGTTGTATGTGAATATCTATTATAACAATATGAACAAACAGAAGAAAATCGCAAAACCTGTTGAATAAAAAAAACAAAAAACAAAATGAAACGAGACGTCAAAACGATTTTTGTTATTATTTGTTTTGCTTTTGTTACGAGCTTTTTTTTGTAAAGGTTGTTAAATCTCAACTCATTGAGAATGAGTTCAAAGCATAGTTTGAAATGGTCAAAAAAAGCTACACCGATGACGAATAACCGTACTCTAATGGACAAAGATGACAACTCTGGTTTTTTAAATTGAAATGAATGGTTATTGTTTTTTGACCTCTATGCAAACATATTTTTGTACGTTGAAAAGTACTAAAGGCCAGCCAGAGAGATGGCTAGTTGTATACTAAGAGAATAGTATAGAGCTCGAATATATATTGTACATAAATAATAGTTAGGCAACATGCAGCTGACAGATGTTTGTGCTCACTGTGCTTGTCGTAATGTCTCCAGAAAAGGGGGCTTATTCTGTTCTGTTCTCGGTTCTGTTCCATATTCATATGAACCTAGCAACAATTAAAACACAGTGCCAATTATAAAGACACAAGCCAATTATCCCTTAACAATTGCATAAAGACTTACGTGTTTTCTTCTTCTTCTTTTTGCTTACGAATTTTGTTGAAATATGTATTTATTAACTGTGGTTTGTTTGTTTGGTTCAAAGGCAACTTTTCTTTGTAACTGCTCTTCGAAGTAAATGTAATTTGGCTTTTGTTTTAAAACTTTTGTCCATGTACTGTTGCGAAGCTGTCTCGTTGCTTGAAATGTCCATCTTTATGAGTATTCACAGTATGACAACAAGTGCTTTTAAGGCGCTTTAAAGGGGGGAAAACAAAAATAAAGAAAATTAATGCATTGGGTCAATGTTTGTCGGTTGTTGGGCGGCAAAGTAGTAGCACTGTATGCTGCCATTAAAAAAAATTACTAGCATGGTTTAAATTACTGCTAGCAAGTCGTGCTTTTCGCGTGGCAAGTGACACTTTTGTTGTTGCCGCTTTTTTTTTGGGTTGCTTTACTAATGTTCCCCAAACGTTACCCGTTGCCAGTTGCAACACAACTCTGGGGAGCCAGCGCCATGTTGCAATTATTATTTCCGGTTCGGAGTGAAACATAAAATGAGCAGGATGCCACACACACACACGCACACACACACACACACACACACGCTAAAAAAATATCTCATACACACACACAAAATGAGGCCGGCGAAAAGCCTGCCGCACAACCTCAATTCAAACCCCGAACCAGCCAGAATCGTCGTCATCAGCACCGAAAAGTGTTTCAGTGCAGCGTAAAGGAGCTGGAGCTGGAGCTGGAGCAGCGTTTCCGCTTTTGTTTGGTGTGCGACGCATAATTTGAGAGACAAACATGCAAAAATGCCAGCAGTCAAAGCACACACTCAAACATATACACACATACACATACATACACTTATGCATGTAGACACATTGGCGCACATTTAAAGTGCAAAGTGAAGTTGAGGTCCGCGAAACTCATGTGCGCTTCAAGACATACAGTTTATCTTGGGCTTGGGCGTCCGGCTGCAGCCGGAAAAGGCAAAGCTGCACAAGTAGAATCCTTTGGGATTGTGGATTGCACATTGCTGATTCTAGTTTCGCTAGCACGGTACGAATAGTGTGAATGGTTCGGTTCGGTTCGGTTTTTTGGGAGGCGTTCTTTGCTTATTTATGATTATAAGTTTATGTTCTAAAATAAAATTTGCCAAAGCAGGATATGCCTTCTTATTTGGATTTTTTTTCCCTCGGTACGTTATGGCATAAAAAACAACATGCAATATAATATTGCAATCGAAAATTTGTAGCTGGTTGCACAGGTCCCGGTTTAATAACAGATTTTGCCGAGAGAAAACAGGTAAAATGAGGCTGTTTTTTTTTATGAGGCTGAATATGGAATGTGTTATTTTTTTTTCGTTCGAGATTAAAGTTGCTTTTTGTGTGGTATATCTTAGATTCTAATTTGTTTTTTTTAAAGACAAAAAACTTTATCACTTGTTTTTCTCAATGTTTTCTTTTAAAATGTTTATAACTAGAATTTTCCATAAAGTTTGTTTCTTATCAAGCGTTCACTCTATTTAGGATCACAGCTTAACTTTAGCAAAATGTTAATTGTTTACACTTACAACCATAACACCATATACAACAGCCATATATATAATAATAGTAATGTGTAAGTGTTTTTTTTATTTAAGCCATGTTTCATTTATTGAAACTTTCAAAGCTTTCCATTTTGTGCATGTGAGTAGAGAACAAAAAACAAATATTGTAACTTTTTTTTTTATTTGCGCTCCATTTAATTTAATTAATTTTCATTTGTGATACATTTTTGTCTCTTCTTTTTTTTTGTTTTTTTTTTTTCTTTTCGGCTGTTGTGTTTGTGAGCTGCTGTCAGAAAATGTAGTTGTTGTTGCTGTTGCCTGCAGAGATGCTGCAGATGACGAGAAGAACGAGAGATAGAGAGGGGATAAGGGTGCGGTGAGAAGGGTGGACAGCGTTGAAAAGTTACGCTTTGTGTGTGTGTGTGTGTGTGTGTGTTTGTGTCAAAAAACGTAAAATATAAATGAAATTTAAATAAAACGCTAAGTAACTACGATGTAAGTAGGACAGTTACGACAACATTGACTTTTCCATTAAGACGTCGAACGCTATCCTGGCCATCTTTAATCAATTTCCGAGTAAACAATTTCCTCATCATTTCCGCGATGAACAAACTTGAATCAGTCTGAATAACTAGCTTCAGATTTATTCCGTTCACTGCCTGCTCAAGCTCCAGCTTGAAGTATCTTTCTTAAACTAAATGCAGGTGAGGCTGTGGCTTTAACCGTCTGGCTGGTTTCTATTTTTAAATAGACCACGTTTGAGTTTATTATAATGTTCAACAAGGATGGTTTCTATTTTTATACAGACCAAGTTTAAGTTTATTGTAATTTTAATAGAGCTTGATATTGTTTGATGAAGGATAAATAATTTTGGATTAAAGTTAAGTAAGAAAATAATAATAATAATAATAACTATTCCAATTGCTAAACATTGTACCTATCTTCCTTTACAAATTACTGTAGTGTTGTCGTAATTACTCTGATTAGTAATCAGGAGTTAATGCCAGACTTCCTTCCTTCCGCCTATCTTTTAAACGTTTTGTTGCAACTAGTAATTCTTTGATTCGTTTAAACATAAATATCTACTCCCTCATGCCCTTGCCTGCCGTATTGTTGGCCATTTTCTTTCTTTCTGCCCCCCTCTCTCCTGTCCATTTAAATTTTTGCTGCTGCTATTGTTTGCCGCTGTCTAGAATGTTTTATTATTGCTGTTATTTTCTCTCTGTTCAACATAAAATTAATTTGCACAGCCGTTTTTCATTTGGTTTGTTGCCTCAATGTTAAGTGTTTGTGCCCCAAAACGTGCTTTCCTTGCATAATATTTTATAAAATTGCATTGATTCTTAAGTCAATGTAACGTTGAATAGCTTTGTAGTTGAAATTGACTCAAGTTTGAATCGAAACTGGGCTTTTGTGTTTAGTTAATAGTATCAGATTGATTATGCTAATGAACAATTAAACATTTTATGCTCGATTTGTTCTCAATTCAGTTGACGGCTTTAAGGGGAAACCCTTGTCATTCAAAATTGATATTGTGAGGTGAGGATTTAATAGTTAACTACGTACTTATCGACCCATTTACATAAACAAAGCTCACAAGATATTATCCAGTCAATATTTTATGCCATAATGCACTAAAAAATAAACAACTTGAATAATATTATGCGTATGTACATTGTACAATAACCCCAAAGCGAATTGCAATAGACGACGTGCTACTGTTCTCTGTTTTGCCTTACCCAGTCGTAACTCCTTCAGGGAGCACTGAACAAGGCCGTAAACAACAACAATAACAACAACAACAATCAATTTATAGACAAAGTTTGGCCTGGCAATGCTGTTTGTTGTAGCTTTGGCTTGTGCTAAAAGCCTCGCGATACCTTCCTTGAATATACAAATATAATATTCATAAATTTAATACGAATATACATTTCGCATATTTTGTGAGCCATAGTTTCTCCTTCTGGCTTTGCTGCTGCTGCTGCTATCACGTTTTATCGCGAAAGGCAACGTCAAGTACTTTTGCCCCCAAACTCTATTCGTCTCACAAACATTTTTGGCTTTTCTTTACTTTTTCTCTACTTTTTGGGGGTTTCGTTTTGTGTGTTTTGGTTTGCATTTTGTTTGTTTTTGCTGTGCGAATGTATTTTTCGTTTGTGGTTTGCCAAAGGAAATAGTAAAAATAAATAATTCATAATGCAAATAGGCCATAAACAGAGGGGCGGGGCAAGGAGGAACTCGTCGAAAATGCAGACCGAAGGGCACAAGATCACAAACGCTTTGGATTTAAAGTTTTTGTTGTGTTGGCAATATTCTTGCATCCATCCCCCAACAAGGACAATCTGTGCAAAGTACGCTAAAGGATGAAATCTTTTTCAGACATTGAGCAATTGTGATTTCAAATCTATCAAAGACTATGAGGATATTAAAAAAGGGTGATTTTACAATTTATTGCTGCTTACTAAGAAGCGAATGTGTTACATCTTTAGCGACAAAGAACTTCAGATGCACTATAACTATTTGGCATTAAAACAGTGTATAAAAATGCAAAGCCTGTGGCTTGGTAGAATAAAATAATCAAAAGTGCTTGAATGAAATAGAAGGTAAATAGGAAGAGAAGGAAATAAGCAAGCGTAATCACACTGAAAAGCACACACAACATGGCAAAAATGCAAGAAAATCGGATTAAGAGAGCTCAGGGGTAAAGCAACTGGGTGAAAAGCGTAAAGCCAACCGCCGAGCTGTTCTTTTTTGTGTTCGGGTCTGGTTTGGTCTTTTTTGTTGTTTTTTTGCGTTATATGTTGGGGCTGCTAAAAGAGATAGAAATCGCAATAAGACGGTATTTTATAGTTCAACGATGGATTTACGATGTAGCACGACTTTGAACTACATTTGTCGAGGTTGAATCGTCCAAAAGACCAGCCGTTGGTTAAGTCTGCCCTGCCTTACATACCAATACAGACAGACAGGCATACTTATAGTACTGGCACTTGAAAAAACCACACCAAAACCCTGTCTAGTTTTGTTAACAACTGCGTTCAGTTTTCCTTGCCTCTTGCCTCTGCGGTTTGATGAATTAAAAGCACAAATAGGAAAAAAGAAAAAAAATAAAAAATGCGTAAAAGAAATGGTTGGGTTAGGAAAGTTGTTTGTGGGTTCGTGGGTTTGGGGATGCTGCACTCGCGTGTGCGATAGACCGTTGTAAAAACGTCGTTAAACTTCGAATGCAAAGTTGCAGCTTTGAGTGCAGTAGATGAAGTATGTAGATTCAAAGGTTTCGCCAGACCAGAGTGGCCAGCAGCCATCAGTGGAACAAGAAGTAGAAGATGTAGAAGAAGCGTAAAAGTGTAAAAGTTGCAACAAAATTGCCGCATTCTAAAACGTTTTACGCCCGCGCCAACCATGCACAAGCACCCAAACATAAAGATACCATCTCGTGGGTGGTGAGTAGACAAGAGCAAATTACGGATTCAAATTAGCGGCACTCAATTGCAATCTAAGTTCTGACAGCGAGGCTGTCGTTGCATTCAACCGACTGCTAATGCATTTAATGGCAGCCCGCTTGAGGCCCACTTTCATGCAATTTAATCAACTTATCGAAGGCAACAAAAAAACGCAAAAAACCAAAAAAAACAAAAAAAATCCACAAACGTTTTACCAACAAAACTTCGCTCAAGTGGCACCCAGCTAAATAATCATTGATTTTTCGTACATTTTTCAATGAATAAACGAATGCTTCACTTATTGGCTCGGCTTGGCTTGTTTACATGGCAGGTCTCATTTGAAGGGATGTTTTTTTTTATTTGCTTTTTATTCAAGTTTGCAATGGTAAACTGTTTAAAGGCCTAATTTGGTAAGTTGTTTGTTTTTATACACCCTCAACGGAAATGAAATGCTTAAGAATGGGAATATTAGTTTTGTGGCAACTGGCAGAAGGTGGTATCGAGTCGATTTTATCAGGTTCGTTTGTTCTTCTTAATGAAAACACGGATCTTTGAGGTTATAAAAGCCAGTTTTTTTTTAAATTATCAATAACTATTTTCGTTTTGTCCTTAAAACATTAAACAAAGTAAGCAAAAGTCATTTGGTTTTCATAGATCTAGGGTGCAGGGTATCATCTAGTCGAGCGCTGTCTACCAGAGCCTTCTTACGTTTTTTTTTTTGATAGGCTCAGTTTTTGTTGCATGATTTTTTAATTATATATATTTTTGTTTGTTTGATAATTTGTTTTATTAACACTCCAAAATATTTTATATTGAATATTTTTATTGTAAATTATACAATAAAAAAAGCAAAACAAGGCAAATTTTTTTAAAATACTGTATGTAATGATTTCATTTAAACAAGATTCACGTACTTGCATATAATGTGTAAATTTGTAATAAAATTAACTAAATGATTGCTTGTCACGTCTGACACATGACATACATACATACTACATACAATGTAAATAAGTTGCATGCATATGGACACATATGTGCAAATGTATATCGGCCAGGTAGACCGGTTTTGAGTCAAGGTTATTGAGCATTTCTTTCAAGTACACCTTAGTTTTCACCCTTTGCTGCTCGAACCAAAATGGATATCAAACAAGTTTTATTTGATATTTTTTTTTTCTATAAAACTGGCTCGACAGCCAACTTGCATATCAATAAGTACAATAAATATATATGTATATATACAGAGTATTTACATTTCACAGCAGTACTTATAATAAGTACTGAGAAGTAATTAACGACAGCTGTGAGTACTACAAAGTGTAAGTAGATATATACGTACATAAAGTGAATATATGCAGTTAGCGCATCATTTTTCACAGCTCACCGAAAATGAACCATGAGCTGGTGTCAACAATAAGCTATAGGTTAAGTATACACCAACGTAGTGTTTTGCACGTGATGTAGAACTTTAAACAGATACAAGGTCAAGCGCATGCAGCAAACCAGTTGCTGAATGAGCCAAGCCAAGTTAAGTAGTCGTGTGTGTGTGTGTGTGTGTTTGTACATAGATGGTATTCGTATTCAGGCCCGTCAGTCATCTGGTGTGTCGAGCGAACATATACGTGTATATATATGTATATATATTTGTACTCAAGTCGGTAGAAAACACTTAATAATTCACATCTTCAAACAGCTGTTTACAATGGACAACAAATCGACGGTTGAGCGAACAGCATTGCTTAAAGCCAGAACGACAGCAGCAGCAACAAAAGCAACAACAAAAGCAACAGCAACAATATATTTATGTGTACATTAATATTTGGGATGTGTACGAAAGTGAAGCCAAACAAAAAGATCTTAAAGCCGGTTATGACAACTGACAAGGCTGCGGCTAACAAACTTTAATTGTTGACTTGACTTAACAACATATATACATACTTATAGATTTATTTATATAAAGATTTATTTTGAATAGTTTTCAACGTCAAATTCTTTTGGTAGTTTTTGATTGAAAATTGGTGGCTTATGATGCAAAAATGAAGCTTACAGTAAACCAACTTATTTCAGCACCTCTCGTTTAACACACACACACACATCTGTGTGTACTTGTATGTATGTATGTTTGTAAATATAGGAATACATGTTTATCGTATAGATAGACAAATGCACTTTTATACACACAAATAAGTGTAATCCACAATTCAAACATACATTTATCGACTTAAATACTTAAGTACACTGAAAAATAGGAATATTTTCAGTGTAGAATTACATATATATACGTATATATATATATGTCTATATGTATTTACGCAAGCGTAGACACCAGTGCGTATTAGTAATTTATATGCTTAACCCTTGTCGTTTGCCAGCTTCATACAGCATTCAGCCCCAAAGCTGTTTATCTCCAAATGACAGTTTAACTTCATTTTGCAGTGGCAACAACCAGTATGAACATTCTATGTCGTCGACCATGTCAGCCATGCCCATACATATACTAACTACATACATATATATATAAAAGGTATATACCATACATATGCCTGCGTAGAGATGTGCTTTAATTCATGCGGGAATTATTTAAATTCCTCATCTTTAATGCTGTTAATAGCTTGCAATCAAGTGTCTGTTATTGCTTTTGTCATTATTGTTTCTGTTGTCCTCCTGCTAAGTAGTCTGCCTCTAGCCTCTGCTCAACTACAAGTGATATGTTAATGTAATTTGTAGACTACTGCGACGCGTTGACACCATGAACAGACAGGCAGAGAGAGAGAGGGAGGGAGTGAAAGGTTGACTGACAAAATGTCAGACAAGTGATTCACTTAATTTACCTAAACTATGTGGTTGTGACCCTTTAACCAACCACATTTTGTCTGGTAATGAAAGGAACTTGCATTGTTTTGGGTTTTATTATAAGTAGTATTAATATAAATATTAAAGTTACGGTTTTTAATTCAATTATTCACACACACTACTAACGAGATACACAATAATCAATAAAGATAATAAAATTCCATTGTTGCAATTAACGAGAAAAATAAAATTCAAAGATTTTATTTGTGCGCGATCTTCTAATTAATTTTATTGTGGCGTGTACTTAATGCCTGAAAGTATAATTGCATCTCTGTATTGCTAATTATACGTTTGCTTAGTTATTTGTTCGGTTTGTTCTCTGTTTGATTGTTTCTTCAACCTGAGCCAAAAGCAATGGGAACCGGTTCTAAATACGTTTCTGATCGACTAACAAAGTGACAGAGTAATAACGAGTATACAAACGATTTGTCTCTGGTTTCATCTTTTTGTTTAAGCTGCGATCGAAGGTTTATTTATATAAGTTAAGAACTATTTACTTACGTAGTTTATGACATTTTTTGGGTAGCAAATTCACATTGTAATTTATTTGTAGTAAATACAGCAACGTCTGACTAAAAAATGCCCAGCAAATAAATAACTTTTTCTCCTAACAAAAGCAGCTATCTCAACTACGTGTATACATCAGAGATGTGTGTACAAAATGGCAAGCAAAATGAGAATCTAAAGGCGCCCACAATTATGTATGTGGATCTAGATAAAATCCTCCGACGGGTTGTCTTACACACACACACACACACACACAGGCACAACAATTTTACGCCAAAGTTTGCCATTTGTGTTAGGGTATGGGTTGGAAGTTTGTTGGCCTAAAGTGTGACGCGGCTGCATAATCAGCTTAAGCAATTGTGCCTATATTAATGTCGCTGTCACTTTTCAAAACTTGTGTATATCAAAAATGTATATATATATATACTTTTCAATTCACACATGGTAAGAGCGATTCAGACAGCTTAACCGAAGCGTAACAGACGGGCAAACAGCAAAAGTTAACAAATGCAAAACCAATTTAACTTCTCCTTCTTCTTCGTCCATTGCCCATAAACAAATAACAAAGCACTGACACATCATCCTTTCAAGACATCAACGTTATGCTATATGCTATATACGCGTTCACATAATCCTGCCCAGCTAGCCAGCCAGTCAGGCATCGTCCTTTCAGGCTGTCTAGCTTAACACTGTGTCCTTATTGCTTGGCCGTCTGGCTTTTCAAAACGTACTTTTATTTTTTTTTGTGTTCTCATTATAGCCACTTAACATTAAATGCATGAATGCCACCCAATCGCCCTATATACACACACTTTGTATGTATGTTTGTGTGTGTGTGTGTGTTTGTACTTAGAATGTCGATTTACGACCATTATAAAATTATAGCCATTAAAAAAAAATTAAACGAATTTTTGTGTGCCAAAGAGAGAAATGTAAAGTTTTGTTTCGTTATAATCTTATAGTTTTTCCAGTTTAAAGGTATTTGATATTTTGTATTTGCAGTTTGTAGAATCATAGTTTCATAGACTGAAGAAAGCAGGGTAACTTCGATTAAAATCGTTGATTGCATCACATTTTTGGATTATTATTGCCTTGGCCTGACGTTGTGGCACACATGTTGTGTTGTCTGTTGTCTGGCGTCCGTTGTCCGTTGATTGTTTTGCAACAAAAGCAGCTACAAAATCAAATAAGCAACACCATACCGACAGCAACTTTTTCGTTGTATATAGAGCACAACAACAACAACAACAACAAGAAGAACAAAAGTTAAAGTTAAGCAAAGAAGATGGCCAAAAGGCGGCAGCCAACAAATACATATTGGCAACACAAACTGCAAGCCATCAAAAGCCGGAAACTACAAATTTTTGTGGCAGAAGTTAAGCCAACGCGCAAAACTTGTCGATTCTGCGTTAGTTGCTGCGGCGGCGTCAAAAACTTTTTATTTTTTTATATATTTTTGCTATTATTATTGTTGTTGTTTTTGTTGTTGTAGTTGTTCTTTTTGCACTATTCGTGCCAACAACTGATTTGACTGAACACTTTTAGCTGGCTCAACCAAACCTCATCGACAGCATAACCCATTTGAAGAACGATGAGGTAGAAATGAGAAAATATTTTCGCTTTTTGCTAGCTAGACAATTGCTTTTTGTGGGTTTTACGAGTTTGTCGTATTTAAAATTAAAAACTTACTTAAGCTTCTGTTTTATTTGTGCTTTTTACTTACTACAAGGTTCTTAACTTTTCTAGTTTATTGGGTATGAGTTTTCTGATTGCCAAATAGTTTTATGATCGAGAATAAAAATAAATAAAATAAAATAAAAACTCAAAACAACCAACAATAAATAATCGAAAATCAAGTAAAGTAACTTTGTTTTCTTTATTGGGACTTAAGCGAATTGATTTTAAGCGTACTTCAGCATTTTATCTCTATTGTAATCTGTTTGATAAGCTCCTAGGTTCTGGGAATTTCTAAACTTAAGCTGCCTCCTGTATTGGGAAAGCCTTATTATTTTCAATTCAATGAGCGTAAACACATTATGCTGATTTTCATTCCTACTGGGAGACATCTATTGTGGTTTTGTGTCCCTCAACATCAGAGGTGGCTCCCAGACCGAAGTACTTTTTTTTTTGACTTATGTTTGTTGGCCATTTTGTAAGCATGGATTTCTGCTGTGTTTGTTGATGTCAGCTTACAGTTTTGCTGTACTGCAGAAGTTTATTTATAAATCAGCTTTTTTTGTTGTTGTAACAGACGCGAACTTTTCTAAGAACTGTCTCAGTGCATATTTTATTTTATTTTTTTGTTTTTTTTGTGCTTGCTTGGCGCTCTTGTCAGCGATGAATGAACTTGGACCGTTGGGGAATTTTGCGCATATTTACATTCATTTTGTTCAAATTATTGGTATAACAGATTGGACCACTGTGAGCTGCACTTTCCTCCACTTGTTGTGGCATGAATGCACTCGATCTTTGCCTAAACAAATAAACAACTTTCATTAAATAGTTGCTTAGCCTTGTCTTTAAAATGTGTTTTAACGTCACACAACAATTAATCAATCATTAGCCGAAAGGAATTTAACAATTTAAGCCTATTACTTCCTGGTATGTATTTGATTTTATTCTTTGTCCTTGGAAACGTTTGACGACGATTAATCATTTATAATTGTGTAGAGTGTTGAATTACAAGTTTTTATTGACAAATTGATTTTCAAATTCTGTTTAGGCCTATACAGATTAAACTCGCAAAATGCGTATACAGGTTTAATTTAATGGCTTATAACCTGTTGATTTCTTTTTTTTTCTTCACAGTGTATTTATGAAATTTATATAAACCAGCTGCTAAGAGGTGTATGATGTATCAAAGCAATTTTTGATACGATTTTATTTTCACTGCCATTGAAAAATCTTTATTTACAGCCAAAAAATGTGAAGCTTTCACTTTAGATCTTTGTTTACATCAATGATTTTGTATAAAATAACATATCATATCCCCTTTCTAAATAGAAAAAAATAAAAAAAAACACCATTGAATGACTAGAGTGTTGAATTTTTTTCTGTGATAAATTGGCATGGTATCCAAAAGAGAGATAGAGAAAAAAAATTGAGTTCTGCTCAATGACAGTGATATGCTGCAAAGACGAGTGCCAAAAATGTAGCCAGCTTCAAGAGTTGTTGTTGGTGGGTAGCAGTAGTGGTAGCCGTGGCAGTGGAGCTCAACTGTGTGATTAAGGAAATGAAACAGCCATTGAAGCAGTGAAGCTATTGGGGCAGGAAGCTAGGTGTCTGCTCTGGCACCCACGCAGCGGCCACCTCCGAAAATCGTTGACATGTGAAATTTTAATTAAAA
Organism: Scaptomyza caliginosa; assembly: GCA_035044725.1. NCBI lineage: Eukaryota > Metazoa > Arthropoda > Insecta > Diptera > Drosophilidae > Scaptomyza > Scaptomyza caliginosa. Next base: position 757,014 of record JAWNNR010001059.1, on the reverse strand, counting down.
CTGAAATGAAAATAATGCAACAGCGATGACGACGACGCCATCGTGACGGGCTTCATGCAGCAACAAAACTTATCCAAACTGTAGCAGCCTTGTAATAGGAACGGCAACAGCAACAGCAACGGCAACTGCAACAAAAATGTCAAACGAACACGTCAAAAATATCAAGAGCATACGCATACGCGTTGGCAGTTTCGGCATCGAGGCATGAGAGTGGCACAAAGCCTTTAAGTGCTGCCAGCAAGCGAGTAACTGGCGACAGCATCAGCATCAAATGCATACAGGCAAAACAGGCACGGCGAGTGGCTGGGGGGTAGGGGGAGGGGGGAAGGAAAGCACAAAGTTTGCCAACTGTAAAATATTAATATGTACGCGCAGTTGCCAAAAACCTATTTCGTATGCATATTCTTGAGCTGTGTAGCTCATTAGCAGCAGCCGCATCGTGCCACACACCTTAACCTTGTTTTGTTTACTTACTTGGCTCGGTTGCGGTTGACTTCAGTTGAGAGCCTTACTAAACGCAGACGTTCCACATTCAAACCTTTTGCTTTTGGGCACAACAAACGACAAGTTGTGAATTTAAGTAGCTAAATGTTCACTTCACAAGAAATATAATAAACTCCCTTTAAGGAGGGGCAAGTATTATGATTTGTTTGCTGTTCAGTTAGATTATTTTTGTTTAAATACCACACATTATTGGTCAACAGAGATCACTTACGCTTATCAATAAGTTTAATAATGAAGTCTCTGGAGAGTGGCACAATTTGCAGTACTTTGAACTTTGTTCTTGGCTTCTTTCAAATGTTTCGTTAACTTTTTTACTACATCACCAAACTTGGTTGTGCAAACACATACACAACCTTTCCAAGTGATTAAGTCGTTGAGGAATACACATACATTTATATATATATTGGAAAGGTGAGTTTTCTATTGATTACCTTTGCTGCAGACCCTTTTGCCTAACCAAGTTGGTCCAAGGACCTCAACGGCACGAACAACAACAAATAGTTGCACTCTATGTCTACCTTTTAAAAACAAGCATGTCGACAGTCCCAGGAGCAAATTTAATAGTACAACAGGGCATACAAGTAGGTAGCCTAGGTAGAGAGAAAAATGAAGGTAAAGACAAGCTAACAGCATTTGTTTTACTTTTCAAAAAGTTGTTGCCACTTTTTTAAGGGCTCTGAATGGCCTTTTGCCTGCTGGGGGTGTTTTGCCAACGAAGACTAGTAAATCTAATTTCTAACCGCACAAACTGCCGTCCCATCTCTACCCCCATTCCCACCTCGTTGTTGCTGCCACATCTGCGGCCATGTAACTGCAACTTGTACAACTTCGTCAGCGCGTTAACTGCAGAGTTTTTTTTTTTTTTTTTTTTTTGACGTCGACAGACGTCAGACATCAGTTGTTGCCATTTTTGACTGGCTGACTGGCTTTTAAGTTGTTGCCGACTTGCTACCAACTGCAGTTAACACATGCCTCCTCCTCACTCTCTCTCTTTCTCTTTCTCTGTGTCTGTGTGTGTGTGTGTGTGCGTGCATGTTCAAGCCGTAAGTCACTTTTGGCATGAGTTGTTGTGCGTGCATCTGTGGGCGTCTGCTGCACGTTGCCTTTCGACTGTTTAGAGTTTTATTTTATATATGTATGTATATATATCGCGCTGTAAGTACAGAGTAATCATGCATATACACATGCATACATAGAGAGATATTGTTGGTGGTGGAAATGCGTGCCACATGCATGGATATGCAACATAAATGCTGCTACACCAACTGTGCTGTGCCTTGGCATCGGTAACAATGCGAGCGACGGAAGCCAGCAAGCAAAGCGGCGGAAATGTTAAGTCAATGCTGCTTTTTCTTCTTGTTGCTGTTTTGTTGACATCGTTGACTTTTTTGGTCTGCCCTTTTTTTTTTTTTTGTTTTCAGTATAGTTTTTTTTATAGTGTGTAAGGCATTGTTGTGACTGTTGTTGTTGTTGCTGTTGTTATGGTGTCTTCTATTCGTACTTGTATTTTAACGTTTGTCGGATTTGTGCATATTTGTTGTTGCTATTATTGCGCATTTGTGCTTGAAGCGAATTATGAAAAGTGCATAAAAGTTTTCCAGCTTTGCACAGCGAAATGAGCGAGCAAAATAAACAAGCAGCAACAATACACACACCTACACATACAGATGACACGAACCAACAAACAGATTTCAACTTGCTTGCATATGTAAATAGTATGTATGTTTTCATATGCATTCACATGCAATTATATATGATTTATGAAAACTTTCGTACTTGCACAGACACAAATTCACAAGTTGTGGTCTCTTCCATTTCCACATGTTAGCCAAATGATATGGTTCTAATGCATTTTTATTGATTATTCTGCAGAGGATGATAACTTTTTGCAACTGGAGAAGATTTGTTATCTATGCAAATAAGAATCTCCGCTTTAAAGCTAATACAATAGCTAGCTGTAGATATTATTTCACCAGATTTAAATTTCTATTTCCTGCACACAGTCTGGCAACTCTGAACGATCCGTGTAAGCGTTGTTTTACTGCCTGCTATGAAACTGCACTGCCAGCCATTTGGACTTATGCAAGGTTTTTAATACCACAAGGGATTTCTTATTTATTTTTATTTACGTTCCATGTTAGCACTTTGACAAAGAGCTTATCTGGTTTTTGTGATGCAAGCACATTTGGTAATAGACTCTTAACTCTTTTGCCGCGACAATAATATTTTGTGTAACCATAGCTTAAGTCGTAAAGTAAGCCCCTAAACAAATATATATATATATATATATAAAACGCCGTCGCAACGTTAACAAAAAGTTTTGCTCAAGCTCAAAACAGGAACTTTGATCTAGTTGTTTGCATCTACTTCCATGGCTTATACGCTAAGCAGACTGCTTATCAGTTCCAAAAAAACTTTTTTCAGCCCCTTCCAACAAACACAAACACAACTTTGTTTGCGGTGTTGACCAAAGTTGTCACGCTGCGTGCGAGCAATTTCTTATCAACACATTTGCCGCAAACAACAATACCTAAAACAAAAGCCTAAATATATACTTTAGCATTGCCTGGCCAAGGGTCAAAATGTCTCTGCACACACACTCACACACACTTATATGTGTGTATTTGCATGCATATATTATTTAGAGTGAGTCCGTAAACCCCTCAAAATAGTTTGAAGACTGTTGCTTACCTTGCATTAAGCTGGAAAAATGTTCTTTGGTTTTTGGCTCAATGTGTGTGTGTGTGGCCAGGTGTTTAGGTACACACACTCTCATAAGCATGTGTGTGTGTGTGTGTTGTCAACGCCGGTAAGTATGCAATACTTTTACTTTTCTCCTCCACTAAAGTTCCTCGCTGTTGTTGTTGTTGTTGCTGTTTTGTGAGAAAAAATAACACACACACACCGCCTTTACCGACAACATAAAAGCTGCTTAAAAACACAGACAACAATGTTGCGCAAAATGTAAAGTTCGGTTCTGTTCTGCTTTGTTTTGTGTCTGTGCGATGTCGAAAAATATTTTACACCTTTACACATGGGTACAATCTACCGAGACTTTTAACTACCGCTCTGATGCGGTTCTTATCTGGGCGTCCAAAAAGGCAAGCCCAAAAATACGAGCAACAAGGTAAACATTTTGAGGTAATTAAGAAAAATTACCTCATGCCAAAACAGCAGCAGAGAAAGCAAAGAAAAAATACCACAAGCAAAATAACAACAAGAAATGTTTTTTTTTTGAAAACAAAACAAAAACACACACAGAAAAAAAAAACAAACAGGAATGAAAGAAAAAATGAGAAACATGGCAACAAGAGATGGCAACGGCAGCCATAAAGTAGCTTCTGCCAAACACAGACAAACCAAGGACAGCTGGATGATCGGACGGATATGCAAGCAGACGACCACGACGACGATGGCGGCGACAACCATGGCAACAGTGTTGCAAAACGGCCAGCAGACAGAGTATTGCTTGCCTTTTTTGCCTAGCCTAGCTTCTCACCATTTCCTTGTGGTTACAAGCTTGAACTTTAAATTAGCAGCAAAGTGGAAAGTGTTGTCGGTTTGCTTTTAAAATGTTTTGCGGTGCATTTCATTTATCAACAAGGATATATCTGGCACTCGCAACCCCTTTTTCCGCCTTGTCCCACCTACCCCACAAATGGCACAATTTTCGCCATACCTTAACCCAACTGTCATTTGTCTGTTCTGGCCTTTGGCGAGGCGTCGACTATGCCATTTGTCGTATAAAATATTACGTAAATTTAAAATAATAATTTTGTGGCTTGTGTAGCAACTTTTTAATTTCTTGTCAAATAAACTACGCCGTGTGGCGCAGGTGCAACATATATATATATATATTTTCTCACTAATTAAGAAACAGATAGGTTCAGTCAGCTTTTTCTATCCTAAGGGAAAGATTGTTCATAAGTTAATTTTTATATGATTTATTTGATACACCATTCGGTTTATTATGCTCTGCGGGTTTGTTTGTAAGGTTAAACTTTTCATTTGTGAAAAAGTGAAAGTAAATCATAATATTGATTTTTACCTGCCGTAACCTCAGGCTAATACGACATAATCTCATATTACGGCAATCATATTAGTAACACCAATTAACTTATAAGCCAAGCTACAAAATTTTGTAAAATAATTTAGTTAGCAATCGTTGCCAATTTACAATGTGCAACATCCTCAAGTTAATGCAATAAGTATCACACCAAAGAAATACTGTTACACAAGCTACATGCCAGAACTCATCCGGAACGACTTACTCTCTCTCTCTCTCTCTTGTCGCTTAGTCATGAAAAATACAAGAAATTTACCGCCCTTTTTGAAGCTTCGTAAGTGTTTGTGTGTGTGTGTGTAGGGGGTGTGTGTGTGTGCTAATAAAATCAAAACTGATTACCACATCATCTTCAACGAGCATGGCACGCTCTAGCTTACTATTTCTTTGCTGCGTTCTCGCTGTGCGGAATCGAAGCATGCATATCAGATTACTCATACGCCACGTTATACAATTTACTTATAATTTCAAAACGAGCAGAACGTTGGTGCCACTGCCAGTGCCACTGCCAGTACTAAAACACCAAGTCGTGAAACGCAGAGAGCACGATGACGACAAGACGATGTAAGGCATGGCACGTACATGTATGTGTGTGTCGTTTGAATGTGCACAATGGCAGCGTGAAAAGGGCAACAACAATAAAGGCAAGCGGAGCAAAAAAGACATGAGCAAAAACAATTAATTGAGTGGCTCTTTGTACGTGTCGCACTATGGCAGATTGCAACTGCGCGCCAGCGAAAGATAAAACGCTTTGCAATAGCGCTATAATTTAATCAAATTTGTCACTCCTGCAATTGAGCGACTCCCCGGGAGCGAAGCCAAAGCCACAGGCAAGTGAGAGCAGGCAGCATCACTGTCACGTTTTCCATTGTGCGGGTAAAACGAGAAAATGTGACTACAACGTAAGGTTGTAAAGTCGCAATCGCAACGCGTTCGCTTCAGCAATTTATGAATGGGCTCAAAGTGTCAAAGGTTTAACAAGAGAATTGCCTTTGCCTTTGCTGCTGGCACTGCCACTGCCACATTGTATCCTTTTGCCAGGTGGCTACGCACTTACCCTTTGGCAAATTCAATTTAAAATGCGTTTAACGCATATCAAATATCCTTTTGCCCTCAAAAGCTGCCAGCCAGCCTCGTGTTCTCAAACATTACTGCAGCAATGTTTGCCTTTTTTTTTCGTATATTTTTCACCACTGTTATTTTCGCTTTGTAGTCGACTTTGTCATTGGGCAGTGTTCATGACGCTTTGTGCAACAAATGGTGCAACCTACCTTTTGATACCCTACAAGTGCCATTACCAAAGGCCACGGACAAACAAAACAAATACATTTGAATAAGGGTGACGACAAACACAAACACAAATAGCAATAAACATACACAATGGTTGGGGTAATGCAAATACAGACAACCTTAAATGACATTACTCGACGCAGGGCTTAAGTCGGACGGGTTCTAATTGACTGATCGATTACCTTAAAGTTGGCATGAATACTCACATTTAATGGATAAAACATGTCGATTAAATGAATACAAATGTGTGTTACAAGCACAATGTGTGTTAGACAGCCTCATTGTGTTTATGTTTCTGTCAAGTAAGAGTAAAAAGTTCTAATTTATAGCTTATATGATCGCTGCGTGTGTTTAAATTTCCCTGTGCTGCTGATATCGATATTCACCACTGGTTTGAGTATTCGCTGAATATCCAAAGCGTTGCCAGATAACATTTAGTTATTTATTCATCTCTGCATTTAATAACCCATGATTTAGGAGCTTCCATAGTCAAACGTGCCACTTTCGTTGCTTGTGTATAGATATTTTTCTTCTCAAAAATAACGAATGGCAGTTTGCACATCGATTTAGAGACAACTTCACCTGAGTGTACGATTAAATGTTCGTAAAGCTGGCAACGTGCAACATGTCAGCATCAAGCGACTATTGATTGCAGTGTTTAAACAGTTTATCAACAGAAATACAGACAAGCAAAAGAAAAACCTAAATGTTTATCCAAAAAATAACAAACGCACATAAACAGAAAGGTAACAAAACATGCCATGGGTAACAGTCACGTTCATATATATACATTTTTATTTCACTATTTTGCTGTTGCTATTGCTGTTGTCGTTGCATTCAACGTCCACGTCAACGCGCTGTTTCCCTTTCCCTTTATTAACCCGCCGACAGCCACTACCACCCGCAAGGTGGCGCTGCTTGCAAGTGCGTTCATTGGTCCGCGATTGCTGTTTGCAATGCTAGTTGGCAGTTGACAGGTGCATCCGACTGTGTATGTGTGTGTGAGTGTCGGGTTAAAGGGGGCATGTGACCAGTGATGATTTTTACCCCCCTATTCACAAGCACCACACGATCCCTTCAAATAGGAAAATGTGTCTCACAGGTTGTAAAAATTGATTGAAAAATATTGATTGTGAAGAGAAAAGTATTCACTATTTTTTAAGCTTCAACATTTTTTGACATTCTCTATATTTATGGATACACGGCACAAAGGGCGTCTCTAACATGTATTTCTAATGTTAAGAGCACCACGCAAAAAAAGCTATTAAGACTTTCACACAAATGCCAATGGCATTCGTTTTGACATGAATATAACTTGAAAACGGCAAACTCTTTAAATAGATACCAAAAACTAGATAATAAATAAAGTAAATTGAATAAAAGACATTGTTTGGTTGATTGCTTAATGATTGATATGAAAAACGTTGTTTGAACACATAACGATTTGTTGACATTTATTTAAACACTTCTGTTTCCTTTTTCATTCATTATGTTGCAGGCAATAAAAGGAATAATGCTCAAGTTGTTCGTGCTGCAAATAATAACGACATGTCTATTATTTACGAATGTTTATTCAGGTGTGCCAATAGGTAAGTAAGTTTTCGACTAAAGTGCCAAAGCTGTTGTTAACATTGATATGCTGCTTTAGGAACTGGTGGACCATCGCTCATATACGAGAACAAAGACGCTCTGCTAACATGCGTTGTCTCCGACAATTCGGCCAATAATACCGTGATATGGAAGAAGGGTGATGAAATTCTAACTGCTGGCACAGTCCGTGTCACAAAGGATCATCGTGTTCGAGTTCTGCATGATGAGAGTAAGTGTAAGTGCAACTGAAAACGATTCAAACAAAACATAATCCAATTTTTTGTACAGATCCAAGGGGACGTAATTTGGAAACGGGTGGTGAGGTTTGGGTGCTATTGATCAAGGCGCTCAAGGCAAGTGATTCTGGTGCCTATATATGTGAGTTAAACTCAGATCCTGTGCTGCGCAGCATACACATATTAACAGGTAAGTTCTTAACCCCTAAAGCATTTCTTTTGCATTCAACCAAAACTTAAACCAATTCAGTTAAGGAGCTGCCTGGTAGGCAAAGTAATAGCACAGATGCCGTTACGGCTGAATCGAGTGATGTGTTCCTTTTACCACCACCACTCAATGCACAGGACAATCGCAGCTTTTGGCGTCCGAGTCAAGCTCCGCCGCAGCTTACTCATGACTTCACCGAATGCTGTGAACGTGCAAATGTTTCCACACAGTGCATGGGCTTTTGCAATGTGCACAATATACTCGATGGCACCACGGGCATTGATCCCGAGGCCTGTGAAAAGGACTTTCCGAGCATAGTTCGCTGCATGGCCGATGGCCGTAATCATGTGCCATGCTGTGTGGAAAAGCAAATTCCCGATCTGTGCCAAGACATGTGCCGTGGTGAGTACACACCCTTCACAGACAAGCTCAAGACACGCGTCTCGTGTGTGCAGCACACTTTAAGTGGACTGCAGTGCATACTGAAGGGTGTTCAGCTGATACCCAGCACACCGACTTCAGTCACAATAGAGGAGGTGCGGGAGACTAGTGTGAATATTAGTTGGGCACCACCGCTCAAGCTGGCCGATCAGGTCTTCCATTATGTTGTTAATCTAACAATATTGCACAGTTTCGATGAGGATGAGTTGAGCGGTGAAGTCAAACACAGAATACAAGACGCAAACGCCGCAAACTCCGCAAACAACAAGGACGAACAGGAAAAAGTTACGTTATACAATGTGCCTGCCAATCAGACATATCTGTCATTGGACAACTTAGCCCCGCTTACCATGTACGCTGTTGTTTTAACGGCTGTCAACGAATACGGCTCAAGTTTGCCCAATGAACGTCTGCGTTTCCTCACGCACACAAGTGCCGCAGTGGCCGAGACTCAGGCGGGCAGTGCCGATAAGCAATTGATGCCCTCTCTGCCCGATATACGTAGTTGTTGTGAGGCAAGTGGCATGACGCATCGTTTGTGCATGGATAAGATGTGTGATCCACAAAAGACAGATTTGGCCACGCTGCCCGACCTTATGGTCTGTGCACCCTGGTCAAATATCACCTTCACGTGCCTGGCCAACAATATGGATCATACGCCATGTTGTCGAGCACGTGGCATACCCTCGGCTTGTTTTCCCATCTGTGCGGGCAAGCTAACGTCGTTGGACTTCAGTTTGTTTAAGTGAGTAGTTATTAAGTTAATTTAATTGAAATTTTGTATATTATTTTTATATTTGACAGATGCCTGCGTTTCATGTCCGAGTACAGTAGTTGCCTGTTTCAAGGCTATGGCGTGCTGGCCGATCCTCCATCCAAACTTCGTACCATTGCAAAAACGGACAATTTTGTCATTTTGGATTGGAACAATCCCAAACGACTGGCTGACACTGTGAACACATTTCACGTCAAGTTTCGTCGTCTAGGCGTTGGTGATGACTATCTGACAGTGGAAAAGGCATGTAGACATGCATAGAAACGTGCAAAAACGAAAGAGAAGATGTGGAGACTAGTAGGTAGTGAGACGATTTGCTTGACTAATTTAATTAACTTTGCAGCGTCAGCCGCCACTCATCCTAGAAGGCCTGGAGCCGGACATCTATTACGAATTCTATGTGGTATCAATTAATGCCTATGGAAAAAGCGAGCCATCTCCACGTCTGATTACCCGAACGCTGCCCATTGAGCTGGCCATGGCTCCTGTAGCCAAATACAACATGACGACGTGTTGCAAGGCTTCCGGATTGCTGCCACAATGCGCTCCACTCTGTACATACAACATACGCTTGTCGGACATTGAACATCTCGGTCCGGCCTGCCGTGCCCAAATGCGTGAGTAACATCTCTAAGCTCACTTTTAATGACATAAGAACATGGCACACATGCATGTATATGTCTTTCTCTCTGTGTGTATGTGCGACAGACACTAATTAGTGTCAGTCCAGTAGCCCGATTAATCAACTCGCACATGGGTAATCCCAATCGGATTTTTGTTTGAGTTTAATTGATTTTTTGGGTAGCTTAAGCAGGACGAGTCTACTTTGCCAAAGCCTCACATAATAGTTCTTTTTAAACAATGCTCTTGATTATTCCTTGTTCCTCTTTAAGCACACAACAGGTATTGAAAGAGTAAAGTTTCAATCCAATTGTGACAACTTCTAGCTTTGGTATAGAGCATCTACTAGCCAATCATATATACATATAGTTAGTGTTTAACACAGTTATCAGTTAGCTGAGCTGAATAATTGTCTGCTTAATTTGTTAATTGAGAATGAACGCAATTTAGATTAGTTGTTATCTAAACTAGGCAAAACAATAAATTGAGACAGCACACACTACAAATACTAATAGAATTCCAGTTAAAAGCAACAATCTCATGTATGCTGAACGCAACTCATGCAAATGTGCCTTTAATTAACCTCCCCTATTTCTCTCTCTTGCACACATTTTGATTATTCTTAGCCATATTGGCACGCTGTGCTGCCGGTGGACGTGACCACAGCCCCTGTTGCAGTAGACGTAGCGTTATAAACGCATGCATGCCACTTTGCCGCGGCGTCATGCCACTTGCAATGACCACCAAATCGACAACAGCGGCAGCGGCATCAGCATCAGCATCAGCATCCACATCCACAGCTACTGCAAATGGTGGCATGTCAGCTTCATCGGCATTGGCAAGCAGTGTGCCCGATTGCTTATCATATGCTGGCAACATTTTGCAGTGCTTTGAGGAAGGTGAGTACTCTGAAAATACTTGTGTGTGTCTCTTTGTGTGTGGTTGCCTTATGTTGTTGTTCTTGTTGCTGTTAAATGGCGTGCCTGTGCATGTTCAGCATACGCATTGTTGCACAATGTATGATTGTGTGTGTGTTTGTGTGCGTGCTAAATTAATTATTTAATCAATGCCTTGGCTTAACCCACAAATTGACAGACAAAACCAATATTGGCCAATATTTAATTTGCGTTTACAAAATCAACTCTCCATTCTCCTTTTACCCTTGCGTCACTTTGTGTTGCTATGCAGGCACCAATAACATACCAGGACCACCAGAAGATGTGCATGCAACATCCGTCAGTGGCACAAGCATAAGTCTAGCATGGACATCGCCCAATGTGGATAACAATCAAGGCTTCACATTTTCACAACCCATTGACATAACAACTGGCGATGAACTGGCTGCTGCTGCCGATGCTACGGCCGGAGTTGTTGTTGCTGGCGATGTTGCAACAACAGTTGGCGAAACGTCATCGTCAGAGCCTCAGTTGCAGCACTCTACAAGTGTGTCTGATGCTGATAAGGCTAATGATACAATTGAATTTGTTGTTCAATATGGCAGAGTCAATAACATGACCATGTACGAAACGGTTGCCAAATTGGAATTTGTGAGTATATAAGTATTTTAAATGAAAAACAAAAGTAAATAAACTCACTTACATTCGCCATGCTGAATAATAATTCACTCTTGTTAAAGACAAAAAACATATATATCAAATATTCCTTTTGGTTAGCTTTAATTATGTAGCAGTTGAGTGCAGTGTTGCCAGCTGATAAAAATAGTATGCGCTAAGGTCATATAGCATTAAGCTTATGACACGGTGTGAATAACTTTAACAAGGCAGGTGTCTAACTATTATCGTAGTTTGGTAAAGTTCATGATAAAACTATGGGAGCCGAGACTAGCCAACAAGGTTATAGAGTGTACAATTTGGTAAAACGATTAGCACTTGGGCCAACTGTCAATATTTATGCAATTTTAATAAGCTCTAATGTGCAGATGACTTACCCAAGAAATTGCATATTATCAATGTGCTCTGGCAATTTGATTCGTGTACATGTATAAAGTAAACATAAAGTCAAGTTTGTCGAAAGCAGTTACCAAATATTGAGCAATATTCGTTGGCCATGCCTGGAATTTACAGGCACGTGCCTGAGCATAACTTAAATTTTCTACGAGTTATAAAGTTTCGACTGCAGATTGAAGGGTTGCTTGGCTATGGCTCATAACTGTCGAATGTCGTATCGCAAACGTGACCATAAACCAAAAACTTGTCAAAATGTAGTTTTCAACTCACTCTCAAAAACACCAAAAAACACACAAAAAAAAAAGAAGAAAAACTAGCAGACAAACAACAATGAATGCAGCCTAAGTTGGCTTAATATACATATAAATTGCCATTGGCATTGTTGCAGCAATAGCAACAGCAGCAGTTTCAACTATTGACTGTTGTTGTCACACATCAAAGCGCAGCAACAGCGGCACCTGCGCCAGCAACATCAGCCATGGCCATCAACAGAGTTATTGGCCTCAAAAACTTGCAAATGTTAAAAATGAAATACGCAAACCCAAACCAAAACGAACAAAAAGAAAAAAAAAAATAAAAAACAAACTAAATGAAAATACAAAACAAACAACTGGCAAATGTTTGTCGCGTGTTGCTGTTGTTGTTGTTGTTGCTGTTGCTGTTGTTGATGCGCGCAAAATATTTTCAATGCGGCTTGGCCCCACTGACGACGGCATAGTGTCGACGGCGACCTGCCCATGGTGCCAGGCAGTCAGGCAGTCAGGCAACCAGCACCCAACACTAGACACCAATCGAATCGATATTGGAGAAGCGCTTAACAGCATGCTGCTAGCATTCGTATTTGCCAATGTTGTTAATACCCTGTATCCAATTAAACCTTTTTTTTCGTAAAGTTGTTCAGAAACTTGAAGTTGTTTGTAACAAAACCACAAACTTTTTAGAACTATTTTTATTTATGAATTTGAATGTTTGAAAATTGTCTAACATATATTTAAATGTATTTTAGATGGCTAGTAAATTGTTTTAATATCTTGCTTTATCTTGTGGTTTGTTTTTTGTTAGTTTTTACATTGAAGCAGTATCTTTTAGTCGGGCAATCTCTCACTTTTTTGTGTTGTTTGTTTTTTTTTTGACTGTTTTTTCTGTTCAAAATTCATTCGCCTGTTCACTTTGGTTTTGTTGGCTTAGCCAAGCGGACTCAGCTGTTCCAGAGCTGTTGGCTTGGCTTATTTTATTTTTTTCGTTTGACCGCCTGGTGTCAATTGGTTTAAATGCGTCTCGGTGCATCGGCTTCAGCCATTTTCGCTGCCAATGCTGCTGCTGCTATTTTATATACAAAAAAAAGGAAAAAAAAAGAAAAGAAGCTATATACATATATGTACATGTATATATCCTATGTAGTTTGTTATTGTATTCAGAAACTCTTTGTAAAGTCATGAGTGTTATAGGCACGTGAAGTTGCCATATGGCCTCGGGTATTGCTTTTATAAAAAATACTTAATTGCTTTTGAACGTGTCAGAAATATTGTTACCCAGCATAGTTTCCAGTCATTTTCAGCAACACTTCAGCACTAAATAGATAAAAACTAAATCGAATAACCATTCTTTGTTTAAACTCACAACAATTACTTGACACGCATTGTGATTGAATAATTGTCATTACCGCATATTAAGCTCGCATCAATTAAACTATGTAGTCAGAACACGGCGAGTCTCTTGCAGAAAGAATCGCAAATTTCGTAAACTCCCCGGGGAGTCTTTGTCATTTCCTGTCTTTGCTGTCCACTGTTCCACTGGCTGATTGAATCAGTGCCAATAATTTGGTAATTTCTATTCGACAGCAGTGTACGCCAGAATCGTGTCACCAGCAACGATGGCAAATGCTCTTCTGGCAAGGACAACGACCGTCTTGAAATGACCATAAAGGGTTTGCTTAAAAGCGGGTTTGATAAACTTGACTGTTGCGAACGTAACTTTTGTCGCTTTAACTTGACCACTGCATGCCAGTGCCTTCTACATTATACCCCCTAAATGATGATCATAAAAACTTTCTAATACGCTTGCAAGACCAAAAAAGTATAGGGTTTTGTGTTGCCTTAAAACGGAACTTTTAAAACAGCGGTTGCAAAAGGCACCTGCTTAGTTAAGTAGCTAAAAACACACACACACACAAACACACACACACAAGGAGAGAGTGAGAGGAAAAGCGAACGCTATGCTTCTTGAATATTTATTTGTTTAAACAGTTGCCATAGTCTCGTTTGGTCTGTTTGGTCTGTTTGGAATGCATTCAGTTGGGGATCGTTGTTGAACTGAACTACTCTGACCCGACCAACAACGCACGTGTTTGTGGCCGTATTAATTATTCATTTGGGCATGTCTCGCTCCGGACTATCCTCTTCATGGGCGGCGGCACAACTGTGGCACATTCCAATAATGGAGTTTCGCAATAATTGGTCTACAGTTATATGTATATATGTATAGTATCGTATAATGACATCGCACTGTATATAATGCAGCAATTATTATTAATTATGAACGCTACAACTTGAGACAAAGAGGCTTATTACTATTATATTATTATTTGTTGTTATTAATGGTGATTATTTCATATGCATTGAGCACGAAGAAGAATCACTAGCATATGGCTGAATAAATTAAAGCTGATGAGTCAAGAACAAACATAAATCTATTCAATCTTTTTTGCATTCAATGAATGTACGAGTTAAAAAAAGTTCAGCTTTTTTTCGCTTAGCATCGACCACAGCAAATGCATTTAAAACTAAAAATGGTGTAATTAAAAGCTCGAAGCGCTAAATCTGCAAAAAAGCTGCGAAAAGCTGCGAAAAACTGAAACATAATCAAACATTTTAACAATGCGCTGATCCATATCAGCCTTTTGTTTGCAGCCATAGCTCATCTGCGCTGTCAGCAGTTGCCGCATTGACAACATAATGCTGCACATTGTAAACATGGCCATAGATTAAAAATAATGATATATGTTAGTACGATATAGCCGTCAAGTTTTTGGCGATGACTCTTAAAACAATATGACGCCAGCCAGGCATTGTACAATGACAATTCGTAATTTTATCGCGTTGTCAGCTTGCGCTTAATGTGTGGCGGTGCTGGCGGTGTCATTTTGTGGCTAAATACCGCAAATTGCGCTACTTTGCAGCAATTATAAAAAAGTACTAAACATGACAACATGTCTCACAGCGAAATCAAGCCAAACCGCACAACTTAGAATGCAGTTAAAAAACATTGTTTCTCTTTAAGTCTCTTGTCGATTTGTCTAATTTTAATTTATTTAACACATTTTTCATAAACATGCGTATTTGAATATATATAAATTTATGTGATACAAATAAAAACCCAATTTATTAGATTTATAGAAGTAAACCTTATAGGTAGCAGTTAAATTAAATCAGTGTATTTTGTTTATGGCGCTTTGCTGATGCTTTGTAACTTTACACATAGGAATTGACCACCAACGAGACCAGTATCGATTTGACAAATTTGGAAGAGAATGCCTTATATCGCATTATGGTTGTGGCGCGTGGAAAATTTGGCACATCGTTGCCAGCATCAATGTTGCTGCTGAATACGTCGAGTGCTGGCGAAAAAGGTAAGTCATTGAAGTCTTAACATTTTGGGGTCAATTCGCAATTCAACTTGGACTGTCAATGTCGACAGATTTCTTGTTGTTGTTGCTGCTGCTGCTGCTGCTGCTTCTGTAGTTGCATTTGATTTGTATCTTTGTAGCACAATATCTGAATAACACTTGGGGCGCCCCATCGCCACCACATTCACTGACTGTGCTTACGCATAGTGCCACCTGGATGCAGTTGACCTGGCAACCTTCAGAGTATTCGCATCCTCACGAACGCATTACGTACAGGTAAGCAGCAGAAGGATAATCCAAGTACACGTTGCAAGGATTATCAAACCCGATTATTGCAGAGTCTATCACAAGACAATGAACTCGGAGGGCTTTACAAAAATCGAAACGAAATTAGCCTGGTTGCGTATGACAAATCTGAAGCCTAGCTCACAGCATATACTCTATGTGGAGGCGGTGGGTGAGAAAGCCACATCGTTGCCATCAGAGACGCTTGTGGCATGGACGGATCCAGCGTTGCCAGCTTTCGTAGATGTAAGTTGGAAAACTGTTTTGTTATATTGTTAAATATTGAATCAAATGAATTCTGTTTCCTTGACAGCCGCCAACTGTGCATCCGGCTGACAATATACCCGAGGGTGGCTCAATGACTATTTTGTGCCTGGCTTTGGGCAATCCTGCACCCACAATATCCCTCTATGTTGGTGGCCATTTGGTGCGTCAGGACACATCGCGGCATATGGTGACTGTTATACATAATGTCTCTGCGGATATGGAGCATGTTTCGTGCTATGCCGACAATGGCTATGGTGTACCCATGCAAGCAACCAGGCGTGTCAATATTTGCTGTAAGTCAAAACAAAAATAAACTCTTAAACCACAATCTACTACTCTTTCTTACTCTCTTCCTCTGTGTTTTACTACAGATCCGCCCAAAATTCAAGCAGCAGGCATAACAGTTGCCTCGGTTGGCGATGAGGTTGAGCTAAAGTGTACGGTGGACTCGAAGCCGGCACCCAAGACCATCTTCTGGCGAGATCATGATGGACGCGTGCCTGTGCCACAAGGCGGCAACTATTATGTGTCCGTAACGAATGTCTCCACAATCTATACAATGTCGCTGAGAATAAGCAAGCTGCAGGCAAACGATGTGGGTGATTATTTCTGTCATGCTGAGAATCCATTCGGTTCATCCACAACGCCAGTATCGGTGCGTATACGCAATACGCCAAATCTAAATCGCAACGTATCGCAATGCTGTGCAGAGCAGAATGTGTCGTTGACATGTCGCGATGCCTGCACCTACTACGTGGACTTTGATGCCATTGCCAATCGACCCGAGTGCATTGTGGACTTTGATAAGTTGATGAAGTGTGCTGCAGATGGATCCGATCATCGTTCATGCTGTGCCGATGAACAAGTGCCGCGTAAGTGCTTAAACTGGTGCCGTGGCGAATCGGTGCGCTCCAAGGAAATCTGTAGCCTGCAATATTCACGGACAATCATTGGCTGCTTTGAGAAGAATCGTGACCGATTGCCCGGTCCGCCCGAAAACATCGTTGTGAACGTGATGTCGGATAGCGAGGTGAACATCAAGTAAGTGGCAATCAAGGCGATACATTTGTTACAAAAACTTGCCTTATTTCATTCAAAGCTATCAAATTTAATCTCTTAACTATTTCCGGCCCAGCGACGCGTTCTATAGCAAAAAATGCCCCTTAATACATTTTCATTGCGCCCTGTCCGGATGCGAACTCATCCATTTTGCTCACAAGCCAATACATTCATTATCCCTAGTCCACACACACACACATGTGAGTGTGTATGTATGTCAGTTGAAAAAGAGAAAAGTCGGCAGTGAGTCTGTGCGCGGCTGCTGTTCCTGCTGCTCCTGACTGCTCCTGACTGCTGACTGCACTAATAGACCGCAAAGTCCATTAAAGCTGAGATTTTTATCTCACTTTAATACACTTAGTCAACGTCAAAGGTTGCGCACACACAAAACTCGAATTGGTTCGCTCTGCCCAGCAGATGTTAGACCGATGCGATGTTGGGGCATGAAGGGTGGTTGCACTTAGAAAAAAAAACAATATATAACTGAAAAATACCCTCAAAACAAGAGAGCTTTTTAGAATCTAAATAGTTGGTATACAAATTGAAATGTTTAAACATAGCAAAATACACTACAAATAATTGTATGAAGTCTCTTTTATACTTTTAGAAAATACTTCTTTCTTTTGTTTCTCTTAGTGTTTTTGCCTGTTGTGGGTAGATGGCTGCTGATTGGGTGGTCTAATCTAAGATGGGGTCCGAGTCAGTTCAGTTCAGTTCAGTTTCGTTCAGTTCCGTTTCGTTTCGTTTCGTTTAGTTATAGCATGCCAGCATCCGCATTCAATTTATTAAAATTCCAGACAAGTTTCTGCGCCTGCAACAATATTACCACTCATAATATGGCGCCATGCACTCGGTCTGAAAACTATTTCATTACAGATGGGATGCCCCAACAAAGAATCCAAATGCCGTCGACGGCTATAGAATATATTACCATGAGGCCGCCATACTGCCGCCATCGTCGTCAACGGCGCAGCCAAACGATTCGTCGATGGATCCGGCCCTGGATACACAAGCTACCATGAATAATGCAACAAGTATGGGCAGCAGTAATAGCAACAGCAACAGTAACAACAACAACCATAACATTGGCGCACTGGAGATTCAACGCATCGACGTAAAGGACACAACAATAAGCATTAATGGCCTCAAGAAGGACGTGCTATATGAGCTAGTTGTGAAAGCTGGCAATACCTACGGTGAGTCCTACTAGTTTATTCCGCAATGCAATCGATTGTTTGCTCTCTGTGTGCCTAGGCTTAATTTGCAGACTTCATCTTCTTCATCTTCTACTTTATGTTGTTGTTTGTGTCCCACAGGTGCCAGTGTACTTACCGATCCGATTAGATTCACTCTGGGCGACCAGCATGTGACCTCGGCGACGAGCAGCTATTCGAGTGCCATCGGCACAATCAGCGGCATTGTGGCCAGCATTTTGGCCATCCTCTTGGCGGCGGCAGCCATTGTGTTCTATCGCCGGCATCGCTGCCACCATGGCAAGGCGCTCAATGGCAATGTGGCTTTTGAGAATCCAACCTATACACGTGGTCTGGAGCAGGTACAGGTATGTATGCATAATCCATATTAGTTGTACACTTGAGAAAATGTTGATAGAAAAGTTATTTGCTTATTGAAACTCGCTGTTGCAAGTATGTTTTATAAACCAATCTAGTTCCTGAAGTCTAAAACTTATTATTTAGTTTAACAAAAAGAGTCTTTTCAACTTATTTAAAATGAATACCATTTTTCTTTTTAACAAAAAAGAGATACTTTACTTTATAAATAGAATCAAATTAAAATTATACCCAAAAGTAGAAACAAATGCCAAAAACTCATACGAAATTCTTTAAATTTAAGCGCTTTGTTTCGATATTCAATATCTATGGCAAAAATATTTGAGTGTATTAACAATAATCTGTCACTAAGCTAGTTGTAAATCGTATTTTGTTGCATATGTATAAAAACAAACAAACACACATGAAATTTTAATGGTATAACTACAATGTTTCTCCCTCTTTCTCTGTATCTTATCTCTTTGTGTTTGTGTTTTCCAATTGAAACACACATAAATACGCACACATACACATATTAAAGTTACCCACTGTGACGTCGGCTATCACAACACAGAATGGCAACAATCATACGCTTGGCAGCAGCACAGGCAGCTGTGTCGGCGCACAGAATGGCAGCAATAGCCACAATCACAATGGCATTGCAGCCACAATGACGACATCCACATCCACATCCACATCAACAGCAGCAGTAGCAGCATCAGCCGCGACGCCAGATACGGGGACCACAATGAAAGCCAATGGCAGCAGACATCAACAGCGGCAGCAGCAGCAGCAGCAGCAGCAGCAGCATCGAAATGGCCATCGCGGTCTTACGGATGCGTCGCATCATTTTCACAATCCGCTTAGTAACACGCAGTGCAATGAAGTAAATCCCTCAATTTATGAAGAGCTCAAACTTGGCCAAGAAGGTGCTGGATTTAAGAAACTTGTGCCATAAATGTTAAGCGCTCTTACACACACACACACACACACGCACACGAAAACACAATGTGGCAAAGCGCCTACAAGAAACGACAAAACAGAGGACAACATCAACAACATCTCAAGTTTAGCTAGTTAACTTATGTACATACTGTATACATATGTACAAACAAACACACATACATATGCATAGATGCATATGTTTGCACAATGTAAACGTATGTGTGTATGTATGTGTGCATATACAATCGCAAAATGTAGACATAGGCCGTGTAAACAGCGCGAAGCGCATCTACAACAACAAACACACACACACACACTCACACGCACACGCACACACAAGCAAAATGCATTGCGAGAAATAATTGAGGGTAAAAATGTTGTGTAGAATAAATATGTATAACAAATATGTATATTCGGTTTAGTGTAAAGTAATAAATTTGTAGTATGTAACTGTGATTGAAAATTATGTAAAATAAATTTAATTGGTAATAATAATAACAACAACAAAAAAAAAAACAAAACCCTTCTCCCACTGCTTTTGTACAGTGCAATCTGCTGTTTAGTAATAATAATGATGCTATTTAAGCCAGCTACCCTTGCCAAATGGGCAACGTCTAGTGTTTGTGAAAGTACAAAAAGGAAAACTTACACATATTAGATGCTTGATACTCCTTTTGACGAGCTAAGAAAGAGAAAAAGTAAAGTGTGCATGTAAATTCCTTTTTTATTAAAATATATATACATATATATCCTGAGTAAGCTTGTGGATATGATAAGCCCTAATGCGCTATGATATGATACTGATATGGATCACACACAAACACACATCAAGCGCCTCAGTAAGTACATATACAATACATGCCGCTCTGCTCTCGCTTTGGAGATTATCATAATTTAGTTTTGCATAAGCGGCGACACTCTGACTTTTTCTTTCAACCCTTAACTGTACACGAAGGCAGAGCATAAACAAAGTGGATCATAAGTGCCAACCAAGAAGCAGGCCATCCAACCATCCAACCATCCATCCATATTCAAATGCTCTCGTTGGCTGGATATATACTTTTATACTCAGTCGGCCTCAATATGCTAGTAAGCGGCAGCGGCATTCTGCAAGATGCCAGCTTACAAACTTGTATGCGCAATATATGCTAAAGCCCTTGGACTCATCAAACGTAGCTTTCTATAACATGTCTGTGCCCTTTTTACACTTCCGTTTCCGTAGCACTGCCTGCTGCTTGCTGCTTGCACAGTGCAATGGCTTTGAATAAATACCGTTTGAATTATGCAACACGTTTAAGTGCCCCTGAGTGCATTCTTTATATCACCTGCATACACAACATATCTTTGCGGTCCTTTATTGTTGTGTCTTTGTGTTGAGTATGTTTGTGTTTAGCAGAAACTGATGAACAGAACTAAAGCAAAGACCACAGCAAATATTCATGGTAAATTAAATGTTGGACTGCAAACCACAAATAACTAAACAATTTGCTACGGCTAGGGCCTTTATAATGCTATAAGATATTTCACTTTCTTTTAGTTTGAGCACCCAATTTGAAGCTTGAATTTATGTTAGAATTATATTTATACCGAATGTGTAACTGTCGTTTTTGTTTGATTTATGGCTAAACTAATAAACCTTGACACGAAAACAAAACAAAACAATAAAATGAAAATAAAAACTATGATCATGATAAAGAAACGTTTCATGTTTGCAACCATAAACTAACGGATTTGACATTAACATTTATTTGTTTTTATTTTTATTGTCACATTTATTTATTTCCGGTGACCAAACATTTAACTCAAATGAACTGCGAAATGTGCCAAATAATAAAAATAATAATAAACATAAAAAACTATAGACACGCTGCGTGTTAAGGTACAATGGGTGAGTGCAAAAGCTTGTTAAATCATTATATTTTTCTCTTTTTATTTTATTGGCACAGTATAAATGCTTGACCCTTTTTTTCGCCTTCTCTCTCTCTCTCTCTCTTATGATTATTATTTAGACTTTTCATTATTATTTATATACTATTTTATCCATGTAACCCATCTGGCTTAACGCAAATATCTTTTTACGATTCTCTTTCGTTTCTTTTATGTATTGTGTGTGTTCGTTCTACACTTTTGTCCATATTCGGCCAACGAAAAAACATCAAAAAAAAAAAAACAAAAATACTGAAAAAATAAAAACCAAATAAAACTTCCACATCGTAATCCCTAGGCCTACGAATTTTAATTTTCGACGCGGGAACAGGCAATTTGTCGCCTGTCTCTCTATCTTACTTCTGTCCACTGCGGTTGGCACAACAACAACAACAATAACGAAAACAACAACAACAAGATGGAACTGTTTGGATGGCTGGCAGCACACATACCAGCTGGCTGGCTGTCAGCCAAGTGGAGCAGCAGCAGCAGCAGCAGTGGCAGTGGCAACGGCAGCACAAAGTCTGGTCTTAAGTACGATTAACGGTATCGCATGAGTTTTGTATATTACGAGGAAACGCACACACACACACACACACACACACACACGTATGCATGCAAAAGTAAAATACATCTTTTATAAAGTGCTCTTAAACAACGTTGGAATTAGCATTATCGGACTTATAATATGAGTAATAACAATTAGCTTACATTTCTTATCAGCTGCGAGGGTTCTAGTTAAATATAAAAGGTATTTGTAAAACTGTATACTTATACACAATTCAACTAGAACCCTCTGTGTCTGGTCTTTAAGTTCCTGCTTGAACTTCTTTCGTTTCAGATCGGAATTAACATTTGTATATTATACAAATTGGCATGAATTTTAAACAGCAAAAGGCAACACAACTTAAAGGTATGTTTCTTTTTCACTTTTAACACATATTTTTTAATAAAATTTTTCTATCCAAAAACCAGTTGCCATTGATAAGGATTACACAAAGAGAAAATTAATATAAGTACTAGTTAACGTATGCAGAAATTTAAATATATTGGTATATACAAAAATAAAATGTTGTTACGAAATTGAATATCTTATGTACTTAATGCAATCTTCTTTGGCTTCTGTCAATAACGGTTGGTGTTAAATTATCTCACACAAATTAAGCTTCCAGCAAAGGTAGTGTTTTATTTATTTTTCGTTTTCAACAAGCTTATATAAATCAGATTTACGTGTTCAGAGTGTTCTATATATATACAAAAATATATATGCAGATGTTGTTATTGCAATGATTCCCGCCATAGTTTCCCAGAAGGCTGACAGTGATGCAGAAATTTAATCTACGGGATTTTTAATTATTTTTCATGAAATAAGCTGACCACTGAAAATGTGGTTAAACAGTTAAAACTGTTAACTAATCCCATAATAACGTGACGTATTTCTGTCACTTTCAAACATAATCTTCAAATAGTTGTATTGATTTAATCAGCATGCCAAAAATAAATGTTTGATACACTTTTTTACAGTCATTTCATAAATAATAATTCAATGCTTAATGCCTTGCAATTTGGCTGTTGCATGCATCATGCAACTTGCAACACACACACACACAATATATGCAACATAAATGTCGGACGTACATAATTAGTGTTAATTATAGAGTTAATGCAGTTGCCATTGTACTCTTAATTTAATAGCAAACCATTTGCAAAACATTTTGCATTTTCATTCTCATCGTGTCTTGTATGCTTGGGAGATTTTCGTTTCCTCTTTTTATTTGTTGGCTTGTTGTTGTATTAACTTTAGTATATTTATTATTTATGGTAACGCATTTATCATGCAAATATGTTTTAATTATGCCTTTAAGTGATTTAAGTATGTGCATATTGTGCTATTTGCATATGTAAGTGGCGTATCAAATACAGCAAATTAAGAATTATAAATGCCTATTAAACTGCACTCAAATGATATTCAATATTCAAATATACTCTCTCTCATTTCTCATCTTACCTAAGTTGGCCAAAACTAACGTAAAGTATTAGCTGGTTAGTCAGTCCTTTCGCATCCACTTGTTTTAGCAAATGTCAGTAGAAGCGACGCATATTCTTATAGTTAAATTATTAATGTTAAAACGGTCATATTAAAACGAACTGAAATGAAAAACTCCAAGCTCTATACGACACACGCTTGCATATGTATTTAACTGCTGTTCGCTTATGCGTAAAACCGTTTAAGATAGTAGTTGTCTGGTTGTTTAAACACTTCTTCATACATAACAATTCACCTTTATTTATTAAAAGTGCTTATTACTTTAACACTTGAGCGCGATTTAACACGATTTTCTCAAGTATTTTTGTATGACTTTTCTCGTTTCTCACCCAGACCAAGCAAGCGACTCGCAAGGTATGTCTGTGTCTCTGACTCTGTCTGGCTATCTGGGTATGCGTTGAGCGGTGGGAGGAATATAACTCAACTACATTTACCCTACTTCAACTACTTAAGGTTGAAGCGTCGAAATCGTGAACTCTGCACGCCATCCAAACCCCGCACTAAAGCACTTGTAAGCATTTAGCTCACCTACACCTTTTTATTTTTTTGTTATTTTTTTTTCATGTGCACTGAAGCTTCTTGCTGTTGGGAGCTGCTTCATCATTTTTACTCCTTTACACAGTTCAGTTCTAAAAAGGACGACTTCTACTTGTACTTACTTGTATTTTGCCACGAATGATGCTGCGGCTTATAAGCTGCCGTTAGTTACGCTCCTACCTCGCTCCCTTTTTGTTGTTGTTGTTGTTGTTGTTGCTGCCGTTTGTCCCTCTCCTTTGGCTTCTTAGTTGAACGCCCAACGAGTGTGCGATATACTTCGGCTTGACTGCGTTGCTTTGGCTTGGCTCCACGCTCAGCAGCTATCACTGCAAACATTCGGAATGGAGACTGGCATGGAGACTAGACTGTTGGACTGAAACTAATACTGTGACTGTGAGAGTGTGGCTAAGGTTTTTGGTTTTGCTTTTGCCCTTAATATTGGCTTGACTGTTGTCAACATGCTCAACCTATTTGCAGTCATTTTGTTGGTGTTGTTGACTTTAAGTGTGTTTGATTTCATACAATTAACTTTTTGCCTGTTTGTCTTCGGTGTGTGTTGGTTTGTGTGTGTGTGTGTGTTTCCCTCCCTGTGGCTTTACCATAATTTCCTGTTTGACTTTTGCCTCCCAGCCCAATCGACTGTCTTCTGTCAAACTGATAGTTGGTGCCATGACAGCAATGTCAAAAGTCATTTGACAGGGGCCAAAAGGCGTTAGGTTCTAATGGAAGTGTGGTTATTTTTTGCTAGAGAATAAATCACAAATACAAGCCATGTGTGAATGACAATAATTAATGTTAATGTAAGCTTAATATCGCTGGCAAAAAATATAAATGAAATCAAGACATGGATTTCAAAGTGTAAATTATTATTTATTGCTTTGTTTTATCTCTGTGTTTATGTTTTAGAAAAAGAAAATTAATTAAATAACATGATAAATATAAATGGAGTTGTTAAATGTTATACAAAAAGGTTTGCTTAATGTTCAAGACTAACATAAAATGTCATTCAATTAACTATATTTTGTATGCGACCCAAGTTCTGGCATATACAATACAAAAATAACTTTCAACGCTACAAAGGCGATAATTAAATCCTTATGCAAAGGCACCCAAGTCTTTGGTCGTAGAAGTCGTCGTAGGTATAGAGTAGTTAATCTTCTTATGTTGTGTTGTATTTTAGTTTTGCCAAAGCTTATATGTACTAAAAATGCACACACACACACACACACACACAAACATTCATATATATTTAACAGTCAGCCAGTTAGTCAAAGTCTAAGAGCGTCATCAGCACACACAAGTTACAAAATAAATGTGTTATGGGTGCGCTTAAGTGCTCATTAATTTCGAATGTCAAGCTTTGAAACACACACTCACAAACTGGCAAACATAGACATACTTATTTTTGGTTGAATGGGACGTTTTACTAAGACCATGGCTCTAATTTAAATGATGACGTTGAATCGCTGCGAAATCAGGTTTCGCAAAAGGGGTTAATAAAAGCATCAGCTGCAGCTTTAGTATGTATCAGCCGGCTCATCACAAACAGTCCGAAGTTTCCGTACGGTAAATATTCAGCTAGCAAGGAATTCATTCGTCTGCCGCATAGCTTTAGCGTGGATCGTTATTCAAACACACACAGACAGACAAACAGACGCAACCACTGATATGAAGCAGGTATTTTCAATTGAGATATTTCTGTTGCTCCCATATCTTGGCTGCCAATGCTTGCTTTTCAGGAAACGACTGCTGCTGCTTTACACTCAGTGGAAATGAGGCGCATTGCTTCAAAAGTGCGGTGGCAAGCATCAAACAACACGAGCTTGCTGTAAATGCAACAAAAAGAGGTAAGAAACCGTAAAAATATTTATGGCATAACATAGATATAATATATATACTTGAGAACATTACAATTAAGCTAATCTACTTTTACCAAACTTTTTCTTTTGGTGTTGGTGTTTTCAGGGAATATTTAATAAAGGTTACCGTGTTCTTGTTATTTTTTTTTTTTAAGTAATTAAGTAAGGTTTCGAGTTCTTAAACATTTACCCTTTTAATTAAATTTTCAATATGTTTTCTGTTTCCTTTACACATACATATATGAGCGTACACACACATATATATGTATAGTCACCCGCATAAATTAACTTTACGTAGGTGCCTTCAACCCGCTCTCTTTGGCCCATGTAAACGTAGCTGTAAGTACATTATCTTAATGTGCGCCATATCTACCCTAATGCAGATAATAGAAGAGGCCGCTATTTAAAGTCTAACAACCCTTTTTATATGCAAATTGTTGCTCAACGCGTATACGCCCCAACGCCCAGTCTGAGGCGACTGGCTGACTGACGTCCCGACTACCTGCCAGCCAGCCAGCTATTGCACACAACTTGACATTTTTTGTACATACTTTGTAGAAGTATACCAACACACATACATACATACATACATATAGACCAGTACGGCAATGGGGAACTCTTTATTTTTATTTTGTATATTTTTAATTTCCCTCCTATTTTAGCATTCTGTCTAAAAGGAAAAGCCATGAATGAACACGTATGTGTGTGTGTGTGTGTGTGTGTGAGTGGGTGTGGGCCAAGGTGTTTTTTCAACTTTGCGGTCTTTAGTATGCGTGAGCAATGTTCCAACGGTTTTTTACATGACATCTACGGAGTTCTTTGTCTGCATTTTCATGTCGAAATGTCTGTGTGCTGGGCTGTAAGTATTCGCTGTGTGTGCGTATGCGTGTGTGTGTGTGAATAATGTTAAAATAATTTGCAATTTAAATAGTTTTAATTAACTTTTACTAATTTGTCGACGCTCAACTTGCACAAACTAATTTTAAAGTGATTTATTATTTAAACGGCTTGATGATTGACAGCGCCCAAAAAATGGGGCGCTTAATTGCCTGCGGCCTAATTAGCAAGATGTGTTTAGTGAGCGCTCTTTCTCTGTGAGTATGTGTGTGTGTGTGTGTGTGAGCTTTCCTCCCCGCATTGATTGGCTGACAAATTGGGCTGCCGGGCAAAGTTTTTTCAACACACGAAAGGTGCTCAAAGTGGTTGTTGAAAAGCATCAAAAAATGAGAGCATTTTTTTTAAACTTAAATTTAATCAAAAACAAACAATACAATACAATAAACAGCAATTGTTAGGCCATAATCTGGCAATTTCGGGAGGTCCATAAGAATGCGGTCTGACAGCCGCCAGTGCCATAGAGAAAACCATGATTAAAGCGACGTATCAGGAATAGGCCCAAACCAAACAACACTAACAATGTGATTAGAAACATTGTCACAAAGATTTCTTCGCAATCCACAGCACCAAATCTATATACAGATAACTTATTAGTCTCTAAGTAGTTTAAATATTACACATACGCACCGTTGCGCCTTGCACATATTGTCAAAGTTGGAGCGTCCAATCAAGTTGCCACAATCGCGACATTTGGATTTAGTTACTTCCGGATGCGCATCCTTATCCAATTTGCGTTGATACTTGGTTATTATCTCATTGACACTCTTGTGAGTACGCTCAACCAAAACCTGCAGTGAAGACGATTTTTTTATGCAGCTGGGTCGAATGTTATTTGCCATTTTGAATATGTTGTGCGTATAAAATATATATATATATATATATTTAGAGCCTTAGTTATTGGTAGAGAACATGTAGAGCTTTGCCTACTGTTTGATACAATCCCTTTAAAAACAAAACAGAAAAATAACTTAAAGCCAAAGCAAATAATGGCAATATTGAGTTAAATTTAATTACTTAATAAATAACACACAATTTGCATGCAATTAAACAAATGTTAATGGAAATGCACAATCACATGTGATGAGAGCACTAAACGACTAGAATATACACTCTGGTTAAGAGTAATCAAACATTTTTGGCCTGTTGTTACCTGTTACCTCATGATTATAGCGTTCTCAACACTCATTGAACGTCATTCAAAAAACCAATTTTATACATAATGTTAACTAATGTGCCTGTGTGTGAGTATCAATTTGAGTGCGGCTGTAATGAAGCCAGATGACCAATCAGCTGGATTTAATTTTCAATAAAAAACAATGTGAAAAAATCCACACTGCAAAAAGTAATTAACAACAAATTACAAAAATCGAGGCTAACGAACAAATAACCACGATGCCGCAGACGATACACTTAGAGCTAATTAAATTTTGTGCAATGTGCTGTTTGGTTTGATGTTTTGGCCTTGAAAGCAAAAAACCGCTGAAAGACATGGATTTCTTCAAGTTGAAAGTTTTTGCTGCAGTGGCTTTAAATTAAATAAATCAAACACATTACATGTACTGCAAATACAATTAGAAAACGAAGCCATATAATTGATTTGGCAATATAAATTTCTTTATTGCTTGGAGCTAATGAAAAGTTTTTGGCATGCGACAAGCGGAAACGAAATACTAGAAAGCAATGTTGTACGTTTGTAATTGGCCAACTGTAGTCAGCACAAATAATTGACGCTGTATAGAGAAGCCGAATTCTCTGACTCACACACACAGACACATATATATATACACCTAAAGTATATACATCAATAGCCACAGAAACCGCTGCTGGCAAAAGTAATGGCGGCCAAGTCGTGCCACACAATTTTTATTAAGTGATGCGAAACTAATGTGCCTGAAAGTAGACTATGGAAAATTAAAGGGCTACAATTGGAAAGGGTTCCCATAGCTACTAAAAAAAAAAAGGAAAAGTTGACCAACCAACTTTCTAAGTGCCTTGCGTGCCTCTCTCCCTACCCATATGTTGGAGAAAATTGCAATCATATTAAAAGCAGTCGACAAATGAAAGAATTAACAAAAACACAGTAAAACCAAAAAAAAAATAAAACTCGAAACTGAAACTGAAACAATTTGATGGCCAAGCAACCGAACCCAATGCCGCATCCTTAAAAATGGAATTTGGTGCTAAAAAGCATGGCAAATAATAGAACAACAACAACGCCAAATCCAAAGCAAAACTAATCCGAGCCGCCCATCGACGCTGGAAATTAATGTCTGTGCGAGTTGAGAAACCCAAAATCGTTTTACAAACGGGAAGGGCAAGTGAATGTTGGCCGCATTATAGAACCGCAAGCTTAAATGTTAATTTCCATGGCAGAAAGTTTTGGCCATTTGCATTATTAACGAATAGCAAGGCATAAGAATGGCAAGAATACTTGAAACAGATATACAATTTTGTGGCATTAAGGCAAAACAATAACTTTAAAATAGCTAAACTGCATTGCAGCTTATCATATTAATGGCTAATGGCTAAACGAGGCTATTCCTAATACATACAACTCGTTAACTTTGAATTTAAAACAAAAACAAAATCATTTTGTGATTTCATCTCTTGTCTAATCGCATTATGCGTTTTGTGAATAATAAACTATTTAATGACAATTTTTGTGCCAACTATTATTCACAAATGGAATAGAAACACACACACAAAGAGCATTGTTATTGGTGATTATATTTTTCATTATTTATCTCATTTGTGCAGAGTATTAATGAAATGTGTATTTGAGCTGAGCCTCTTAGGTAGAATATATGCATATATATAGATGATTTTGCTGGCGACGCAATGTCAATTAACTGTACTCACGTGCAAACAGGAAACCAGCATGGGGCAAAAACTTAAACAATCACATTCACACATCCTCAGGCGTAGACAATTGAAACTTTTGCCAACAGCCGAAAACTCCATTCACCATCGAGCCAACGACTTTTCCTTTTTCGACCAAATTAACACCGAGATGTATTGCGTTTGTGTGTGTCGGCATGTCCTTGCAATAAGTGAATGTATATGTGTAGGTGTGTGTGTATAGTACTTAAGCCGGAGTAGCAGGAGTAGGATGTACAAGTAGTTGACCGAGAAATAGCTTGTGGTCTGAGTTGAGCATATTTTGTTATTGCCTCACACACACACACACAAACACACACACACGTTTTCGTGTTGGAACCATTCATTTTGTCATGTGTTTCATTCATTTGGGGCAAAAGTAGATGCCTGGTCAATGCCAATTGATGTGGGTCTTCAACATCCGTACACGTATTGGGATTTTGTTATTTGCGCTCACATTGCTTACGGCTCAAACCATCGATAGCTGCAATGATAGCAGAATGCAACAGCAGCCACATTCACATTGTTAGCACTGACAGCAGCCAGACTCAGGCTAAGGAGTCCCAGTCGGACTTGCACTTGGTCTCGATCTCGTTATTGACATTTTTGTTGTGCGAGTGCCCCAGTAAGTAAAGTAGTCATTCCTTTGTTCGTGGCTCATTCAGTTGCATGCAGAACGACCTACCCATCAATGTCATACTCACACTTGCCCATGTGCCCCTTTTTGTTGCACAGTTGCATTCTTTAACATTCAAGCTTCACATTGTGTCATGTTCATCATTGTGGCTCTAGCTTGTATTGAAAAATTATCACGCGCGAATGCCAGCGTTGAGAAGACCTACTTTTTGTCTACTGTCTAAATACTTATGTTTTCTGCATTATACCCAACAAGCAATTTATAATGTCGTTTGAATAAGCTTAGATTGTGTCATAATACTTTTGTAAGCAATATTGCTAAAGAGCTGTACAATACCATTAGCTTAAAATGCAAAATCTCTTCTTCCTATATGTATTAAAAAAAAGTATATTTAGTTAAAGTAAACAATGCCGCATCATATTACTCTCTAGTTGTTCCTTAATCATAATATGCATGAAGCTTATTTTGTTACTCTCTCGCTAATTTGCCTACTGGGTTATCAACGAGCTTATGCCATGGCGTCTACACTGCTGTTTGCGGCTACTTGTTGTCTTTGTGGGTATGTATCCTTTGTCCTCATTGTTATTGTTTAATGGTCACATTAAATATGCCACATTGTTGTCGTTGCTGCTGTCACTGTCGTCGTCGTCGTTGTCGCTGTCGTCGTTGTCGTCGCTGCAGTATATTTTGACCACACCCTTGTACCATATTTTCTATCGCATTTATTTACAATATCTTACAAGGCGACGGCGCATTCGGGTGTGCTTATGTTGACTTCTGTTCATGCACAATGCACATTTACTTAAGAGTGTGCATCTTAAATACGCATGTGTATTAGGGTGTATTAGCTGGCACAGTGGGCAGCAAGTTCCCGAGCAAGGTCAGTCACGCCCCAAGCCAAAAGTGTTGATAATCTTTTGTCAACTGATTTCTTTAATACACATGTCTAATGGGTCACATTATAATAAAAAATCATAAATTGTTTTATTATGTTGGACATTTATGTCGTTCGACTTATATTAATGGAGTGGTCAACGCAATAATACACTGGTATTCGAGCCCAACGATAAGTGCAATGTGTACAAATCACGCACTTTCCGGAAATAACATTAAAATAATACATTAACTTCAACAAACGTTGCGTCGCCCACGCGATTGTAAGTAAGGAAAATATAATTAATAATCAAAAACAAAAAATAAACGCTTGATATAAAGGAAAAAAACGATGAGGAGTTAACAAAAAGAGGCGCGTGTGGCAAGTAACTAAAAGAAAAAGCAGGCGATAAACATACACTACTCTACAGCTATAAATCACATATACTTGTAAGGTAATATAAACATATAGCCACAATCATTTGGCCTAATTGTGCGACGAAAATACCTAGGAAAATATTGCTAGAAATCAGTTCTGCTCGAATAGCGTGACACAAACCGAAAATTGTAGAACAAAAGCTAAGAAAGGGACTGCACTGCTCGAACCTCGACTACCCAACCACAACGAGTTGCATGTAGCAAGTGGGAAGTACGCAATTTCCACTGGACGCCGCATGACATGCTGAAAGAACCTGTCGCCGCCGACGTCCCCACAACGTCCGACGACAAAGCCACATTACTACAGCTAAAACAAAGCACAACGAGCAAAAAATGTTTAACAAAATTAGCACAATAACCTAAGAAGTGTTTAACATTGTTTCTAGTATGCATATTCATTTATATTTCAAAGCACAAGATTTGAAAATCTAAAATCTAAATAGCCAGCCAAAAGTTACTATTTTGTCAAGATTCTTTCATAAAGAATTATTTTTATTCTAAAGCAGTTTTTATTCTTAGGTTTAGTATTTTATTTTCCATCTCTTTTGCTTTGATATTTTAAAATGAAAATCTTAGCTAATATTTATTATTATTATCTTAGGCATATACTTCGAATATATTGAACGTAAAAAGCTTTTTATGTTTCATTTAAATGTTATAAGAAGCTAAAATAACAATCTAATACTAAGTAAGTAAAGTCAAAAACTAAAATTTCATTCGACTTGTTATGCAACAAACACATAATCATAATTTGTGTTTTAAGAAAGTAAATATTTATCTTAGATCGTGCGTTTGTATTGCATTCAGTAAAATTTGGATTACATTTAGAAACTGTTTTGTGCGCCATTGTGGTAAAACTAATCGTGTACTTTGTCCAATATAGGTGGAACCACAGTGCGTCTTAGCCATTAAGTAACAAGTGCTAACTTTTGCGATACACCAAAACACCAGAAAACAACAAAAACAAAAAACTAAACTCGTGCACTCAGCTCGTAATGTCGCCGAGAAAGTCAAAATAATAAAGAAAACTCCCGCTAGCATGTGCTGGCGCGGTGCAGGAATGACTGTAAAGAAGAAGAAGAAGTGCCACAGCAAAACTGTTTAGAGTGGCACAGTGCTTGCCCCTCCAGGCAGAGCACAATTAGGCGAATGGTTTGAGCTTGGCGTTGGCTATGGGTGTTTTGTGGGTGGTTAACACTCTGGCAGCTCTGGCTAAAAAGTCGCGTGGCAGCATTAGCCCATAAGTTAGGCGCTTGCACCAAAACAACAACACAACAACAATGTGTAATTCAATGCCCGCGACGTCAACGACGACGCCGACGGCGACGGCGACGGCGACGGCGATGGCGACGTCGAACCAAAAAGCCCGAGTCGCTCTCTATGAAAATTGGCTCCGTGAACGACTTTAGAGTGGACAGGCACGGCACATGAAACACAATTCAAAAACACTTTGACCGGCAAAGTTGCCAGACGGAATTTCTTCTGCATTGTGCACAAAAGACGGCCAAATAGTAGAGTCAAGCGTTGCCAAATATATATACAGACAAAGAAGGCAGCTAGCTTAAGCTCGAAAAGTTGCACATACAACAAACATACACACACACAAACACACACACACACATAGAAACATACATTGTTTTGCCAACTTTTCTCGCAAGATATTTTAATAAACTTTTCTTAGAGTTCATTAAATTCGATTCAAGTAAATGTGTGTGTGCGTGTGTGCGAGTGTGCGAGTGTGTAAGTGTTGGTGTTTATCCCTACCCTGTGTTTATTGCCCAAATAGGTCGAGACAATTGCGACTGATTGATAGGCAATTAGTGCAAGTGAAACTCTACGGAAGCTGCAAAAGCTGCTGAAAGGGGCAATAACTGTTTGCGCATTAATAATCAACAGCCCGGCGGCGGGGCCAGCTCTCAGCAACCAAAGTGTCATTAACCTAATTGGCGCAACAAAAAAAAAACAAAAACATAAAAACCGTATAAAAAAAAACGTGCAAAGGACGACGAACGACCCAAACCATAAATAAAAGCGAGCATGGCTGGAAAGAAGTGCAACGTGTTGCAATAAAAACAATTTACATAAAGCAGGTAAGCACAAAACA
This sequence comes from Scaptomyza caliginosa, assembly GCA_035044725.1. Taxonomy (NCBI): domain Eukaryota; kingdom Metazoa; phylum Arthropoda; class Insecta; order Diptera; family Drosophilidae; genus Scaptomyza; species Scaptomyza caliginosa. The sequence goes on along the minus strand of JAWNNR010001059.1, from coordinate 723,393 downwards.
AAAAAAAACAAAAAAATACAAACCAAATAAAAATGGAAAAACATTCGCCACGACTGCCACAAACCTCAACAACAACCTGAACAACAACAAGAAGAAGAACAACAGTTCCCAATGGTAAATTCCAATGCAGTTGAAATAGTTGCTTACGAATGGAGAAGCATATAAACGGTGGAATGGCCAATGTTTTACTTCACTTGAAAGCACCTTAAGCCTCAATAGACAGAATCTGGCAATGCCTTCTGGTCAGCCTTATATGCATATAATGGTTATATAGTATATACTATAGAAGCTTCTATGTGGCCAGCAAAAGTCAGTATGGCAGAGCCAAACCAACTTTGCCAACTGGCTATGTTGTAATATTTCGGTCAAAGTAAAGTGAAGTAGCTACTTCTAGAGCTCCAGTAAACTCCTGTTCCACCCGAACCATGTTGGAGTGCGTGGTTGAATGAAGCATGGCAAATACTGCGCGATATTTGGACTCAAGTGGCGCTCAAAGAGAGGTGGGGGGAATGAGTGTGTACTCCTTACACTGTTTCACTGTTTGCTGACAAAAGGAACTGTGAAGTTGTTGTTCCGACAGTTGCTGAGTTGCGTCTGAAGTGGTTCTCAAGCGCAATCGTTAGTGGACATGACATGGTCCTATTGAGCTGTCCCAACATAACCCTAAGTGCAAACATTCGAACTTTGTTTTTAGGTTTATGCTTAAAATGGATTAGGGTAATAAATAAAATAGAATTTTGTATGGGTTTACGTTAAACATTGAATGAAATGCTACTAAATAAATAAATTTTTATATTTATTGTTTTTGTTGTTAGGAATCGGAGAACCTCATCGCACACAACACACAGGTCGACTACGGTGTACGTGAGCTACTTGCAACGTTTTGAGTCGACGCAACATCGCAACTGCCCCTTCGCGACATTTTGACCACAACAAATCAGTCACGCAAGGCAACCACACTAGCTGAGATTGAAGCCAATTCTTAAGGGTTGCTTACGGTTCTAGCCTCAAAGAGTTCTAAGAGAGTTTCGCAAATGTCCAACGAAGAGAACGACTCCTTGGATGGACTGGGCGCTGTTGCTGGCTCTGGTGTTGGCGCTAGTGCTAGTGCTAGTGCTGGTAATGGTGATGGTGATGACGACGGTGGCCTCGCAGCTGTTAATAGCGAGCCAATTCTCGGCGGACAAACAATGGCACAAATTAGTTCGAACTCACAACTCGAGGGAAACGTTTCGCCGACGACGACTGGCCATCTGGATGATAACGATAACCAAATAAATACTAATCACAATCACAATCACAATCTCAATCACAATACGGCGCATTTGGGACAAAGCCACAATAGTAACCATCATCATCATCGTATTGACAGCAATCGCAATAGTCCAACAAAAAGTCCTTCAGCATCGCGACGCGTCGGCAGCTCGACAAGCTTTCAGATACAGCATCACAATGCCAACTATGATGTTGATGATGACGATGATGATGATGACCTAGCAGCCGGTGAGTTGCAGTCTAATAACGCTGCAGCTGCAGCAGCTGCGGCTGCGGCAGGAGCCGGATCAGTACGTGCCTCTGGCAGTGGCATACCAGACTATTGGCAGCAGCGTAACGGTGGAACTGGAACAGCAAGTGGCACAGCTGCAGGTGGTGCTGGGGGTATTGGTGGTGGAGGAGGAGCACAAAGCGGCATTCAGAGTCGTGCGCTCAGTCCCACATATTTGGATAACATGAGCGAGAATTCGGAGCAACCGCCTGTTGTGCCCCTTGTTCGATCCAAATCACGTCCAGAAATATCAAGTGCAGCTGCCTCACGATACTCGAATCTATCCTATTGGAAGGCCAGACGTGTTGTCTTCTATCGCAATGGCGATCCGTTCTTTCCCGGCGTTGAGTTGCGTTATCGTCCAGGACGCGATGTTACCTCGCTGGACAATCTGCTGGACAAGATCTCACCAAAGATGGACCTGCCGCGCGGTGCTCGCTACGTTTTCTCCATGGACGGGGATCGTAAATATCATCTAGATGAGCTGGAGGATGGCGCCTTCTATGTGGTCTCCTCGTTCAAGGCATTCAAGGTAAAACTTATTTAAACAATTTGCATTTGGTCCGCGTGTTTAGTTTTACTTTTCTTATTATAATTTTCACATTGTTGTTTTCGCCTCGTTGCATTTTGAAGTTTAAGTGTTGCTTTCCACGTCAACTTTAGTGCAAAATCAATAGAAATTTGAATATTTTCGTATAATTTCGCATACATATGCAAACTTTTGTATATGTATGTGTGTGAGAGAGTGTACCTATTGACATATATATATGTATATACTTACCAACTCATATAAAACTATATACGCCGTTTTGGTTCTTTGCGGTCAGCGTCTCCACCACCAGGAAACCAAAACCAACGAACCACTCCTCCACTCCAGTTTAGGTCACTTGGCCTAAAAAAAAACCTAAGAAGTTCTGAGTATTGTGTTGTTTTTGTTCCGTTTTGCTCCAATTTTTGTTGTTGTTTTTGGCGTTGAGACACATTTTTGCATGCGAGAACTTTCGCTTTCTCTCGCCATGTTCGCCAGTCTAAGGGCTTGTATTCGATTTCAACGAAGCGAAGTGGTTTCATGTTTGACAGTGTGTGTTCGTATGTGTGTTGTCTTGTTGTTGTAAGTGAAATCAGGTAACGTTCTCTTACTTATGTTCTTACGCTGTTCGGCGATTTGTCCGACATTCGTGGGAGTTTTTCCGTGCACGCAAATTAATTTAGCAATAGCCGGGCGTTGTGGCGGGGTTTTTCCTATCGCTAAGGGGTTGACTTTGAAATTAGGTCTTGGCGCTTTTTATGGCGTCCTATGAAGGCGTTTAAGAGCGTGGCTAGCTATAAAGAGAAAAATTGAAAAAAAGTTATTGCTGTGATTCAACTACTTGACAAGGGAACGAACAGTAAGTTAGACTCCTACACAAAAATACCCTAGCTTAATAATACATTTTCTTATTACACATAAATCGGTCTTTATTCAAGTAAAGGTTTTTCTTGATTTAGCTGATATTAAGACTGTTTGAATTTGTAGTAAAGAAGTATGCATCACAATAAGTTAGTTCTGAGTAATAAGTTATTAAAAGGTGATCAAAACGTAATATTAGACAAACGAAAAAATGTAACAAAGCTGAGAGAGAGAGAGAAACAGAGAGAGAGGGGAAGAACTGATAAACTGCACGTTGGTAAAAGCCAGTTTGCACAGGAAATCGAAACCAAGAATAGTTTAATATTCAAACTACTTTAAATGCTCTAACCATAATTCAAAGCTGTGCCAAGTCACTCAAACACACTCAAACACACACACACACATACACTTAAAAATAATGGAACTCAACAGCCAGAAGAAGAAATGATGCGAAACGAGAAAGATTTTTTGGTTTTATTTTTGGGAGATTTGCATGGAGCACAAATTGAAATTTTAAGCAATCAACGGACTGCACTTCCCACACGTCCCAAAGCAGCGATTGAACAAGTTTTGAACATCCCTTAGGCAAAATATAAAAGACGAGAGTGAGAGAGAGAGAGAGAGAGAGCAGAACCGTTGGGAACTCATGCATCCATAATCGATAGCGACAATAGCTATCCCAACAGACTACTCCACTACCATTCCATTCGCAATGTCTTGACTATGTGGGCTCTAATGCACTCTAGCCCGGGCAAATGCAATGCGCTTCAAAGCTCAAAACTCAAAACTCAAACGCGCAGACGGCCAAGACAATGAGTTGTCGGGTAAAAGCCCAAGCCAAAAGTCACCTACTACACATTGCGTGCAGCGACTTGCTGTCCCTCTGTTGCAACCGCATGTTGCTGTTGCTGTTACTGCCGCTGTTGCTGTTGCTGCCGAGGCAACCGCGTGCATTGCCCATGGCTGGTAAACAAAAGCGCAGCAAGAGTCTTTTTCCTCTCTCTGTCTCTGTCTAGCTATTCTGCTGGTAGTAGAAAATCAAAACTTATGACGAAGGCACCGGTTGGGCCGCCAGCGGCGCTGTTGACGCTTCAAGTTGTTGCTGCCTCTGCTGCTGCGTGCCACATGGGCACATAAAAGGCAACAATGAACAATGCGTCGGAGCACGGAGCACGGAGCACGGCGCACAAAACATGCCCTGCAGCTGGGTTGAGTGTAAAGAATGCACAATAGTCTTTAGTCGCATCGTCTCTACGGGCGTTCTCTTCTCTGCTCTTGCGCGTAAAAGGTCCAATTTCGAAACTTGCCACGTTGCACTTAGGGAAATTAAAACTATGCATGTGTGTGAAGAGAGAGGCACGATTCAGAAAAATGAGTGCTAAATCTTGGGCTTAAAAAGGCATAAACTGCGGGTGCAGGTCGTAAGCGGGGCTAATAATATAAATTAATCGACCAGCATATTTGATTCAATAGAGGGCAGAAAGCTTACAAGCTTACAAGTCAACAAGCACGCAAGGTAAAACTCTCTTTTACGAAAGCATTTATGATAATTTATTCGTCATGTGGCATATGCGTGACCAGCAGGAACAGGACGAACTTCGGACTTCTTCTGCTGATGTGATTTTGGGTGCAGCCGAATTGCAGTTGCCTTGTTAAACCATAAATATAATTGGCCATATGCGAAAGCCATGGGTGGGCAGCAACAAGGTCAGATCGCCGCCCGTGGGTGAACCAAGTACACAAGGTTTCCTAAAGTAAATTAGGCCATCTTTTATGCGGTCATAATTACGCAGTGTAACCGAAATGCAAATTTTCATTTAAATGAATATTACATTTAGAATTTCAAATTAAGATCAACAATCTTGAATTCAGTGCTTGGTGTTAACAGGGCACAATGTTAATTAAAAGTTAATTTAATCTCGGGTTTAGGTTTACATTTTGTGTGCCAATAAATCGATCTTTGCGATTATCAATTCAATCTCGTACGGTATAGAAATTGTATACTCTTAATTACTGAATGCTATATAACAATATAATGTGTAATATCGTACGATATATAAATTGTATTCTGTCGATTGTTAAATGCTATATAACTTTATTAGGTTCCACATATGCTGCATTGCATTAAATTTTATGTATCGTAATGCAAGGCGCAATCACGTACGTTACAGAATGTGCTTTAGGTCAATTGCTCAATGCTATGTGACTACTTAAAGCCTTACACAAGGTGCAAATGGAATTTTTAAACGACTACAAAGACATACATCATGCAATTTGATAAACATTATTGCAACACAGGTGCAGCCAATTAAGCAATGATAGCCAAGAAGGGTCAGCTAACAAATCGCATGTACTAAATTGTGGCAATTCTATGGGTGTGTATGCATCACATGTGAGCATGCAAGGTTTTCTTGATTCTCGCTACTGCTGCTGCACCTTAAATAAGAAAGAAAAATGGACACGAAAGAGCTTGCGGCTTTTTGCAGCGCCCAGTTCAAAAAAGAAATTAAGATTTTTGGCACAAACGTGCGCGGCATGCTAAAAGTGAAACCTCTGCACCGCAAATGCAGCACACGCAAGGTCAAAACACACACACACATACGAGTACTTTCCAGTCCGTCCAGTTGGTTCAGTTCGTCATCCAGTCAAGTCAGGCACCAGCCGCATTGTAATTAACTGCAAACAAAGAGCGCACGAGTGAAAGGAGCATGGGAACGCGGCGACAGGACGAACGGTCGAGATTTGACGTTAATTATTATTTTTTTTTTTTGGTCTTTTCGTTTTTGTTTTCTACGTTGTGGCCAAAACAAAAGCCACTAAAATTATGGCCATCAAGCTGCAGTGACACATGAACGAGATTTTCCAAGCCAAGCAGCAAACTTTCCATACCTCCCTGCCCGGCCACCCATCCACCAACACTCGTCGCCACCAAACATCTCCCTGTGCTGGGGTTCTCAGTTGTCGGCCGTAAGGCGTTTTGATGAATTTCGCTGCCATTTACGTGATGCATGCATCCGGGTTGTGGACACAAATTGCGCTTTTGCGTGCGCCCGCCAAACGACAATCTCATCTCTTGCCCCATGCATTCAGATGCTCTGGTTGGCCATTATTATGGGTATGATATGATGGCTCTCTAACAATGAATCGTTGATGCTTGGTCTTGGATTTCATGGATTACTGGCTGCGTCAACATGGCTGACTTGCATATTTAGTGTCAAGCTGATTTAATGAACAATTGTTGCATGTTACTTCCGTTTCCAGCACACACACATACACACACACACACACATGCAACAGTTTCTTTGTGTGTGTTGGTTTTTTTTTCTGTGTTCACGTTTTTTCGTCAATTTATCATACTGTTTGCTGTTAGTGTGACTCCTTTGAGGAAGGCAATGTAGCAAACAATAAAATTGTTGCAAAAACTGCAGATGCTACACATAATTGGCAACAATTGGGCAAACAGAGAGAGAGAATTGTTGCAGAATAGCTTTGCAAAATCACAAATCAAAGCAAGCAGGAGCTCAACTGAAATACTTGCATGTGTGCACACATTGCCAGCATGCTAGGTGCAGATGTTTAAGCGTGTGTGCGTGTTTGTTTGTGTGTATAGATGTGTGTCAGCTTTTCAGCTTGTGTGTGTCAAGGGTCTTAAGGCGTTTGCAATAATGGCTAAAGCCAGACAAGAAGCATCCATATACGGCCAAACACACAAACAACAAAGCACACACACACACACACGAACAGAATTCTCTGGAGAATTTGCTTACGTATGCTTAAGCTAAACGCCTATTAATATTACGCATACGCAACATTGCCGACAAATGCCCCGAAAATGTGACCCATGTGCAGCAGCAGAGATTGTTAGTGTTAGTGTTGGTGTTGATGTTGTGCATACCTGCTGCATAATCTTTAATCGGATTTGAATTGAGTATAAATTAGCACTTAAATAAATTAATCATTCACAAATTCTGAGCCAGCTTCAAGCTAACAATCGCCTATTTAGCTATGTGTTTAATGCAGCTTCGATGGCGATGTTGTTGAAGCATTTCAAATCTTGTTTTTCACAGTTAATCCATTGCTTTAATTGAAACCCAGCGAGCGTAAAGCGACAACTGTTGACGATATAAATAAAGCAGACGTATGTACGTATGTGTGTAGGTGTTGAAATTAAAAACACAAACTGACACACACACATACACACAAGCGAACACACAAACAGCGGCAAAAAGAGGAAAAAAAAAACAAAAATAAGCGAAATAAAAGCATGACAGCGCGAACCAATAATAACAATTATTAAAAGCAATGGAACTCAAATTGAAAATAATAAAGCCAACAACCCAGACACCCCAACCATATAATGCCATAATAACAAATCGTCAAATAACAGTGGTCAAAACGGCTTACGCTGTCAACAAATATATGTGTATGTATATGTATCTTCAGGCGTATACACAATACATTACACATACCCCATGTATACGTTGGCTGTTGAAGATAATTCAATAATTTGATTAAGTTTCTGCCTGATTGTTTTTGATTCTCGACCATTGTGCCTCTGCAAATGGGCGAGCAAACCAAACCAAACCAAACCAAAACCATGCCACATCAGCCCATTCACACACACACACAGAGGGAGATAGCACTCCGGGCACTCGACAGCCGACGGACATTGTTGTATAAACATGACAATTTAAAACGCATTACAGTGTGGCAATTAATTAAACTGTCATTGGTTGCAGGATTCAGAATTGTTCGTGTGCAAAGAGTCAAAATAAATTGTGTACAAGGCGCATTGCATTAAATTGCGACGATGCCTGCCCTCGGCAAATGGACGGTCAGATTGGTTGGTCAGTCGGCTGAATGGTTGGTCCAACGTTCTGTCAGTTAGACAGTCAGACGCTGATGTTGGTCACCGTGCTGCCGTAAAGCATTGCGTGAATTTATTGAATTGTAAAAAGAACATATATCAGCGTTTTTAATTGCAACGACGGCAATTGCGACAGAAATAAACAACAAATAACTGTAAGGAGTGGCATTAAACAAATAGCAGAGGATTGATTTTAAATTGCAGCCAGCAACCAGTAGCTATATAACTTTTATTATTGACTGAACCATTCAGCCGTTAAACATAAGCACATTAACTAGAAATTCGTATTTAACGTTTCAATATCGAAACAATGCACAACCAATTAGAATTAGTGCAGACAAAAAAACAGAAAGTTAGTTCAAACGAATACGTTAGCATATAGAAATTAAATATTTTTGTGTAGAAAGTTCGACTAGCACATATCCTAAGTTCAGCTGTTGAATCTAGTTTAACGCAATTTATTTTTGTGTGCTAAAATATACATTAAAAATAACATTGAGCCTTAAGTCCAACGCTCCAAATCTTTGTGCAATAAAATGCTTTAGATTAAAAGGTCTTATCTAACAAGCTGAGTAGAGCTTTTTGCTGTCAATAACAGATTCACTTTTAATATACCCGTTTTGCGCTAAATAACAGACGATTTGTATAAAGAAATATATACAGATGCTGCTTTGCCAAAAAGAGAAAAAACAAAAATAAAGAATTGTACGCGTTCAGGCAAACGACAATATAAAGTAGCTAAAAAACGTTGAATGCTTATGGCAAACCACAAAGCCGTTAAACTTAAGCCAGTGCCAAATGACAGTAATTAGAAATTGTAGTCTGTACTGTTTCTTTTGCTTTGTTTTGTTTCCTTTTGTTCCATTCTATTCTGTTTTGTTGTGTTGTGTCTGTTTGGGCTGCCAAAAAAGTAAGTGGCCAACTGGCAACAGCAGCTGAAACAAATGATCACAACTTTTATACAGCGACAAAAGCGCCAAAGCACCTAAACAGTTTATCCAATTTGCGAGTTATATACATTTATATATATGTATGTATATATATGTATTTGTATATACATATAAATTATTCACAGGCAACCATCATCCCATTCCAGTTATAAAATGCAATTGTTGAGGCGCAGGGCTTGGGCTCCATCATATTTTCATAACTGCGCGTCTGACTGACGTCAAGGGATTTGTTTAAACTATGCAAAACAACTCAATTCACCGGGCGCGCTGTAAAGTAGGCAACGATTTTTGTCCTGCCCCAAAGCGCAGAGCAATAAAACACAGACACAGACACAACGGCGTTTGCTGTCGCCTGGGGTCGCAGGAGGGCTGGGGTGTAAATGTGGAAAACGTCTTCAACTTGAATTGATGGCTCAGACAACAAATTCGACTTGTGGGTTTCTATGTGTGTGTGTGTGTTGTGTTGTGTTGTGTATTCCATTGTGCGCTAATGGTGAAAGTTGTCAAGCGGCTCAAGTGGAGAAGGATGTGATAGAGAGAGAGAGTGAGCTGGGGTACACTTCCGTTGTTTTTTTGCTAGACAACTTTCGCTCGGAAAAGCGTCGCGGACAAGGGAGTAATAACATACGTTGCATAATGGAAACGATTCAATGAATACAAATCTTTATTTTTTCGTTTGGCCTACACTCGCGCTCATGGAAATATGTACACACGGCACAAGCTAAGTCGTTTGTACTCGTTTGATTTAGCATTTTTGCTGTGTATTGTATGCATTTGGCCCATGGTGTATTAACGACAACAACCACGGCGACATATTGAAAAGTTTTAGAATTTGCAAACAGTTGTGCCGCACTGTCAACCACAAGATCGTGCGCTGCCCAAAGCCGCCGAGCTGCCAAGCAAAGCAGCTAAGCTGGTGAGGCACAACTTGGTCACGTCGCCGTCGCCGTCGCCGTCGCCGTCGTCCTCGTCGTCGTTGTAGTCACCGTTAGCGTCATAGCCATCGCTGGCGTCGTTGACGTCGCCTAAAACTTATGAGTTTTGAAATGAAAACTAGTACAAGCGGAAATGCAATTGAAACGCCGTCGTCGTCGTCCGTGTGTGTGTGTGTGTGCCGTCAACATTGTTGTTGATGGTTAACGTTTCACCATCAGCGTCACTAGCACCGTATCCTTTACCTCCTCCTGAGTGTGTGAGTGAGTGTTTGTGTGTTTGTGTGTGGTTGCGGCTTTTATATAAAGTTTCTAAGCTATTTCAAAATGCCATTAGACCATGTCACACACACACACACGCACACACACACACACACAGACACATCAAGACATTGTAGATGTTTATGTATGCGCTGCAATATTTTGCGCCATATTGTCGCCGCAAAGCACTCGAACTTTTTAGCGGACACAGTAGGCATAAATGGCACAAACACCAAGTCCGAAACAGTCCAAAACAGCTCGAACAGTTGAAGCACGGTAATTCGATGGCACGGTAGCGTCCCTGGACGACAGCACGTGAAGCGTTTTTAAAACTCAAACAAATAATATGTAATATAATTTCCTAAGCGCCGGATAAGTTCGTGCAGCAGCAAACAATTTTCTTCAGGCATATGATTTATGTTGCAAGTGTAGTGGCAGTGACATTAATTATATCAACTGTGATAAATGCCTTTTTACACGTTCCATATGGTGTGTTGTAAGCCATATTATTCAAATTAGTAGCAACCAAAATAATACGCGCATAAATCAGGTCACAAATTGTCACGTGCTCTTAATTCATTTATTCGCTTTGTGGCAGCAAAGAATCAAGTCAAGGCGCATAGTTGATGCCAAAAATAGCAAAATAGCAAAATAGCAAATCTAGGCTAAGTATTTCACAATTGATATTTCACAACAATTGTGGGGCCAAATGTATGCCGAGTCGACCACAACGGAGATGACCAGTTATCCAAATCATCGCGAGCCACCCGAAAAGTCAACATTGCGTGATTTTTGGGCCAAGGAGTCAGCTGTGAATGCTTTTCTGCAAACATCACAAGTAATTATGTTTACAAATTAAACCAAAAACAAATATTCAATCGATTGCGGTTGAATGCCCAAAAAGGCCCAATAACCCAATAACCCAAAAAATGATAATTTTGCCAACTCTTTGTGTTGAAAGTTGTCATCAACAGAGCTTGCCACAAAAATGCCAAGCATTTATTAAGACAAAAATTTAAATGATGTTGTAAAAGCAATAATAATAATAGTAATTAATATTATCATATACATATGTGTAATGGCTAATACCACTTTTGTTGAGTGTTAAGTAAACTGATTAAGTGCTTAAGTGATTTAAATGCTTGGCGAATTCTCGACTCTAGATATAAATTGCAAAATGTGTTCAACTTTTGCCACATTTGGCCAGAACGTGCAACAAATACAACATGAGGCACACACACACACACACACACATACATTTCAAACATTTGCAGCACTCACACAACACACAAAACTTTTCACTTATAATTTATCAGATTTTGCAAGTGGATGCAGTTTTATGAACAAATGATATGTGTGCATAGTTATGAGCTTATTAAACAATCTACGCATGTTAGCTTTTCTTACAGTTATTGCAACAATTTAGGTGTCAATCATATTCTTGTCGTATACGTAATATTCATATATTTCATACACATTTAATAAATTGTTAAGTACTATCGCATAGACATCTTGACAGCCCTTAAAATGAGCTCTCTGAAATCAATTTGAAATTGCTTAATTAATAAACGGAAGCCAAATTGAATAACATCGAGTTGACTTCCTTTGATTTTGCCTAGCCAATAAAACAATTAAAAATGCATATAAAAAAAAATACCAAAAGAGAAAAAACATTTGTTATGGAAGCGGAAGTCAAGTAATTCCGACACGTATGTGTCTGCGATACTTTTTGAAATGAAAAGCATACCAAAAACGCCAAAAGAAATATGACTCCTTGTTGAATATTTATGCTAGCTCCTACACACACAAACACACACACATATCACAGACTCTATAAGTACAATGTGGCACTCTTGGGGTTGGCACAAGCACAAAATATTCGAAACTTTGCATATGCATGAAGGGTGTGAGTTTGAGGCGTCGAGAATACATAGTGTGGCGCATTACATTTGTAAAATCTGGCACACGAATGCAATAAATCAGAACACACACACACACCCACTAAGCCAGCATATGTAAATACATGTGCATACAAACACACACGTACACACATAATGGTTATTATTAGTAATGCAAGCGCGTAGTTCGCCACAACTCAGAGTCTAAGAACTCTGGAAATTATTAGGGTCACATGTGTAAAAGGATATTTCCTTATTAGCCTCTACCTCTCTCTCTCTCTCTCTCTCTCTTCCACATTCGCTCTATCGGCTTGAATATTAATATGTCGTTCTTCATAAAATCTCCCACACATACATATACATAGGATAGATGTATGTGTGTATTATGGTGTCAAATAATGAGACAGAGTGTCAAATTTGCATACGCATTGAGTTTGTTATTATTTTCAAAGCAACTAAATGCATAAATTTAATCGCAGTGCATGAAAAATGAAACCGGATCCGCTTTGTGAACAACTTTTTCCATGTGTATCGTGGGTCCAAGTCCCAAGCCTTTAAAGGAGCACAATTGTATGTTTATATCATTTGATTTCTTTTGCGGATATGGAACTGTGTAACTGGCAAAGGCAAAAGTTGTGCAAAATAAGTGTATACACTTTGCACTGCATACTGCGATGAGTGTGTGTGGCAACAACTATACATGTATATGTATATGTATATGTATATGCAGCACACAAATCATCACAATGGCATAATATATTGGTGTCTATAGCAGGCAGGCTGGTCAGACCAGACATACACAGGACTAGCGGCCAGTTGGACAGGGACAGTTGTTAGCCGCAATCCAAAACAAGTAAAAATGTTTGAGTAAAAACAAGTCGATTGGCAGATACCCTATTAAAACGTTAATAGATACGTGTGTTTGAAGAAATAGTTTTTTGCTTTTAGCTTGACTAAACTTAGCTTTAGTCCAGTTGAACGGAAATACCTATTTAAAGTTTCTCCTTCTTACATACCTTAGCTAAACTTCATCATACTCCCTTTCTTCATATGCATAACGTTAAAGGGTATAAACATCTGAAGTTACAGTGTTTCTATCTCTTGTATGTTGACATTTTGTCTCTCAGACATGATGAAAATAATGGAGCAGAAAATGTCACTAAGCATGGTTAAGACATGTGACTGTGATATGTCTGTTCGTGTGTGTGTAGAGTGTTATATACATATGTTAGTTTTGGATGTGTCCAAGTCCAGCTACTTTGATAGCAAGGTTTTCCTACTCTTGCACACACACACACACAAACAAACACACATTTCTGGTCTGAACGTCAAGCTGACATGTCTGAAATGATTTAGTAAAGTTGGCATTCCCACGCGCTTTGCAGCACTCATTAACATGCCACTGAAAGAAGACAGAAAGCAACGGCACGAAGTGCAATTAGGCATGCCCCCGCCCCCGTTCAACCCCCTTCTGCTACTACGCCTCTGCCTATGGCTTTGTTAGTCGCAAAGAAGCGAAAGAAACGCAAATATATTTAACACATTCATCAACAATTTGTCAGCATTATAAGAAGAAAAAAAAAAACAGAAAAAACAACAAGCAGCGATATTGGTCTTGTAGGTCAGGCAATTTGCATAACGTTTATCGACAAACAAAACAAAACATTGCCTCAATGCCAACGGCACATACTAACAGCAAACAAAAACAAAAAAAAAGCTAAAAGAAAGCACTTTTATATAGCGTTTGCACTTGTAATTAAATTTAAATCAGCTTGTGAATTATTTTCCTTGCATTTCACATTATTATGTTAATATTCATCTAACAAAAACCATTTGAATACTTTTACCCTATGCATAAGGGCTAATATGAAATAGTTATACGATTTGAAACAACTAACAAAAGCACCCCCTATAAGAAGATAGTTTTGATTTGTGACCTGCATAACAATTTGCATGGCATTGCAAAAATTTCATAACGCTTGCAACAACACCAAACTTTCATACTAAAGTGCACAAAGCAAATGAATATACGAGTATAAGAATTTTTATGGATATTTTCATGTGTTTTGTGTACCCGTTACTAGCTCTCTCTTACCATTTTGTTATAAAAGTTTCTCGACTCATTATAATCACTCAGGCAATTGGCAAACTAGCTTCATAATTTGAGACATGCAAAAGCTGATATCAAGTTCTAAAATAGGCTTAATAAAAAACGTGTTTATCACAACGTTGACCTCCAGAATAAAATGTAGAAATTGTTGCAAATGGGAGCAGTTGGTTTCAATGCTGTTGTGGCCATTAATAAAATGCGCGCATGAAGGAAATAATTAAACAAAAAAAAAATATATATATATATATAAACCCAGCCACCCACAGCACATTGCTGCTGTTATACGCAAATAATAAAAAATTATGTGTTGTATGCGTGTGGCAAGGAATCTACAAAATCATAAGCACACAACAACGGGTCAGAAGTTGTGCATGAGTGAGGCCTTTGGCAATCATTTCTTAGGTCATAAGCACTACGAAAAAGAAAGGGGTACTCGCACAAAGAAGGAAAAAAAAGAATGGCTGCGGAAAGGCACAAAAGGACCGGGGAACTGAAAGGACTCAAAAGACGTTTGGCGCGTTTCATGCATTGGAATAATTAAGCCATAAGCCTCGACCTCTTTCTTGTTTTTGTTGCCAAACTACTACAACTTTCTTTACATTTTTGGCCAAGTTGTGAGCTTGAAATATTTACACCTAAAACAAACAATAAAGGCTCAAATTATTTATACACGCACGCACACAGCCAACACTCCACACACACACAACAATAAGCAGAAGAAGCAGGAGGAGATTGCCTGAAGCTGACAATGAGGAGGACGAATGGACGCACGTCGATGGACGACGGTCGACGGAATGGCGGCGATAAGTCACCAGCAATGCCACTTCCGCACGAATGTTGCATTAAAATATTTGTAGCCAAAGTGTGTGGGGCAGGCAACTAGAGATTGTGACCAGACACAAAGCCCTGTGGGGCTGGAGCTATGCATACTTATGTACGTATGTACATGTACTCGTATTCAGTAATATTAAACAGCAACAACCGCAGAGAGAGAAAGGAGAGAAAACAAAAATAATAATGAAACTATCAAGGGCACAAACGAAATAGGCAAAAGAAGCAGGCAAAAAATATATACCAATTGAAACTATTTAAATCAAAAAAGGCACAGCATGGCACGGCTGAAATGTCCAGAGGGAGAGAAAGAGTACGAACAGCATCTAACACCCCGACCAGCCCTTGCCTTTTGCATATTTTGCAATGGAATTTCCTTGGATATACTGCCACTACTTCATGTACATGGTACTCAAATATGCAAAAAGCTTGTGTGTGTGTGTGTGTGTCGAAAAGTGGGCAGGGCAAAGGAAATTGCGAGTATTATTATGACTTTTATTAATTTTCCTTGCCCAGCTGGTTTTTGTTTTTCATTCTTCTCTCCATTTTTTTCTAGTTGCCTTCTCCTCCCTGCGCCAGCTCTAGCCCTATAGCTAGCTCTTTTGTTTCAACTCTAGTTGCGTGTGTGTGTGTGTGCTTTTTTGCTGCTCAAAACGTGAATAACGGCAACGGCTGTGTCCAGTTCAAGTTTTTCACTAAACAACTTTGCACGCACGCGTCTGGTCAGAAGCCAAGAAGACTAGAAGCAGAATCCGAACCAGAACCAGAACTAGAAGTGCGCCGACTTTACCGGCGATTTTGTGGAGCTTGTGGCTTGGCTTTTGGATTTTTGATTTATGTGCGCTAAAAACTTTAAATTGTGTGCGGTGCTTTTGGCTCTGCAGTTATCATTTTGCCAAGGCATATAAAATCGGTAAAGTTTTATTAACAAGTTACGCCCGGTACGCAGTGGCCCAGACAAAGAACCAGACGGCGAACAATTGTGTGTGTGTGTGTGTGTTCGAGTTTGTGCAATGACAATGGACATTGAAAATATGGTCATAGCCATGCATGCATTTTGCCAAAACTGCCCAAAACTATGCAATAGACTATCTCCATAGTTCTGCTGGACAATGCGAATTGTTATTTTTGTTTTTTACTAACAAAAATATTGCAAATTTTTATAAGCTACAAACATGCAATGGTCAAAACAAGCATATACATTTTATTCCATTCGATGCATATATATTTTCAAATCATTTAATACGCTTTTATATTCATTTGTCATTGTGTATGCATTTCATTATGTGTTTAGTTTACCGTTGATCACTTACGTATACATTGGCGCATTGGCGTGTTTTTGGCCTGTTTTATTTGGTTTGCTGTTGATGCTTTCACAAAAACGACCATCAAATTTGTCAGCTCCCACACACACATACACATAGCTTGTGTGTGTGTTAGTTGATTGAAACACAGCGAAAAACACATTGCTAAAGCGTATTTATTTACGTACGCTTTGGAATCCGGCTGTGTTTTAGTGACACAATTGATTGGAAAAACAAAAACATTACTCGAATATCGACTATATATAGATATCTGTTAGTTGGGCTGCATAGCTAAACAGACATGTTTCAGTTGAGCTTATTGTCATATCCAATTGATACAAGGGTTTGGCCAGCATCAGAACAAAGAAATTCCACAAACTGGTATAGTTTCAAAGCTTAGTTTGTTATTGTATTAAATAAAACTAGAATTATTTAATTAAAATACAACAATACTCCAGTACTACTAAAACTAATAATCTTAAACTTCAGCATTTTGTAGAAAATTTCAACACTTATCCTGAGTTTCAGCTGTTCCTGTTCCTTGCATTGTCTATAAACAATTGATGATGCTCAGGTAGCAGCAGAGCTAAAGGCCAAAAGAATCAATTTGATTCGATTAAAGTTTAAGCATTGGGCAACACACACACACACACAGCCATGCACACCATCAGATCAAACAATTTATTTTCACATGCTTGGGTGCCTTAGAAACAATAATAAGGAAACAATCAGCAAACAACAGCCAATAACAAATGGCGTAAAAATGCAATACAATTCGATTTATTTGCTATTTGGAGTTTTCAAGGTTAACGTTAGCTTAAAAGCTTTACCCTGTTAGTATGTGTGTTGGTTTTTGGTGTTTACTATATGTGTTGGATAATAAATATTTAGGCATATATCTTTGGGGTAAACCCTTAACGCGACTCGAAAGAGAATTTCTGAACAACTAACCTTAACATATTGATATTCTCGATTCCATTTAACAAATAAAATTTATTTTTTATAAAATGAAACAATTATATTGTTTCCATTTCCCATTACCTTCCCTAATAAAGATGAATGTTTTAATTCACACAATTTTATTCACAGCAGCAAAACACGAAATACCACAACAAAAAGTGAAAGAATCTAAATTCAAGAAAGAACAATTTGTTCGTTTGCATGCCAAACTTTAAATACTCTTACTTACACAACTGAGTTGGCAATGTTCTTAGTGTTGATAGAATTAGAAGTCAATGATAAAAGTGTCTAAATTTATTCGTTGTAATCATGGATATATGTATTAATTGAAACATATAAGGGTGCCTTATTATGTTCGTTTCTACCATTGAGAGTATTAAAAAAAAAAAGACACGTATTGGTTAAAAATTGACGAATGGCCAAAGGATACGTAACGATATTAAAGCGTGTTAAAAGACAAAAGCCCCATGGCGTATACGTTTTTTTCTAACTGAATGTGTGTTTGTATGGATATTTGCATGAGCGTAGGAGTTGAAAGAAGAGCGTGCTACTTGGAAATGAAACACAAATACAACCGACATGGTAATAAATATCCATATAAGCCACTTCAAAGTGAAAAGCAATAAGCTAAACTACTACAGCAACTTTTCGCTTTTCGCTTTAAAGGGAGCGAGAAGGATAGCGAGAGCGGGCCCATTCATGGTAGCGGCAAACTGTCGGTAACTACAACACAACACATTCATGGCAAAATTGTTTGGTATGCATACCAATTCCAATACTATACCAATGCCACTACAACTACCACTACCTCCACCACTGCCAATAGCTATAGCTGTAGCAATGGCAATACCATGACCAATATCAATACACTTCCCCTTACCTACAGCAACAGCAACAGCAACAGAAACAGACGCAAAAACAGAAACCGAAACAGAAACAGTTACAGCAACAGTATGGCACATACACATACACTTACACAAAGCCAAAGGCAACGAGCGAAAGTGCTAAATTCGATGATTTTGCGCTTGTGTGCGAGCGGGAAAAACCAAGCAAAGTGTTGCTCGTAACCCGAACCAATATCAGCTTCGGTTGCGACGCTTGTCAAGTGAAAGTTGTAATGAATAGCACTACTATACACTCAAACCGTTCCATGATGATTGTCAAGATTTAGTTGCTTATGATGATGTACTTTTCTCCTTATGCTGATATGCTTACCGTTGATTACCAATTGATGCCGAGTGTCTGCCTTGTATGCGAGCATCAATTGTGTTTTTGGCGCGAATTTCTCATTGTTGACTGTTGTGCATAGCGCCACTTAGCGTCGAGTGGCGGTACTATGGCACTACTATTGATGAACAAAAACCGATGCAATTACGAGAACACACACACACAACAGTTACAATGTTACAGCGTACAAAATGGCAGCTAATGTTCGCGGCTCGAGATCGACGCTGCTGATTTGGCTAAACAATAAATAAATACATGTATACCGCATTATACGGACACACAGCTGGTACATGTGTAGGTGCGAGTGTGTGTGTCTGAGAGTTGTGCAAAAGTGAAAAACTGAAGAGTGTGGAGTTGGCAATTTGAATATAGTTTAAGTAAACAGCACGTGTGTTGTGCACGCTATCGCCTTTAACACACAGAGAGAGAGAGAGAGAGAGACGTAACCGTATGTAAATATGTACCTGGTCAGTTGACTGTGGATAGCGTAACGTAACGGTACGTAATGTAGCGTAGCATGACGTAGCATGTCGTGGCTGAGTGGAGCCTTTCGATTTTCAAATTTCAGCCACTTAACGCCAGTCGTTAAGCGAACGTCAAGGAAACCAAAGCTAAATACGCGACAAACTCTCCACTAAGAAGCCGGACAGAAACAAAATACAAAAGCGCACACTCATCATAAAGTTAAAGTTGCCTTAAGTTCGCGCGTCTCGCGTTTAACAAATGTGATCCAGACAAGTTAGGACTGCTAGGCAGCATCCGGTGTTGCATAATCGCGAACTGCCTTGAACCGCAGTGGCACAGCGGCTGTCAAGGCCTCGGCAAACAATCAAATAATTTTCAAGTGCCATTTAATAAAAGTGCTTTCAATTAGCACACTTCAAAACGCACACGGCAAACGCAACAAAACATTTAAAACTAGACTGCTTACTGTACTGTACTGTGGTACTGTAGTACTAGAGAGCTAGAGCGAGAAAACTACGTTTATTTATTATTAACTTAATGCTGCTTTTGATGCTGATGCCGCTGCTGCTGCTGCTACTGCTGTTGCTGCTGTTGTTGTTATTGTAATAAAAGAAAAAGAATAAAAACTGCAACTGCAAGTGAATTAAAAGCAAAAAGCCAACTAAAGTGTGCAAACAGCCGCACCCACAGGGCTCAACAAACGCCCAACTCACAGAACTCACAGAACTCTCAGCTCATACAACAGCACAACCAAAACCAACTCATCAACGGGCAGAGAAAAACTTTCGCTTAAATGTACATCGACGAGGATAGCGAGGAAAGTTCGCCCTTTGTGATGCTCACATCGCCGACCAAGTCTTGGGTCAGTGTTCAGTGTGAACAATGAGGCTACTCACTCACACACTTAACCAATTCACCCGCACCACCCCACCCAACACCCCACTCGACCAACCACCCGACACACGTCTCTTAATTTCACATTTTTTTTCCGCTGCCATTTGACGTATAAACAGTAGAGCTCGAAAAAAAAAATACATACATATATATATATATATATATATATAAAAGAAGTTGGCAAAAAGTTTAAATGACTTTTGTTGTTTTTCTAAGTGTTTTTTAATGGTCTACGTGTGCAGGCTGTGCGGCAGAGTTTTTGCTGTTGTTGTTTTTGTCGTTTTTATTTTGTCCTGTTTGGTTTGACGTATCGTATGCGCATTTTTAAATATATATTTCACTTGAAGTTGTGTGAACAAACCAATGAGAACATATACATACATAAGCTGCTTCAGTTCTCGGTTACAGAAAGGAATTTGAAATTTTGCAAATTCCTTGCATTTAAAGTTTGGATTAAGTGGAGGGAACACTTGCCTGCAAAATGCCTTAACATTAAGGGTGTGTCCCAAATGGTTAGGAATCCAAATTTATATTTTTAATTTAACTATAGTTTGATCAACATAAAAGAAATAAAATGTTGACACAACTGAGAGTAAGAGATAGCGAGAGAGAGAGGGGGACAATTAAAGGCGATGACGCCATTCTTGCCATTTTTCGGGCTACACAAACTATGCCTGGCATTGGCTCGACAGCATCACACCCAACACGAGCAAAGTGTGTTGATTTATCAGCCAAAGTACTGCCAAAAGTGGCTTGACTTCATAGGCACTAGCGCGCGTGTATTTGTTTTGCAAAATATTTGTCTAACGATGTTCTTGTTTATGGCAATAAAATTCAATATCCTTGAGCAATAACAATCACAGTCATAAGTGCTTAGTTCTAGAGCGCTTGGATGGGTGGCCAATGTATAGCTGCAATTGAGATTGGGAAAGCGTTACCCCCTCTCCCTTGCTCTATTTGCTGTTTGCTGTTTGCTGTAGAATGTTTAGCTTCTTGTCGATTGCTTCAATGAATTTTATGCGAGGCTGCACCTCAAACGAAAAGCTTTGAAGCTGCTCTCTCTTTCACTTTGGCTCGCACAAGTTGTTCAAAGTTTAATTGAGCGCATAATTTAAGCTTTTGGTAAACTGTTATTTGCTAAGTAACCTAGCCATAAGTGCGCTAGTTAACCATGTTATTTACCACATTGAATACAGTACAGAGTGACAACCTATCGAATACCCTTTTAAGTAAAAGCAGTATACATATGTAGTTGCAGATAGCATTTATGTGCTCACGTAGCAAAAGCTGTAATTTTACCTTTTTGCACAACAATCGAAAAATAAAATAAAATCAAACTCCCAAATGAAAACACAGCCCAATTTTACACATAAAGGCAACGCAGACTTTCTCTTTCCGATACTTTAGCTTTTTGTTGGATTTCAATTAAAAACCTTGATTTTGCACATGCTGTGAACAAACAGTATATATATAAATATATGGAGTTTTTTTTTTTTGTGTATTGTTTTTTAGTATTATATGTATATGGCAACTGTGCAGGATTTGTTATGTAATTGGGGTCAGCTCAGTTGGTTGACGCTGTCAGAAAAGCGATGTACGAATGTTTGTTGAGAAATTGTGTTTAAAATGAGTTTGCATTAATTTCAATTTGAGTTTTTGTTTCCTTGAGCTCCTGCGGCATTTAAAGTATATTTTTTTTCTCTCTTCTTATTATTATTTTGTTTTTTGTATATGCTTTGACAAAATGATTGTGTATGACATGCTTTTGGCGCCTCACAGGAATCAAAATTGAATTTTTACCCTCAAAAACCATGCCTAGCATAACAAAAACAAACAAAACAAAATCAAAAAAACGAACCGAACTGATTTAAATAAAAACAATTTAGTTTTAGTCAGTGAATCTGTTGAATCGCTCTGAGCTAAACTCTGATACGTAAATCACATTTATTCAATTGACTTTGACCGTGCTCAACAAAATTGATTCGTTTAGCTATGCCTTTGCACAAATAATAATGCTAATAGCGTTTCTAAAATGTTTTTGCTTTACTGCTTTAACACAACAAGTAAGAAGGCTCGACTAGATGATACTCTGAATGCTAGAATTACTTATAATGCGCTAACAAACTACAAATTGCAATATATTTGGGGTTTCCTAGCCGATTTCTATGAAAATTGTAGAGTTTTTTATTATTTTAGTTTAAAAAACTTTCCACATTAGAATTATCTTAAAAACCTTTTTTCCTATTGAGCTAGAACAGAATGTGTTTTTAATTTAAAGTCTCTAGCTTTAAGAGTCTCTGGGTTCGAGTCCGCTGTTAATACTGATCAAGAATATACATAGTTTATATGGTCGGAGCTGCTTTCTTCCGTCTGTTACATACCTTCGCTAGATTTATGTTATACTATTTGGTTCCCTTAGTTACTTTGAATTATCAAGCATTTCTATTCATAATAATTTTCATCTCTATCTAGACTACAGGAATATTTTACTTAAAAACTGAACGACTTAATTGCATAGAAACACAAAGTTTAAATACATCGCGTCGTCTGCATAAATATGCATTGATGCCAATGGCATAGGAACAGGCTGCAGACTAATTAAGCCATTAAATTGGTTGAAACAAAAGAAAGCTTACGTAGCGTAGTACACGGAAAAGATAAAATAACGCAAAACGGAAAATTAAATTTACGATGCTCGAAAGTAGTCGGAACAGGCTTTCAGGTCTGCAATGATTGTCCGCGAATCGTAGTATGCCATGACCATGAGGCTGATGGTGCTGCGTACCGCAAAACAATTTCATTAATTCCAGATTTGCGAGCATTTTTTGCACAAAAGACGCCGTACTAACGATGCGGCCAACAACGACATACATACCGATATACATATACATATATATATACGTATAGGCAGACTTTTTGAAAATTCACGTATTTCACTATTTGTTTATTTCTCTGTCTCTCTCTCTCTCTCTCTCTCTCTCTCGTTGTGCAGCCCGCCAGCTACGGTAAAAAGAACGGCATGTGGTACGCTTCGCCCGGAAATCAGGGCTGGGGCTCCAAGCCTGCCAGCCGAAAGCCTTCAATAATGGAAGCGGATTTGGGCACATTATCGACCACATCGGGCTCGATAAAACGCAGTGCTGGCCGGGTGATACGCATCATCAATAATTTGGATCATTCCGTGCAGGTGAGTGCCAAGCCGAGCCAAGTCCGGCCCAGACGCAAAGTCTCTCATAACTATACACACACACACACGCACACACACATCAACAAAAAACAACAGCAATTATTTATTGTTGCCATGAATTTAAAACAAATTTTTAAAAAATTCTTTCTCCTTTGTTGATGTTTACTTGAATTGAATTTTCAATTGTCGCCGAATTAATTGCTTCAATTACTTTTTATATAGCTTTTGACTTATTGAAAAACAAAAACAAAAAAAAAAAAACAGATAGCATTCACATTAAATTGGCAAAAGGTGTCAAATGTCATCGATATTCAAATGAAGGTAAACTCGGTAAAATACTCTCGAAAATTTGCATATTTTCGCTCGGCAAACATAACTTTGCTATTTTTCGCGAAAACTAAAATCGAAACAACAGCATCAAAAACAACACAAAAAAAAATATAAAAAATAATATTGTTGAGTATTCAACAGCAAAATTGTGCAAATATGCCAATATGTATATGTATTTGTACATACGTATGTATGTATATATGTACATTTATGTATATGCCACATGCACCGCAATATGTATGCCACAAGGTGGTCACCTGGACGCAAAACTCAAATGTATTTTTAACAAATTCGCTTTTTGAACTTGGATTGTTTGTGTTTTAAATATTAAATTTGATAAATGCATTGCGCTTCGTAATTTTCATTGCCCTAAGCATACGAACAAACGAACCGGCTGTGTAATTTGCATATTTACCTATCTGACTGTGTGTGTGTGTGTGTGTATTTAATGGTCAGTCATTTATTTATATACATACATATATATTTTATGCATCATTGAATTGCTCTTGCTCTATTTGTTCTTATAGCTCTCAGCTGACAGTTATACCCACGCAAAAATAATAGTTATGCATTTATTGTATCTGCCATTAAACATGGCCAATAAAGCTGTGATTTTTTTTTTTGCTTGAGTGTTTTGAATATTTGTTTGTCATGCTGTAATAAGTTTTATTCAAATAACCGCACAATTATTTTAAAACGCTGTTTAAATACAATCTTCTGCCCACATAATAGTTGTATCTCAATTGAAGCTATCAGCAAAAGGTTTTCTCGTTGCGGAGTGCAAAGGTCAATAGCTGCATTTTACTTTGACATTCAAATGTGCTGTGGGCGTACAAAGCACAGCAACACACACACACACACACTCAAGCATAGCGCAATTAACCTTTGCCTACTTTTTTGTTTGCTTCGTACGTATGCCGAAAAAGAAAAAAAATCATCATATGAAAAATCAATTGTCTGCAATTTGTATTTTATTGTGTATGCATGCGATGGCGATTTTGATGCCAGCAGCAGAAGCAAATTGAAGCCACGGCCAATTTGGCTATTTCCGCTGACATACAAAAAAGGGCAGACCGCCTCCCAGTAGTTGCAATAGCAAAACGTGTAGATTCTGTCGAAGTTTTCGTTTCACGTTTCTACCTTCAGTTAGCCTTACTGCAGGCTAACTCTTTGCCATGTCTATAATCGAAATTGCCCAAAATATGAATTGACATGCGACTACTTTTACTTTCGACTTGTTTGGCAAGGGTGTGCGTACACTGACACAAAACATATACAAAAAATGCAATTAACTTGGCTATATGAACAAATTTCTTATCAATAAGCTTGCTTTACAAAATGTCGAAATTAAATTGTTTTAAACGTGTTTGGTTTGAAACTTAATTTATTCTTGCCATTACAAGTAATAATACTTTCCTCTGTGTATAGGTCTTGGTGTTGTTGTTGTTGTTAGTATCGGTTTCAGCTCCGTTGCCGTGGCAGTAATAATGTTTTATGGTAATTTTGCTAAGTGCAAGTCAATTTTTTTTTTAGCACTTTTTCGCCTCTCCGCCCGAGGCGCGTGATGTTTTATGAATAAAAATACGTAACGTAACATTGTGGGCGTTGAGCGTATCGTACGTATACAGTATATAAGGGCAAACCCTAAATCAGTTTTACATTACATTATAATGGACGCCGCTTGAGTCCGTTGAGCGTTTTGTCCAGCTTAGTTAGCTATGCATCTTTTTCGCCAAGGCCATTTGTCGAGGTCAGACAGTCAAACCATGGCTATGACTCAGCTAGCCAACAAAAGCACGTGCTCAGCCAGGAATATCTAAGGCGTAACTGAAACGTAACTGAATCGAATTCGAAGCAAATCTAAACTCATTCATAAAAGATTGCGGATCACGCAACAAGCGTTGAGTTCTAGCTGATGTGGGTGTTGCAAAATGTAAAACAAAACCGTCAGCCAATAACCACAGATTCGACCAGTTGCCACTCGCCCCTTTTGCAAGTCAGAGAGACGCCACACACACACACACACACACACACATGCAGTTTGAAGTTTGCAATGCAAATTTCCTTAACAACCAGCGGCAACAACAATGGCAAAAGGAAATTGTAGTACTTTGTAGTGCAGATGCTTGTATTCTCTTTCTCCCTAGCCCACTTGGAGGGAACGCTGCACGCGCTCGATGGCCAACCAAGGCCAAGGACATGTCTCGACGCAAGGAAGTTTGCCAAAAATGTTTTGCAGACCAGCAGCGCATACGAACATTGCGAGAATACGAATACAATATTCTACGTTACACACACGTTTAAGTGTGTGTGTAAGAAGCTGCTCTGCACTGCGGCTGTATTTGTTTGCCTTCCCCCTTGTCGGGGTTTGCCATTGTGCGTATACCCTAATCCGGACACCCCTCTCTTCTTCCTTTAGCCATGGCTTTGGTAATGCAATTGAAAGCCACAATAAATGGCTGTGCATAATGGCGTGCTACTCAATGTTGGCGGTTCGTAAATATCTATATATGTATATATATAAATGTGTGTATATGTATGCATTTGTAGTTTCGATTGCCGGTTGTTGGTTTCTGGTTGCTGCTGCTGTTGCTGTTGCTGCTAAATAATATTTGGCAACCTAAAGTACCACGGGCAACGTGCCGCATTGCATTTTGATTCTTTCAACTTTTTGGCTGTTGTGTGTGTGTGTGTGAGTGTGTGTGTTTGCGAAAGTTTCGTGCTGACGTATGATCAACTTTACTTTTCATTTATTATGTTTGCACACACACACACACACACACACACACACACGCAAACTCATACGTAAATACGTACACATTAAAAAATAAAAAGTGTATTGCAGTGCAAAACTGGTTCAGTTTTCCATATGCACATGTCCGGATTTCCGCAGGCGTATTGAACAGTCAACAAAGACAGGCCAACAACAATGGCAGCAGGCAGCAGGCAGCAGGCAGGACACAGCACAGCACAGCACCTGACGTCCACATACTCGTACTCTTGCACATAAGAACGTTAAATGACGGCAAACATAAAAAGCGCTGAGCACTGAAAATGGCACAGAAAAAACCAAAAACAAACCCAACAAGACAAAAAAATTAAAAAAAAAATTAAACCAGGGGCAGAAAGAGTTAAGCCACAGCAAGTTGAAAATGCGCTGCAAAATATGGTATTTTAATCTAACGCCTCTTCGGAGGCGTTTATTATTTTAGTTTTAGTTTATTGTTTCGGGCATCGGAAGTTTTGAGCTAGTTTAAACTTAAATAAAATGATAATTTAGAAATAAACATGCATTAAACTTAAAGTTAGCCCAGCTTATCTGAAGTGCAATTTAATCCTTCAAGTTCCGAAACATTTTTATACTCATTACTTATTTATATGCATATGGCATACACATATGTGAAGCTGTTTTTGTTGCTTTCTTGGCATTTAAAAAAAGCCTTTGTTTTAGCAGATATTTTTGTATTTTATTGAAAATTCTCTTGGTACACATCAGTTGAACACTCTGAAGATGTACAAGGTATTTATAAAAAATGCAGCATGTTTTTGACGTCACCAAAGTAAAATCAAGCATGTGAGTTGCAGCGCTCAAGTCCGTTCCATTCCATTGCGTTCCGTCTGTGAGTGATTGTGGGGGGGAATGGTAGATTGGACAAAAGTATTCATCGTGCACAATCGACTTCTTAAATAAAAAGCGTTAAAATCGTCGTTCTTACAGCTGTTGCACACACACCCTCCCACCCACACACACACACACATTCACATATCGTTTGCATGTGTTTGAGGGGAGTTGAAGAAGAAGAATGGAAAAATACGTTGCAGCTTCTGCTTCCTTCCTTCTTTTCCGGCAGCTATTTGCTGTCAACCTTGCGTTTTAACATCTCTCCGTCCACACACACACACACACACACACACACACACCCACACACCCATTCACAACAAAATTGCACGTAATTGGCTTAACAAATACCGTTTGTTTGGGGTCACGTGATTGGAACTGGGGAAACGTAATGTAATTATTTGCACACATAATTATATTTGTTTGTTCTTGCTGCATTCACAAACCAACATACATAAGTACATATATACGCAATGCTCTCTCTTGAGTGCACCTGCGCGACTTACCTTACCATTAAATCCATGTAAATTCCAAGCTTACACTCCACACACACTTACACTTACACTTACATATACACCCATACCACATAGGCTCCTTTAATAAGTGGCATTCATGCATAATTTGTGTACAGCTTGCAAGCTCATGAGCTCTATACACACACACTAACACACACACACGCACACAATACAATAGATAATAGATGCAGACTTTGCTTTGGCATTACCGAATGCATTACACTTAAATGTCCATTCAAATACATCAAGCAGCTCATCACTAAAGAGTGTGTGGGTGTGTGTGGGGAGCCTACGGTGGCTGTATGGATACTTCAGGTGTTTCAATTTGATAAGCAATCAGTAAATCGTGATTGATAGCGAATTGCAGCATTGGTATAGCCATTCTGACCCACTCTAACGACCATTAAAGCCAGCTGGCCTAAATGCTGCTGCTGCAATAAAAAAAAAAACGGCATCTAAATCAAATTGATGGCAGTTAAAGTTGAGAGAGAGGGAGAGAGAGAGAGAAAGATAAACAAGAAACTGCATAATAGTTGAAATAGATGGAGTTAAGCAAGGAATTCATAGCAAAACAATAATTATAAATTAAAATTACAGAAATTTTTGATGCATATTTGCAAGAGTTTTGCAACAACGTCGAAACTTTTTAAGTTTCACAATAATTATTTTACGCAAAAGTTCTTAAATTGAAAGTTGAAAAGTTATGCCAGCGAGCAGGAGTTGTGAAAAGGTTTGGCGAAATGTAAAACTGCGACCAGTTTTGTAATCAGTCTAAGCAAAATTAAGCATCAGACAGCCAAGAGTTCACCACTCAACAAGGATATAAAACCATTAGACCATTAGACGCCTTTGCCTTTGCCTTTGCCTTTGCTCTTGCCGTTGCTTTTGCTTTTGCTCTTGCCGTTGGCTCAAACGAAAGCCAAACTAAATACGTAAATTAGATTCAATTCATGGCAAACGGCTAAAGTTTGCCCAACGCTGTCCGCAATTGTCGCCAGTGCAGATAAACTTTATGCCAGATGCTTTAATAGTATGTTTGTTTTTTTCGTTCTTGTTCTTGTTGGTGAATGCAGGAGAGTTCCACTCTGGTGCAGCAAGTGGATGCGCGTGAATAGCAGTTATCAAGGCCTAAAGGTCATTAAAACTCAAGATGCACACTTGACACAAGGCACAGCAAAAGCAGAAAAGCTACAGCTAAGCAGCCAAGTCTGGTCGGCAACAACAAATGCAACAGTGCGTATACGTATTTATGTGTCTGTTTGCAGTGTGTGTGTGTGCAGTAGGATGTGGCGTGTACATCCAATTATGAGCGCAAAGCTTAAGTGCAACAGCAACAATAAGAATAGCTGCGAGTAGCGAGAGAGACAGAGAGAGAGAGAGAGAGAGAAGAACAAGTTAAAGTAGTTGGCAAACAATGCTACTAGAACCGACTGCTGCAATAGCCCAACGACCCCTGGCAACTACAAATAATGCTATTAAGCAGGGAAATAAAAATTCAAAAGTGGGTCACAGCCTCGGTTTATGTGGAGCAAAACCATAAGAAGCACATGAGCCTTCTGTTGCCTTCAACAAACAAACAAACATAAATATATATTTATATATATATATATATATATATATGAATATGAAAAACTATAAACATATATATGAGCATGTAATTATAAATATTTGTTGTAGTTTTTGGTTACAAACTTGAAGTGTCATGGCCGGAGCAGGGCGGAAGTTGCGTGTCACGGCTAAATTCTTGTCGCAGGGCTCAAGTGTTGAAAAGTCAACGTGCGCATTCAATGGCTGTATGCGTATACTTTATATTTTTCCAAAGCACAATAATTCATATTTTTATGGCTACGACTAATTACACACCCATAAATCCAATCTGGCCCTCTGGCACTTTACCTCACCTATCATAATGAAACCCGTAATTTGCCTATACTATATACTACTTATATACTCATCTATATAAATGTGTATATAAATTTATATGTTTCTTTTTCCTTGCAAGTGTCGCGTTTTGTTAAACTTACGCACCTCGCAGCCATTCGAGGAAGTGCTCGAGGATTTGGGTCAAGTGCTGAAAATTAATGGCGCCAAGAAAATGTACACAGGTACAGGCCAGGAGGTGAGCGCAATATAACCCCTATAACCCCTTTTGGCATCATAACTTGATTAACATAAAAAAAAACCTTACTAAATATCACAAATTTGCAACATGCTTCATGCTTCTTGAACAGGTACGCAGCTTTTCGCAGCTACGCAATGAGTTTGCTGATGTGGACACATTTTATTTGGCAACGGGCACTGCATTGATTGCTGGCTCACCCATAAGACGCTCTCGCTCGCGTCCATCGGTGGTGGCCGCTGCTCCCATTCTGCCCACGGAGGAGCTGCCCAAGGTGCCATTGCGTGGCACAAGACCGCGCAGCAAGAGTCGACCGCGTATACTCTATGCACCCGAGAGTGAGATACTTCGACCGAATGGTGAATACACTATGCTGGACATTATGAAGGAGGAGCCCACCAAAGTCACCATACGTGGCTTGAGACGCACCTTCTATCCACCGGTTCATCATGCACCGGCAGAGAATTCGCCGCCAGACAAGAAACTTCAATTACAGTGGGTGTAAGTATACCCTAACTTTATTGTTTTAACTTCGTTATGTAATATGATCACTTTAATATTAGCCATGGCTATCGAGGCATCGATGCACGCCGCAACTTGTGGGTGCTGCCAACGGGTGAGCTGCTCTACTATGTGGCAGCTGTGGCAGTCTTATTTGATCGTGATGAGGATGCACAGCGTCATTATATTGGACATACGGAGGATATTATGTGGCAAGTGTCTCATATTGTTTGCCATATTATAAGTGAGAAGCTAATTAACCAATACACACAAACAGCATGGATGTACATCCCTCGCGAGAGTTGGTTGCCTCGGGTCAGAAGGCTGGACGAGATCGCAAATCGCAGGCACATGTTCGCATTTGGAGCACAGAATCATTGCAGACGCTCTACGTCTTTGGCATGGGCGAGTTGGACACTGGGGTAACAGCCGTTGCTTTCTCCCAACTGGTAATGCAATCCTCTTAGCTTATGTCTAACTGTATTTAAACTAATTTTCATCTCAGAATGGCGGCAGTTATATTCTTGCTGTCGACAGCGGACGTGAAAGCATTTTGTCCGTCTGGCAATGGCAATGGGGCCATCTGCTTGGTAAAGTGGCTGTAAGTTAACCGCCTTTATGGATATAATTATTAAAGCTATCGTCCATTTAATCTTTGGTATATGCATTTGCAGACCCTGCAGGAGGGCTTGTCTGGTGCGGCGTTCCATCCGCTGGATGATAATCTAATCATCACCCATGGTCGCGGCCATTTAGCGTTCTGGCATCGTCGCAAGGATGGCTTCTTTGAGCGCACAGATATTGTCAAACAGCCGTCGCGTTCTCACGTCACCAGCGTACAGTTTGAGCCGGATGGCGATGTGATTACCGCCGACTCTGACGGCTTTATCACCATTTACTCTGTGGACTCGGATGGCGCATATTTTGTGCGCACAGAGTTCGAGGCCCACAACAAGGGCATCGGTTGCCTGATTATGTTGGGCGAGGGCACGCTGCTGTCGGGCGGTGAGAAGGATCGTAAAATTGCTGCCTGGGACTCGCTGCAAAATTATAAAAAAATTGCGGACACAAAGGTAATGCATTCATTGTCTGCGTGTAATTATCTTTACGAATAGTATAGTATGTGCCTTAATCGCAGCTTCCTGAGGCGGCCGGCGGTGTAAGGACCATCTATCCACAGAGACCGGGCCGCAACGATGGAAACATCTATGTGGGCACGACGCGTAACAACATCTTGGAGGGCTCACTGCAGCGCCGCTTCACCCAAGTCGTCTTCGGACATGGCCGACAGCTGTGGGGACTGGCCGCCCATCCCGAGGATGAGCTATATGCGACGGCTGGGCATGACAAGCATGTCGCACTCTGGCGCAAAAACAAACTCATTTGGACCATACAAACGGGCTACGAGTGCGTGGCATTGGCCTTCCATCCGTTTGGCACGGCTTTAGCTGCTGGCAGCACCGAGGGCCACTTGCTGGTCATCAACTGTGACAACGGAGCGGTGATGTTGACGCTGCGTGTTTGCGGATCCCCTTTGAACTGTGTGTCCTACAATCAGGGTGAGCGCATGCAGATGCAATTTATTCTATTTTTTATAAGCACACACACACACACCGACACACACACGAAGGTATATGCATATGCGATAAAAATTTACATAGTCGTCACGTTTTATCCTTATACTTTACCATTCTATTCTAAGAAACTTAAAAATTTCCACAAAGACAAAGTCAAGCTGAATCTTAGTAAAACTTGCTTTTAAAGCTTAGTTAAGTTATGCAAAAGGTTTAAGCGAATTGATTAAATATTTTTCCAAGTGTATACGCTCACATGCAAAATTCTTACTCGTTCGTTCTCTATGCCAACAGTCGGCGACATGATTGCCATGGGCTCGCAAAACGGAAGCATTTATCTATTCCGTGTCTCGCGCGATGGATTCTCGTACAAGAAGGTTAACAAGATACGCGGCTCACAGCCATTAACGCATCTGGATTGGAGCATGGATGGCAACTTTGTGCAGACCGTGACCATTGACTTTGACCTGTTGTTCTGGGATGCAAAATCATTGTCGCCCGAGCGTAGTCCCATTGCCATGAAGGACGTCAAGTGGTTGACCAACAATTGTACGGTGGGCTTTTTGGTGGCTGGACAGTGGAGTAATCGTTACTACAGCAGCACCAATACCATCATAGCCACCTGTAGTCGTTCGGCGGCACATGATATGCTGGCATCTGGTGACGCCGAGGGCTATCTACGTTTGTTTAGGTTAGTCAATGTTAAGTTAAAAGTTAAACACTTGATAATACTCTGCTCACTCTTAGGTATCCTTGCATCTCGCCGCGTGCGGAGTTCCACGAGTCCAAGGTATACTCGGGCATGTTGGCCTGTGTAAGGTTTTTGTGCGGCGATCATACGCTGATCACTGTGGGTGGCACAGACGCTTCGCTCATGGTGTGGGATATTGTTGAGGAATAGCTGAAATGGCCACCGTGGCGCCCTGCTGCACAATACGATACGCGATATCAGGATTATTGGCAAAGACGCAGAATATCGCAGGTATCTTCAACGGTACTGGATAGCGACTCTGTCGATTATCAATAGTCGATTAACAGATTAATCGATTACTCGCGTTGTGCAGCCTCGCTTGCATTAGAACAACACACAAGAACAATTGGCCAGCATAACCATTGGTATGAAATACTTATTATATTAGATAAATGCACAATTGATTGATAAACTTAGCAACATACATACGTACATATGTATGTTAACAAAAGCAAACAAAATTTACGTTTTCCAAAAATACATACATACATATTCAAACCAAATTATACATAAACAAGTTTATAAGAATATGTGTGTTCTCCTCTGCGCAGTTTCTTTGCCCAAAAAAAAACAAAAACTTGGCTTCCATTCCAAACCAAATCTTCCGTTAATGCTGCCTTCTGCATTGGTCCCTTGTTTATACATACACACATACATACATGTCTAATATGTTGAAAACAATAAACAGACTTAAATGCCACTGGTGGAAACTGTAACTATACAATACGAATGTATTTACAAAACAAAACATAATCTGAAAACTAAAGCTCTTATACAGACAACTTACATACAATACACACATACATCCGTATGTTTGATTGTAAGTACTTAATAATCATCTTCCAATTGCGCTCTCATTGTTGTCACAACTTTTTTCAAGAAACGCGTTAAGCGACAGGAACTTGGACACCTCCCACACAACACAATAAAAACACACACACAAACACTGACACTAAGTGCACTTAAACATATATTTGAATGTGAAGTATTACACTTATATAATATTTATATTCAATATATGTGTATTGTTAATGCAATTTTTAATATAAGCGTTGAAATAAATAAACCGTTTTAACAAAACAATTGGTGTGTCCGTTGAATAACATTCCCATACAACCCACAGTGTTTTAAACTTTAATATTGGCGGCAAAACTGTGCGCAAGTAATCGATTATTTTAGTGCCACAGCTGTCTTCAGCGATACTTTTAGAGTGTGACCAGCTGCACTTGAATTAAGGTTGGCAGCTCGTTTTGCAATTGGCGCAATTTTTCAAATGATGAAGCTAAAAACAATGTGAACAATAATAAAAAACAACACATAACAAATTTGTTGCTTGCTAGAGAATACTTTTATTCAGACAAACAAGCATGAAGACAATCTTAAACTAATGGAAGACAATGATCGGATACTTAAACTATGGTAAAGCTGAATTTATATGTACATAGTATTGCACCAGCCACGATATTGAGGGTATTCAAATAAAAAATAAGGCGGATCAGTCTTGATCTCTCGCTATCACAGAAGATATTTAAAGCTCAGTCACATCACAGGTTGCCCAAATTGGTTGCTGCTACCCAATTAGTGAAGCGCCATCGCCTTGGACTCAAGTTGTTCGTTCAGCCAATTTTGATGTTCCTCTTCCGACGAAAACGAAGTTCCGGCATCGAACTCATCCACTGCCATGTTTGCCGGTTTCGAGTGAGTAAAGATGCGTTTGACCGTCTTGAAGAGTTTTTTCAGGTTCACAACAGCACCCGTTAATGAACGCTTCTCGGAAAACTCAAGAGTATTTCCACGCTGAACGATTTCGCCAATCATGTTGAAAGATGTTTAAAGTATAGAAGTTGTTCTGCACGTTGCAAGAGCTGTTGTTAGAATGATGCCTCTCTGCGGCCAACTTTGGCCTTTTATACGATTTCTAGCCATCAACTTGCAACCACCAATTTTGAGTATTTCCAACCCCTCGTTTCGAGCTCCTAGCAGGTAGAGCCTTTTACCTGCTTCTTCATAACGGACCTGCCAGCAAATAACTAACTGATCACTTAACACACACATACATGTGTACATATGTACGTACGTAAGTACACACATTTCTATTTCTATGTTCAAATACAAATAACAAGGATAAATTGCTGTTGAGGCAAACCGATTAATAATTTTTAATGAGCTGTAACCGTTGTGAGATAAGTGCATTCGCATACTTAAGGGACATGCATAGATTTGTATAACACATGTAGATATGAATAATCTAAAATAGCTGAGATTAAGTTGTGTAGAGTACAAGTGGATGTTTAAAAGTACATATTATAATTAAATGTTTAAAGTCAAGCTAACAGTTGCAGCAGAGAATCTGAGATTTGAATGCTTTGAGACGACCTTTTACCAATCTCTATGAATGAAGACAGATTTTGGAAATAATAATAATTAACAACATAAAATGATATACGTATATACAATTTGTTAGATATGCATACATGCCTATTTCTAAGTGTTGGGTTTATTTTAGGATGGTATACGTTCATAAGTATAAGCAATTGTTTGCTTGTTGACTATAAACTAGGGCAACCTAACTAACTAACTGTAGCAGCTAGACTTGCAAACCTACGAACTTAAAAAATTTAAAGAACTTTACTTACAGTTGTGTATTACACCATAAGTAGTGCTTCAGAATATTTAGATATGTATAATTACTTAAACTTCTTTAGTAAATACATTTTTAAGATAACAACAAGAACAGTTTATAAAATATCTTTTTATCTAGCTCAACACGTACAACTGTTATATTGTTATCAAATTGCAACAATAATTAGTTCCTGACCAACTCGATAGCTCAAAAACTGAGAGACTCGTTTTCAAAAAAGCCAGACAGAAAGACATGGCTAAATCAACTAAACTTTCGATGAATATAATATTATGTACTTTATAGGGTCGGAGGTGGATTATGCTACATTCCATGCGTTTTAAAACAAAATAAATATTTGATACTGAATATAAATGATTTAACAATTGCGCTTTAATTGGTATACAAGCCCTAATAACTTGTCAAAATGTGAGTGGCAAGGTCATTATTTGATTGAACTTCAGGTTTAAGATATTGGTAAATAATCGTATAACAATACATTGGTAATATTAGGTACATTGATGATATAATTGGTATTATTAATAACAAGTATGGTAGTCCAATTCTTAGATATTATTGGTAGCAGTTAATGCACAGGCAAAGATACTTAAATTTATGGTATATTATTGGAAAAATAAAATACATAATGCCAAACAATTTCCTTACTACTTAATATACGCCTTGTAAGTAAATACATGCTATAAGAATTCAATATTATCCACTCTATATTTTGTTTAAATGCCTTTACAGTTTTGATGACAGCTAGCGCTTGATAAACTACGAATCATTTATTAATACTCATTCGTAAGTTTCACGCTTCTATTTACTCCCCTGCCAATGACAAACAATTCAAAGAAATCTACAAGTGGGTAGTGATATTGATATTGTGTTTAAATTGAGCTATTCAAGGTAGAAGGTCAATTAGAATAATCGTGAAAATTGCGATTTTCTCGGTAAATCGTTGCTAAAACGCGTAACCAACTCTAAAATCGATGTTTTGTGGCAAACTCTTGGTAACACGAGCGTTAAACTACAAAAAATCGTTCGAGTTGAACAGCTGAAACGAAATGGCTATTCACAATTGAATATCAACGATTTGGAACCAATTGATTTAACATAGCTTGATTTCTAAGAAATCAAATGTGTAAATGTCAAGCAAAAGGCATTGAGGCAAGTCTTACAAAAAACAAAACGAAAATACCTCAAGATAATTCATGTCCGAACAGGAATCGCCCACACAATGATGCTCAGCAATGCGACAACCGAGGAAAGTAGTGTTTAGCTCCTTTATGCTGCTCAGGTTACCATTGTGCAGAGCGTTTGAAAGGAGATGCCAATGCCAATGTCAATGCCAACTGGGATGTTTTGTTTCAGGTTCCAATTTGCAACGCATGAGCCCTACGTATTCTTAATTATGGCACAAAGATCACGTACCCTTAAAACGCAACACAATATGTTGTCTTGCTGGACGACTTTGTCGCCCGTGAAAGAGAAAATCAATTTGTTCCAAATGGGTGACGATGAATTACAGCAATCCGATATTGTTCTACGATGCCTTCGGGTCTGATCTTGCAGACTAACCATAGATAAAACTGTACAATGTTGAGCTGTAAACTCATGGTCAAAAACTCTATACGAGTGTTTGTACTGTGAAAATTTTAATTTGAACGCCTATCTTAAAATTTGTCATCCAATTCGAATAGAATCGTTTTAGCGTATAATTGATTTAAATACTTTCTTGACATTTCGCACACTTAACGACACTGCATGCATCTTAAATGTAATCGTTTCATTATCTTGAAGAGGTTAATCCAATTTCAAATCATACTGTTAAGTATCTTGTAATTTTTAGATTGCATTACAAGCATTTTTTTAGGTAGTTTAATGCTTTTGTTGTCTATATGATAGTACTTGATGTTTAATGAAAATTTAATGATAGTACTTGAAAGCTAATTTTGTGTATGTTAAAACCATCTGTAGCCTTTAAAATATTTTACTATAGATACGAATATAGCTTTA
This sequence comes from Scaptomyza caliginosa, assembly GCA_035044725.1. Classification (NCBI taxonomy): domain Eukaryota; kingdom Metazoa; phylum Arthropoda; class Insecta; order Diptera; family Drosophilidae; genus Scaptomyza; species Scaptomyza caliginosa. Next base: position 686,523 of record JAWNNR010001059.1, on the reverse strand, counting down.
TTCTGCATAACAAAATATTATCAATTTTTTATATGAAAAATTGTTATGTTACTTTCTGTCAAACTAAAAAGTATCGTTGCAAACGGTTAATGGTTCGTTTTAATCCCAAAGCTAAATAAGTAGGTATCTTAGTGTATGTTGAACTAAATATTTTACTCTATATATATTAAAGCTACCTTCATTAAAAAAAATGAAAGTTATAGATTATTTATTTGAGAAATGCATATTTTTCTTTCTGTTAAACTAAAAAGTATTGTTCCAAACGGTAGATGGTTTCTTTTAATCCCAAAGCTACTTACAATCTGATCCACTTTTCATTTCCATCTTTACTTAATTAATATAACCTTTATGCATTATCTCTTTATTAGTAAGAAATCAATGACTTGACATTAGAGTAGCGGAAAAATTGTAATTTCTTGGCCAAACACCTGGAACATTGGCAAATCAAACAAACGAAACGAAACAAGAAGCAAACAGATACTATGTGCAGATGAGCCATAATTGAATCCTAACCAAGTGTAACGAATCAATTTGAGAGTAAAACGCACACAAAATGAATCCTATTAGAAAACCAATCAAGCGTACCAAATGGCAACCAGCTGTGGACATTGGCACACTCGCACCAATAGGTAATTATATATCCAGATATGTGTGTTCGATACATCATATGTGTATTGGAATGTGCAAAGAATTTATCTGTAAAAGTGTTTGGTTGAGAAGCGTATAAAAGGGAAGGGATCCTAATGATCCTTTTTAAGTGATTTTGATTCATATCATTTTATTTATTTATTTTGTTTATTAATAATAACTTATAAGTCAAGATTTAGCTAGCGAAAACTCTATACTATTCTTAGATAACTGCTTATTGTTCTCAAGTAAACCAAATAAAACTGTTCAAATTGCTTAGGATCTATCAAGAAACGATTCTGGTGGTCCAAACTAAACTCCATTTGACGGCATTTTAAAGGCAAATCAAAGGACGAGTGTCTTGTTTTGCCCCGTTGAAAGCGGAGGTGCAACACGTATCCTTAAACGGAATGCACAAACTAAATCACTAAGGGCTGGCAAAAAGGGCGAGAAAGAGCGAGAAAGAGAGAGGAGGGAGGAAAACTGCTACTTTTCTCACAATGCACAGCGTATGAAAAGAGACACCTTCAAACTATTCTCTTGTCACTTCGTGTACGCCGACCTGGCATTATTTTCTGTCAAGCCGACGCATCCGTCACCTGGTGCGATTAGCAACTACAATGAGGGTCCTCGATACGGCAGCATCAAAGTGGAAAATTCATTTAGCTTGGTGGTCTTTGCCATGGTTTCTTTGATCTTTTGCACAAACTGCCGTTTGCCGTGCAGACACACACAAAAAAACAAAACGATGGGCACAAAAACAGCTATTGAATGGCCTATTTTTATTTTATAATTTATAATTGGCATCATACATCCTTTTCAAAACGCTTTCCACTACTGCTGATGAGCGCTTAGACTTTTGATAACAAGGATTAAAAGGGTGTTTAGAGCATATAATAAAAATATAATAAAGTGCATCTGAAGACCACAGGATATGCTTTAAGATATAGCCCCTTTTGTCTATGCAGTAAAATGATGGACTAAAAGATGTTGTGTATAATAGGTGAATATTTCTTTGTAACATATTGTAATTGAGTTTTTTGGTAATCAAGACATAATTATTTTCTATGTTAAATGATTAACATTATTATAGCAGAGTTTCTAGTGTTATTACCCAAGAGTAGTATCTTTTTATAGACAGTTTTAATCCCTTTTACAGACTGAGATACCATTGTCTCATCAGTGATATTTGCTATTGTGTGGGACATTGGTCTGCTGAAGAACTATAAAAAAAGTCTTAAAGGGGCCTTTAAGGTCACAGCGAATCTTTCTCCCACAACGATGAGACAATAACTTATTTACTATGAAAAATTAAAGAACAAGCTAAAGAAAAAGCTTGTCTGTGGCATATTTCCATAAATAAAGTAGATTAAAAAGTTTGTTTTCAAACCACAATGATATGTTTCGCGTAATAAGTAGTGCTACTATCATAATATCCTTTAAAAATGAAGTCATGTGTCATTTGTCTATCCATGAGCAATGTTTGTCATCATTGTGCTTGACCTGTTCGGTTTACTTTAATATACTTTTCTTTATAACCTCGGTACTACCTACAAATATAACAGTAATAGCGACAAAGCAAGAAATAAATCCAATCAACTCATTATGCTTAGGAAATAAATATGGGAAGTGTTAGACAATCTTACAAAACAATTAATCAAAAGCTTTTTGTCACAATATGTACTAATAATATCTCTTTCGAAACGTGGAATTTTATTGAAAGCATCATTAAACGCTACCACTATAAGAACATCTAAGACCATTTAATAACTTGTCTTTAGTTTTCTCTAATTTTAAGTAGTTTGATTTATGTTATCTGAACTTATTATGAACTGTCTAGTAGCTAGTATGTAAACATTTGTATGTCAGTGTATTTCTAGATTTGCCAAACTTTATTACATCCGCTTGACTAACTTTATAGGCCTATATCCTGTTGCCTTTACAATACAAACAATTTTGAAGAGAGAGTTTTGTGCGGGCATACTAAAACGTTGATCTTTTATGAAGGAAGTGGCAAATTCAATGTTTCAATGTGGGCATTTTTAAGAATAACCATTGTCCTGTTAAAGACAAATAGTTGCATTGAGCATACATACATATGTATGTTTGTTAAACCCGCTGAACGAAGAATGTATTGTCATTGAGTGTGATGCATTGAAAAACTTGAAAACTGGACATTTGTTGCGCATGTGCAGATACTTTTTTCCTCCACTATTGTGTGAAGTAACTGAATGGACTGGCCTACTCCATGAACAATGGTCGTAGACTCTTCAGTCGAGTGTGAATACCAGCAGAGGGTATGAATCTGGCCATTTAGCTTATTGATAGGCACTCGTGCATAGCTCCGCAGGACTTCTTACAAATACGTTGCATTTTACATGCCAATTCAATGTTTCGACCGGATGTGAATGGGCAACTAGTTGTACTTAAATGCGAATTGTTTGACGACATATTGTGTACAGCATTTTGTCAATTAGCTTGACCAATTGATTTTCGAAACCGTAAACTCTACTACCGTAACAATACAATGCCAACAACATATCCATGTACATATATTTTATATATGGTATACTAAAAAATATATTTTTCCAAATATTAAAAAATGTCCAAATACAGTATGGGCTCGCTTCTTACTCTGCCTATGATCAACAGAGTGAATGCTAATGTTCGAAATGTTTATTGAGACAACATAGCAGCTCGTAACTTGATCCAGTGCCATTGTTTATCTTATCAGTTCAGACATATCTTGAGAAAACAAAAACGGGAATAGCAAAATATTTGTGCTCACAGACGAAAACAAAATAAATCCTAGATGCTCTGCTATCAAGATCTAACGCAGACTGCAATGTTCTTAATCCTGGCTAGAAGCATCATGGGTCAGCAGCTAATTTCAAGATTGCACATCTCAGATAAACACTAAGTAGCTCAGTACAGCAGAAAATGGAAAACTGATATACACATTCAGAATATGTCTTTGACATCTTTAAGTGTTGGCTGGCTGCTGGTCATTCCAATACGATAGGAACTGCGATTTTCAAATAACTGTTGCTATCTTATCACTGACCAAATTTACGCCACACATATGTAGACTTTCTAACCCAGTTGGTAAACCAGATCAGTTTATCTTAAATCATTTGTTAGCTTTGTTCCTACAGATGAAATCAGGTTAAGTTCGTAAATAATAATCGTATGTAGATATGTATTTAGATAAACCTAGCTACCTTCATTATACTTCTACTACTTTGTTTATACTTATTGTACTTAATGCGATGTGTCATTCTTTAGGTATTTGCAGCTAAACTGATAATCAATTAAATAAATTGGTGGGTTCAATACGGAATTATCAATTAAATGTTAAATAGAATCTATTTAAATACTGATATATTTAAATAGGCTATTTGAAATACGAATTTTTTTATAAAAATATAAAATGATCTTTTATTGAATGACTTTACATATAAAAAGTTAAAGTCCAACATCTTTTAATATGCTTTCTTTATGTAATCCATTCAATGCAAGTGATTCGAGTTTTCTTATCAAGCTTTTAAATTTTTAAAATAATTACAGAAAATTCATTCTAAACTGATCTACTTTGAAGAATCTCGTTCAGCATAATCGTTCTGTAAATATAGAGAGAGTGAAATTAATCAAGAAAGTAAAATTTCCAATCTTAAAATATAGTTTTTAATAAAGCTCTTGCCTATTGACTCCTATTATTATCGTGGTATCTCTCTATCTGAACTGTTTTTAACGAATCGAAATAAGCTGATCAACTTCTCCTTAAGAAACTTGTTTAATATGGTTAGCACTCTACAATGCACAATATAAGCCAGTTTTCTTCTATTTCAGTTTCTTCAACAAAAAGTATTAAATAAACTCATTTCGTTTGGAAATACAAACTTATTAAGATTAAATATGCCAAGCTTAGTATTTAATTGCAATATATCCAGACAAATGAAACTAGACGACAGACAAATGAGCTCATAAGTAATAATAAACTAGACAGCAAATACCCAGGCCCATACAAATAAAAGATCCTGCTTACCCAAGAGTATCCGACATTACAGCCAATGCATCAGGATATACACTCACACAAATCAACCCTCAGTGGTGGTAAGCCGAAGCAGTGGTTGACCATTGAAATTTAAGGTTTATGTTTCGGTTGTTCATATGTGATCGCATTGTGTATGTGTATTCTATTGATATAGTCTATTGTGTAGAGGGTTTTTGTGTTTCTCGCAATCTTTCAATAAGATTCAGAGAAAAGGGAACCTAATCTTACAATAACATTTTAGGATTCGTCCTTCTTTTTAAGTAATCTTTACATTTGAAATTTGTTATCAATAGAGCAAATCTATAGAGTAAAGCATGCATGCTTTATTTTAATATAACTTAAAATAACAGACACCGTTTTATTCAAAAGGACAACGGTATTGAAATTATTTGGAAAAATTCCAAAAGATTTTTGTACAAATTTCAAAATTTATTTTTTAAATAAACATAGCTTGGAAAATTATTTATGAAAATAGTTTATGTTTAAAGAGATCACTGAATCCAAATACCTAAAATGCTGTATAGCTGCTTAAAGAGTGAGATAAAAGTACGAAAGTCTTTTTAAATTGTGAACCCTCAAGGCTAAGGATAAACTTATAAAGATACATTTTAAGTCTCACACGGATATCATTAACAATGGTTAGTGGTACCATATTCAGAACTTGTTTCTTACCATATCTGCTTACTTAAATAAATAAGCTTACAATTGAATTGGTGTTTGTTCAGTAAGATATATTTCATACTATGTTAAATATATGTTTAAACAAGATCATTGCTATGAATGCATTTATTTTTTAAATTATAAAAACAATATAATAATAACTTTTAAGCAACTAGTTACAAGCATATTAAAAGTTTACTCACTTAAACAGCCTTCTTCTGGTTTACACTAAGACTTTTCTATGGCAGGTTAGATAAAGTTGTCAGATCATGCGACAATATTAGATCTTTAGGCGTTTAGGTTTTTACTTTTACCATATAAAGGCTTTTAATATGATTCAACATAAGTGAAGTGACCAAAAAGTTAAGTTCTCGATATTATGCTGCAACGATCTTAAGGGAAGAGTAATTTGCTTGACACCCGATCAATTATCTATCAGTTTAAATGTCACGAAATGCTTGCCAACGAAATATTGTGTTTCAAAAACTTAATAAACAATAAACGGAACTGGATGTATAACAACATCAGTCAATGTTTAAGAAAGTCATGCGAACAATACAATGGTTTGTAGGCTCATTGTTTTGCTCGCTTTGAAAATATTTGTAAACAGATTTTTAGAATATGTTCGATGTTTTCAGTTGCCTTTGTGTAACAGAGGGTTGGATGTAGGTATGGCCAACATAGTGAGACGTCATGGAGTTTCACGTGTTGTCACCAGCCACCAACCACCAGGCTTATTAATATCCAGCCGAAATGCCAGTAGGAGACGTGCAGTAGAAACTGTTGAAACGTGAGACGTTGAAGATGCACAAAAGGGAGGGGATTGATGCAGCCAACGGAGGCGAATAGACAAAAGTGTGCCTTTTAACGAGCTCTAATTTGCTGTTGGACCATTTCGAATGTACAGCGGCAAAAAGGTTGCCCTCCTTCACAACTTTGTTGGCATTTTTTTTGTGTTTGTCGTTTTCTGTTGAACCTTGACTCAGTTGAAATAATGCTCTGCTTAACCTCATCCGAATTCGAATCCGAATGGCAGGCCAATCTATGGTATAATGTATACACCGAGGGGATAAAGGGAATCTACGGATACCACGCATGTTTACACAAAGACTCTCGAACAAAAGTCCTATTTCATTTTAAATGCCTTTTTCAGCAGCGATAAAAATACAAGCAAGGCCTTAACGTGATAATCTCTTAAATTGTCCTGCCAACTCAGATCTCTCTTTACAAAATAACCGAAATTTTATAAATAAGATCTTGTTATTTGGTGTTTTATTCGAAACAATGACTGATACCCAACAATCAGAGTATTTTTTCTCCATTTCTAAGACCGCGTTTGTGGCTTGTTTGTTAGAACTGAAAGATTTTCAGTAAATACAATATCAAAATGTTCATGTACACATGATTATTATAAGCTGTTATACTTTATACAAAAGGATATAATAAGTTATCGTTGTGTTGTATAACAAGCAAAAGAAGATATTTCTTTGAAATATTTACAGTATACATGTTAAAAATTCTTGATCAAATATTGATCTGTTTATTTGTTTGATAGCGTTCTGAAATGTTGTTAAATTTGACTAAAGAAATGCGAATTGATTTATATCTTTTACTGACGTTTTTTCAAAAGCATCTTTGATCTGTAAACTTCTATAATTTCTTTTTATGTATATTTTTTTACTCTTTTGCATGTGAAATGTTTTTAAAGAATATTGATATATTATATATTCTAAAAAAAATTATTTAACGCTTAAAATATTTATTTCCAATTGTCATTTATCAAAATTCAAATATTATTCGCATAAACAGCTTAAATAATTTATAACAAATCGTAGCCATTTGAAAATCAAACTGTGTCAGTAATATAGACCTAAGCCCATTGCTTCCAAGAGTTTCTAGACCTTAACATTTTAAGCCAATGCATGGCTGAATCACTCAAAATAATTGCTAATAATTCGTTTTTATTTAAAATTATAATCTTACTCAAATAACAAAACACATAAATTTTAGTTGCTTTTTTATCTTTCTTTCCTGCCATTTGCCAAAAGAAAACATAAAACATTTGACAAAAATAGAAAAAACATTACAAATAGATAGGCAGATAAGCAGTCCAACCTTAACTCATACTTCCTTTAATTTGCTAATTAAAAAATTGTTTATTCATGTAGGATCTTGTACTTTGATTAACATGAATATATTAAGTCATGCTCTCTGTTTTAAAATCAATACGATGTAAACAACAGTGAACATCTTGAGTTGTCTGTGATGTATTCAAAACTTTCGACTTTAATGTATTATAATATTATTCTTAAGTACTACTGAATATACAAAAAAAAAAAACCACTTTCAATTTTAAAACTACTTTGTCATGGCTTTTGATTTTGTATTTGATGGTCAATATAGAATCAGTTATAAAAATAACCTAAAACAATACCAAAAAAAAAAACACTATAAACGTTCTATGTACTTATTTTTTCTTATTTGTATTTGTACACTGGTGTGTGTGTGTGTGTGTGTGTGTACATAACACACAAAGATACATATACAAAAGTAAATACGCTCACGTAGGAACACACACACATAAAATAGAGAACTGTCCGAAAAAATTTCAATGAACAATGAAAAACCCAAATCAATAAAACACACAGCACCGCAGGGGACATAACGAAGGATCACAAAAAAGGAGAAAAAAAAACAGAGAAGACTCTCGCACACGTGTTCACAAAGAAAAGTGGCCGACACATTGGGTTGTTATTCCAAAAATACAATTAAAAACAAAAACTTTGCTAACGGACAATTTGGTCAAAAATTAGTTTGGTTATTTTTATTAAAAACACGATTTTTATGGCTTCTGGCTTTGTACCTATTGATATTATAGAATTTGCTTAAGCACAAAAATATTTTTATATATAGACAAATAGCTTAGGTTTAGCATTTTATGGATGTAAAAGAAACCTGAACAATTTCATAACAACAAAATGCAATTTGATCGTTTCGGATTGCCCTTGGGTAAAACGCAGCACTTGACAATTAGGACACTTCAGCGACGGCGACAGATTGATGTAAAATGTGCGTTCGTAAATATCAATTTACAATATCGACCACCGATGTCTGGTGTCCCGACCGCTGTTACATTTGACAACAGCAGCCTGTATGGGTTTTAATCTCAAGTGGAGTTTCACAAACATCCAACACCAACCTCAACAACTTGGCGAGAGTCGTGAACATTTTCTACATTTCCAACATTTTCTACATTTCATAGATTAAGTGCTGCTAAATGGAATGTGAACACTGACTGGATTGATTCATTAACTATCGGTTTTAGTGTTCAACCGTTTCAAGTGCACGGCTACATGTTGCATGCAAATGTTTACCATGCACCAATAATCTTTACTAATCAGCCCATATGCTTGCCTACTCAACTGAACTCGTGTAATATGATATGTACATAGTACCAAATGATTTCAAAAGGTACTTGTACTTTGAACTAAGCTATTGATGACAAAGATAATACAATCTCAACACATATAAATGAAATGCACAAAGGCTAAACGAGCCTTAAAGTGTTGATTGAATCGGCAAATGCGATCAACTTGATCTTTCTCTTTAGGTATCACAAGAATATTGTTTTTAGACGAGCTACATATAAAACTTGAATTTATTTTCTTATCACATACTGAGTTCGTGCCTGGATTGCATTATTTATTCTATTGTTCAAATTGCATACATATACTGTATAACTTCTATATAACAGGTAAGTATTTGGGATGCGACAGGTACGCCCATCCGTTAGTTCGTTAGACGTTAGACGACAATAATCAGCAGGACGCCGGCGCCAGTACGTTTTTCTTTTAATTTCCTACTTTTTGTTTGACATTCTTGGAAACGTAGGAAATTTTCTAGAATTTATATGCTTCATAGTGCGATTTGTCACACCTGATGTACTGAGAGTAGCTGACATCCAACAATTTCAACCTTCAAAAATGTCAACCTGTTTGAAAATTTCAACGGAAAATATCCATAAAGTACGAATTTTTGTTCCTAAACCGATGAAACCATAAGAGAGTTTACATATATTTTTAGCTTTCGTAAGTCATTCGAATATTCTAAATGGTGATAACCTTTCAGGACACGACAGTATTCAACTTTTATTTGCCAAAACTGTACCTGTTCCATTTATACAGTTTAGTTTCACAAAGTATTACACTGAAATTAGATGCCATAAATAATGTTTGGGCAGTGGAATTTTAATCCGTTTCCGGAAGGCTACAATGACAATTACGCTGCATTGGACGTGATATTTTTTCGGTTGCATTGCCCTTTTCTAATGCATTCTCCCTGTATGCAACATTTCGATTGTATATTGTTGGAGATTCGCTGGCACTGGGTCACACACGTGCAAGGGTCAGAGTGGAAGGTACGCGGCAGGTAGAAACACCAGAGGCATAAAGTAAGATAAAGGGGATTTAATGAAACGAACCCTAAAATGACCCAAAACGAATGCAGTTCGGTAAAGAAGGGATAACTGCCATCACTTCAATGCATTAAAGATTGTTCGCCATCGAGATGCTGCTGATGTTGTTGGCAGATAACCGAAATTGAAACTCGCCAGCAAATACATAAATGACGTTGAAAACGGACTCTTGTCGAGAGTGCGCGACTCTGCGATATAAATAATAAGAAAACACTTTAGAAGATGAAAAAAAAAAAACAAAGCAAAAAAAAGAGGAGGGTGCGCAGCGAATAAGGCAAAGAAGGGAACATGATCAGACGTGTCATTTATATGCGATGCGTTACAAAAAGAGAGAAAAATAAGATACAATGGGGTAACCGTATACAAGAGCAAAGAGTGAATCTTCGACCCTATTCTGGCATAAAGAAAATGTCGATTTCACAATCTTAAAAAGCTGATGACCCTTCCTATGTGCATACATACATACATATGTATGCATACATTCATACGTACATATTGAAATGGATTGTATTGATAATTCGTTGAACTGACCATTCGCAATATATTCTTGTTTTGCATCGAATACATTTTATACCATTTCACAATCTTACGAAATTTTCTCCATCTTTGTGAATAAATATCCTGGTTAGACAGTTTTTACCAAAACAATAACAACAACAATAAGATTTGAGTTGTATTGCGAAATTCAAAAAAGTTTCAAAGGATTTTAACTTAAAGTAACAACGCTTAAGTGATATTAGAACCTTTCCCTAACGTTAGCACTATCTATCAAAATACAAATTAAAAATAGAACCACTTTTATACAAATACGATTTCTTTAGATTTATTTGTTATACTCCTTCAAAATAAAATATAATCCATGTGATCTGTTTACTTTCCTTAAATTGTGACTTTTAATATTTGGCACATTTGTTATTAAAAATTTAAGTCATTTAATACATTAATAAAATATCTTGTGTAGAAAATATTATATTTTATTGCTCTATTTATATTTTTATGTATAAATAAAAACAAAAAAATTTTTATACTTTCCATATCTGGTGTATTTCACAATAAATCGAAACACTAATATGCATTTACTTCAAATATAAAACTCAAAGGATAGAACAAACTTAATTCAACTCTCCATCTTCTATTATTATATGCATACAGACATACTGACATATAAAAAGCCCATTAACCCTTAATCTTAACCCCTTAAATGCATGGAGAGAAAAGGCTGTGTGATAAACAAAAGCAAATAAGTTTATTTCAAGTGTTTTCTAGCAGCAAATACCTCAATATTAATAAATAGTTGTGCAAAATTTCGCAATTTCATCATATTTTGTAATAGTTCACCTAAAACTTTATTTTATGATGCTGCTGTTTGAGGTCTTATAGGACCAAGTGGGTTCAGCTAAATGCCCTAAAGAACCAAAATATTGATTATTTGATATTGTAGATCAATTGAATAGCTCAACAAATAGTGCAATAAAGTTAATAAATCCTTTTTCTTGCAATTACGTTGATTGTTCGCCTTTCTAGAGATAATTATGGGCTTCTGGTAAAAATCATTGAATCGAGTAATCAAACAGTATCAACTACTTAATGGTTGCCTACGATCAACAACACAAATAGAAATAAACAAATGTATACACATTTAATGGATGCTTGCAGTAAACCCTTAAAAAAAAGTAATCAAACAAAAAGTAACGTTCCAAAAATGAAAAACGAGATGCACAAATAACAATTGAAGGGCTCAAAAATAATTTGCCGACAAAATTCCTAAAAATTTTCAGCCTCGAAAACGCATCACCCGCGTTGTTTGGAAATTGTTCACGCACCAACAGAGAAGGATCCTTCGGAACCAACAACAATGACAAACAGTAAATATACATGCAAACATCCCAAGTGTATACACACTACCTGACACTCAGACAACGCGGCATAACCCAAAATAGCGCGTTAATTCGTTTTGACTAACCTTCAAAAACCAAATAAAATCCGGTACACAGAAAATACGTTACATTCTACCTACAGGTTGGCACTTTTCGTGCTCGCTCAATGAAATGAGGAACAAGTAGATTTTGTTTCCCGAAACAAACAGCAAAGATTGCTGCGCAAGATATGTAAACTATTGTTATTCTATGCTCCCTGCCAATTTCGGCTAGTGTGTCGAATTTGTTAAATCCTTAGCCTTTAGGGTTGGGTTTTTTTTTCTCGAACATGCAACGACTTGTCCGTTTGCAATGGGATTTTTGAAGATTTAATGCTTGGCAGGTAGTGCGTAAGTGAGACAGCGCAACAAGAAACGGTTTTTGTGAAACCAAAAATGCCAACCAAGAAAAAATTAAAAATCCACTTTAAAAATCTGTGAAATGCACAAGCAAAGGCTCGCTCTCTCTCGCTCTGTTAGTTAGTCTGTGCAAGCCAAACAACCACCTGCCTAAAGGGCGCATCTTGATTGGCCACAGCAGCGAGAGAGAGAGCATTGTGAGCGCAACGAGTATAGCGAGAGAGTCGATCATGTGAGCGTCGATGGTATAAAGGCTGGATGTTTGGCTCGTTGTAGAGCAGAACACTATCGAACAGCAACGTGGCAAGTCGTGCGCCAGTTTTGAAATTTATTTGTACAAAACATACAACTTTGTACTTCAACGTATATTCACAATGTCTTTTATCACACGGGAATACAAGTTCGAAAACAGCATTATGATGCAGCAGCGAAAATCCGATCAACATACAATGGCAATGCTTAGCCTGAAGAAACTCGTCAAACCACTGCTGAGACTGATCAAGAAGAAGCAGCTCATACGCAAGACACTGGCCGAGATTCAAACACAGAACGAGATCAACTCATCGCTGGAGGACATGCGCAAAGATTCCACTGCCAGCTGCGACAACGAGGCCAACGAGCAACTGGAGCAGCAACTCATCAACGAGCTGCGCCAGTGCCCCAACAATGCGGCCATAATCGTGCAGCAAGCCCAACAACAAACCATTGTGCCTGTGCTTCCTGATCAGACCTTCATCCCGGTTCACTTTGCACGCACCAGCAGCGGCACTTTCTTCTGGACCACAGCGGATGCTGCAAGCCAGCAATTGGGTGCAAGCACAATGCACGAGCGATACGATCGTTGGGTTCAGGCTTAAGACGCTCCAATTGAAACTCCAACTTCGTCTTCGTGTTAACATTGATGTCAGCTTTAATGCCAATTGTCACGTGAATTGGATGTGAGGTGATTTAATTGGCAAGACCGTAATCTCAGGGTGATATTAGAGTAGGGAACAACAATTTCAACAATAAGCATGTAAATTATTGTGATTGTATTATAGCTTTTCATTTCTAATACTATATAGTTTTAAGAAAAATCATTGTCTTCCATGTTTGTTTGTTAGGTTAGTTTTAGACTAAGAATCATTGTCTTCCATGTAAAACTTAAGTAAGTTTATCATAAGCAACATAATAAATACTAGAACTAGAAAAAAAAAACAACAACTTTTACTTGATAATTTACCAAATGGGTAGTGTTTAAAGGCATGAGAATAATTTCGCGAAGTGGAAAGAATCATTCAATAAATGGATGCTGGTAACCGCATCTCATAAAGTATACTTAAAACCTACACAACTACTTTAATAACAAGGCAGTTGATGTGCTAACAAAAAACTTATTCCAGTCAATTTATTACCCAAACTTGGTTAAACCGAACTTGGTTTAACTGCAACAGCGGATAATATGTGTACTTCATATCAGAAATGTTCCATCAGAAACACACAAGCTAAGATTTTTTTCCAACCAGTTGTTTGCGGGGGAGTTTAACTGAAACATTTCTCGTTTAAAGACACACCCTAAAAATGTTTGTGTTCTGAAACTGAGCAATGACTTTATACGACCCTATCCTCCAGCATCTCAAAACGAAGGTAATGAACTCTTGGATGACTCATTGCCTCTACCGAGTAGGACCCCAGCGAAGTTATTGATAATTCGATGTGCTGCTGATAGTTTTCACAGCCATATATTGAAATTCCTTTACTTTACGCGATCAAATCAAAGAAACTGCTAAACAGAAATTTGATATAAGCTTAAGGCTATAATCTTTATTGCTACTACTTTTCTTAATAAAAGCGTTTAAGAGTGTCGGCCATGAGCCCACATCTATTACATCTATTTGCACAACATATTGGAGGATATGAGTTTCGAAAGGTGGAAGGAATGAATTAATAGAGATCATTTTCAGTTAATTAATGTTGTACAGTTTATCAACGTTTAAACGTTTTTCCATATAGTTATTGTATTTGTTTAAGTTTTTCAAATTAATGCCAAATGTATTGGGCTTAACTTATAACAAAATTACTTGTAATTTTATGAGGTATACTTTTAAGCTGAAAAATATTGCATTAACCACATTTTTATCAAAGAAGTATGCTATATAAAATACAAAAAATATATAAGAATGGTTAATCTAACAAATCACAAATAGTAAAAAAGGGCAAAGTTATATAATAAGTGTAAAATATAATAAATAATTGTAATATTATGGTAATTTAGGAAGTAAGCAAATTCATTTAAGAGAAGAAATCTGTAATCAATTATTTTAATTTTAAACCATTATCTTACAAAGTAAATTTAAATAAAAAAATTAGTCAATAATTCACTTGATACATTAATCTTGATACACTAAAATATGGAAATAAAATTTAATCTCTAACAATTAATAATCCTTACTCAACACAAAAAAGGAGTTACATTTTAGTTACAGTTCGCAGATAAACTGGAAATAATCAGAGCCTCAATCCATTAAACTCACAAGCCTAAACTACCTGTCATTATCGAACAACAAATTCAGTTCTAATTCCCATTTCTCTGGCAACATGTGTTTAACGAGGGTTCAAGGCTTCATGCCTTGCTGTCACTCTATCGACCATGGAAAGACTAATCAAGGCACCAAATTCGTAAAAAGAAACTCCTCCATAAAAAAAAAACCCACTCAAATTACCAATTGTGAGCGGTAAGGGAAAGCCAGATAAAGGAAATTTTTATATGATTGCCGCACATAAAGCAAAAAAAAAACGATAAATATTCAACAGAAATAATTATCTCTCTCTCCCACGAAGTAGCCAAACGATTGTTGTTGATGTTTTGCCCAAAAAGTGATAAGGTAGACAAGCGAGCCAGACACACGTGCATTGAAAAAAATAAGAGGATCCACAAACAGCTCTACCTGCAAATTACTCAAAGCAATGGAATGCGTGAGTTGCAACTTGCACCTGCCTCAAGCGACGCTGTGATTGGTTGTTGAACTCAACACTGCTAAGGGATGATTTCGAAGTCTAACATATAAATACGCACAGATTCCGTAGGGTGAACATCAAATCAAATCAACACTTTGTCAAGTTCAGTCAATTGTACAATGGTATATGAATTGCTTTTGAATGCTGCGAGTAGCTCGCTGCAAGTGGACGAGAAGAAGAACGGTTATGGAACTCTTAAGAGTATTCAAAACGCCTGCAAAGTGGCAATCAAAAGCTTTAAGGCGTCAAAACAAACGCATTCAAAGGACCGAACGGAGTTCAAACTTATGAAAAGCGGCAAACTTAAGATTTTGGATGTGACTTCAAGCGATATGTGATTCACAATAGAGCTGCAATTTTAACTTCTCGAAAAGCTTTAAAGAAGACTCGTTTTAATGGTCTCTAAATGTACTTAACTAAGCATAGTAATATAAAATAAGCAAATGTCTTCCATAGATCTAAGTTATATAATAAAAATATATATATATCAAAGCAATAGTTTGAATTTAAATTTTACATAAATTAAGAAAATCTTTTCAAATGCATTTAAGCAAGTGTATACGTATACACAAGCATATTCAAAAGCAAACCGAATATTCCATTTCAGAATAACAAATAGTAGAACCAAAGCCTTTTTCTTGGCTACCTGTTCCTGTGCCCTTGGCTTCCAAAAAAAAACCTGTTCTCTCTTCTTTTCGAACATAAAAACAAACAAAATCACGTTGTGGCCAGTGCTTTGTTTTGTTTTCTTTAGTTTTATGTTTTCTTAAGCTGTGCACGAAAAAAACAAATCTCAGATTGCATTGGAACAGGTAGGGACAATAAATAAGACTATGGTTGATCGGAACCCTGCAATGAACGTTAGGGTTGCCTTGTTTGAATCACGGCCTTTTTTTTATTTTCTTTTCTTCACACTTTTCTTTTGCATATTATTATTCATTATGCGATTGAAAGCCATAAAAAACGCTTGAATAATCAGGTTTGAAAAATAACTAAATACAGTTTCGTATATTTTCTTAAAGCATTCAAATTATGAATATTTGATTGTAAGCTGGAAGCAAGTTAAAGGTATCTACAAAATAAAAAAGATTACTTTGTCTTAAAGTAATAAACTGCAGCTTCAGACAGTTCCAAAGTTATACAAATTATACTAGAAAAAACAAGAATCTTTAAGAAACAAACACAACAAAACAAAAAGAAGGAAAAACCTTTTCGTTCAACATTACTTTGCGGAAAAAAACCCCAAGCAAATAATTAACCAATTAATGTGTAGCACTGCTGCTATTCAAAAGGAAATTTTTGGGAAAATTTTGGTTCCCACGTCAAATGTGCTGGCAGGATAATAGCCATGAAAGACATGGGCATGGGTTTCCCACGCTTCTAGCGTTATTTGATTCGAAGCAAGTTGCCAGGACTCTTCTTAGTTACCTGCCACTGCTGCACTGTTTGAACGTGAGAAACTTCGAACTCCTAGCACCTGCCATGTTTCGGCAACTGTGATTGGCTGAGATGCTGCAGCAGCTCTCTGAGAAAGAGTCTCTGCCTTGGTCTCTAAGGGTAAGTGTATAAATAGGCCAAGCAAGCGGCAGAGAGCATCAGAAACAGTTCAACCGCTGCAACGACAACAACTCACGATCTTTACTTATCTTTCAACACAAAAAAAACACGAAGAACTTCAACGATGTCTGCCATAAACAAACAGTTCAACTACAACAATAAGAAGAAGCTGCCGATGCAGTCGTACAAATCAAAAGTGTCGCCAACGCGTCGTCTCAAGAACATGCTAAAGCCACTGATTAGCCACGTCTTCAAGCTAAAGGACAACAAGCAGCCAAAACGCAGCTCGTACATTGCCTCGGAGGAGAAGGAAACTGAATTCGACTGGCTGAGCAACGATATGGATAACATGTCCAATGAGCATCTGGAGAATCGACTGCTCGCAGAGATACGCCAGTGCGCCAAGGAGGATGCAATCATTGTCTATGGCGAAGATGGCTCTGGCGAGCTGCAAACATTCGATCAGGAGGATTACTATGTGCCCGTCCATTTCGCTCGCACCAATGCTGGCACTTTTTTCTGGACCTCGCTGCATCCGAAGTCGGCGAAGCCCTACGACATCGAATGGAACTTCCACGATCGCTGGGCACAGGCTTGAAGCAACACATTCACGCGATTCTGGGTTTTTTAACTTCTTCATATCAAGTTATATACACATATGGCTTCAGTTGGTTGGCTAAACGGGCCTGTGGTCTTCACATCAAAGTTCTGGCACTTCGACTTTGAGCTCGTTAGCAGGGGAAAAAAAAAACAAAAAGAGTAACTTTGCACTTTAAATAAGTATTTTTAAAGTGTCTTAAGGTACGAGTAGGGCATTTGCAAGGCAGCAAAAGCAAAGCAGCAAACAATTTGTTTCTTTAACTTTGGTAAAGTTACAATATTGCAATGTGGCTGTGTAGGGGAAATGATTGTAAAAAAAAAACTAAAATGAAATAAAAACTTATAAAAACAAATATTTTTGAAATGGTTTTCTTATTTGTTCTGAGCTCATAATATTTAACAAAGAAATATTTTTGATGCTGTTGCAGTAAAATAATGAATTTCACTAAAAAGAAATAGAAATATTTGGAAATACTTTTATATAGAGAAACAGCTATGTCTAAACACATATTTGATCATATACAATAAAGGCCTTTTTAGCCTTGTTCGTTTTTTAATTATCGACTAAAGGTCAAAGTCTTCCTTTTCTTGCAGTGGGATCGTTTGTCAATATCGGCTAGATCGGGTCAATATATCATTATATAATAAAGCTGACATACAAATGCAAGAATATAAAAACCAAATTAACTATAAAAAAAATTAGTTGCTTGTTATAATTGATTAAAGCTTTTATAAAATCAAAAAAAGGTCTCTAAAAATTGTTAAAAATAAAAAGAGTTGCTTTTATAAATGAAGTAAATTTCTTTATTAATTATTTAACGATTATTTAAAAACAATAACAAATAAAAATCATTTTTTAAAAATAACAAATGCAGTTATCTAAACACATATTTATGTACAATTATGTGAGTAGCATATAATTAACAATTAATGGAAGACGTATAAAATTTTGTCGTTTTTTTTTTTGTTAAAGTATCTTTTATAGAATACAACAAAAAACCTTTTTAAATACTAATTAATTATATAAAAAAAAATTAATAATATATATTTATATACAAATTAAAGATGAAGTGTCCTTGGCGAACATCAAATCATCCCGTGTATATTAATACATTCCTTAAATGTATATTGCACTGTTCTCATGCCCGGCTCTATTGTTTGCTGTCATTTGGCAAACCTTTTGCTTAATTAATAACAGCTAACTGCTTTGTTAAAGCTTTAACACAACCATACAGAAGCGAATAGTTTGCGCTTAAAGCGCCTTAAAGCTGCATCCCACATGCTGAGCCTGTGCGATGTCCTTATTCAGTCACAGTTCTGAGTTCCTTTTTCGCGTTGTTGATCCAATGCGCTGCAGTTGCATCTTGCCGCCAACGACTGCTGCCGAGAACTGATTTCCTTGCCACAAATCTAGCCATTTTTATACAGTTGGCGAGTGTGAGGCGACGCAGAACTATTCACTATAAATAGAGATAAGTTGTAGTATAGAAAACAAACTAAAAACACACACACACAAACATATGTGAAACAAGAATTGTTATCACAAAAGTTCTATGTGTATTCAACATACAGAACACACATGTGTAAACATTGTTGTAGATGAGTAATAAACCGGAAAGTCCAAGGCAGGGTTGCAGCTACAGCTAAATACATAGGCTTTCAATATGTTACATATGTATGTATGTATATGCAGGTACATATATACATGATGCTCTTATCATAAGACCCTTGACCCGCGATTGTGTTTATCACATTTTCCATTCTATCGCTTTTCCAAAGTCATGCTCAGCATCGAACAATGCACAGTGGGTAAAATGCTTAACTTTACGTGTTTTACACTCTCAGTTACTTTTAAGTAAAAAATTCAGATTTTGACCATAGTCGTTGATTGTTTCCAGTATTTAATCTCTAGACAGTCCCTGTATGTGTTATGTACAGTCATTAGAAATGCGGGATAAAAGAATTCCGCCATATTGACTATTCCCCTTGCTAATGAGTTGTTTTTGAGTAAAAAAAAGGGGGCGTTATTTATTTTTTTGTTTGTTTCTTACACTATCTAACCCAATAACAATTATCCTATCGATTCTTTTAAAAAGACAGGTTTTAAACCCTTTTTCATTCAAACTTTATATAGAAGGTATGGATCCACTGTGCCTCAATTCGATGCATTTAATGGTACATTTTATCATGGCTGATTGTTTGTGCTAAAATCAATTATATAACTGTTGACAATAAAGAAATTAAAAATAGTCGCAGGCAGTCAAGCAGTTAGAAAACCTAAAAATGGTAAATAAAACTCAAAATGTACAAAGCAAAAGTATTAAAAATTTATTTTTATGCAGGCAAACACTTGGAAATTGGGTTTAGTTATATCCTTAATACTGACGCGAAATCTAATTCAAGCCCAAAATGTTAACGAAAGTGCAAACAGCAAAAAACTGGTGACCAATCTCAACGAGTTTGAGAATTGTGTTAAAATTGTTATGGTTTGTTTTCTAGTATTCGATTCGCCACATGACTATGAGGATATTGATGAATCGGAAACAAGTGAAACTGAATCTTTGAAAAGCGTTGACGATGATTTTCGCAGAGCAAACTGTATTCCAAAGAACCTAAAGGGCAATGATTTGAAAACGTTTTGGAAGAATGTGCGAAAATGGCAAGGATTTGTCAAGGATCTGCTCTTGTCTACAAATTCTTTTTCCATTAGAGAAGAATTCGAAAACGGCAATAAAATCAAGATAAATCTTTGGCATGTTTTCAAAATACGCAAATATGTCATATGCAATCGGAAAAACGATGTGATTGATACCATGACGACAGATTACAATACAATTGAGCCACAGGCCACAATACCGGATGATAAAGCATGTGATGAGAATCAAGTGATTGGCAATTGGATCAAAGAACAATTGCAAACAGTTGAAAGTTTGGATGGCTTTATCAAATTATTGCCAGATATTCTAGCTAAACTCGAGTTGCAAATGAACAGAAATTGCTGTCCATATCCGATACTACGTGATAGAATCGAAGTTATTAACGATTATGTTGACACTATAATGCAAGTGAAGGCTTTGGATCCATACGAAAGAGTTCAATCAACCGGTTCGGCATTACTTGATGTGCGTAACTTGAAGATACGACTGGATTACTTGAATAGAACAACTACTAAAGTTAGTAACAAATGCTGCAACAATTGGGAGCTGCAATTAAATGACGCTAAGCACAAGTTTCAAGTCAATAAAGATTATATACAAGACATTTTATCAACCAGCACAAATTATAATGCTTTAAATCAAAGTCTACAAAACTTTAAACAAACTTTAAATCAGCAAGAAAATCGAATACAAACTTCTCCTACAAATGGAAGAAGTCCTTTCAACAACAAAAACTGCTGCAATAGTTTGGATACTAATATAAACAATATTAAAACAATCATAAACGATATAAAACCATATGAATTGCAGCTTGAGTTGAGCAGAGACTTAAGTAAAAGTGTTTTGACTTCAAGTGATGCTATGAAAAACACAAAAATACTAATTTCTAATGAACAGACAAAAGTTAATAACTTCAATTCAATGTGTACAGAATGTGCCCACAAGCAAAATATTAAAAAGCAGAAATTGCAAAGGTATCCAAAGTTTGAGCATATGCTCAGGCAACTTGAGCAAATGTCAATAACTATTGATAACAAATCAGTTAATATTTCTATTGAAAACGATGGCTTAAAGCAACTTCAAAGCTATAAGCAAAAATTGAATGAAATATTAAGCCAGTCGAATAAATCTCTTTCACATGGCAGCAATTTGTTATTTGATTTGGGCAAAAACGAGGTTATAAACAATTGTTTGGTTAGAATAAAACAGCTAACAGAATTGGAAAAGTTAACCAAAGAAAAACAGGCAAATAATATGGATTCTCATAGAGATTATAAATTGAGAACAGAGAAAACTTTAAAGAACCTAAACGATAAGTTAAATGACTTTCTTAAAAAGCAACCAATTGGAAATAATCCGGACAAACTTCTTGGTAATCTGGAAAATCGTCTTAAAGAAATTTTACCACTTACAACAAATAGTACAAAATCAGAAAATAAACAATCCCAAGAAATAATTGCTTTCGAAAACAAACTACATGATCATATGGCAGATGATGTGGAAAAAACTAAAACTAAAAGTATCGAAGAAAGGTTTCTTAATTTAGAGCAAAAGCTTAAAGCTTTAAGTTCAGGAAATGAGTTGAATTATGGTGGAACCGATGTATATTCAAAACTAGACTACCTGGAAGCTGTTGTGAAGAACATGACGGAGCATAGTAAGGGTAAAGAAAAACGCATGTTGGATAATTTAGCTGATCTGCAAAAGCATTTCGAGGCCGTAAATGAGAAAATAAATAAAGCTGAAGCAGCAGCCAAGAAATGTAATGCAGAATGTGATTTTGGTGAACTTCCTTCCATTGAGATGTTGGAGAAAAGATTGCAAGCTTTACAAGTTCATTTAAAGAAAAAACCATAAATAAATAAATGTTTGCAATAAAATTGAATTGTTTTCTTTTCAAACCAAGCGCTAAATGTGGGAAAGCGAACAACGCGTTATGCGCTTTTTCAATTCAAGCAAGTTGGCAGCGCTGTTAGTAACAGCTGTGCGGTCCGACACGTGCATGTGTGCGCATTGCGTTTTGTGCCGCATGCATTAAATAAAACATTTCACAAGCAAAACGTCTACAAAGTAAAAAATCGCATAATGCGAGAAAATACACCGCCGCATCGTCCGGATTTCGATTATGCCGATGACGAGATCCTAGAGGAAGTTGAACTGGATGGCGAACCACCGCTGGATGATGATGAAAACGACGAATTGGAAATGGAAGAGGTGACATTGGCAGAGCTTGAAGCTCGCTTGGGCATAAACAATGACGCGGGGGACAACATGGATGATGACGATGGCAACGAAGACGATGAAGATGAGGCCAGAGATCGTGCACGAATTGCGGCCATTCGCGATGATGCAGCGCTCACATTTCGCAAGCACACAGCGCCAGTTTTTGGCTGTCATCTGCATCCGAAATTCAATTGGGCTGTGACCGGTAGCGAGGATGACAAGGCCTATGTGTGGGACACCGAAAACGGTGAGGTGCTGTTTGAAATAACCGATCATAAGGATACGGTTACAGAAACGCATTTTAGCTATGATGGCAACTATTTAGTAACCGGTGACATATCCGGCGAACTGCTGGTCTTCAAAGTAAACGATCAACAGAACGAGCGACCCCTTCTTAAGAAGGTCTGGGAGTACTCCATGTTCGATATGGCCTGGCTTTTCTGGCATCGTGGAGCCAATGTCCTAATTGCTGGCGGCGACAGTGGCGAGGTCTACGTCTGGCGCATTCCCAGCGGCGAATGCAAAATATTGCCTGGACATTCCTCCCGCTGCGAGGCTGGTGAGCTAAGTGGCGATGGCAAGAAGCTGCTCACGGCCTACATGAATGGTGTTGTAAAGCTATGGGACCTGAAGACATGCCAAGTCCTGATGGAGGTGAACGAACAGCATCCGTTGGGCTTTGGTGAAATCTCGCATGCCGCGGTTGCTTGTGAACCAGATTCGCCCTTCTACGTGTGCGCCGAAGGAGGCGGTAAGTGCATAGAACTAAATAAATTAACTAAATATCTGATGATAAATTAATTTTCAGGTAAAATGCTGTTTAGCACAAACAATGGACCGGTGAATGTTGTGCAAGCCGAGCATGGAATTGAATGCATTGCCTTTGCGCCTGCCTCGGCGGATCTGAAACTGATGGCATGTGGCTCGCTGGACGGCCAGATAACAATTTGGGACTATGCCAAGTATGCGCAGCGCACAGTTTGTGAAAGTCCTGTGCCAAATGACGGAATTCTTCGGTAAATCCTGTGTAATAAACTAATCATTATAGTTGCTAATAATGCTTAATTGATTTGCAGACTTAAATGGTTGAACGATTGCACTGTGCTTGCGTCGACGGCTCAGGGAAATTTGAATGCATTTGATGCACGAACTGGTGCTCTTAAATTTACACTAACTGGACATTTTTATCACATATACGAATTTGCTTACAAACCTTTGGAGAATCTATTGTTGACCGTTTCAGAGGATACCACAGCGAAGATATTTAAAATTCCACCCTTGGGTGAATAGATATTAATTGTTTTTTTTTTTTTAATATTGTATGTATTAAACATATATTATTTAAAACATACGATTGCATTTTTATGCTCTGTTGTTGAATTTCAGCGTTGCCAACATAAAAATGTCCCAATGCAAGCTGCACTTTGAGCAAAATTTCCCTTTTCGCATTGGGACATGCGTACAAGCAAACAGAGAGGCCACAAAATAAACACTCTAATGCACTCAGTAACTTTTAAGAACTGTTTTGTATGTTGCTTGTAGCATACTAAGAGTGCAAGCACAAATGCACGTGTGTGTGTATGTGTGTAGAAGTGGTAGTATTTGGTTTGTTGTGCTTATAAATAGATGTAAATACAGTTCCTGCCACACACATCATAAACACAGAAACAAACTTAAATTTACCCACACTATGTTATACAATTGTCTGATATCCATTATATTTATTAAAGCTTTTTTTCGTATGCCATTTTCCCGGTACAGAGTGCAGCAACACACACGAAAAATCACTTTCAGTTCCATTCGAGATTTCTAACTGTGCGCAGCGTTAGTCTAACGGCACAAAACATATGTGTTTATAATAGATTCACCGAGTTTGAATTTATTCATTTGTGTTGGTTCAACAACCTTTGGTGTTGTAGCAGGCTAAGCAAAAGGACTTTACAACAAATAGATGTAAATGTCATATGGTAATGAATTGAACTCGCAGCTGTTCAACAACATTTAATAGTTTACTAAGAAAGCGCCACAGAAATACTATTAGTGAAAATTGCATATGGAAGTGATCCATCATATTTTGGGTATGACTAGGGCGCAAAGCTAAAAAAAAATAAACCCAAAAAAATACTCAAATAATAAACAATAAAAGTCAAAATCACAGTTAATCAACGACAAAACAACAACAACAATCCACAAGTGTGTGTAAATATTTTGTCTCATTGGCGACTTTTACAATTAGATTACCAGTCTCCAACAACACACGCCAACTAAAAACATTATAGTTGACAATCAAAATCACAGAGGCAGGCCCACCATACAAGCACACCAACAACAACAACAGCCACACACACAAAAAAAAACGTAGGCGCTACGACTTAATATATTCAGCGGGATCGTCTGCAGTACCGTTTTATTGTTGTTTTTGTGCATACCCCATGCGAACCATGTTTATGTGTGTGTATGTCTGTCTGTCTGTATGTAGATCGCATCCAGTTGGCGGTACTAAAAGTTCATTGGGATTACGATCACCGCAAAATTGAATTATCACAGTTTGAAATGTCACATACACGCGCCTAGCGATCTCCACGACGGCAGCGAATTTGTTATGAGCTCTTTAAGTGCGCATACACACACATGAAAGCATAGCTACTTAGTGTAGTTGTTGTTGATTTTAGTGTATTGTATTTGTGTATAAAATGAATGTGTTTTAGTTGATAATAATGTGCCAAAATGTTTCACAAAAGCCACAAAGAGTACATTAAAGTGTTTTAAGTAAAAATATGAATGTGTTTTAAATGCACTAAGAACTTTAATATAAATATTTGTAGGAAACAACAAATAACAGATAAGGTATTAAGTTCAAACCAAGCCATGCACTTCATATTAATCTTTAACATATCCAGTTCAAAGTAGTTAATTGAAGAAAAATCGCTGTGCAATAAACTGTAATTGACTCTTAATTAACTTATTAGCCACTTAAAGTTGTTAGCTAGTAAAATATCAAATACAATAAAAATAAAAACAAACCTTAGAACACTTGTTTTTATAGTAAAAATACGTGATAAGCAATTATTAGTTATAATTATAGCTATAAATGCATAGCATTAATTATTAATTTAATTGATTTGTAAGCACAAACTATTTATAGTATAGCGAGTTTATTTCCAATTCGGTGCATTTTGGTGTTTAAGGAGAAAAGCTTTAAGCTTTCTTTTATAGTTTGTACATATAATTTTTACTATAAATGCGTCAACATAATTGAATCATATATACAATCTTACCAACTGATATTAAATTTGTTTGACTTATGAGTTTGGAATATAAAAAACTATAATCATTATTGACAAACCAAAAGTCACTGAATAATAATATATGTTTGTATGTAAATAAATATATATAAAGCAAGATAAGTAACTACATTAACGTTGAGCTTATGTGGCAGCAAAAAAGCATTATTATTTTTTTTATAATTCTTATCAACATTCGCAGAGAGGGGCATAGCGAAAAATAGCTGTAACGAAAATTCTCTTAAGCTTTATTTAGCAAATACAAATAATAAAGGGAGAAGCTTACACGTGCTTAGCTTTTGTTGTTGTTGTTGCTAGTGCTGTAGTGGGAGAAATGTGCTAAGCATCAATATAAAAGCATTTATAATAGTTTATATACAAAAATATTCGTGCGTTTGTTTTTTTTGCCATGCTTCAATCGGTGGAAGATAGAAAGCAGTAATTGTCTTGCGGCCTAATATTGAAAATGCTGCAGCAATTTCGGCGATTCTTGCATCATGCAAAGCTAGCCAACAACAACATACATTCTAACAGATGTGCTACGGTTATTTTTGGCTAAGAGAAAACAAAAGAGAGCAAGAGAGAGAGAGGAGAGACCCGCAAACGGATGTACTGAATATTTAGGTCTAACAAACATTTCATTTATTACAGATTGTCGAGTAGTGACTAAAGTAGGCCAGGTAATTCAACATAAGCCTATTCCACACTTGATGACAAACACAAAGAAGTCACACACACAAAGAGCGTATGCGTAGCATACTAAGAGCAAGAGAGCGCTCTAGAGTCTAGAGGAAGAGAGAGCGAATACCCAAACCAAACACAGCTGTCGTTGTCGTTGACGTCTCTGCCGCGTAAAAAGCAAAAGAAGAAAAAAACGGCAAATGCAAAGCCAAAGTTAAAGCAAAAGCAAATTTAACCGCACCGCATCGCATAAAGGAGAGTGTACATTTGTATTCCAAACTTAGTTTGGACTCAGCGCGTGTAAAGTGTGGTCGATCGGATCAGCCGGCTGTGCTGCGAGTATTAGAGTGCCTTTGCAATTGCAAACAACAACGCGAAGAAGAAAACACAACGGGACCTTGCTACTTAAAGATGATGATGACCCGGCGAACTCCTATCCATGTAAAATTTTCTTAGAAAAAAGCGAATGAGCGAACACGTGTGTTTTTTTTTACATTAAACGTGCTGCAAATAGTGCTTTTTGTTTGTAGTACATGCGCTTCTTTACATACACGCACACAAGAGCACACACACATGCATACAAACGTACAATAAGCAAAGTAAAATATAAAATAAAAGCATGCGGTTGTCCGCAAAGTAAAACAACAAAACTTCTGCTTGAAAACTTTTTGTTTTTTGAGCACGATCCACGCTGGCAGTAAGAGCGCCAAACGCTTAGAGCGCAGACTGATAAAAAAAAATAAAACCGAAGAATTGTGTAACGAAAATAGAAAAACGATAAACTAAATCAATGAAATAATATTTTAAAAACCACACATTTATATAAAATAAATCGAACAACCAAAGGATTTTTTTAAATACAATTTACCAACAAATAAAAAGTGGTTAAAGATGACACGAATTCAAGCTAGCGATACGCTAATACCGCGCCAGGTGTTCGAGGTGCCAGCGGAATCAGTGGAAGATGGCAAAGCACGTGCACGCAGCAACTCCTCAACGGAAACATCTAGTCAAGGTTCTGGTGTTAAGCTCAAGAAACAAATTGGCCTAGTCGATGGTGTCGCCATCATTGTTGGCGTCATTGTTGGTTCCGGCATTTTCGTCAGCCCCAAAGGTGTGCTCATGTTCTCCGGTTCGATTGGACAATCGTTGATCGTTTGGGTGCTTTGTGGTGTGCTCAGCATGGTGGGTGCCCTATGCTATGCCGAATTGGGTGAGTAAGCAATGAAACAGTTCTTATTTTCATTTTCACAGTCAGCAATTCAATTGGTATTTTGTATGGAGCTGTAAGACAACATTTCAACACCTGTTCAGAAACGAGTACAAAACAGTTTTTGACCTCGTTTTGATTTTTGTCTTACTGCCAAGTCAGCTTAGTGCCATAAATATATATATAGATATCTGAATAAGCGCTTTCTTAACGCCCTCAATATATGTATATATAGCACATTTTTGGACTCATTGTTATGCAATTTGACTGATTTTCATACAATAAACATCTAATTGAATTAAAAGAGAACATAAAAGAAATGGATCACCTCAGCTTCTATCTTCTGCAATTCACTCAACGAGATTTCAAGGGCATCTTCTTGTTCTATCAGTTTTGAATTTTATTCGGTTATCGCACTTTTTCTTTTGTGAAAACCGGTTTTGTACCCAGAGTTTTATGTCTAGATAGACAGTCACAACTGTTAGCATTTGATTATGTAATCTTTGTAATAAGATTTTTCAAGGCAAAGAGATACTTTGTATCGAGTGTGCGTGCAGGGTATATTCAAGTCGCATACACTAAACGATTCTGTTATCAAATTTCAGCTCTCAGAAGCAGTTTTTTTATAATCCCATCTAAACATAAGATATAGTTGTTTGTTTTTGCGGCAACAAGAACTCATACACTATAAAAGTAGGGTATATAATTACAATTGCTACGGCCAGTACAATGACTGATAAGGTCCTTTGACCTTGCTTATCTTTATAAGCAAAAGGATATTTGAATAATTGCAATTGTTGACAATTAACGAAGCAAACTACTGCAAATCTTGTGAGAATATTAACACAATATTTGTTGAACCATGTTTCGCATAGTAAACTGAAATGTATATGGTTTATTTTTATATTGTATGTTCCCTTGGATGGACTGCAATATGAACTTAATACAACAAATCCCTTTTTTCGAATAGAATTTAACAATATTTTATAATCACTTTGCAGGCACAATGATACCGAAATCTGGTGGAGATTATGCGTATATTGGTGAAGCATTTGGTCCATTGCCTGCGTTTCTATATCTTTGGGTGGCACTGCTGATTCTGGTGCCAACGGGTAATGCCATTACGGCGCTAACATTCGCCCAATATCTGTTGAAGCCTTTCTGGCCGTCTTGTGAAGCACCCATTGAGGCAGTGCAGCTGCTTGCGGCAGCTATGATATGTAAGTATATAAAGACAATTAGCAAGAGGGACAAGATCTTATAAGATTTAACTTTTAATAGGTGTACTGACGGTTATTAACTGCTACAATGTCAAATGGGTAACGCGAGTAACCGACATCTTTACGGGCACCAAAGTGGTTGCCTTGATGGTTATTGTTGGCGCTGGTGTTTGGTATCTGGCCGATGGCAACACGGAGCATTGGGAGCAGCCGTTAAGCGGTGGTCTCATGGAGCCCGGCTTCATAGCATTGGCCTTCTACAGTGGCTTATTCTCATACTCTGGCTGGAATTATTTGAACTTTGTCACCGAGGAACTCAAGGATCCGTATCGTAACCTGCCACGAGCCATTTGCATATCGATGCCCGTGGTGACCATCATTTACATGGTGACAAATGTAGCATACTTTTCGGTGCTATCAACAGATGAAATTCTATCGTCCGACGCGGTGGCTGTGACTTTTGGCGACAAGATGCTTGGCTACATGTCCTGGATAATGCCATTCGCTGTGGCATGCTCCACATTTGGCTCGCTCAATGGCGCCATCTTCGCCTCATCACGTCTATTCTTTGTTGGTGCCCGCAATGGACATTTGCCAGCAGCGATTTCATTGATAAACATCAACTGCTTAACCCCAGTGCCATCATTGATTTTTCTGGTAAGCAACTTGTGCTTCTTTCCAGTTAGTTTACTCTATAGCTTTGTTTTTCTTTGCATAGTGTGTGATTACATTGCTGCTGCTGTTCATCAAGGATACATATGTGCTCATCAATTATGTCAGCTATGTGGAGGCACTGTTTACACTCATTTCGGTATCGGGTCTACTCTGGTTACGCTACAAACAGCCCAAGACAGAGCGACCAATAAGAGTCAGTCTCGCATTGCCAATCATCTATTTGATTGTGTGCATGTTTCTGGTAATTGCATCGTGCTCTCAGTCACCCACAGAGGTGGGCGTTGGTACGATTATCATATTGTCCGGCATACCCGTCTACTATCTGACAATACACAATCCGGTTCAGTGGCTGGCAGACACCTCACAGACCATTAACATGTGGTGCTCCAAGTTCTTCATTTGTATGCCAAATCAGGAAAAGTTCGATTAGTTTTTAGAAACTCGTAAGCTACAAGTGCCTTTGTAGGATTGCTAGCTTAAGCCTCAATTATTTTTATATACAATTCGCATGCTAAGCAATTAGATTTAATTCTGCGCAAAACGCGATTTTTTTAAAAACACACAAAAGTTTTTTAGTGTAAATATTTACATATCTTTGATAGAGTCATTTGAAAACTTATTGTCTTGTTGGATTCAGCACGCTGTAAAAGCAAACACAAAAAAGGAATAATATATACATATATAGCAGTAAGTACGTACAAATAATATATAATATTGTGAATATTTATAAATCAGTTCCTCAGCGTTTGAGCACAATATTCAAAAGACAATTCTACATACAACACAATAATGCATTACAATTTTTCGATATTAAATTATACATGCGATAAGTACAAATAAGTCTATAAATTATTAATATAATATTTTGTACTTGTATAAAACGAATTATTTTGTATAAAAATTTAAATTAAATAAATAATGAAATAAAACACACTGTTATCTACACTTAAGCTCAATGTAAGCAAACGCAACACCAGGCAAAAGCTCCCAAAAGCTTAACGGCCGACTGACAACAGTTAAATTGCCGACAACGAGCGAAAAGAGCGCAAGCAATGGGATCAGTACAAAAGCGAAGCGTGAGCGTGAACGGTCGTTCAATAGACCGCTAAACGGGATCAGCAACAGTTGAGCATTGCTAAAGAAATGACTGTTTAAAGTGTAATTGATTCTGTGTAAAAAAATTGAATTTGCCCAAATAACAAAAAAAAAAAGTAAATAGAATTAGTGTGCCTGTTTTTTTGCAATGGCAGTAAAACAGTTTGCAATTTACCTGCTATATTGTACAGCTTTTTGGACTAGTACAAATGCATCTACGGAATACAATCGCTATGTGACGCAGATATTTCAGAAGTATGGCAATGGCAACGCCATCAGCTTTGAGGTAAAATCACACAAACAAACCTTGCAATTTTCGCAAAAACTTAAGAAATCTGATCGGTTAGTGACACCTTTTGACTTTTGCCAACTTGAATACAGTAAAAAAAATTAGTATCTTTTTGTTATATTCAATTAACATTGGTATCCATTTTATTTGATGCTTAACCATAACGAAGTCTTGAAACCATCTTTTGTGGTACACTTTATGGCATTGTTGTGAAAGTTAACCAAATAAAAACAAACTTAGGCCTGAACACTGTTGAACCCAACATGTATGTGTTTAATTCTTTAATAATCATTATGACTACTTAATACTATCTTTATGTCAGCTCCGTAAGATAAGAAAAACATTTTTATTATTGTTGGCGGCGTACAACGGAATCGCACTTGTGGAGAAACGCTGAGTTGATTTAGTCTTAGCGTTAATATTGTCATAAATTTAATCAAAATCTTGACGTGCTTTTATCTCTTGGGCAGGCAAGAACATTCAGACAGAAATACATATACAAAAAAAGTGATCTATATAAGATAAACTAGATCTTAAGCCCCTCTTTTTGTAGTCTGTGTGTGTGTGAGTTGATTAAATGATTGTGCCACAAAATAGGTGAGATTAAGATCGTTTGGCTATGAAATACCCTTTAATTTATTTAATAGTAGTTTTTTTTTTACCATATTTTGATTACATTTTTTTACAATGCGAATGACAATAATAAAGAAAAATGTGTTTGCACAAAGTTCCTAGAAACAAAAAGGAAAGTTTCATTCAATTTGTAGTGTTTATTTCTTATATAAACAGTCAAGAGTCAAACTAATAAACGAGAATGTATTGCAAAATAATACATTTCAATAATTTAATTTATAAAGGTTTCACAATTGACATACATAGTTTGTATATAATTATAACAGAAGTGAGGCAATAGCCGTTGACCATATTATATATGTATTTATATATTTATGGATACACACACATCCGAAAATGCATGTGTATAAGTGTGGTTTATGGCAGTGCAAACACCCGCCATAAACTACTATACCAGCCATGTCCAATTGGCATTACTCATGCGTAAATGTCGCCGACGACACTACGCAATACATACACATACACACATACCTTTGGGTAAGCAAAGCTTTTTTTTTCGCCCGCTACGAAAGTCGCATACTAACTAAGTGCTATGCACAATCTTCAATCTCAATTGGTAGACAGACGACTTACGCGTGGCCCGGCGACTGCAAATATTCTAATTACATGCATGTGTGTGTGTACACCTGAATTCCACGGAACATAGACTCTATTGTTGAATGAAAGTAAAAAGCTTTGACTTGTTTGATTTTTTACATGTTCTTTGTTTTTGTTATGGTCAAAGCGCGTGTTGATTTTTATGTTAGAGAAGGGTTATTGGAATATGTAATTGCTACAGACATATTTGTTATACGCAATGGAATTCCATCAATCGCCTGTCAACTCTTAACAGACAGGCCGCACGCCCACATGATTAGAGACAGTCGCTGGTAATTCAATTAGTTTGCGGCCCCAACCTTTATACAATTGTTTTTCCATTATCATCATTGTCATTAGTATGTAGCTGGAAGCTTGGAGATTCACATGTAAATATAATTGTTTTGTTCGGTGGTGACAAGTAAGTTAATCAAGCAATTATCTATCAGATTCCCGCGCGTTCCCTACGTTTAACACGTGGCCCAAGGCGCAAACGCCTCATTTCAGTAAACATTTCACCCAAGTACAATCGTAGCATTTGTTTAATTAACACAAGCTTTAAATGTGCCAAATGCTCTCAGGTGCAAATTGAATTAATTGTGTCAAACTGCTCTTCTTCTAGGGTCTTGAGCACTTGATGTACAGCTTGGGACTGGGACACATCGAATTTGATCCCATGCACACCATTGAGGAGCACCGACCCGAGGGCTATAACAAAACCAAAGAAAATGCAACCCGCGAGTATTCGAGCAGCGATGATGCCATCAGTGATGTGCAGCTATCCATTCATAAGCTGGAGGAGAACGTGCTCAATCGAACGGTTTCTGCAGCAGGCAACAAATCTTTTGAGTTTCGGGAAATGCACGATCCCAAGCATCGGCATCCGCGGGAGAGCAGTGGTAAGTAACTACTTCTATCTAAATGGAAGATAAGCAAAAGCTTGGTTTTTATTTTCGTTTTGCACAAGGAATTAACGAGATATGTGTGTGAGTGTGTGTGTGTGTGTGTGGAGATTCGGCGAAAACAAGATCTATAGAGATACTTGTCTGTAGGTTCCAATCATAAACAAGTAGACAGAAAGGAAAAGGGCAAGGTGCCCATAATAATAAGCAAACAATACCAAGTAAATGAAAACTAAAATAACAATTATAAAAGAAACAAATTTGTCATTCTTATACCGTATTCGCATAATTGGAATGGGTAGATTGTACCTAGGGAGTATATTATACGATTCCGCTAGGGTATCTTTTAGTTCTGTGCTTTTGTAGACTCGCGACAATATAGTCTCCTCAATTGGCTACTTCAAGTGCAAGGCAACTTGCGGCAAGTGGCGGGTCCATTTAAAGCATTTGCATTATATAATCTCAAATAGATATAGAATATCTAAATTGACATTAAGCCAAGGTGAAGACCAAATATCATATACCAATAAGTCAGTCAGTCAGTTTTTATAGAGTGTCAGCGTAGCTGACTTCCTTTAAGTATTATCTGGGAAATCTAAACAAACAAAAACAGATCATATAGTATACGCTACAACAAACAAAGGAACGTTGCATGTTCTGCGTGCCGCTTTAAACGTGCTAATATAAATAAGTACATGTGTACACAAATGCATTTGTTTCTGTGTGTGTGTGTACGTGTTAAACACATAACAAAGTCATCAACACAGGTCCAATAAGGCGTTCTCTATTGTCACTTGGTAGTGCAAAAGCTTTTACCATGTATGCGGAAATGATGAAAGTGTTGCCATAACTGTCAACTTCTGTGAGATTAACCGTTAGGACAGTGCCATAAAAGCATGTGTTTATAGCAAAGCAATATCATGTTCTTTGTTGTAGTATCCATCGATGGTACACCGTTGCCTGAAGCCGCTTGTTTGTCGCCCAAATCGTTGCTGGCACTCCTCGTGGATCACAATGATCTACACAGGAATACATTGTATCGCCGCATAGTCAAGACGGAGGAACATAACTCGGATGAGGAGTACAATGAGTTCATCAATAGTGTCCTAATCACGCCCAATGCTTTCATGAAGCTCTGTCCAGCGCTGCTGGCTCAGATTGATAATGGTGTTTGCATGCAGCCAGCACAAAAGATTCTGGAGAAGAACGAAAGGATTTGGAATGGTTAGTTCAAGGCGTTGATTGCCGAACAAATCTTTTTTTTTTAACGCTTTTTGTTTGTTTACAGCTTGGATATATGCCAGCATCTCTATGTTTGTGCTCTCAGCTTGTGGACTTCTTGGAATTCTGCTTGTGCCGCTAATGAAATCGGTTGCGTATCAGGAAATCCTCAAGTTTCTGGTTGCCATTGCTGTAGGCACACTAGCTGGCGATGCTTTCATGCATCTGCTACCACATGCCCTCTTCAAGGAGGAGAAGCATGAATATGAACTGGAGACGGTACAAATGACGTCACAGGAGCGGGAACACAAGCACAGCAATGAGGCAGCATTGCTTTGTGGCAGTGCGTTCCTAGCAGCACTCTTCATGTATGTGCTGGAGAATGTGATTCCCATGCTCAAGGGTGATAAACATGGTCATGGCCATAGTCATGGTCATGGTCATGGTCATAGTCATGGTCATGGTCATAGTCATGGTCACAGCTCCAGCGATGCAGGCAAGCAACAGTCAGCACTGGAGGCGCCGCCAGTTCGTGAATTGAACGTCATGTTGGAGGAGACAAAGTTGGATAAGAAGTCGCCAAATCGCCCATTAACACCGGTCGCCTTTATGGTCATTATTGGTGATGGTCTGCACAATCTAACCGATGGCCTGGCAATTGGCGCTGCCTTTGCCAGTGATCCGGTTACGGGCTTGGCCACTGCCTTTGCCGTCCTATGCCACGAGCTGCCGCACGAGCTGGGTGATTTTGCCTTGCTGCTCCAAACTGGTGTGTCCATACGTCGAGCCGTTTACATGAACATAGTCAGTTCGGTGCTCAGCTTTGTGGGCATGTCCATTGGCCTGCTGCTGGTGGGCATCGGTGATGGGATGACACAATGGATCTATGCAGCGACAGCTGGCTCATTTCTATACATTGCCTTTGCCGATTTGGTGCCCACAATGAGTGTGGCCCACAATCCCGAGCAGGCTCGTGATCCAAAGGGCATACTTATACAGATAATTGGCATTTTCCTGGGCGGTGCCATAATGTTAATCATTGCACTTAACGAGCATGATTTGGAGGGTTTGTTTAAAAGTTTCTAGTTGCATTTACTTTTTGTCCAAATGTGTTCAGAATCTCAAATGAAAGATGGATGAGCAAAGTTTTAAAATGGTTGTTAACTCAAGTTTTATTAGAGTTAATTAAGTAATTAAGTAGTATTCATTTTCCAATTGTACATTCGAGCTATCCAAAATATTTAAGAATTAACAAGTTAATGTGTTCAAATGCCTTGTAAGTATATGTTGTGTATATAGTAAAAAGGTTAGCTTTGGCGAATTTATAACCCAAAATCTGCAATAAAACATATGTAAATAATCGTTGTGACCAGTGCAGCTGGATGCGGTAATAATTTCTAGAGTATAGTTTAATATATTAAAGAACATTTTGTTAGATATTAACTAAGGTTTATTTGTTTTTCAAGATAATTGCATTTGTCGTTGTTCCTCAAACGGTTCATTTGGCAAACGAGCGGAATTCTGCAAATTGCAATAATATTTTGGTTTTAAATAATAATTTAAAGTACTTTTATGCTGTTCTTCCTTACCAATTTCTGTGCACGTTGTTCCAGCAAGCCGTAAGCAAAGTGATTTAATGCAAAGCCGCTAGGCAAAGCAACGCCTTGCATGCGATAGAAAGCGTTCGAAGCTCCTTCGTCAGCCAACTTGTGGGCCGCTGTCACAGTGCATTTGCCCAGGAACCGTGTGGATGCCACCATGGGACCACGCGATATATCAATGTGTTCGCCCACGCGATAAAGCGTTACACGACTCTGGTTTTGTTGCGCAATACTTGGCAATTGCTCGCTCTTATAGTGTGACTCCTTAAACATTTCTTTGGCCAACTCTTGGTCCACTTCCAAGCGTTCGATGCGCAAGTCTTGCGCTGCCAATTTAACCATTTCAGCGGATAAGGCACGCATTTCAGCTTTGGTTGGCTGCCAACTTTGTGATCCAAGCACAATATCGTGCACAAAGCTGCCCGATTTAACTGAAACGTGCCAGATGTATATGTTAAGTTAATTGTTAAACATGAACCTTAATCAAACTCACTGTTTGGACTGGGAAAACTGTGCAGTTGCAGGTTTGCTTCCTCCTTAAAGGCACGTTGCAGGGCAGCACCCAACATAAAACTGCATGTGCGCCAAAAAGCTCTGTTAAACAGAAAAGAAATACGTATTTAATAGTTATATCAGTTAACTCAGTATCCCGCAAACTTACTTGTTAACCGCATGTGGCTCGGAGACATTAAAACTGAGCAATTGCAACGTGCAGGACTCTTGCAGTGGTCTGTGCACATCCCAAGGAACACTGCCATCGATTAGTGCTAAGGCAGACCGCTTGCAATGACCCTCAGTCAAATGCTGTGCGCAATCGTATGGAGTGGAGATGTTGCTGTTCATCACCAGCGTTACATCCTCGGGTAGCCCCAAATAACGCACTTCTATCTTTTCAATGCGACCAACAGCATCCCGTTGACGTCGCTGTTCCTGGTTGAATAGTTCATTGCGCGATTTAATTGCAGCTCCTGTGGCGTAGCTTGCTTCAATTACAACAACAATAAACTTGTTAATACATAGGCATTAGTTATTTAAATTAATTTATTCAGCTTAATATTTCCCAACATTAAACAATCAAGAAGCGGCAACATTACATAAAAGTGCCGCATGTGGAATCGTAGAAATATTCATATGTATTGACTTACCATTGCTACGGAACTGCTGTATTTGCTTAAAAACTCCCAATGAGTTTTTATACAATTTCGTTGCAGCTGCCATTGTGTTTTTATCACAACTTTTAGTTTTCCGCAAATAAACGCAAGGAATTTACAGCTGTTGCGGATGAAAATCAAACAGGCATGAGCAATGTCTGCATGCCGTTATCCAACACTTGTAAAATAGTAACAGAATAAGTAGCAAGTACATAAAATCGCAGTTACCAAATCACCATTATTATTTGTGATATAATATCTCTTAAGCAGTATTGGATAATTTAGGTTTAGCGCAGTAAGACTTATTGCTATTACTTTAAAATTATTAAAAGAAAAGGCCCCAGCGCTTTGTTAAAACATAGCACTTCGATATATCGATCTAAAAAGTAAACAAGGCTTATCGATATCACAACTCTAAAGGCATCGACATTATTACTCGATAGAATATCAACAATTGTGCTTGTCATTTGCACTGTCATTCCGCATCGGCTTTCGCAAAGAAATAAAATAATATAATTAAATATGACTTTGGATACTGCTCCAGAAGTGCCCCGCGCTGGGTTTAACTTTGAGAACTGTCGCCGGTAGGTATTCTTATTAAAACTATTGATTTTCACGCTCTAAATGAAATGTGCAAATTTCAGCAATGCTGCATTGTTGCAGGGAGGCTTTAAGCCGCCGACAACGACAAAAACTGGCACCACAATTGTTGGTATCATTTACAAGGATGGTGTTGTGCTAGGTGCCGATACTCGTGCCACCGAAGGACCAATTGTGTCTGACAAAAACTGCGCCAAAATCCATTATCTAGCCGACAATATTTAGTGAGTTTAACTAAAAACTATGAAAAGTTGTGAGTGTAGATTAATAATCTTTTTGTGCAGCTGCTGTGGTGCCGGCACTGCCGCTGATACTGAAATGACCACGGATTTGATTTCATCTCAGCTGGAGCTGCATCGCCTCAATACGGAACGTCAGGTGCCTGTTGTATGCGCCAACAATATTCTAAAGCAGATGCTGTTCCGTTACCAGGGCCACATTAGTGCTGCTCTCGTTTTGGGCGGTGTCGATAAAAGTGGACCGCACATATATTGCATTCATCCTCATGGCAGTGCCGACAAATTGCCCTATGCCACCATGGGCTCAGGCTGTTTGGCCGCCATGGCTGTGTTTGAGAGTCGTTGGAAACCCAACTTATCGGAGGAGGAGGCAAAGCTGCTGGTTCGTGATGCTATTGCTTCTGGTGTCTTCAATGATCTTGGTTCGGGCTCAAACGTAGATCTGTGCGTGATACGCAAGGACAGCACAGAGTATCTGCGCAACTACGAGTTGGCCAACAAGAAGGGCGAACGCCAGCTAAACTATAACTTCAAAAGGGGCACCACACCCATCCTGCATACGTCAATTAAGGATTTGGAGATAACCGAGCGCGTTCAAGCTGTACCCATGGAAATAGCTTAAGGCAACCGGTTTAGTTTCTTATATATCATAATCAATATGGCGTTAGAGCCTACTCACATGTTTGGATACGGTTCAATGAACAATAAAGCATTGATTTCCCAGAAAATATACAAAACCAATGAACACTAGGAGTAATTGTTTATGTGTATTATATAACAAGTTAACTGTGTTGAGTATTATATTAGACTAGCTGTAAACATAGGTAGGTAGGTGTAGGCGTTGCTTTGGTCAATACAATTTAAAACTTAGGTTTATTTACTAACTAACCGTTTGCCATGTCTTTACGAACTCTTTTCGAACTTATAAATACTTTAGCTAATATCACATTATACGGAGGGTCAATCCCGACCTGTTGAAAGGCACATTGGGGTTCCATCCACCTAAACCACTATATGTTTGGCACCAAGAATTCACTTGATTTTGTTAAAACCGTATACTATAATATTATAAACTTAAAAAGAGTGCGAAACTAATAAACCAATTAGCCCGATAGCTAACATTGCAAATGCGTGAGGTGCCAGCAATCCGACGCCATTCAGTGCCGGCTCTAGCATATGTGACACCGTCAAGCTGGAGAGTGCCAGATTGGTTGTAATCCTAGGCGACTGTGAGCTAATCAGAGCCGATATCTTCTCCGCCTCCGCCGCACACACTTCAATCTGCAGACTAGTTGGACGACTGCGTGGCAGCAGCGCCACAAAGATGCCCACTTCCATGGTGAGGAAACCAGTTAACTGACACTCGCTGACCTGAACCAAACGATCCAGCTCCTGCAGAATGCCATGCAATGTCAGCAATGAACTTTGCTGACCACGCAATGCATAGAATGCTCTGTCCAGCTGTTTTCTCGAATAGATGATCCGAAAGGCACCTCCGCCACAGATGGGACAACAGGCTCCGGGTGGAACAATTGGACGGCAATGTTTCGAAGCAGGTGCCGGACACTGAACAGTTCTACAGCGACGTCCCATATCCGAAACCAGCAGGCCAACCTCACGACATCGACCCACATAGTCAACAACCACAAAGTCGGCCAAAGCGGCGGATCTGCTGCGATAGGTAACTCCATTAATGCCACAGACGGACATCAATTGGTTGCCATTGTCATGATTTGAGCGACAAGGTCCCCAATATGCCAACTGAGAATTGCTCTGCAGCAGCGAGCAGGGATTCGAATGAGTTTTGCCCAGTGTATCGCACAGTTCCTCTGCATGATGCATGCCACAGCTGGCGGAAGTCTCATTGACTGAAAAGAAAACTCAAACGTCATAAATATGTCCCTAATTAAGGGCCAGATCCTAGGTACTTACCACAAATATATTGTGGACATGGCCTTTGCATGCTGGATAAACAAATCTGTCGCTTCTCCAGACACTGAGTGCCCGTTGGACAGCTGGAACTAGACGTGTCGCTGGCCAACTGACAGCCACCGCGAGCATTACACGCTCCATACACATAGCTGGACTCCAGCAGACCCAAACACTTGGCAACACATGCCGATGGATACGTGTTCCCATTGCTGCCACAAACAGGCACATAATGTGCCGCACAATTACAGGGCAGACTTGTGTAACCGGCATCGACATAACCAGCCAGTCGACACTGCTGCTTGGTGCAGGTGATCTCGCCAGCAAAGCAACTGCACAGATTACACTCCAGATAAAAGGAGGAACCATGACGAAAGCTTCTTCCGCCCGGCAGCATACAGTGGGCATGTGTATAGCTGGGCAGCGGCTGGCACTGATCCACATTGCCACGCAAGCCACAACGACAAACCACATGCTCGGCGCTCAATAATTGACCACTGACCAGACCAATACCAGTGGTCGGACTGCTTGTCTTGCCCACCCGAACATATGCGCCGAAGGGCACGATGAGTGTGGATGCCTGTCCCAGACTGCAGCCGGGAATGCAAGCGTATCCTTGACTGCCATGCCTTTGCAGCACACACACCTCGCTGGCATTGCAGGGTTTGCGGGCACAGGGTGAATGCAGTTCCGCTTGCAACTCCTTCCTGGGCTCGTTGCCTTTCAGGTAGGCGTTTATGGAGATGCATGGTGTGGCTTCCTCGTCCTCGGTGAGACCTGGTGGCTGCAGTCGCTCACAGATGGCCTGTGGTCGCTGCGGCTGTCTTATCCAGTCCAGGCACTCATCCAGCAGCTCCGTGCAATCCTCACGACAAATCCCATTGTACAAGCCCACCCGGGTGCAGGGTTGCAGTTGCAGGGCACACACTAAGGCTTGCCACTTATCCGGTGCACAGCGTGTGGTATTCTTAATGTACAGCTCCTGGCCCAGCACACGTACATAGCCACGCTGCTGCAGCATCAACAGATCCTCCCGAGCCGCTGCATCATGTGCAGCAGAACAACTGCGAAACAGTTGCGTGGGACGATTGTTAAAGTTGCTGCAGAAACTCAAACCATTGCAGCCCAGCTCACATGGTGCATCCACACTCTCAATGCAACGTCTCAGTTCCAGCTCCGTGGGCTGCTCCAGACACTCGGTATCGAAGCTTACGCGCGTCTCCAACCAATCATTGGTATAGATTTGGGTGCACAAACGACGACACTTGTGGCTAGTCGCATGCTCACAGCACTGACGCTTGGCGGCATCCATGCCCAGCTTATTTGGCTGCAAAACATCTTCAATGCTCAAGGACAACTGGTGACGCCTTTGGGTTTGTCCACTCGCTGGCACATAAAGCTTGCGTGTCACCGTCAAAAAGCATTGCCAAAATGGCAAATGTGGCAGTGGCATACCACAGCCGGCCTCCAGACGTGCGAATATAACATCACTGCGCTCCATATTCTGATGCAACTTGGATGCTTGCAACACTTCGCTGCAAGTGCGATGACACAACGGATCATGACTGTACTCACAGCAGGGTAAATCTGTTGCAAAGTTCAAGTCGTATTAAAGAGAATAACTTTTTGCTTATATATATGCTTACACTTGTCCACATCCAGTGGCGGTGTCATATCCGTATGATTGTGGATGCACTGCAGCACATCAGCATTGCGCTCGCCACATGTTTTATCCACCAAATTGCCATCGGCGTTACTTGTTCCAGTTTCATTTGGTGGCTCAAAGACTTCACGACAGGCCTACAAAAAAACAATTGTTTGCTATTTAGAGATTTCACTGTACTTCACATGAGTCTTATAAAAGTGGCTTAGCTAACACCCAGCAATTTGACTAGCTTTCTAACCTTATTTTTATGCACTTGACCTCAAGCCGGTTTAAGAAATAATTACAAAAAAATGTAACTAAACTGTTTTATGGTCTTTGATTGCATTCGAACCAATAAAGTTCAATAGTTATTAAAGTGCTAGACTTTATTTATTGTATATTACTTGCCTGCAGGCACTCTGAGGTTCGTGCCTTGCCACAGCAACTTTCTGCCGCTTCCTGATGCTCAAAACAATCGTAGAGCACTTGCTCATCGCTTCTCCGACAGACATCCGATACATCCTGGCTAGCGGCTGCAGTGGCGCAGCCATTTTTGCACTTGGGTAAAACTGCCAATTGGCAACAGCGACGTCCTGACCATGATTTACCTCTATCCACAGCTAAAAACTTGGATTTAAGCATCTGGTTGGAGTTTTATTGAACCAAACTTACCATCCAAAGTGCGATTCACACAACTCCAGAACTCCAACTGATGCAGCTGACAATATTTTTTGAGTTCTGTGCGATGCTCATCGCGTCCATTGTTAACGTCCAGTTGAACTAAGGATAACTGCAATGGGAAAAGTGGTTTGCTGAAGCTTTACTATGGTTAAGAAACTAGAAGTTTTGATTGTTTTTTAAGAACCATTTGAAGCATTTACTTGATATTGAAATGTTTGAATAATAAAAGATTCCTATCAAAGATTCTTCAAATACATGTGTTTAGATATTTATCTTAAAGAACACAAATAAGTTACTTGAATTAAGCGAAACTACAAAACAAATTCGCTGTCTATAAAGAATAACTTATTCATTGGACAGTTAAAAGGCAAATATTTTTTTATGCAGTCGTTAAACAACTATCAATATAAAATAAGTTCGCTATAACCGTAGCTTTATTGTTTTGTTTTTTTTTCGTGTTTTATAAGTGTTTAATAGATTTGGCAATGCCAAACATGAGGGTTACTCAAAATATTGACAGTTTCACAAACTGCAACACGTTGTTGCAGCCTCCACTTTCTGTGCCACTTCGTCGTATCTTTCTTTGGTTAATTGTTTTTGATCATGGCACGCGTATTATGTTACACACTCAAGATGTTCTTCTCTTGGGTTGTTTTTTGTTTGGAGGCACAAACCGCTGGCTCATAAATAAAGCAAACGAGTATA
Source organism: Scaptomyza caliginosa (assembly GCA_035044725.1). Lineage (NCBI taxonomy): Eukaryota > Metazoa > Arthropoda > Insecta > Diptera > Drosophilidae > Scaptomyza > Scaptomyza caliginosa. The sequence goes on along the minus strand of JAWNNR010001059.1, from coordinate 644,062 downwards.
GCTACAACAAATTTCTTTTCGATCGCCTTATCTGCCACAGTAATCTGAGTCGAACGATGTCTATTAAAGATACTCCTTCTCTTGTTCCTTCTCCCTTTTGCACTAAAGAACACTTTTTTTTAGTGATTTACATACGCTCGGAAAGAACCGAACTGGACAAACTTCCTTAACAAGTTTGCTGTTGGTAATGAAGTGTCAGGCGCACACCCACATGCAACATGCAACAAGAAAATCACACACTGCCCACACACACACATTGTTCATTCATTCACATGTTTATGGTCCATTCGTACATCTTTTAATCTGTGTGTTGTGTTGTGTTTTGTTGTGTCTGCAATCAAGATTGGCAGGTACTCGAAGCAATTATTGTTGGGCTACGCCTGCGATAATGAATACGAACAAGCAAGGAGACAGATTTTTGTCAATCCATGGTGAAAATGTAAGGAAATGGCGCTTATCAGCTAGCTGAAATCAGGCAAACGACTTTTCACACGTTGCAGCAGCAACAGCAGCAGCCACAAGCAATATGTATTTTAGTGCTTGTCTTTGGTTTCAATTGTGGCGCTCTGGTTTCAATGCTGCACCCAATTGTTAAACCGGTTCGTTTCGGAACGTTAAACGGGAATTATCCTTGCACACTATCATTTTGTCAGTTTCAATTTAGTCAAAGATTTAATGCCTTCATTTGCATTCATAAATGAAAAATACAGCCCACTTTCTGCTCCGGTTCGGGCTCAAACGAGAAACTGACAAACTGAGAAACTAATTGGTTTTTAGAAATTGTTATGATTACAAAGTTAAATGATGTCAGTGATTTGATTGCAAGCAAGCCAACTAACCAGGCTAACAGCGAAAAACCAATTGATTTTCAACTCAAATGCTCAGGTTTATGAATGGGTTTTTGAGTGGTAGTGGTACGCAAACCGGTTGCACTTGCTGTAAATTACCTGTTTTTGTTGCTTATGCTAATTAACAGTGTAATTGCTCGATTTTCAACTATTCTATATAGTATTAACTAGCTAATCGCGCCTGGATTGCAGCCATGGCTAAATCTTTTCGGGACAAGGCAATGTTCCGAACGGAAGTTGCTGTCGAACCGTCTTTGTAGGTTCTTTAAAAACCTGTCATAATACCAATAATAATAATAAAAATAATTTCTGAATGCAGCGCGCAACATTGTGCATTCTAATAACTTATTGTTGCAACAAGTTGGCGCCTGAATTTTAAGTATGCAGCTCGTATAACCGTTGGGCATTTAATGGAACCAGGAAATATGTTTGACACAGCACAGTAGTTATTCGCCTTATCGAACCGATCAGTTAAAATGATAGAATCTGTTTCTCTCTCTCTCTCTCTCTCTTTCTCTTTCTCTTTTATGTGAGAATCAGGTTTATATTATTCGTTTACTTACGTTCTCGCATGCTGTGCGACATGAGCCAAAGACTTGATTGCAACATGTAAAGATATCTGTAAAGAAACAAGCAAAACACAAACTAAGAATCGGTCAGCTTAATTTAAGGCAGAACACTGCATATCAGGGTTTAATGACACAGACTCACGCCACTTTGACACCACACGCAAAATGTTGCAAGCTTATTCAACGCAATAAGAACAGAATATTTTAAGCCTGTGCTCATTAAAAAAAATAAATAAATAAACGAAACGCCTGTCAAAAAAGACAAAATATGGTTCTTTGTGCACTTGAAAAAATATTTCAAGACCATTCTATTTTGTTGGTACAATTTTTGAACCTTCTCCTGCTTTCTTAACTTTATTAATAAACAAGAAAAGGAAAATAACTTGGGAACTTTAAGGAATATACAAGAATTAAATATATATATATAAAAAAAACGCGAAACTATGATAGATTCAAGTATTTCTACTACAAAGAAATGTGATAAGTTGATAATTTGGTATAAGTTAAAGCACTTCTCTAAGTGTATGTTGAATCTGAATCTGCTTCAGACTTGTACTCCTTCCCAGAAACCGACAGAAATCTTTATCGTGGTCGTTGTCATTTCGCTGGTTGACATTGTTGATCCCTTTTTGCCGCAATTAGTTCGATTCAAAGCAATTTGGCGGCCTATCTATGCAAATAGTTTAACAGACGTTAATTGTTGCTTGCAACTGCAACAAGTGCAAGTATTCTGACTGATTACTTATTAAGCACTTGCCGTTTAGATTGTCTTGCCTCGCATCATTTAGGGATTTCTCATTGGGTGTTGAACTTTGGCGTTGCAAGCAGGCAGGCAGGCAGGCAGACAGGCAGTCAGATGACGTGCAACATGTGCTACACATGCCTCACCCTATTCAGGCAAATGACACTGCTGGGCTCTTGGGCAGAGGGGGGTAAGGGTGGCTGGGTTCAAAGAGTTTCGTTGGGTGCGTGAAAAATGTCGTTTTGTCACATGCTTTTGGCGGCTCAGGAACATTGGGGAAACTCTAAAGATGGGGCCAGCTGCTCAAGTTCCCAAAACATCAAAAGCACCACTCATTAATTAAGTGTGCAATTGCTGGCTCTGGTGCAGGCCACAAATTTCAATATACACAGTTATATATATATATATATATATTTTTTTTTTCTTTTTGTTGGGCCCTCCCCATTTTTACCGCTTTATTCTGTTTGTTGGTTTCTTTTTTTTTGGCATAGTATTCAATTTTTGCCCGCAACAAATGCGACCGCTTTTAGCTATGACTAATTTTAGAGCATTTACTTTGAAGTCTTTTCGAAAACGTTTTCTAGATTTCCACGCACAGTTTCAGAACATTGCCGCCATTTGAATTTTGTATTCAGACTGAAAGAACTAACAAACGATCAAAAGGTGCTCGATTATAGCTGTTGCTTGAATAGTGTGACAAATTGTCTTAAGATCTATTGGATTCAAGAAAGTCAATACCCTAGACTTCGCACAGACAGGATAATTTCTTTTACAGGGTATTTCAAATGCAAGAACTTGCACTGACACTTGGATTTGTTTTTTATACCCTTGTTTTTCTATGTATGTTTGTGCTACGTCGAGTGCTATTTTTATGTTAAATATAGTTGCAAAGTTGCGCACTCTTCGCCGCGGCGTCTGTGTCATAGAGATGTGGCCAATGATCTTAGTGGCTGTCAACACAACGAACGAACGAACGAACGAACAGATGTAGCCTATAAATAAAGGAAACGTCTCAATAGCAGCCAATCTAGCCGGCTCTTGCATTTGTCGAGCTCGGATTAGCCATGTGCTAAGCAGCGAAGGTTTAGTTAGGCATTGATATGCGTTGAGGGTGGCCTTATCAATTATTCAGTGAAACATGCAGAAATAATAATAATTTTATTATCGCTTTTATGCGCACATCAGAACAATAATAAAAAAATGTTGGAGAATGCAAAGGCACTCATTGAATTATTAGTATGCAAAGCATTTCAAATGATTGTCAATGAATTGATAATGCCGACAACTAAAGAGTTTAGCATGCAAGTCAACAAAGCGAAAGGCGCGTAAAAGGGAGAATACATATATATTTTATTGTTGCCTTTTTCTGCATTGGCGTTTGCAAAGCGACAATCAGTTAAGCGGCACAACACCAATAAACACCAGTGACAAATACATATGTGCAGCACATAAAATTTCATTTCATTGGAAATCTAACACATTTATCACACACACAAACAAACAAACAGACACTCTCTCTCTCTCTCTCTCTTACTGCCGCTATAATTCACTCAGTTGCGTAAATTAAACGGCCGGCTTTTGGAGCTGCTGTTGCGTATGTAGTTGTGTGTGTTTGGAATCACACTAGATTGTTTGCATTGAGCGCTGGTTCAGGGAGTAGGAGGATGAGCAAGTGTCTATACGTATTTGTATATGTGTGTGTGCGTATGTTGATTATGCTGGCGCCAGCAGCAACAAAACAGCCGTTGCTTTTAACAGTTCAAATAAGTGTTCCAACACTGTTTCAATTGAGATTCATATTCGCACATTGTACACGCACAGTGGTGTCCAAACAGAGGGGTTAGCTTATCACTCGAAACATAAAGATGACAAATTCTTCAATGCAGTTGTTAGGCTTTAGAACATATTGTTAACATTTCACAATTGGCGTCATAAGTGAACCCCTTTGTAAAACACACAGCGTACGCCACTGCGTATAGTTTATACATGCACATATGTATGGACATTAATACTCGTATGCTTGTTGTCGTTGCTCATCATCAGGCACTTTCAATTAAAACATTTCATTCCCTTTGATTAAGTGAGAAAGCGGATGAGAGCACTAATTCACTATTTATGGATATTTATACATTTTTTAGCAAAGACACAAATGTACATAGATATGAATGTTCATTAATTGATTGAATTTCATTGACCTTCTCAAAGTTTGCGACTTGCTGTTACTCTATTGAAATTGTGTTTACAAACAGATCTTTGCAATTGGTGCTTGGAGTTGAGCAACAAGTGTTCCAGACATGTTTATGACTCACTGATAAGATGCCGCGTCTGAAGTTTGCCTGTGGTGGTATGGGGTGTGGGGGCCGGAGTAGAAAAGGTCATCCATAGGGTCGAGTAGTGATAAGACACTTGGTTGACACTTACCATGGGGTGCATTGCTTGCTTGTCCAGTGGTTTCCAGTGAGGTTTTCATATGCTCAACTCCCGCACTGATATCCACATCGATCCAATCGTATTCCCCCTCCTCCAGCTCCTGATCCTGCTGCTGCTGCTCCTGCTTCTGACTGCTCTTGCTGCGTCGCCTTTGCTGCAGATCTGTATTCCCGCTTTCCTCCTTTCGCTGCTCCAATCGCAGCGCCTCCACGCCAAGCGTTAACAGAGCCGTTATGCCAACTAGCAGCCCAGAGAGCCGCATTGTTTTTGTCTTATGTTAACTTATTTTCAATGTTATTTATTCCTTGTGTTTTGTTGTTTTTCTTTTCTTTTCACTGGCTGATTACAGTTTGTGCATTATCAGTAGAACGGAAATGGATAGCGCTGCAGAGCAAATGACGAATAGTTTGAGTCTGACGCAGTTTTAAAGTGGATTTATGTTTGTGTCCATTATATTTAATGCGAAATGGAAATCAGACAAAACGAATTTAGTTCAAAAGAATATTTAAACGTTGCACGAGATCGCTCAAAGCAGCAAAATAAAAACCCTGCCTCTCGCCTTCAGCCCATACAACCCTCTGGCTGTCACACACTAATTAAGCCAATTGACCTCGGCGGCGGCCGTTTGTAAGTGTTGCAAGAATAAAGTCCAAACACACACACACACAAACACACAAACACAGTCAGCGTGGCAAACAGCTTCACCACAGCAGTCATATTTAATAAAATAGAAAAAACGAAATAAAGAGAAACTAATGTAAATAAATAATATGACGAAAAAACGGAATAAGAGGCATGTTTAAGGTGACAAACTGACAAAAGCGAGAAGCCGACAAAAGTGACATACTTAGTTGTATGTACACACGGCTGCGCACTAATGATGAGCCTTTTTCCTTAGCCGACTTGGGTTTGCCACTTCAGCTCCTCTCCAGTGCTGGCGGCTCGGCGTCACGCTTTGATGTCCTTCTAATTGCATATTTTACGGCGCAATGGAACCACCCACTTACTAAACACACACACACACACACACACACAATTACATATGGCACATGCAAGTGCTTTATATCCTGCCGTAAAGGGTTTCTACACTGTCTTCCACTTTTGAGTGGGTAAGTGGAGCTATTTGTTGTTAGCTTTCATCCACACACACACACACACACACACACACACACACACACACACACACACACACAGAGAAACACAAAGGCCGCAGCAGGATGTCAACGTTGAGTTTTCCTGACATAAGCTGAGATCTCAAAAAGTCAAAAGACAAAAGCGAAACGCTCAAAAACTAGACAAACATTACTCTACAGTTGGCTGCCGGCTTGGTTGGCGGAGGGAAGGGTTAGGGAAGCTGCAGCTTTGATTTAGTTCCCATTCTAACTGTAACTGTAAAACAATGCACACACAGGCATCTGTCACTGCAAATGGCGCCACTTTTCATAAGTTCACGCAAGGATGTATTGTACCCATTGCACTAAAACATATAACGGCACTTCACTTCACTTCTTGGCGGCTTTTTAATACACACTCAAAGGAACAAACAGCAAAACAATTTAATGTAGTTGCCTTTCACTAAAAGCTGGTATTAGAAACTTACGCACATTGTATTACATATTTATATATTTTGTATTTATTGTTTACTTTTTAGGTTTTTACCAAAACTTTGCCATATTTGCGTCAATCTTAATTTCTGTTCAAATTGCTGAGAGGAGCACACACAACACACACAAAAAGCAGCGAGCGCGCTGGCTGACAGTCGGCGACTGAATGAACTAGCTCTTAATCTTCATGTGTATGGCAAGCGGCAAGCACAGAGCAAATAGTCAGTGCACAGTGGTGCGAGATCTTACAAACATGCAAACAAATTAGTGTGGAGTGTTTTTTAAATTGATAGTATTACTCTTGAGACACTTGGAATATAAACATTATTAATAATCAAATTAACACCTATTAATATTATTTGAGTCCTTAAAATTATTTGAGTTTTAATAGCATATTAAATTGATACCCTAAGGTGCTGATCAACAAACGCCATCTATGGACATTAAAGTTTGTATGTTGTCAGCGTTGCTTACTTGGTAAGTTGTTTTAAGCAAGTCAAAATATATTTTTTTTTCCTAAGCGCCATCTATTGACACATTCTATTCTAACATTAAAGCAGTGCAAGAAATTTATTATCTTATGGATATAGGCAATGCCATTGTTTGTTTTTTTTTTTTAACAGAGCGCCATCTTTGAACATGTTTTTAAAAACTGTATTTTTTAGAAAGCAACGCAAATTTCTGCAAACTGTTTTGTAAGCGGCCTCTATGAACACATTAATGTCAGGCAGCAAAGCAGTGCAAGCACAGACGCCATTCATATTTTCGGATTATTCAGAGCATGAAATAACATTAAATTTAAAAGGATTAACTCAAAACGTATTAAATAAAACGCCCTCTATGGATGCACTGCATATTAGCCCAGGGGACATTGGCTAAATAAATTACCTTCTGAGGCATTTCAATTTGCCGTGCCATTTATATTTGAAATACATTTAAGTAGGTCATGAAAGCCAATAATTTATACATCTATTTGTATAAGTTAAGATATGTCAAAACACTCGGTTTATATTTTTAAAATTAAAAAACAATAACTAAAAAAATAATTTTTTAATGGATTTTAAATACGAGAACAGTGGACGCGGTGTGGGTGAGACCTTGAGAAACTAAATAGCTATAATGTCTATAAAAATCAAGACTACACCTAGTACATCGCAATCATATGTTTAATCGAAATCAGTGGATTTCCGTCGAAAGTCGAGGTAATCTCCTAATCAAGAAAACTCTGGTGCGTGAGCTTTTCCTTTTTAACAACTCGAATCAAAAGCCACAAAAAGCCCCAAACAGAAAATAACAGCCAAAATGCAGGTCAGCGACATAAATGCAAAGGTCGAAAGCGAAATTGAGAAGCTGCAAAACTTGCGTTACCTTTACCTTGACGCAACGATACAAGAGACTGAAAAACATCCAACTTGTACCAAAAATCTGTCCAGAAAAAGGACTTCGATCTCTAGCGATGAGAGGCTTGAGTCAAATCAAACAAGACCAGCTGTTCTGTCTATAAAGGAATCTGAAGTATCCTATGACCTATCTAAAGAGCAGTGTCCCTCATTGGGTTTAAACCATCGACAATTAACAACTCGGAGCTTATCTAAGAACCAGCCTCAAATCCACATCAAAGAGAGTTGTATGTTGAGTACAAACTCTTCAGAACCAACCGATGAGATATGTATCACTAAGAAGATTCCAAAACTATCTGGTTTCGAAAGAGATCTGACATTAACCAACAACAGGTGCGATAACATTGTATTCTCGCTAGCATCGCAAAAGGCCACTTTTCATAACACGAATATGGTTAAATTGTCAAATTCTAGTATCGATGGGGAAGCGAATTTGTCAACCATTAATAAAACTTCGCTGAAAAAGCCCCATAAGCTAGAAGAAAAGATAAATTTGGATATGCGTATAAGAGCCGGATCTAACTGGAAACATAACCAAATTGAAAGGCAGGATGCACCGGATAATTGCCAAGAAGATGACTTTAATGTTAGGAACTACACTAATACACCTGACACAATGTGCTCACCTTCTTCCTCACCCAAGCCGTACTGTCAGTGTACTGCGTATCAATCACAACAGCCATGCTGTTCTAGACAAGTAACCGACTTGAATACGCAACTATGTCGGAGATTAAAAGTGTACCAATCATGCAACCGTAATAATCCTAAAAAAACTGTTGGTTTGAACATACCCTCAACACGTCCCAAAAAAAGAGTAAAGACAAATATTAAGGCCAAACATCAAACTTATGAGCAAAAATCGCAAAGCCAGTACAGCGCTAAATACGCGACTGTTCCAGTGCAGAAAGCATCGATTAATGCACGATTGGCAAAGTCAAGTCCTAAAGGAAAATCTGGTACTACAGGAAATGTGACAGGAAAGATAGCTTCTCTAAGCGGCGGACAAAAGAATCTTGTACGTATGAACAGATCGAAGGCTAAGCCAAAGAAAATGGTCAAAAGTGCATCAAGCAAAAATACTTCTGGCCTTGATACACATCCCACTTACACCAAACTGCCTGTAAAGCAAGAGACTATACAAATATCTACAAAACAAGAAAACTCCGTCCAACAACCACATCTAACCGAAACAAAATCCATAAGCGACTTAAATCAAAATAAACACCAAAATAAAGTCACAGGCAAGAGAAAAAAGCAACGAGGAGCAAATACTTACAGTGCTCAACATATTTGTGGAGAATACGACATAAAAACCTTGCAACAAAATGTTCTTGGATCTAGGGCAGACAACCAAAAGAGTGATGGTAAGCATTTACAAATGTCTGAATCTAAATCAAAGATAAAAGCTACTCCAAATGATGATAAAGAATATGACATCAATCTGACTAATAAAGCTTACAACAATGAATCTACGCGAGAGGTGTACACTACTCAACAGGATGCTAGAGAACATGTCATACAAGGGCTACACATTACTGTTCCCGAACCTAGGACAGAGTATCTAACTAATAAAGGGTACGACAATGCCAATGAGGTTAAGCATTTAGTGCGAGAACCCAATACTACTGAATCTAGGCGAGAAATCTACACTACTCAACAGCATGGTAAAGAATGTTACCAACAGGACCGACGATGTAATGTTCCGACTTCTGTTTTAGACTACCAAACAAATAAAATTAACGAATTATGTATTTGTTTACCTGCTGGAAACGACGTGAACCAAAAAGACAACCACAAAAATAGAGTTTACAATACTGATACCTATAAAGATTTCGTGCAAGAACTTCCACAGACTTCTCAACCTAGGTCAATGGTGTACGCTGGTACACAAGATGTTGAAGAAAGTGTCGTAACAGACTACCAAACACATGACGGTGACGAATTATTTGTTTGTTTACCTGGTGGAAATGACGTGGATCAAAGGGAGCGTTTACTAATACCAGTTCAGACTCAGGCTTCTCATTTTTCTATCACCACTCCGAAAAGGCCCATATTATATGGTGAAAGCGCACCAGTACAATTGTGTTCACATCAGATACAAAACAGTGCACAAAGAAATCCTAGGAACGAGCCTTGTGCAGAATATTTCCAAGCATCATCAGAAAATGAAAGAGATGAAGAATATAAAAAACTTGTTCAAGAAAGACTTTATCAACGTTATATGCAACAAAAACATGTTGATCAAAGTATTTCGCGGGAAACTGTACTAAAAATACATCGAGTACGAATACCGACTACAGATCAATCAAACTATGAGACAAGGGACTGGCAAACTAAACAACATCTTGATCAATCTAGCAATTCCTATAAGCCAAGTAAAATTCAGCAGTTCTCCGTACAGCATACTTTAATCCAAATAAAGCCAGAAGAACAAACTAACCAGGAAACGCAACCTTTTCTTTATCAAAATGATGATCCCCATGATGCAAGTCACGAAAATGATCGACAAATGGCTTGGTGTCTTTTGAACCCTGCAACAATTCCGATGTCAAACTCAAATTCGAATGCTAATTTCAATTCAAAAACAAGTAACCAACCAATTGACCGAACTTGGAACCGAACGTGCGAGTGCCCAAGGTCGACAAACACGCAAGCAAGTTCCACAGAAAAGCGTTTGGTAACGTTCGATTTACAAGCTCTGAAGGATTCTTCTGCACCTAGTTTTGAACATAATCCTGAAGCCGAGTGCTACTCTTATCCTGAGACAGTAATAGATCGTTTAGAGGGTTGCCAAGCTGTTGACTCAAATATATTGACTAGAAACTCGATCAATCAGCAGAAAATTGACAAACCACTGTTTGTGCAGCAACTAATGCAGCGAACCTACGATCAAATGGACCAAACAAAAAGGATATGCCCAAAGTGCAAGAGGAGCATGCGATCGGTAACTTTTCAGGATGAATATGATCAAAGCAAAACAATAAATACAGCTATATGCCCATGCAACAACAACGATTGGGAGCATGCTAATGAACCAAACGTGGTCGGGAAAGCAGACTATGCTCCTGGAGAACACGATTCCAATGATAATGAGAATACATTCAACTTGCCTGGTGGTAAGTCAATATAAATTTTCCATCATTTCATTATTCAATGAACCATATTTTTAACTAGTTTCAAGCAATGAGTCCTTTGATGACGACTATGCCACATGTCATGAGTCTCAAACGGACGGAGGAGGTAATAGTGAAACTCCACCCTTGTCTGGTTGTCCCTGCATTTACGACGAGTTGTTAAGGCTTGCTAAGTATTTTCTGCCAAAGATGGGGCTAGATGAGATTTCACAAGCCAAAACAATGCGATAAAATAAAATTTTTTAGAACCTTTTTTTACTTGTAAAATTGTTTTGAAAAACATTCTTCGATAAATATCAGATTGCATATAAGCTGACTTATAGGCAAATTGGCTACATACAGTTATCTAGCGAGAAAACATACGTTTCTTACATACATTTGTGCTTTTCCTGAAGTCCACTTTGCTTTGCAAAGGATTAAAAGTATATTGTAGTTACAAGTTCTGTCCTGTGCAAGTAAGATCGTTCCCGTTTTGTGAAGCTTTTTATTTGACAAGACGAATGTATTTTCTTGCTGTTTAAACTGATACTGCAAATAAAAAGTTTTTCAATACGGAGCCCAAAGCAGGTCATGAGAAAGTGAAAAACATAGGAGCTATTAAATATTACCCTGAGATGTCTAAGTAGAGCTCTTTTTGAAGTCACAACACTTATATTTTATAAATAAAAAAAATTAAGACTATATTAATAACTATCAATGGATTTTAAATGCAAGAACAGTCGACGGGGCGTGGGTAAGACCTTGAAACTCTATCAAACTATGATGTTCATATTATAATCAAAACTTACTTTTAATAGATCGCAATTATATATTCGAGCGAAATCAAAAGATTTCTGTCGAAGGTCGAGGTGATCTCCTAATCAAAAAAACTGAAATGCGTGAGCTTTTCCTTTGCAACATCTCGAAACAAAAGCCAAAAAATGCCTCATCCAACTCCGACAACCAAATAATAGCAGCACAAATACAGGTGAACGACATAAATAAAAAGATTGAAAGGGAAATTAACAAGCTGCAAAACTTTCGTTACCTTTACCTTGATGAGCTTGACAATAAAAGCACACAACAAAAGCAAGCAAAAATGCAAGAGACTGAGAAACATTTAACGTGGTCACAAAAGCTGTCTAAAAAAAGGAGTCCCAACTCTTACGATGAGAATCCTGCTTCTGGCCATAATCAAAGAAGGCCACCAGATCTAACCAAGCCTTATAAGCAATCTGAGCTAGGTGTTCCTATTCGGAACCCATCTAAAAAGGTGATCAGTGATAGTCCTGGGTTGAATCCGAATCGAGGACAAACAACAAGTCATAGCCTATATAAAAAGCCGGCTCTAATCACTATCCCGGTAAGTCCCGCGTCAAATCAACAAACCAACAGCCCGAATCAGCAACAAACAAAAACTGGAAGCTTATTCAAAAACCAGCATCTGATCAATATCAAAAAGAGTCATGTGCTGAGTCCACATACTACAAGAATGCCAATCATCCCTGAATACCCTCCAAAACTACCCAGTAAAGAAGATTTACCATCCACCAACAACAGTCAGGAAAGCGTAAAGAGTAAGTTAACATCCTCGCCAAAGTCTGAAGAGGCAGCTGTTTCTACCATTAATGTGGTAAAGTCGTCAAACTCGAGTAACGATGATAATGAGAAGTTATCTGCGGTTAGTAGAAGTTCGCAGGACACATATCAACGAGAAGAAAAGCAAGCAAAAAGCAAACGGATTTCTGGCGGCTGTAACTGCAATAACATATTTCAAACCTACTTCCCAAGGCAAGTTACACCATACTATTGCCAGCGGTGTAATCAGAATGTTTGCGGCTACAACAATATACCCGCAACAATGTCCGCTCCTTGCTCACCTCATCCAAGCTACTGTCACTATGCTTTTAATCAGCAAAACGTACCAAACTGTTCAAGACGAAGAACTGACTTAAATACCAGCGAAATGTGTCGTTTGAAATCAGAGACAAACCGTATTAAAACTAAGCATACTAATGTATCCAGAAAATCTTCAACACCTCCGCAAGTGCGTTCAACTAACAAGAGCAAGCCAAAACCTGTAACTCATTCTATAAAATTGCAAAATCAAGGCACGGACAAGAGTTTGTCTGGTCATGGGTCGGTTAATACGCGATCGGCAAAGGCGAAATTAACAAGAGAAAAACCGATAATTACAGGATATGTTTCAAAGAAAAAAACCATTCCAAATGATGAACAAAAGCGTTTGCGTCTTGATTATATGGCTAAGTATAAGGAAGAGCAGGAAAAAACTTTAAATATGGTATCAAGCAAAAATAATTCTGACCTTGAGGCTTATCCCACTTACACAAGACTTCCGTTGAAAAAAGAACCTGTACTAAAAAGTACAACTGCAGTTCTGCATCAAACAGATGCTGGTAAAAAAGAAAGCTCCATTCAACAACATGATGGTGGGGAATATGACATAAATTGCCAATGTAATAATGTTCCGGTTGAGGAACTACCAATACCCAACGAAAATGACAATGACAATCAGTATCAGCACTTAATGCCAAAAAGTTTACAGAAGTCTAAATCAAACTTTATGTTTCCTCACATACCTATAATGGTTGGCGAGAATGAAACAAAGGAATTATGTTTACCCGATTGCAAAGATACAGAACAAAATGAGAAGCCTTCTTATTCAAAGACTGCTGACTTGGGTCAAATGTGTACCCACAAGCTCCAAACACTTAGTGAACATACACCAATCGAAATGTGTCAACAACAGATATTAACCAAGACAGAGAGCAATCCTGGTAACGAATCTGATGCAGGTTATTTTGAAGCATCTTCAGAAAAATGTCGACATGAACAAACGCGTCTACAACAAATAAGTCGAATACCGACATTGATCAAGAGAGAAAAAAACGTTGAATCATGGAACTCCGATAAAGAGCGACATATTCAAACATTGCCCGTAAAATTGGAAGTTGAACAAACGACAGAGCTAAGTGGTGCCACTCACTCTTTAGATAACCCTAAATATCAACAAATGGCAGACTCCACTGTGAAAGCTATTAACTTTCCAAAAAGTAAAACTCAATTATTTGATCCGTGCATGTGCCCTGCTGCGACATACAACCCACAAACAGATTCAATAGAAAAACAGCCAGCTTTGAGAGATCCATCACCTGAGAGGAAAAAAAATGTACCCTTCCAGTTGAGACCATGCCTGCGTGCAGTGTCGAAATACAACATGCAAACAGGACAGAGTCTGGACAAGTATAATGAATCTCCTTTAAATTGTTCGCCCTTTGACCTAAGTCTTCAAAATGATTTTAAAGCAGCTCGAGCACAAAGGAACTACACAAAACTTAAAATTGCTCAAAAAGAATATGAAAAAATATTGGCAAGCACCAGCAAGACATTGACACCAACTCAGGCCAAAAATCAGGTCTCCGTGTCAGATGGAACAGGAAATAGATGCCAAAATTCCGACTTAAGTACGTCCATTAAGAGAACGATTTGTGAACCTAAGTGCAAGGAAAAAAATGAACAAAGGCAACCGGGAACTCAATCACAACTTCTGCAGGAGCCATATAATCGACCAAGGTCACATAAAACCCCAAGCAACTCAATTGTTTTTCAAAGGAGCATAACAAGTGCAGATGAGAGCGGTCAAAGGGAAACGATAAATAAGCCAGTGTGCCATCGCAACAACATCGATTGGGAGCTCCTCAATGAGCCAATCGTGGTCAGAAAAGCAGACTATGCTCCTGAAATGAACGATGACTATGACGATGAGAACACTTTCAATGAGACTTGCGGTAAGTACAACTTTTTACTCTAAAACTATAAATTAAAAAGATTTTTATTTTCGTGACTAGTGTCAAGCAGCATGGCAGACTGTACATGCAATGAGTCCAATTTTGACGATGACTATGCCACATGCGACGAGTCCCAAACCGAAACCGAAGACAACAATGAAGTTTTAACCTTTTCTGGATGTCCCTGCATGTACGATGAGTTTTTAAAGTTTGCCAGCTTGTATCTGCCTAATGCTGAAGCTAAATCGGTAACAAATGGAAAATAATGCGATTTAGTTAAACGTTTTTTTGTGTGTATAATTTTTATCTATATTTTAGAGCAACACTTTGATGTATAATATAAAATTTAAAAAAACTTTTTAAATGCTAAGCAATTACGAATAAAATACGTTGTACACAGTACAAAATGTGTTAAACAATTTGAACAAAACAAACAAAAGACGATACAGTAAAAGCACATAATTCACAGTGTTGTCGGTGGAGTTTTGGGACTAACTGCTCTGGAGCGTGCCTGACAAAAGCGATCCTCAGCTAAATTCTTGCGCAATTCTCTTGCCTGCTGCTCAAACTGAATGGCACGATGCTCCTGCTGCATGCAACGTAAACGCTCCTCCTCTAGTTCGCTCTATTTTCAATGAAATCGTATACAAATAAGTAATAAGTGATGCGTTTAAGATGCCTTATTGTCGTGGGCTTGTTACCAGTGTTGTCTCTTGCAGTTGACGAAGTTGCTCCAGTTCACGTTTGGCGCTTAGATCTGCCTTATCTTGACGATGCTGATCGCCACGCATACGCCCTAGCAGTTGTTCCGTAGTCTCAGTGGTTACCTGGTTTAGTACAGACTTTTGTTGTAGTTCGTTGCGTAGCTTTTCGCATTCTTTTTCCAGCTGCAATTGTGTATGTGTTTTATGGTTTAGTTGCATGATGCACGCTGAGCGTTATTTGATCGAACTAACTAATGACAGCGACTTGTAAACAACTACTTTGATTGCAAACATTAATAGCTTATGTTAGTATGCAAAAGCGAGAAGTGACGAGAATTAGTTTTCATTTGGAATTGATAAGACTTCACCAGGGTTTAGTTGCAAGTTCACAAAAGCTCACCTTCTTGCGGATTTCATTGAGCTCGTTTAGTTCAGCATTAAGTTTTTCTTTTTCAACATCCAACTTGTCACACAACTCTTTGCATATATCCAGCTCAATCTTCTGTTCCCGTGCATTATCAAGCTCCCTTTCCAAGCAACATATTGAAGCACGAGCGGCAGTCAATTGCTTTTCCAACTCATCGATGGTGCATTGTCGGCAAAGTAGTTGATGCTTAAGCGAACGCACCTCACATTCCAGTTCGCAAATTTGACCCCTAAAAACAAAAACATTTATAATTGCTAGGCTTTTGCAATATAAGTAATTGAATATTTACTTGAACTTAGCTGCTTCAAACTCGAGGCTCTGGTTATTGCACTCCAAGGCAACTTGATCGGTTGTCAAGCTGTGATAGTGCTCCAACAGTTCCTCTCGATCCTTTTCCTTTAAAACAAAGTATATCTAGTGGCATTAACATCAAACACTTTTAATGTGCAGGAACTTATCTAATTATAGCTAGTTTATACGTACCTTTTGCATGAGTAAATCTTCAGCTCGCTTAACCTCCTGTACGTATTTGTGTAGCTTCTGTTTCATGTTGGCCACCTGCTGCTCTGCATCTTTCAGCTTCACTTGCAGTGTCTTCACTTCCACTTGTGCATCGCTTAATTTGTCCGTTAGTCGCCTATTGAGTCATAAACAAATTACATGATAAACAAACAAGAAAATATAAAGCCAACTTAACTAATGATCAAATCAACACCTGAACAATTTATATGTCTTACGCAATTGGCAGTGTACGCACCCATTTTCCGCAATTGCCTCATCGCGGCTAGCTTTAAGTGCCACTATCTGTTGCCGCATTGTTTTGCTTTCCGCTGACGTTTCATTCAATTCTGAGTCGCGTTGAATGGTTTTAGTTGTTAGCGTACTGTAAGTAAAAGGTTTAAAACTTAATGTTGACTCTAGTTCATGGTCATATCGGGGTCAGGTCAAATGATTTAAGCAACAAACTTGTCAAAGAACCCATTTTGCTTTATGCCTAATGCTGTTGTTGCTATTTGCTCTTTTGCTGGCCATTTAAAGAGCGACTTATGCGCATTCATAAGCAAGGCACGTCCACACACATATCCGCACTTCAACTTAAACAAAAAACCACCTCAAGAACAAAGCGCGACCCTGTTAAGCGGCATATACTTGTACATGCTTAAATACATACATACATGTACAGCAGACAAAGCTAACGACCATCAACGTCAATCACATAAATGCTCACCGACTAAAAGTCAAAGCTAGCGTGCAAAGAACCTAACACACTGGGCTTAATGCTGTTGAAAATCCATTATATGCTTGAGGTGTGAGGAAGTGTGGTTAGTCGCATATCCATTTTTACTCAAGTCAGAAAAGCGACCTCTTACGCTAAGAGCTTGAACTCGCACACAAATCAAACGCACACACACACACACAGAAAGAGAGTAATTTTGAAGAGAGTGTTTGCGTGTGTGTATGTGTGATCTGCTTACCTGACCACAGTCAGCCGCAAAACCAACTTTGCGCACAGACGTCTGCTACCTGCGCAGACGAATGGTCGCGTCTTTTGTATTGTGTTGTGTGCGCTCTGCTTGTTGTTCTGCTGCTGCTGCTGCTGCTTGTTAAATGTGTGTGAATTGGCATTGGGAATTGGATTCGGATCGGACATTGCCGTTGCTGATTGCGTCTCGCGTTTATGTGACATCGTCGAATTGCGGGCGGATTTAAAAATTATAAAATAAAACATAACAAACAATCGCCCCGAGGTGAGCGCGCGTATTTGGAAATAAAACAGTGTGCGACAGTTATTTACATACAAACAAACACACACGCACACACACAATCACACTTGGGAGAACAGAGTTGCTGCCTTTAGAATAGAAGTAGGATTTGTGGAACTTAAAGCTGTTTGAATCTCTTCCTCTTATGGAGTTTTTCAACATGTTCTTTTTTTTCTGACCAAACCAAAGAGAGCATATGGGAAACCTGTTGCCTAGCTAACTCTATTGGCTGTTACGACAGTCGACGCCGCACAAAACAAGCTGTGGTTAGCCTAATGCATTATTTATAGCCATTGTAGCAAGCAGCTGTTTTTTTTTCTGTCTGTCTATTTCTTTTTATGTGGCTTGTGTTCGCTTCGGGCTTTAGTCGAAACCAACTCTTTTGGAAAAGTGGGGAATTAGTGCAAAGTGTTGCACGTCTTTCCAAGCGCCGCTTGGCTGGCTTTGCCTCCGCCAACGCCGCTGCCAGTTTCGTCATTCCGATTATATAAAGACGCCATCGATTAAATGTGCATAAACATGCTCCGTATGGGCAAACGAGAAGATTTCTGTCCCAAGTGACCGCAGCACAGAAGTCAAGATAAATGCGTATTTAGGTCATGGTTAACAGCACACAACCGCTTACTGGTTTACTTTTTTTTTTTAAATATTTTAAAATAATCATTGACTTGTGGTTTTTTTGGTTTTTGTTTTGCTTTAAATTTTGTTTATCGCCAACAAAAAAAAAACCCTATACAAGTTGGCTAATTTAAATTGGACCCGCTTTAAACTCGTACTCGACCCTTGAAGGGGCGGCGGTGTCGAGTATTTAAGTATTTTGCCTCAAGCTGCAAAAACTGCACAAAAGCCGCAAAATAGATAAACCATCAATCATGCGTTTTAATGAATGACTAAACAAGTTTATTTTGTTTTGTGTTTAACCGTCGAGTAAAAGTGAAACAGAAGCCGAATAAATCTTTGCCCTTTACAGCTGCTGCTGTTGCCTACGATGCGCATGAAACGACGCAAACTGTTGGTCTGCTGGGCAGCCATACAAGCGGGCAGCAGCTTCGTTACCTGTCTGCTACTGCTGCTCAGCCAACAACAGGCATTGGCTGGCATTGTGCCGCCACCTTGGAGTGATCCTGCTAAGAATCCTTGCGCTAGCATGGCCGGCGGCTGGCAATTGCTCTACTGGACGCCATTGAAGAAGTGCTTTAAGATCTTTACGCTTGGCTACCCCTGTCCGGAGACCATGGAGCTAAGTCCCACACCCATAAGCGCTAAGCGTAAAGATGTTCCAGCTGCCGAGTGCCGTTGTCCGCCCGGAACGGCTCTCAGTGCTGTAAGCAATGCTTGCCACAAGCTTTACGAACGTGGTCCATGTTCACGTGGCGAATACTTTCAGCCCGTACCGGATCAGGTCAAAAGGTAGGCATTTAGACTTGGGATTTGTTAAAGATAAAGATTACAATATTTCTACAATTTATAGAGCTGATAATCGTTGGGGCAGCTGCAAGCGACCGCTGCAGTGCAGCGATGGCATGCTCTTTTGGCCAAATGATGGCAAATGTTATCCAAAACACTCGAAAGGTCCATGCATTCGGGGCAAGTTGCTGGCACTCAATGACGATGGGCTGGCCGAGTGCCGTTGTGAGGATTATGGTGAACTGCTTCCCTATTATCATACGGCTGAGCAATCATGCTACGAGCACTATACAATTGGACCCTGCTCAACGCCGGGACACATATTTCTGCCGGGCGGACGTTGCGATTGCCAGCGGCATTTGCCGCACTATCATGCACCACAGCAGATGTGCTACGAGCTGGGTAGGTTTTGAGAGACGTTCAACAAAAAAAAAATGAATTGCCGAGTTCTGAACCTTGTTATCATTTACAGATACACCTGGGCCTTGTCCACCTGGTCATGTCTTTCGCATACCCGACGATGTGGACACGCATCTGGAGCCAAATGCATTGAGTAACTTCTCGCCACATGGCAAGTGCTTGTGCAAGGAGGGTTATGTGCCTTGGAGCGATGGTCTTTGCTATCGGCTCTACACACGAGGTCCTTGTGCTCCTAATGAATTCCTGGCCAATGGCACGAGCTGTGTACGCAACTTTTGTGGCAAGAATCGACTCTACTTTCCGGCCGAGGATTCCTGCTACAGGATTGGTTCGCAGGGACCATGCTCGCTGCATCAAGTGGTGGTGTTTGACTTTACGGCAAGACCATCTCTCGATGGCATCTCCTACAACGGGATGTGTGGCTGTGCAGGCGTCATTACCAATCTGGATCAGCAATGCTCCTCGGCTAGCAGCGATCAGAATGAGAAGAGCATATGCGAATCGACGCCGGGCATGGTTGAAATGAATGGTCAGTGCTATAAACTGTACACTCGTGGTCCTTGTGGTGCTGGTCAGTGGCTGGAGCCCTTAAAAACGCAAACAGTTAGCAATGACACCACATCGATCTTAAGCTATGCCAGCCGAGCCAAGTGTGTGTGCCGACCGGGCTATACGCCAGCCGAAACAGATCATGGTGGAACACATAATTGCAGTGCACCGAGCGTGAGCCTGGCGAGGTATTTAACCATCGAGCGACTCAACTCGAAATTCCTACGTGAACAACCAAACAATCCACTTTCGTACCCCGCAATTGTGCTCCTCTAAATCTATCTTGTTTGTGTCTAATCCAATCCTCAACGCTTGTCTACTGCATGCTCTTCTGTTGACATACTTTTAGATCAATCGATTTAATCGTTTCATTTCCTTTTAGGTGGTTCTTAGATATATTTGGCTAAAGTTCGCAGCCAAATTGAAAACTTGGAAGATTGTGCCATGAATGTATTACCCCAGCAAATGTGTAGAAATGTTTAAGTGAACTGTAGATAATATATGTATAATAAATATGTTAATGACTTACCCAACTTTGGTTTCCAGTTCCCTGATCTTTTGCTCCAGTTCATTACGTTTCTCTTTGCTATCCTTGATTTCGTATTCCAACTTATAAAGACGCTCCGTTTTATTCTCCAATTGATGCTGTAAACAATTAAATAGGTAATTAGGCAATGAATATCATAAACTATAAGCACTTACCTGCAGTGTATCCTTTTCTATTTCCAATGTTTTAAATTTTTGACGTTGTGTTCCAAGTTCAGCACGCAATTGGGTTAGCTCATTGGCTTTCGTTTCACGATTGGAATCCAAAGTGCAAGCCGTCTGACGCAGCTGACGATCAGCCAAAATCAATTTGCTTTGATAATCGGCCAAAATACGTTCATTCTGCTCGTTGAGCATGCTTAAAAAACCAAAAAAAAACTCCTTTAGTTATGGTTTAAAGTTGTATAAAAGAGCAAAGTATTCAACCTTATTTGTTCATTCTCCCTGCGCAGCGTTTCCGTCTCTGACTGCAGCGTCATCAGCCGTTGTTTTAGCTGAGCCACATCCTCCTTCAGCATTTCATTTTGTGTTTCGGCCGGAATGCGTGCCGTGTCCAGTAACCGGTTATCACGCTCCAACTGACGTATGCGATCCTGCAAGTGCTCGTTGCGTAATCGTAAAGCTTGTACCTCCTCCGCATGCAATTGCACGTTGCTCAATTGCTTTTCACGCAGTGTGTCCCGTTCGCAGCGCATACGTTCGAGCTCGGTGCGTGCACAGTCGCGTTCACGTTCCACGCGTCCAATGGCAGCCTGGACGCAATCACTACGGCCACTGTTGCTAATCGAGCTGCATGTGGTTGGTGGTGGCAAGCTGTCACCGTGCTGCACAGACTTGCGGGGCGACACGTTCAGCCTAACAGCTGATGCCAGGCATAGCTCGGAACGCAAAGCTTGTAGCTCCTCATCCTTGGATTTAATTAGTGACTGTAGGAAAGCTATCTCCGAGTCTGAGCCGGATTTGCACATTAAGCGTAAATATTCCTTTTGGAAGAAATCACGCTCTGACTGTAGTCTTATTTTCTCTTCATCCAACGTAACAGTCTTGTGCTGCTGCTCCTCCTTTTGATCTTTCTGAAGCGCTGACAGCTTGCCTTCCATTTTGATTAACTTCCTTTTCAGTCTTTCATTCAGCGCTTGCAGCTCTTCTTCACTGCGTGTAAGTACGTTGATCTTCTCATTTAGCTGCCGCTTGTCGCTGCCAAAAGTGGTTGGCTGGTATCCTTTGCGTTGGTTCATTAGTTTCATCTCGGATTTCAATTGCAGCAGTTCGGAATCACGTGCAGCTACTTCGGTATTGGCTTGTTTCTCCATCTGCAATGCAGCTGCCTTGAGCATTTCAAGTTGCGTTTCAAGCTCTTGTTTCTCCTCTTCGAGGCGTACCGCATGCTGCATGGCATCATGCATCTTGTCCTGAAACTCGCATACCTTAGCCATAAGCTCGCTCTTTTCACGCTGCAACAAATCAATGTCCTGAGAGAGAGCACCCACATCTTTGTAACAGCAGTCCCTAGCCAATGCTGCCGGCGGCCGACCACCGGAAAGCAAATCATTCAAACGTCGTATCTCTCGGTTTCGTGATTCCACTTTACGCTTGTAGAACTCCAACTGCTCGCTAGAACTTGCCAGTTCGTTTTGCAGTCTATCAAACTCATCGGGTCCACTTGTCTGACTTGTGATTGTGACGCCATCCTTACTGGTCGTAGTTGTCTTTTGAATAACGCCCGCATTACATTTGGTGCATTTAAGGGCAGTGTTCGGGAAACTTGCTGTACTACCGACCGGAGGCAGTACTTCTCCCGAGCGTACGGTTGTGATGAACGGCTTCTTGCCTGCAAAAAATAGTTTTTTAATAAATGTTTGTGTATGTGTAGTGTAGCTTACCCTGTCGATATACACTATGCTGCGATCGCTTAACAGTCGCTGCTGCAATAAGCTGTTTGGATATAAAAGCATCTAGTTGGCTCTGCAATTGCACATTGTGGCTTTGCAAATGTTCCTTATCTGTCTGCAAGCTGCGTATGCGTCGCTCAAATTCTATAAGAATAAACCAACGTTAACAAAGTACTGGCTGCGGCAGGCACTTTGAAGTACTTACCACAAATTCTAAGCTCGTAATCTTCACGATCTTTTAGAAACTGCAAATGCAATTCGTTGCATTCGGCCAGAAGGCGGGAGTTGTCGCATTTGTAGGGCTCAACACCAAGTTCCCAGCAGGTTTTTTCCTACAAAATCAACTCAATTAAGACTGTTGTAGCCATCGGAGACAAGTGCAACTACTTACTTCCAAGATATCACCAAGTTGATTTTTTGTATCACGCAGGCATTCTGTTGTTTTTATTAAGTCGCCAAAGAGAGCTGTGACCAGCGGCATTGCCAGAACTGGCATTGTCTGGGTGTAGCTCATAACGTCGAGCTTTGTGCGCAAGTCCTTGAAATCCCACTCGTTCACATTCATGTTGAAATATTATTATTTAGTTTTTTATAAGCAAACGCAAACCGCGCGTTGCTTCCTCTTAAAATTATTTATAAGTTTTCGATTTCTTTTCGATAGTTTATGGTGAGCCAACGATAATCTGTGGTGGTCGACAGATATCTAAATAAATTTAAAATAAAAAATATAAGTGACAGAAAACAGGTTGAAAACTTGTATAGTAACACTTCAAGATTTAAAGCTCTAGATAAAAATTGTAAGTTTGTATTATTTTCGTCTTAAGCATACGCTGTACCATGTGGGACGTAAGCAAATCGTACACAACATCCACAATGTACGTGTGCCAAAATGTACCAATTGCACCCAGTTTTTCCCCTTTACAGCACTGAACTATATTAATCGATAACAGGACATTTACTAGAAAACCAAATCAGTTACATTTAAACTCACTCTACAACGAAACACTGAAAATTCTTGAACATAAATGGTGCTTCATCGTCTGATATAAAATTGCGTTCTGGCTTCTCCGATCCGAATGGATTTGTGGTAGGTGGCAAAACGACATTTAAATGCCGATTGGATTGGTTAAGAAAATGCCTCAAATCCAGCGGAGCTTCATATTTTGTATACGATGTAACTACAATGGGGCAATTGAGACTCAAAGATGCTCTCATTGTCTCTGGCCAAGTGTCTTCCAATGCATAGCCTGTGGCACGATAAAGTCCAGCGTTGAAAAAGCAAACTGTTGGAGAAAGTTATTAAACCAAGTATTGTTAAAATGACTAGTAAATGTACCCAAATCTGGAGTTTGAAAACCTGGCGCCAAACAATAATCATGATAAAGACGATTCTCAAAATGATATTGAACGGTGCGTTGTGCTTTGCGACACAAACGACAACATCTGAAAAAAAAACAATAGTTAATTGTAATTCAAAGCTTACAACATACAAATACTTTACCTTATCTTGGAGAGTTGATCCAGGGAAATGTTTTTGGTGTTTAGTTCTGGTCCCACAAAAACAACATTCAATGCTTTAACCTCTGGCATGATGTGCAGCAAGAAAATCTCCCACTTTTGAAAGACATCAACTTCAAATTCCATTTCGGCACCAATCAAATGAATCGTTAGCTTCTCGAGCCGCAAACGATCGCAAAGCTTCAAGGCAAGAAATGCTGTCAAAGGTCCTGTGGATATCTGAGTAAGTGCAGCATATTCGCATTTATCGCTGACATCTATTAAGCACAAGATTAGTAGCTTATCTAACTTTAACGAATGCAATCACTTACTAAAATTTAACTTTTTCACAATTTGTCTGGTATTCGAGCAGTCAATGGGTAAATCTTTCAAGACCTTATCGGGTAATGGTGGCTCAAGGCGTCCAAATTTCGCCTGGAACATGATAAATGCCTTGAACAAGCGATACGAGCTACACCATTCAGCATGCGCATCACTCAAATGACTCGGCTTATCCTTGCAGTAGGCCATCTCACCACAATGCTCGCAAGCTTTGAGTTTCTTCACTCTATGCTCCCGGCACTTGCTCTCGCCACAGATGAAGGGAAAGAGCAGAACTTCCTGCTCCGTCGGAGTTAGTTTGCGGTTTATGAGCTGCTCCACTTGACGAATGCTCACAATGCGATACGAGCGAAACTGTTCGGCACTAAAATCGCCACATTTATAGAAAATGTCATGACCTAAAAAGTAAACTTATTAATTTTTAAATACTAGTGACTAGTTCGTAACCCACCATGGCGCTCGACCAACTGACGCAGACCCAGACACAGCTGACGATGCTCCTGATCTTCCCGCATGTGCAGCACACTGCAATAGTTGACCAGGCCACAGCCCTTGCATCGTATTATTTCATGTTGATGGCACAAATCCGCTTTGCATTGCTTAAAGGGAATTCCAATGGTTTTATTTTGGTTCGGATTAATGACACGACACGTTGGAAACTCACATTGCACAGCGATGCCATGAAATATTGTCGTGGCTTGTAGATGTACTCCACATACTCGGCCTCCTCGTCGGATGACTCGGTATCGTTTAAGGGCGCCGTGCTAAACATTTTACCCAACTGACTGAATAGCGCTTCGCTTGGCAATTCACTAGAACCTATTGTGAGTACAGATACTCTTAAGTATTTGTTAAACCAAGACAATTATATAAATGTTGACCTTTTTGCAGCTTGCTGTCAAGGCTTTTAAGTAAAGCATTCATCTCATCGATTTTCCCATCGCTTGTTGTAGGCTTTGCCGTTGGCGTTGGCGTGGGTTTTGCAGCTACAGGAGCCGCATTACTTGCTGATGATGGCTCAACTGCAGCATTATTATTTTTATTCCGATTGGACAATAATTTCTTGCGCAATATGCTCTGTATTATGTAGATTGCATCGTTTTGACTTGGCTTCGTCTTGGGCTCTTCTGGCAGTGCTAAAACCTCCTTTTGTCCGGTCTCCTCAGGGCGATTACACTTGTTTCTAGGTCGATTACGTGCCCGACTCTTCTTCTTGTGGTTAATGCCATGCATGTCCATTGCTATCGATCAAGAGTCGAATGTCTATATAAACGTCTAAAGGCAGCGTCTGTCTATTCGCAGAGACTTTACTCATTTGAATGAACAATGAACGGCAGCGTCAACCAAGACCCAAGATAATTAGCTAGTACAATTGTGTACAGAAAGACGGAAAAAGACGGGCAACAAACAGCAGGCATCCACTACACACTATCATCTATTTGTGGACTTGGCTAGCAGAGACTGTCAGAGGCAGAACACAAGCAACTAAAACCACTACAGTGGCAATTGTCAAGGCTTCGTTAAGTATTATCATGAGCGTTTGATAAATTTTTGCGTTCGACCAGAACAAGAACAAATTTGTGCGGCTGGCTGTACGCGGCATTAGGACCACAATGCGGTTTTTATTTGTATCTGTCTGTTTGTATATTTTTGATATATGCCTCTGTAAATATGCATATTTGTTGTATTCTATAATCTATCTGAAGTGCTCTCTCCCCAAATGTAGTACATTATACTACCAATCATAATGTCAAGAGGCATGCTTTATGTATATATATATTTAGATATAGCAAATACATAAGTGCACCTGCTCGGGTCTACTCTCAACCATCATAATCTATTGATGTGTATTTTTACTTGAAACTAGAAAAGTTTTGACAAACTTTTGGTATTGTTTTACATACGCACTTTATTTCATTGACATATTTAAAATAAACTTAAAATTGTATGTATTGATACATTTTTGCTTTTTTTTAACTTAATTGTAAAAACTATAGCTCAAAACTTGACTTAATGTAGTTGGAAAAATAAATTTGTTTTTATATGAATCCTGTTTTTTATCATTCATAATAGTTATTAGTTTCAGTTGAAAAGCAAACGTTTAGCTCCTAACAAGTATTTCTATAGCTTTAGCAATACAAATGAATAACATTTTCAAATTTTAAAGTTGCAATCAATTGAGACAATCGAGCAACTAACTAACTTACTTAAGATGAACAAGAAAGAAATTAAACACTAGCATCACTTGCAGCTCCACCACAAGCTCCAAGTTCATCGATGTCACTGCCAGCTAAACCATTTCCGTTAACAAATCCATTACTAAGGGGTTGAGATTGATTTTCCTTGCTGCCATTTATGTTGATACCGGGAAATTTAATGTTATTCATACTGTGTGTCATGCGCTTCATATCCTCCTCGTCCGACGATGCATCCGACAATTGACGTGGTGACAAACGGCAGCCACGATCTATATAGGCTTTTAATCTACCCTCAGATGCCAGGATGAGACCCACGAATGGCGGTGATGGCTTGAGGGGTCGCGACAAGTACTCCGGATGATATTGTGTAGCCACAAAGTATGGATGATTTTGCAGCTCAATAATCTCCATGCGATTTTTATTCTCATCTGTGCCCACAAAGTTCATGCCATGACTTTCCAGCTGACTAACATACTGAGGATTCACCTCATAGCGATGCCTATGACGCTCATCGACCGTCTTGGGATTACCATATAGCTGTCGAATAATGCTCGGCTTATCGGTAAATAAGGTGGTGCGTTTGCCCAAACGCATTGTTCCACCCAATTGTCCATTGTGGTGTTCCGGCATGTCGATAACCAAAGGATTGGCTGCATCGGGCTTAATCTCTGTACTATTGGCGTCCGGAAGGTTAAGTACATTCCGTGCATACTCTATGACCGCTGCTTGCAGACCCAGGCAAATGCCCAGGAAGGGCTTATTCTTCTCGCGTGCCCATTGGCAAGCACGTATTTTTCCCTCCATGCCACGAGCACCAAAGCCACCGGGCACGAGAATGCCATCACAATCGCATAGCTTCTGCCACTCCTTGTGATACTTGGATGGTTCGCGTTGCTCTGTCTCCTGCTCCAGCAGACATGACTCGATAAAGATAAGGTTTGGTTTACGGTTTACGGCTAACGCAGCATGTTGCAACGCCTTAACCACAGAGGCATACGAATCCGTGAACTTGGTATATTTGCCCACAATAGCTATGGTAACCTCGCGACGCACAATTTCCGTTCGCCGGGCAAGATCACGCCAATGCTGCAGGCACCTTTTAAGAGTTCAAACGTATTAGTGGAGTATTTAATTTTAATTGAAATGCAATTTGACTTACTTGGCCCGGTTGCTCATGTCGATATTGAGCTGAAGACGCGTATTGAGGAACTCAATAACGCCATTCTGTTCCATTAGCAGTGGCACGTGATATATAGAGTTAAGATCATGTATGCATATCACCTGATCCGGTTCGACATGACAGAAATTGCTTATCTTTTCCTTGACCTCTGAACCGATCGGTTTCTCGGAGCGACAAACAATCAGATCCGGGCTCAAGCCACAGCCACGTAATTCCCGCACCGAACTCTGCGTGGGCTTTGTCTTGGGCTCTCCGGTAGCCTTGGGTAGCGGCACCAAGGACACATGGGCCAAACAGAAATTCTCACGTTTAACACGAAACTGAAATTGCCTGAAGGCTTCAACGAAGGGCATGCCCTCAATGTCACCAATAGTGCCGCCAAGTTCAATGATGCATACTTGGGGTTTTGTCGAACCATTACTATATGTTTGAGCAACTCGCTCCACCCATTCCTGTATGGCATCTGTTATATGTGGCACAACTATATGCGAAAAGGAAAATAAGTTAACCAGAGATCATAGAACACACAAACTGACTAGATTAACTTACCCTGTACTGTTTTGCCCAGATAGTCGCCTCGGCGCTCTTTCTCAATCACAAGTCTATAGATTTTGCCTGTGGTTATGTTGTTATCCCGATGTAACGTAATGTCCAGGAAGCGCTCGTAATTACCCAGATCCAAATCGACCTCGGCTCCAT
This sequence comes from Scaptomyza caliginosa, assembly GCA_035044725.1. NCBI lineage: Eukaryota > Metazoa > Arthropoda > Insecta > Diptera > Drosophilidae > Scaptomyza > Scaptomyza caliginosa. The sequence goes on along the minus strand of JAWNNR010001059.1, from coordinate 615,923 downwards.
CATCCAGAACGTATACCTCACCTGGGAGAAGAAAAATGTATTAATTAAATCATTTTACAAATTTAACTGATATGATCGTAATGCTCTAAATGTTGATTAAATGGTGAAAGAACCCGATCGACAAAATAATCTTTTCAACCAATTTTCCCACTAACAAGTTTCATAAGGGTTTTGTGTTTTCGTTTTCGTTTGTTTTTGTTTTTTATTTGTTGATTTTTGTGCTTAGGCTAAATGGCGCGCACCAACATCCAACCGTGTGGATGGTGCAATTTGGTGTCAACGCTCAACTAGAAATGAATAAAGTTTTGCATGGCATAGAGATAACTATGGTTTAGAATTAATGCTTACATACTAGTTACACGATACGGGATGCTTATGTACAGTCTTTTTTTTTATATTCATTTGGATTTTTTGGGATTCAGAGGGGGAGGGGGGGGGGGGTGTGTTGAGTGACTATGTGACTACTTGGACTCTTCGAGATCCTCCTTGTACAGCTCCTTGAATATGAGCTTTTGTATTTTGGTGCGAATGCGCAGCTTTTGTGCCGCCGTCAGCTGTTTCATGTACGGATGTAAACTGAGCAGGTAGTGATAATCATCATCTTCGGGCACCAACGGTGCACCATCCATCGTTGAGGAACCATTAAAATTGCTATCCTCGGAGAGGCGTGGTCGTTTTAGCTTCAATGCCGGTATCAAACCATTCGCATAGGAGTGTTGTGTAAAATTTAAATGTTCACTGACGCCATTGACTGCACCAGCACCGAAATCCTCCTTTGCTGCCGATGCGGTGTGATGTCCAACGGTTTGTGTAGCTAATGGATGATGTGCCTTATTGTAGAGCGGGGGCGGTGACACTGAACGCATGGCTCCCGTATTGCTGCTGGATGTGCTGGAGCTGGTGGTGGTGGCTGGAGCTAGCACTGTGCCCGCCAATTGCGCCGCCGTCACTAGAGCATTGTGCATTGTAGTGGTGGTCACCACCGGTGGCGGGGAACAGTGCGCAGGAGCAGCGGCTAGTTCATGGTTATCCAGTGCTGTTGCTGTTGGAACAGGTATTATTGCTGATTTTTTACTCAAGTCCTGTGCTTCTCTTTCCAGTTCCAATTCCATGAGCTGGGCACGCAACAAACCCGCCTTGAGCAGAGCATGCTGATGTGAGGTGGCAAACGCTTCTTCCTGCGCTTTAAGTGCACCCGTGGCCAATGGTGTGGTGCTCACTTGAGTTTGCTGATGTGCTGCCGGCGGTGTGGGTAAACTGTCGACACTGCCATCGCTAACATCACCACCGCCAGCATCGCCGTCGATGTCATCCTCATCGAAATCCTCATCGCTGTCTTGCAGGCGACGTATCAGACCATTGGTAAGATCTGGCTCCACTACGGTCTTTTCACAGTCCTCGCTCTGCTGGTTAAAGTAATACGACTGATCCTGTTCGTTTTTCGGCAAACGATGACGCATATGATCCGCTGCGGAAAGTCAAATGACAACATTAAGGTGAGATAGGAAACAACGCGTGTTTGGAGCAAAGAAAGAGCGTACTCACTTAAAAAGAGCAGGGCGTAATAATGTAGCCATTTGGATTCGAATGTGGCGGGATCTACTAGAAAATCGCCGTTATCGGCACGTGGAATGCGCTTGTACTCAACCCTAAAGTTATCCCGCAGCCCCTTCCACTTGGCTTTAAGTACGATTTCTGTCATAGAGAGAAAAGGAGAGCACATTTGAGTCCCGCTTATAGAAAAAGTAACTCTTAAGGCACAACTTTTCTCTTACTGCTTGACGCAGCACGCTGCAAAAGCTCATTTCTCTTTTTCACGCTCTTTTTATCTCTGCGCCAGCAGCTTTGAATGTGAGCAAATGGGCGAAGGATTTTCAACACATCACTGTCGTTAAGTTGTGCCTTTTGGAGTAACTCTTTCTCGTTAAGTTCATTCGTACTTACTTGGTAACTTGTGTGTGCCACTAAGCTCGTCCCACATTTGTTCGAGGAACGCTTTGTTGCAGTGAAAATTGCGGTTCCATATCGCTGGCCTCTCCTCGATGTCGTGTATGAACTGTTCCACATTTAGAACAATTGTTGATTTTTTTGGCGCCATTTTTTACGGCACTTTTCTTTTGCTTTGCTTATTCGTTTTGTCACACACGCGTGTTAACTGCAGCCTGAATAACGAAGAATGCAATTGCAAATTCAAAACACTGCTCACCGCTTCACACACACACACACACACACACACACACACACGATGCACACATAAGCTAACTCCTTCTCATAAAGCAAAAGGCTAAGCTTACACATGCTCCCAAAAGCAAAAACGCACACACCCTCACCTATAAATACATGTTTGACGTGAATGGAAAGAGTGAGAGACAAGCCAGACTTCATTGAGCATTAAATATATATGTATTTTATATGAGCAAAGCGACGGCAAACTTTAACTGTTGTTTACCTAAAGCAAGCGAGAGAGAGAGAGAAAGAGACTCGATTGTTGACTCGCACAACTTTGTAATGTTTTCGCTCATTATTTGTTTGAGAGAGCCTGTGTAGGAGGGGGACACGTGTTTTGGACAAAGTGCGCTTTTGTGCACGCGAATTTTACTCGCAAAAAAAACTCCATTGCGTTTGTACGTTAATGTGTGTGTGTGCGTGTATGATCAAAAGCTGGTTTTGATCGTCAAGCTCTATGTCATTAATAAAACGAAACTGTTTGCTTAAACTTGTCGGCTTTTTCATTGATAAATAAATAATACAATATCGTTTTTGTTATTTATTTCAATTCACGTAGGACTGAAGATATATGTACATATATTGTTATTGCCCAATAATCATTTAAACTTTATAAGGGCATTTTAAATTGTTTTGCTTGCTCAAAGTATTCAACGACCATTATCAATATATATGTAATTATTGAAAGAACCTCACCAGATTCTCGACTAGCTAGAGGTGAAATGGGAATGTCTAAGCCTAAGCATATGTATGTGTGCTTTTGTGTACATATGTACATACATATGTAAATGGCACAGCAAGAACACTAACGACAAGCATAGCCCATTTCAACTCAACTCTACTCAACTCAAATAGCGCACGAACTCAACACAATAACTTCATTAAGATTCCGTGGCCTGCGTCGCGACGTTGCCATCGCTGCAGCCAGTTTCACAGTTGGTGTTGCTGTTTTTTTTTTGTTATTGTTGCTTTGGCGTGCCAGCAAAAATTTTTGCAGCAGATGCAGCAGACGGCTTTCCTCCATGGCCCCCGCTTATCAACTCTTCACCCAACTGCTGCTGCTACATTGCTTGTGCCCTCTTTCGCTCTCTCGCTGGCTTACTCTGCGTCCGTCCGTTTCGTCCAATCCTACCAGTCAAGCTCGTAGGCCTAGGCAGCGACAGGAAATGCTGGTCCGTCGCCATCGCACTACGCGCGAGACGCGGAGAGCAATGAAGGAAGAAGAAGAAGCGAAATCAAATTATAAACACACGCCAGGCTGCGACAGCCATGCAGTCAGCGCGTCTACCCTTCTCACCTCCCCCTTCTTATTTCTTCTTCTCTTTGGCACCATAACGCAAACTGGCGCATTTGTTTGGCAGTATGTGTGTGCTACTATATGTTTGTGTGTGAGTGACTCAGACACAGGCCATAGCCAGCCAGTCAGTTAGTCAGTCATGCAAAAATGCTTGCAGCCCGCTTGCGTCGCTTGCCACCGTGCATACAGAGTGCGAAATACTAAAACAGCAGCAGAAGCAGCAGCAGCAGCAGCAGCAGCAGCGGCGAGCAAATGGCAGTTAGGCGAAGAATTGAAAGAGGAAGCAAGGCAAGGGGAACAGTTGGGTGAAGTTCCAGCCAGTCAGCCAGCAAAGCAAAAGCAAAAGCAAAACGTAATTTCTGGCGGCGCGAGTCTGCGGCAAGCTTGCTTGCTTGCTGCTTGTGCTGCAGGCTGAAACGGCTGAACTGCTGAAAGGCAGGCCAGGCCAGGCCATGCCAGACGCCAGTCAGGCCGCCTGATGTTGGCAGAGGGGGTCGTCACAAGAGGCAGCCGGCAAAAGGCAGCTAGTGGCGGCAATGGCAGCGCAGACAAATAATGCGTCACGTTGCGCAGTCGTTAAATTTTCGTTTTCGTCGTCGCAGCCGTTTTTATGTGCGACAGCAGCAGTTAAAGGAGGCTAGTGAGGGGGGAAACAAGGAGACGGAGAGCTGTTTAGCTGCGAAACGAGAGCTGGGGCCAGCAGCACCAGCAGCAGCTGCTGCTTGCTTAGGTGCCTAGCTAGCTGCTTTTTGCTTGGCATCGTAGCCAAGAAACTCGGCAAAGTTTGGCTGCTCGACGCCAATAAAGTTATGAGCAAAGCAAAATGACAGTCAGACAGTGAGGCCTCCACTCAGATGGCCAATTGGTCATTGGTCATCATAGTGGATGCAAGTGAAGATTATAGCTTAATCAATAGTTCTCCATTAAAAAACTCTAGCTGCATTTAAAGTTTCATTTCTAACGGTTAATTGCTTAAATGTTCGCTCTCTCTCTCTCTCTCTCGTTAAATGCATGCTCGAAGTAAACAAAAGCTCATTGATTAACTGTAATCATAGTTGAGATTTCCTGTTGCAATTTTGTTATGCATTTCTTATATTTATTCTACACGTGTGCATTTTTGTAATTGGGTAAATTCTTTGACGTGTCCTTTTTGCAAAAACAAAAAAGAAAAAACTGCAACAGCAGTGACCAAATGGGAACAAGGTGAGTTGAGGTTCTCAGTAAGGACATAATATGCAGAAAGGTATGTGTGCTTAACCAGTATTGCCTGTGGGGAGGAAGAAGGGGTGTAGGTGTAGGTACTACAAAATCAATATAACACGCACAGTGTGTGCACGTTTAGGTGTCCTTTTCGGTTTGTGTGCGTGTTGGGTGATTTGAGCAACACATATGCAAAAATTGCGCGCGAGCTTTGCGTGTGTGTGTGTGTGTGGGCGTTTAGTTAGTTGGGCGGTAAATCGGGCGCCGTGTTGATAATAAGTATTTGGCAAAAACAAAAAACTTTTATGACAGACACACACTGTTTGTGGGCAGTACGGCAGTACGACAGTTCGAATGGCCGCCGTGTTCGAAAAATGGGCCGTTAACAACAAAAACAACAATAACCGTACGATAGCCCGAATCACCAAAACGAAGCGCGCTAGAAGCGTAACGATACGATACAATACGAAACAGAAACGAAACAAGGCGAACCACTGCTGATTGCAGTCAGCTTACAACTGAAATTGAAAATTCAGCAGAGCAAAGTGCGAAGCGCCGCCGCCACCAACACCGCCGCCACCAACAACGCCACCATCAACAACAACAGCAACAACGGACGTCGCAGCGCGCGAGCGTGGCGACCGCGTCAGGCTGCAGTCAACTCAGAGCAGGCAGCAGACAAGCAGAGTTGCCATTTCTGCCATTGCCATATAGCTATAGCTGTATAGCTGTAGCCATAGCCATAGCCCAAGCCCCAAGCCCAAAAGCCAGCGAGCCAACAAAACGTGCCAACTAACAGCAGCAGCAGGCAGGCAGGCAGGCAAAAAAAAATAATATAAAGGCAGAAACGCAAAAAACGCCAGGCGGCAGGCAGGCAGAGCAGAGCAGAGTCAGAGCCAAAGCCACGCCACAAGCTTTTGCGACGACGACATGCGGACATACAAAAACACACACACACACACTCATACTTATTTATATGTACATGTGTGCAAGTGAGTGTGTCGTTTGGGAGTATTTGTGTGAGTTTGTGTACGTTTCGGGGGGCTCGCACAAACGCTAAAAACATCCGCCGCCGTCGCCGTCACCACGGCTGCTTGGCCTGTGTGTCAGCCTCAGCCCCCCGCCGTTGCCTGATGGCAGCCTGCTGCCAAATGGCTCTGCTGCTTTTGGGCATTTATTGCGCGCGGCATTTGCCGGCTAGTCAGGCACGCACACACACACATATGGTCTCTCTCTCTCACTTTGTATGTATGTATGTGTGCGGGTGTACGGTGCCGGTGGCCTGGTCTGGTGCTTTTACTGCTGCTTCTGCTATTTGCTGTTGCTTTTTCTGTCGACGTCGTCGTCGTCGTTTTGCGCATGCAGCAGCTAAAGCAGCAACAACAACAACAACAACAGCAGCAGCAACAGCAACGACAATCAACGCGCGGAAGCGAGCGAAAAGCATAAACCATGGAGATGGGAGGATTGTTAAAATCACGCGACAGGAGGCAGGCCAAAGCCAGCGCGCACAACGCTGAAGTGGAATCGCCGGCTGGCGTTGACGTTGCCGAATCGTTTTCAGACAATTTTTTGAAAGCGTATAGAGTGAGTGGGCCTCGCTTGGAGTGGAGTGGAGAGTGGAATGGCGGGAGTGTGCAACATTTTTGGTAGCTGGTTGGTTTGGCTGGCTGGTTGGTAGGCTGACTGCCTGACATTGGTCGTTGGCTGACAGAGAAACGTCAGGCGTTAATTGCCATTCCCCCACACCCAGGCAAAGAAAGAAAAAAAATTAGAAAGAGTATGTGTGTAATAATTGTGCAAAGTGTAAGCAGCTGAACACACACACACACACATAGCCAAAATGAGCCTTGATATTCTGATAAGGATGATTTGTACAAAGTTAAAACTTTTTTTTTAATTAAATCTAGGCATTTTGATGATCAGAAGAAATATTTTCTACGTATACAACTAGATAAGCTTTTTAACGGCGTTGGTTTTGTTGTTGACAAAAAGCTGTTGTGAACAGTGTTGTTGTCTTGTCACAAGACTTGATCAATGCAAACGCAAATGAAAGAAGAAGAAAAAGAGTGAGCAAAAGCTTAACCTTTCGCTAAACAGTCAATGCGTAATTACTTTTGCATTTCTATTTGTAAGTAAACGTTGTGTATTGTGAATAAGCAGTTTCAATTTGTGATGGCAAGGATGGCCATGCTCCATAATAACTTAGTCTACATTGCCGAGGCTTTGGCTAACGCATAGCAACTGGCAACATCCTAATGAAATTGCTGTAGCCGTCACAACAACAACAACTACAACAGAAATATTGTATTTTCCATTTAATTTTTTGCACATTGTTGTTGTTTGTTGTCGTTACCGTGGAAAAACGTGAGTAAAACGGAATGCGCGAGCAGAAAAATGGCAATAAACCATATGCCAAGCAAAACAAAAAAAAAATTTTGACGAACGAGGGCGACATGGGGGAAAAGAGAAATGTTCGGACATAGAGCAACAGCTGGCAACAATGTTGATGCGTCGCGGATGGCGACCAAAAGCAAAACGGGCAACAAGAAACGAGCCAGCAATCTGGCCAAAAGCACAAACGCTTAGGGCGGCCCCCTTATAACAGACAGAGAAAGGAAGGAAGGTCGAGTGCGTAAGGCATACAACATAAAACAAAACGCACAAAAGCCACACAACCATAAAATGGCAACACAGGCAGGCAACACAGCAGCAGCGCCAAAAACAACAACAACAAATCAAAAGGATGATGTTAAAGATGTTGATGATGACGGGGACGAAAGTCCAAGGCATATTAAGCAATATATAGTTAAACAGTGGATTGAGTTGGCAGGCATGACAGCCAATATGGCGTCCCACGGTACCAGGCACATTCCCACTGGTCACATGCCACCCACACTCGATCCACTGTCGACCCACTCTTAAAAATGAACGCCAAACAAATGAAGCACACGCATGTGCGACTCTGCTGACGCTGGCGTCAACGTTAGCAGCGCAGTCTACGCTGCGACACCGTTATTCTCAAACCACTGCTAGGCGTGCACTTGAGCCTCATCGCTCGCTGGTGCAAAGCTCGCACAATAAATGAGCAAAAGCTGCACAAAATGCATTGCAAACGACCCCCAAAAACACCAAAAGCGAGACCATGCGAAAAATGCAAATGACAGGCAGGCAGTTAGGCAGTCGGGCAGGCAGCAGACAGTAATGCGTGGTTGACGACATCAGCGTGAATGCGGGCGGCTAAATGTAAATGCAGCCCAACCAAACCAACCACCCAAATGTCCAGTCATCCTATGGGGCTGAAATGGAGGCTGTTTTTGCTGCCCATTTATTTTACACAGTCCACAAATCTTTGATACAAAATGCATGTGCATTTCTACATACAAACCTACAGTTTACACATTTTTGTATGCATGTACGTACATATAAATGCACTTATGTTTGTCTTTGTATGTACACATTTTTAAAGCCTTGCGAATTAACAAAATAATGATTGATTTTACAATTATTGATCTATTTGAATTGTAAGATATTCTATATTTATTATTTTTGGTAACTTTATGTAAACACTTTTGGTGTATTTTTTTAAAAAAGTAAATAACTTAAAAGAAAATTAATAGTTTTAATTACATTACTTACTTAAACATATTAAGGCATTAGTTAACCCTTTTTACGTAACTGATAAACCCACCCCCTCCCCTTGCGCAATCAAAAAAAAAGCGCCAAAAGCCTTTTGCCAAGCAAATACTTATTCGAACAACAACATCCTTGCTCAACACGCATTGCAAAAACAACGAAAAAAGCACAAAAATAACACAGAGAGGGAGAAAGAGAGAGAAGAGCAAAAACTTGAAAGAAATAAACTTTTATTTTCAATGTCAAGCACAAAATACTAAACGAAAGCAACAACAAAATGAAATGCAATACACAGCCAGTCTCAGTGCCGTATTAGGGTGATTCAGGGTGCAAAATGCATGTCATACCGCCTTATCTTTCTTATGTTTTTCCTGCTTTAAGCGGTAATCGTAACGCAACACAGGCTGCTAGTTATCGTTTAGCTGTTGCTTAGAAAGGGTTCGTTACTAAGAACTTCCAATTGTGAAATAATAAAATGTGTGTTACATAAGAAATGTTATTTGTGCGACATTTCTATAAATATTATTAATATTAATATCGCTTACAATTTGCTGATGTGAAAAGAAGTAAAAAAAAGGAGAGATTTTGTCTCGATGCCGAATAACTTCCCGGAATATGTTTCATGAGTCAAAGTTTTTTTTATTCGCCTATTCGCTGACCTTCGCTGCACAATTTGTTGATGCGACAGCCGGCGTCAGTTAAATTTGTTGTTGTTGTTGTGTAAAACTACATTTGTGTACAAGTGTTCTTTTGCATATGAAAATATTAAACTGGAAGTTCTGCTCCAATTAATTAATAAAAAAGGTGTGCAAGACAAGTAAATAAATTAATAACCAGTTGTATATAAATCGATATAACGAATTTGTTGCTTATCCCCTTTAAATTCGTTATATGAAGTTACAGTGGTAGAAAAAACTTGTTGCAAAACAAACACAAAAAGAATAGGAAGCCGGAACACGTGTACACAATAAACATATGTAGGTATGTATGTACATGGGCACATGTACGTATGCATACATGTGTCTTTCAACAACAACAAGAACGAAAAACAACTGCCAAAGCCAAGCGCACATTTACAAACACTCGTATGTGTATGTACATATTATTGATAATGTGCCAAACTATTTTGTTCACATACATATACGATATACTGATGCTTTAAAATTCTTTTGCGCCGTTTTCCGTACGTACATTTGTATGGTTATAATATATTGAAACTTACCATGTTCGTATGGTGAAAAGGTGCCCGCATCGATATTAATGTAGGGATCAATTTTAATGGATGTAACATTCGAGCCGACGGATTTGAGTAATGTGCCAAATGAAGACGCAATAACGCCCTTGCCGACACCGCTAATAACACCGCCGGTAACTAAAATGTACTTTATTTTGTTATTCATGTTTATTTATTGCAATAGGAAGTTGTTGTCTCTTAGACGACCACGCGACACGTTAAAGTTTGGATTATATTATTGAAAATTTAGTTGCCGCGCACAACAAAGTATTGACAATCGTTGCGCACTTATATCAATAATGTTAAAGTTCACTGTAGGTTATTTTTTTCCTCAAAACACTCGTTTAAATTAATTTATTTTGCATATTTAGCTGAAGAGAAAATATGCGGATGTGTATAATTCGCGGTAATGGTAATTTGTCCCTTGCACGAGACAGCTTAACCACATGGTATGTAGCCTATACACTACATTAAGCAGATGTATAGCATGCATGGAGCCCTAACAGTGTTGGTAAACAGCCAAGGGTCGTTAAAATTCAAATCGAAGATTCTTTGTTTGGTCATTACAAGGCAGCATATTGTCCAATTTCAATACAAATAAATAATAACAAACCATTTAAAAAAGTACACTTTTCTTAAGCGTTTATTATGTTATTGAAATTCAAGCAGTTGCATTAAAAAGCTAATTTTAAATGCATTTGTAAATCGAAACTTGACCGTTTTTGCAAAGCATTATGTTTGTTTATGTCGTATAGAAAATTGTTTATTTTGTAGCTTCCTGTTGTTCAAAGGCCGGATACTGTTGCAGCACCTGTGACCAGCTAAGACGTGTCGTCGCCAAATCCTTGACCACACCAACAACCTTATCCAAATCGATGCGCACCTGCTTCATGGTATTCCGATCTCGCAGCGTCACCGTGTGCGGTTCCTTAAGAGTATCAAAGTCGACCGTGATGCCATAGGGAATGGCAATCTCATCGGTGCGCGCATAACGACGTCCAATGGTGCCGCTCGAGTCGTCCACTTTGTGCGATAATTCGGCTTTGGTCAAAGCGGCAGACAGCTGTTGGGTGTACGGCTGGAATTCGGCATTGTTCGATAGCGGCAGTATGGAGCACTTGAGTGGCGCCACCAGCGGGGGCAACGTAAAGTAGCAACGTTGTTCATCGCCCTCGCGGCACTGGAAGCTATGCTCGAGCAGGGCGTACATGATGCGTCCAATGCCAAAGGATGGCTCCACCACGCTCGGTATGAATTCCTCCACGTGCACTGTTTTTGTAGCATGCTTTACACCAATGGTTTCAGCACCCAGCTCGTGTGTGCCACCATTAGCCAGGGTCAGCTTGTATTGACCACCAGATGTAAGCTGCGTCTCCACCTGCTTAATGTCGTCCAGCGATAACTTGGCTAAAGCTTCCGTTATGGCCTTGGCATCCTTCTTGAAGGTCTTGCCCAGCGCCTGTTTGTTGGGCACAATCTCGCTAACCTCAATGGTCTTGGGCGCTGGCAAACGCTTTTCGGCCACCAGACGCACACCAGTTGCAGCCGTATGCTGGCCCAGATCGTAGGCAGAGCGATCGGCACAGCCGACGCACTCCACCCAACCGTACGAGGTGAGAATCTCTGCATCCCAACAGTCGCAGGCATAATGCGCCATCTCATTGCTCATGTGCTGGCGGAAGCGCAAGCATTCCGGCTTAATGCCAATTGTATGCAGGAACTGCTGAATCCTTGCCATATAATAGCCAAGCGTTTCGTTAGCCACCAACTGGCTGGCGACGGCATCGCCAATTGTGGATTGCTGTGCGGATTTGCCATCCATTTGATTGCAGGCTGAGTACAGCGTCAGCTTCTCGCCGGCCACATTACTGAACTTGGGATGATCCTTGAGCGTAGGATCACAAAAGTGCTCAATCTCCGCCATGGTGAACTCACGCACGCGAATCAAACCGGAACGTGGTGAGATCTCGTTGCGGAACGAGTTGCCGATTTGAGCAACAGCAAAGGGCAGTTTGCCCTGATTGAACTCCAGCAGGCGTTTAAAGTTCACAAATATGCCTTGAGCCGTCTCCGGACGTAGGTAGCCCTTAACCAGTCCAGTGGGTCCGATTTGGGTTGCAAACATCAAGTTGAATTCGATGGGTTCGGTTAGATCATTGCCCGTCAATGGTGATTTAATGTTGTACTTGGCCAAAACATCGGCCAACTCCTGTTTGTTAAGGCCATCCAGTTTGATGATAATATCCTCGCACTCGGCCTGCAGTGCAGCCGTGGCATCTTTAGCTTTCGATAGCTTTTCCAGAGCCTGTTTAATCAAATGATCCAAGCGAAAGCATTCGCCTGTCTTCACATCCTTAACCATCAGATCGGCAAAACGTTCCACATGTCCAGATGCTTTGAGCACAGGCTCCGGCGTCAGCATTGAACAATCCACTTCCAGCATTTGCTCTTCGAGGCTGAAGAACTGACGCCACAGTGCCAAGATGTTTGATTTTAAAGCACAGCCCATTGGTCCAAAATCGTACTGTCCGGTGATGCCGCCATAGATGGCAAAGCTCTGATCGTAAAAGAATCGACGCTTAAGCAAATCCTCCATTTTCGCACGATCAAAGCTTATAACGCTGGGCGTCAATGCCAACTCCTTCTCCTCCAGCACTTTCTTGCGCACTTTAAGCTCTGCCACAGCCTTTTTTACATCCAGCTCGGGGGCACCATTGGCTTTTAGTTCACGCACCAAATTCCCCTGCTCCTGCACCCGTTCGCGCAGAGGCGCCAGCTCCTGTTCGACCTCTGGATTTGACATGATAAAGTCTGCTGCTGCTCTTAGTTGTACGCTGCGCTTTTGCTTCTTTGAACCCCAACTGGTGGCTGTTGCTGTCTCAGAGTAGGATGCGACACCGGTGCTAAAAAATACTTTCGCTTGTGCTTTGTTGGCAAAGGTTTTTCGCTCTCGTTCTTGCTCACGCCAGCAGCACGTTTTTGTGTGCAATTTGTTGCTTTGGATCTGTGTTAGGAATCCAGTGGTGGTGCGCAGATATCTATGCGCTTTCAAAAACTGCAATGACATATGTTAGTTTTTACACACACTGCACAAGAATTTATGTAATTTTAATAGACGATTTCGTAAATCTGCAAATACCTTTAAGTTGCCTGTTGGATGATTCACAATAGCTAAGCGATTGCTGTGCAACACTGGAGTACTTGAGTATTGAACAGCTTATTAAGATCGCCAGATTGTATCGTGTATGTGGTAGTGGACATGGCTTGTGCTATGCGGCCTAATTTTTGGTTAAATATATTTGTTTTACAATTGGCTCTGAGAAATAAATCATTAAAAGACATGCAAAGCATAGTTTGGCCGCGCTGAAGTCGTGCCGTGTGTGAGCCAGCGTACGACGAAACCAAAACAAACGCAATCCAACCGATAACTATCGTATGATTTGCAGTTTGAACATATCGATAATATATACAAATTCATTTTTGTTCTTTATTAGCTGTCTGAAGCATTTTTTCTCGCATGTTTTAAATATATAATTTTCTCAATTAGTTCTTAGTTATTAACTGTTTTAAAGTGACGCTTACTCTTCTTAACGAATACGCTGATGTAAATTATGTAAAATAAGTGCTCAGTGAATTCCTTGGTTTGTTGTGTTTGTCGTCATTTGAACTTGGAAAAAACATTTGACGACGACGCCGTGTCAACACACAGAGACGCTTGGCTGCGACCGCATTTCGGTGGAAGATAAAAAACCAAAAACAAGCGAAGAGTTGCGCTACTTGCTGCCTAACTGGGTAACTGTTATTTATTTCAATTATGACTTGGTTGTCTATTTAACATGTGCTGTTTTGCATGATTTCAGCATATTCACCCACACACGCACAGTCGCCACATATATGTTTGGTAAACATTGAGCTAATGACAGCAGCATCAAATTAAGGCAGGGCACGCGGCTACGCAATACAACATATAAATGTACATAAGGCAGCCTCTTGGTGAGTACCAATATATGCATTACGTTTTGCCTTGTTTTTGTTTTCATTTGCTGGTTGTTTTCGTCCTCGAATGTACATATGTATGTATCACCTTGTACAGTTACTATTTTTGAAAAAAGCATACGTTAATGTTAAATTGTAACACGCACTCGATTAATTCACGTATGCACTTACATCAGTGTTACATCAAATGGGAACTGGGTGAACTTAAACTGATCTAGAATTACAGAGCATGGGGATTGGGACAGTCATACATACACAAAACATACATACAAACAAACAAGATCTGCTGAGGTGGTTGTGGTGCGTTGGTGCGTTGGTGTGTGAAGGTGGTGTGGTGAAGGCAACTCAAAAACAGCAGGCAGAGCTTAATTATTGTACATTCTACTAGTACAACAAGTCTAATAAGCTAGTGCACGTCTCTAACAAACCAAAAAAACAAAAACAAAAATACAATGCTAACTATCAACTAAATACTCGAAATGAGCTGTTTGAGCGGGCGACAATGATTGAAGACTGCTTATGTCTTTCCAGGATAACCGCTCACCGCAACCACCGCGCCCAACAGTGCAGCAGTGTGTGAAACTGTTAATGAAAGAAGAAAGTAACGACAACAACAACATCAAGAAGCAGAAATCCTGGCGATGCAATTGAAAGCGTCAAAAAGCAGGAATATGGCCAGTCTGAAAGATGATGAACCGGCGCCTAACAATCGACAAAACAACAACAACAACAATAATAATAACAATAGCACAACTAGCAATGCTAGCACGAGCAGCAACAACAACATTAGTAATAATAACAACAACAATAATAACAATAATAATAATAATAATGAGGATGCGGCAAGCAAACGAGAATCATTGGAGACACGCAAACAGGCGCTCGAACAGCGGTTAAGTGAAAAAAGCTGGCTTCTACAGCAAATACAAAAACAGGAATCAGCTATTATGCATGGCAACTATGAGCACATGACCATCAATGAGTTCTTCACGCAGCTGGCACAGCAATACAAGCATGAACAGCAATTGCAGGCATTGGCCAAGGATAGCAGCGCACTGCTACGACGAAAACAGAGCACCAGCAGCCGTAGCGAAAGTCAACCCGGTGGCAGTCAAAGCTATAGCAATAGTATCAACAACAATCGCCACTCGGAAACGCATTCGAATCGTAGCTCCGAGTATGATAACTATCAGCCAGCTGGCTCAAACGGCGATATGCTGGTCATTGGCGTTGCACAGCAGCAATCGCAGCAGCATCCGCATGTGAAGAGCGCATTGAAGAAGCGTCCAACACCCACCGCAGCCACCACAACCGCACAGTATGCAGCACAACAGCGACAAGCAGCACCAGCACAACAGCAACATATTATGTTGCAGCAGCATCATCATATTGATCCATATGCACAGCAACATGCTGTCTATCTGCAACAGCAGCAACAACAACGTTCACAGACGGATGTTATCTCCATGTACTCGGCGAATTCATCGAATGTGGCAACGTTGAGGCAGCAGCATGTGGCGCCGCAACAGCCACAACCAATCATTGTGCAATGCGATAAATACTATCTATCACCCACGCATCAGAGCTACAACGAGGGTGGCTTTATTAAATCCAGTCAGAATATTAAGAAATATATCTCGCCGCTTGCTTCGCCAAGTGCCGTCAGCTATGAGCAATCCTCGCTGCAACACCAGCAGCATCAGCGTCAACTGGATGCAATCTCTCTAGCGCCCAGCTACATGTCCGTCGAAATGGAGAGTGTGCAGCAGCAGCAACAGCAACAGCAACAACAATATCGCTGGCGTTCACAATCCCATATTGCGGCATTGACGCCACCTCATCCGCATCAGAATCAGAGCATGACAGCCGCGCTCGCTGGTGAGCCAAAGTCGCATTCCAGCGATATGCTGGCAGCGCCACTGCCACGCTATGGCAACAAACCCAAACCTCTCGATGAGATCTCGTTGTGTTCAGCGTCTGTCAGCACGACAACCATTGAAAAGAAACTGAAGCCCAAGCAATGGCTAGAATCATCGCTTGATGGCCCGGCAGTTGTGCGTCAAATTGAGTCCACAGCCCATAGTCCGGTCAGTAGCAGTGGCAGTGGGGCCACCAATAAGGCGCCGCGTACCAAGCTATCCTCGCAATCGATGTCCGTGTCGGGTCGTCACTATTCCATGTCCGCTCAACGCAATGCACACAATTATGCAGCAGTCGGTGGGCATCCGGCTGCTGGCAGCTCAAAGGCATTGGCCCAGCATGCAGATGAACGATTTGCCAAACTCAGTCAGTCCACCTCCTATCTGAATGCCATGGAGCAGACAATGGGCATATCGGCATCGTATCCATTGGAACCACTCGATATACCGCCATTTAGGAATCTGCCACCCAAGCCCAATCAAAACCAGCAACCAACTCCACCACCTAGGCCACCACCTGTGGGTGGTGGCACTGCCCTGCAGAATGCTTTAGTGTCGCCACCGCTGGCTGTTGTCACGGCCACGGCGGCCAGTTTATCGCCAGAGATACGCATTGAGTCACCCAAGAATATGACCATTGTGCAACAGGCCACATTTCAACCCTACAAGGAGGTGACCAAGCCCTTTGAAATGTCCGACTTTTACAAATACTCCACAAAGTTCAAGCAGAAAGAGGGCGGTCGGCCCGAATGACAAGAGCTCAGCATTACTAACGTTTTAGTTTATACTCTACTTTTAGTTTATACTCTACTATTATTATTTGTGACTAAACGCAACTATGATATTTTATGCGTTCGACAAGGAATAATACTTATCAATATAAATTCGAAATCGAACCGAATCGAATCGAATATTCAAAGGATGTTCAATTCATATATCAAAGTGACAATACTTATTTTTATCAATCCACCCAAGAAATTGTTAATTAACTTTAATGCCTTAATGATATGCCTTAAAAGTGTTGAACTCCATTTACTGCTATTGCATTTACAATACTAAAATACTAAAATCGATGAGACGATTTTTTAAAAAAAGCATATTTTATACTAATAGTAATTGTTAAAGGTGTACAAAATATATTTGTACATTAGACTTGAATATATATATTTTAAAATATATTTATACATGTTTACACATATGCAATTGTTTTGATCTTTTGATGTAGCAAATATTGAACAATATTTAAGCAAGAGCTTTCATAGCTTAAAATACTAAAGTTAACCACAGAGTCAAAAGCATAAATAGAAATAATATGTTAATATTTTTAATAGACATATTCAGAAACCTGATCATTGACATATAGATAATTGTTTCCTTGCTGGTTTTTGTTCTTTTGTATTTGATACGAATATATATACTATGTATGTACTTGGCGTACAAATTGTATATTTGTATTTTCGAAACGATGCCTTGTCGCAACATTATTTGCTGTAGATGTCTCTCTTTTGAACTCTTTCGACAACCGAAAATAAACAGAACCAATGCCAATGGACTACTCTCTTAGAGTGCTCAGAAGCTGAAGCGACGAGACGTCGCAACGTTTCAGTTGCATTGGGCGCGCTGTTTGTTACGTGCAACGGTTCTGATCGGTTGCACTTCACATTTGGTGCACGTACTGCATCTGGAGTATAGAATTCAGAGGAGCCGGAAAAAAAGCCAACGAAATGCTGGTCTAAAAAGTGTCGCGTTCTTTGATTTTTCCATTTGTCGTGTGTCTTTAGTTTAGTTTTTTTTTTCTAGTTTCGTATCGAATTTTATTTTTTTACGTAAATCTTTTCTCCTACTACATAACCTGCAAGTCCACTCTGTCTGTGTGTATGTATTTAAATATATAACCAAAAATAGACTTGCCGCGCGTCTTCAAAGCAAAATACTCAAAACAACAACAGCCGACTGCAACTATACAGAAAAAAATAGATAAATAAAGTGTAGATAAATAAATAATATGCATAATTGACAGTTGCAAATGTTTTGTCGATCATAAAAAGCTTCGTTTTTCGTATTTTTTGGGTCACATTTTTGGCGCCGATCTTTTAACAAATGCGGCCAAGTGTTTGTGTTGGTCTACTTAAATTGGACTTTGATAATGATTTTCTAAACAGAATTCAGTTCGTATAAGTGAACACGTGACATCATGAATCTATACACACTATATGATTGGGTATGTAAAAGTGTAAATAAAACTTGAACTTTTTTATTCTCAAAGAGGATCTTTATTAGTCATATATATTAAAAAGTATTTAGTAATATTTGTATAATCTATAAGAATTCATATTTTAAGAAAATTTTCAAGAAAACATTCTCATACTCGAAAACCCTTCTAGTCTAACACCATTTGGTAGTTTACATTGTTTAGCTTTATCTGCACGTGTTACCAAATCGTGAAAATTGACTGCGCCTTTGACCTTTTACTACGGCTCTCTGTTTAGCCTAAACATTTCACAGGCACTGAACAAATAAACATTCAAATTTAGCGCCTTATCAACATAGCACCATCGTCGTCGTCGTCGTCGTCGTCCTCCATCAACTAGGCGCAATAGACCACAAAGCACAGGCAGCATGTTGATGGCGCTCTATTCTCGCTCTCACTCCTGTCTTTCTCTTGTATTCTCTGCCAACATGTTGCCCAGAGCAGTAGAACGATAGTATCATTTTTTACGTTCCACATTTTGTTTATAAATAAGAAATGGGAGCGCATTTGGTGCACGGTGCCGCTTGGAACCACATTGCAAATTTGTTGTTTTTGCTTTTATTTGTGTGTTGTTGTTTGTTCGCTCGCTCTGCTTTCTGCTCTCTGAGTTCGTTGGATTGACTGCCTCTAATTTGAATTGGGTATCGAATCGACGCCTCCAACGTCAGTCGCGGTATTTTATTTATAACAGAACTTGCATTGCAGTCGGTTGGTCGTTTGGTCGGTTCGGTTCGGTTCGGTTCAGTACGGTAAAGAAATTATAAAAAAAAGTGGACAAAAGCATGTGTGTGAAGTTGTTTAAAATGAATAATTACAACTATTAAGCGACAATGTGTGAAACACAGAGTTCAATTATCTGAGAGATACATCAAACGATTGCGACCTTAACCATGAGTAAAGTACATGTGAGTTGTTGTTTATGATCTATTCATTTGGTTTTGGTTTCCTTGGTTAAGACATAAATTGCAAGCACTATTAACAATATTCGTGTCATATTTTTGGCACATACATACATGTGTGCGGTGTGTGTGTGTGTGTGTTATGAAAATCAGATATCCATTAATGGCTTTTACTCAATGGGAGTGCCTTCAAAAATTCAACCAACATCTATGCCACAAATGTGTGTCACACCCAAAAACACGGCAAGCAAGGCACACAACAAATTCATTAAATCGTAACAAATATTCGTAAGAGCTGGAAATATATTAAAGAACTTTCAACACGCACACACAGCAAGCAAGAAAACAAGTTTTCCTTTACTTTTCTTTTCTTTTAACGGGAAAGGAATGTAACCATGGCGATGGCACTAAACTGTTATCCCGATATTGTGAAAGGACCTCAAATCAATTTGTGTGGCTTGACAAGTTCAAGGACGTTCAAAACACAGGAACAACAAAACAACACAACAGTCAAGACTTGAGTTGAGCTACGACCTACATGTCGTATGCACAATTTAAAATTATTTATTTTTGCAATGAGCGCAACGATCGCAATTAAAGTCAAATATTTTAATTGAATCTCCAGCCATCGACTTGAGAGAATTTTTCCTATTACCTCATCAATCAGATCACAGCCACCCACAACACACTCAAGTGGACAACGTTTTAATTAGTGCCCGAAAACCAAGATATAAAAATAAACGAAACATCTGCACAACTCTAATATGTTGCAGGCGCTGATCGTTGAGTTTATTACAAAATTTTTTGAAATGAAAACGCCTCGAAATGATTCTAATTATAAAAAGGGCGCTCGCTTGATGCGTTGCCGTGTTGCCGTGTTGCGGCCACTGCCACACAGCTGCAATCCATCAAATGGCACCCTGAGTCAGCGACGCCAGATGCTGCCACTTGAGTTGGCGATGCGTGCACCGATTCAGTTGCAGGTCAATTGGCTGGAGATGTCAGCGATTCTTTCCTAATCAGTTGCGGATCTCGTTTTTTTTATTTTCCAAACGATTATTTTTCATTTCACATATCTTTTGCTGTCATTGTGTTGAGCAAGTCGCTTAACTTCATAATCCGACTATAATACCATATGCTTGCAACGTTGAATATTGTTGTCACAACGTCGCATTGTCTGGCGTTGAAAATGAGGTGACATCATTAGGAAATTCAAAATGAAAATTCTATGCGTAAATGCATTTTTTATACAGCATTTGTTGTGGTGTCGGGCCCCAAAAGTGTCACTGCCAAATTGTGCAAAGTCGAACGGATGTATGAACAGTATACGTTTTAAATAATATAATTTAAATATGTAGGTTTTTAGGTACGAGAAGGCATATCACCGTTTCGCCAGGTCTTGGCGTTGGTATTTCACTTTTATCTATAACCCTCTAACCAAATCAACTTATTGAAATGGTTTGAAAAGCAAATCAAACGACAATGGAATAATCTTATACTAAATCACCTTGAAGTTCATTTTCTAGTTAGGTGCAAATTTTCACATACACCTTTGGAAAAAACAAAACCTGAAAGGTGACAATTAAAAGAAATAAAGTTAAAGTTTGTTATTAACTTATTTCATAATAAGGAATGGGATTATGGCATTGTTTAGCTATTTATTTTTGGATAGAATGAACTTCTTCTTAGCTTAATATATTTTTTAAAAATGTTCAATTAATAAATTACCCAATTTAATGGCTCATTTCAGATCACATCGCTGCTACGCACGAGCAGTGGTAGCGCCTTCTACAAGGCAATCGAGGAGCCTGGGGAGCCATTAGTCGTTTTACCGTCCACAGAATCAACAGCAGCTGCTGGACAGCAGCAAAAGCAATCGGCGACAGCGCCCAGACGCAAGTTTATCGTACAAAATGTGGATGTTGAGTTTATACCAACATTGAATTTTGTTTTTAAAAAACCGGCACAGCAAAAAACAACAGCAGTTGCGTACGGAGAGCAACAGCAAGAGCAAGGGCAGCAACATGTTGCTGACGATTGCTCAGACAACGAATCGACACACACATATATAATCTCCAGAAGTAGTTTGACAGCGGCAACAAGTTGCTCGAGCAGCACACCCTACGCCGTTACATCAACAGATACCTCTGAGCTCTTGAGACAACAATATAATCTAAGTCTGACGGAGGACGAACAGACGGTATCATCGTTCAGCATTGAATCGCCTACCAGTTCCATGACCATAGAAATGGCCGAGCAACATACAACGGCAACAACGGCAACCACAACAAACACCAGCAGCAACGATATGGAGGCTAGGCCAACCACAGTAACAACAACGACCACAACAACTACGACAAGCAGCAGCATAGAAGAGGATATCGAGGAGGCAATTGAGTTGAGTGAGGTGGAGGAGCAATTGCAAACGAACATTGAGTCGTCGCTATCCGAGGCAGCTGCGCTTGTCAGGCCAAAACACATTGAATCACAAACAAGTGCTAAAACCGAAAGTAGTGAGGAAGCTGCTGAATTTCGCATTGATGATGCACAACTTTCTGGTGGTCAGTTGGCTCAGCACTTTGTGGTACATGATGAGGAGAGTGATGATGATGATGCTGAGCCCAACCCCAACAGTGCAAAGGAGCAAGCCACGTTATCCAATGAGGACGAGAATGATGATGATGATGATGACTTTGATATAAGTCTGCCTTTGGAGAATAGAAAAGCGATTCACTCGCGACACGAAGATGTCGCTGCTGAGCCAGAGGTGAAGGGGTCTTTCCATGCGCAGGAGGAATGCGATAGTCTAAGCAATCAGAGCACCACAGATGATGTCTCTGACTTTGCAGATGAGCCGCAACACGCATCTGAATCGGCATTAGAAGCTGAGGAGGACCGGGCACAAAGTCCAGCGGCGTCGACGGCAATATCCCAGTCAAGATTAGAGGAGAGTGAGCTAGACACTGCAGCGGAGCCTCAAAGTGAACAGGATCATTCAATGGAAGAAATCATGCACACAAACGAGTCCGTAGAGGTAACCTATGATGCAGAAGAGGCTGCTGCCAGCAGCACGCTATGCAGTGCATCGCAAAAGCAGCAAATGATTACAGATTTGGATGTTCCGGATCCAACGGAAATACAAACTGTTGTAGCTTTAAATCTGCCACAACCGCAACAGTCACAAATAGTCGAACACAAAAGCTCCAAGTTGCTAGAAACTGTGCAAATGCAACCGGAACAAAAAGTTGGAGACTTAATTGATGATCATGACGACGAAGATGATGAGGCGGAGGAGGCTGCTATGCAGTTATTGAAGCTGCGTCTTATGGCCATGCATCAGCAGACACTGTCTGAGAATAATACAAAGACTTCACCCACAGAATCGCCAGCTTCGCATGAGCACACGTCTAGCGGCGCTGGCAACGTGGAGCTCAAACAAATGGAACGTGTACCACTGAGCGAGTTTAGCAAGGATGTGCTAGAGGACATTACCGAGGAAAGTGAACGTCTACTTTCGCTAAGCACCACAGCGGAAGATCCAAAATCGCTGTCCGTGGAGGAAACAAAAACATTGCAGGATAATGACAAAGCTGAGGTGAGCTTGAACATGTTAAGGCAGCTGGAGGTCAAGGTGCAGGATCTTAACTCACAGCTGGAAACCAAAGACAATTACCTTGCCTCACTTAATATGCAACTGGAGGCTGCTCGTCGCGAATCCAGTGCGGGTCCAGCATCAGCGCGGGACAGCAGCTCGTTGGTGACTACCTCAACCGAATACCGCACATTCCAAGAGGATTTTGATGCTCCGGTAAGAGACTATAAAACTCAACACTCGTATGTATAATAACCAATAATATGTTGTATCCAATGCAGACTCTAGACATATACGTGGAGCTATCACGGCGGGATGATATAATAGCCAAGCTTACGGAATCCCTGCAGCATTCGCTAAGCGTCCGTGGTCAACTGCAATCGGATTCGGATAGACTTAATGAGGAGGTGCAAGCGTTACGCAGACAACTCCATGACGCTATTGACACCGTTAAAAGGAGCAGCGGCTGGTCAGATCGTGAGGTTAATGTCGGTGGGCACATATCTGAGATATCTATGGACTTGATAAGTGAAAGCGACGATGACTTGGAACGCAACTATCTTACTGATCAAGAGGAACGTGGATCTCGTAGCTCACGCGAGCGACAAATGTCTGTGCCCCGGCAATCAATGGAAATGGATGACATGGGCGTGGAGCCATTACCACCTGAATGGCCGCCGGCATTCAGCAAGCAAATAGAACAGTTCCAGAAATGTTTGCTGCCTGGTGAACTGCGTCCATTTCTATTGGTGCAGCGCAAGTTCGATGACTACGTGACGCAACAGTTATCACAGTGTAGGGATCAAACAGCCCAAGAGCTTCAAGCAAGTCGTGAGCAGTGGGAGAAGGAAAAGCAAGCTAGTGAACAGGCACAACAAGCGGCACATACCAAGCAAATGGAGGAGCTGCGCAAGTACTTTGAACATCGTTGTGCTGACCTAGAGAAACAGTTCTCTGACGATGTATTCTCGCACAAGTCACAGCATTTGGGCAGTGAAACCTCCTCCGAGTGTTCGGAGGTGGAACAGCTGCCCGAGGAGGCGGCCTCAAAGGAATCCTCACCGCGTAAGCGTAAACGTGCCGAACTGCTGCTTAGTCCCAGTCATCGGGAGATCACGCCCAGTGGTCTTGATGCTCTGGGCGAGAAAGTAACCAAAGATGCTGTAAGTAAACGAAGGGGTAGAAATTCTAGAGTCCACTTTAATATCACTATAATATTTTTGCAGATGTCGCTGGAGATTGCTGATCTAAAAGTCTTCTATCAGACGCACATAAATGATCTGAAACGCTCGCACGCCGAGGAGATTCGCAAATTAAACGAACGCCTGCGTTTCCATGAGCGTCGACATGCAGATGATGATTACTTGGTAAGTTTTCAATAATTCTAAGCACGCATATATATGAAACTAATTACTTGTTTGTCGTTTGTTGACTAATCCGCTAACTGCATGTTCTTTCTTGTTTCTTTTTCCTATGTTTTATAACCCAATAAAAATAATTCAATCCCAACACCGTGCCTACCTGTTACACCGTTACGTGCTACACCGCAACATAATAACAACTAACCCGAAATAGTCGACAAACAAATCACCACGTACCTGCCCAGAGACAACGGATGTTTTGTCACCGCCTGCACAGAATCCAAACAACTCTCTTATCATTATCGATGAGGATGAGCTGAACTTTAAGAACGAATCACAGGTCATACAACGAATTATTGAGGAGTATGAACGACGATTGCAGGAGCAATTGGCTCTGGCTCGTCAGGACATTGCCAACGAGCTGGAGCAACAGATACAGGTGAGAGGTTTGGGGTGTGGGGTGCACACCACTGTCTTGTCGAACACTGCAAAAAGTGCTGCATGTTGTTGGTTTTCTGCATGCTGTCTATGTGATTCACCAAGTGTTTCCTCTACTATGCTTGTTCGTTTTGTATTCTTTGAAATTATTTAGCTGTACTCGTTCCGTTTAATGAAAAGCCGTGCGCCGTGCGCCGTGCCTTGAAGCCCGCGGCGTACGAAAATTGAGCCTAATTTTTGGCGTGTTGCCAAATGAAAACATAAGAAAGAAATCGCAAATTTTGCAAGTTCTTTAGCTGTACATGTGGCCATTAAAAAGGTAGATACTCGTACTTTATGTCGAGATCATTTTACTTTAGCGTACAATTTACAATTTCCTTTTACCCTTTGATATCAGCAGTAGCTATTTTTAAGGCCAAAGTCAACGTTTCCCAGCGAATGTGAATCCAGTGACATCTGCTTCCTATATTATGGCGTCAAGTGATTTATTTTATGCGCAACTTTATGCAACACTGAAAATAGATTGTCATTGTGCCAGAAGGTAGGGTACAACAACGAATAATAGTTTTGTTAAGCAATTTGAGTGCGAAAATTGTGCTCTATTGAATGTATGTCAAATTTGAAGAGAAACACACATAGATATACATACATATGCCAGTGCGTTAAAAGCACTCTGTGAATGTTAAAACTTTTTATTCAGTTAAGTTAACATGCAAAAAGCCGGTAAACATGTGCTTATTGTTAAATTTCACAAACAAACTTCTGTCGCTGCAGTCATTCACTTCACGTTAATTGAAGATTACCCTCTCAAGTTAATTAAGCCTGGCCGGATGTGCGAGGGGTAGCTCGGCTTAGAATTAATCAACTCTAATGTGAGTTGTGTGTATATTTAGAAGTGTGATCGAATGAGAGCAGAAGTAGTGGGTGATTGCAATAACAATGCGTCCGAAATTAACGAACATAAATTTAAATTAATTTCAGCACGCATACAGTCCCATCACACAAAGCAAGCAGTTCAATGCAGCACTGCTTGTTTGACATTAAGCAAATGCTCTCTCTCGATTGCTTTTCACCTCTCTCTCTCATTTCTTTGAGAGCGTGTCATGGATCTTTGTTAAATAGCCTGCTAGCTCAAGGCGCCTGCTCAGTCTATTCCGTTACTTCAAAGCGTGCGTGCGTTAATATTGTTGAGTGCCTGCGGTATTATAAATATATATATATGTGCGTACATACACACATGTTTAAATATACATACACATGCATACATATAAGTGAATTAGCATAAAAACATGTGCGCCCAATAGTTCTTGAAGCAAAAGAAACAACACTAAATCAACAATTGCAAATACATACAGACAAACAGACGATGTTAATAATGATCAAGCTGAATTATAATATATACCGTGACATGCATAAATACGTCTGATGAGTAAATCATGTGCAAATAAATCAAATCTAATTTGTGAGTGAACAGAATTCAAAATCTAACGGTTTTATGGTTAGCGTGCTTTTTGACAGTTACAAACAAAAAAGTAGCATACATACATGCACACAAAAGGGATTTTTGGATTTGAAAAGGCCACGAAAAAAGTAAGCAAACATTAGTTTATGAACTAAGACTATATTTAATCCCCCAAAACGTCCAAATAGCATACTCTTTGACATAAGCTTCCTCTCCAAAACTCCAAAAAGTCGTTGCCCTTTTTCTCCAAAAAAAAAAGAAGCATAAACACTATGTCTTCCTATTTCTCCCAACATGTGATGTTATTTTTGTGTGTAAGGCGCAAAAATATTTGTTGCTTGCCTGGCTCGTGCCTATTTTGGAAACTTGGCATCTATTTATAATGCAACACTCGCGGCTCGTAGCACTTCTCATTCCGCATTTTGTGCATTCAAAATCTGTGGTGAATGCAATGGCATCGAAACTGATATCGATTTTTGTATTAGGCGAAAATTGGTTTATAATTGATTTTTAATTGAAAACCTGTAACGCCCACAAAATTAAGCAATTAGCAAGTAGAAAGAACTTTTTTGTATATAAAGGAACCATTTTAGTTGGTATTCAAAGCAAGTAATATTTAACAATGGATCCCGATAACATACAAGCTTCGCGACTTCTGGTGCGCATTCTAAGTAGCATTGGACTTTGGCCAACCCGAATCTCATCATTTGATAATCCATGGATTAGAAAATGCCAACGTTTCCGGCCATATTTGCTGCACGCCGTGATGACCTTCAGTTTCACGGCCATGATGTGGATGGAGGCAATATTGAGCAGTGATTTTGAACACAGCACCGATGTGCTATTCATCACGCTCATAATGACTGGTCTGGTGGCTAAGGTTATAAACAATTGGCGTCACGTACACATTGCTTACGAGCTGCTTGAGGAATGGTCCACCAGCAAACAGTTTAAAGTTAGCATTCGCCAGGAAATTGTTATGTGGGAGCGTGCACATCGTCGTTTCAGTCGCGTTACCTATTTATATTTCATTTGCAGTGTAAGCGTTTTACCTTGTGTCTTAGTATCCTCACTGCTTAACTACCCGAATGAGTTGCCCTTTGGGATGTGGGTACCCTTTGACTGGAGAAAACCAGGATTTAAAATCTGGTGCCTATACCTCTATCAGATTTTCGCAGCGCCATTTGTCTGTCTCTCCAATACATCAATGGACCTACTCAACTGTTACATGATGCTGCACGTTTCAAAGTGCCTTGAAATGCTTGGAATGCGCTTGGCTGCACTTGCTCTAACCGGCAATGACATGGTGGCAGAGCGTGATTTACACGCTCAGCTGGTTTCAGTTATTGAGTTCCACAAACGCATTAAGTTTCAGGCCAATCAGGTGCAAGTTTTCATAGCGAATAGTACACTGGTGCAGATCCTGCTGAGTGCCATAATATTATGCTTCTGCATCTATCGCTTGAAGTTAGTAAGTAAGGAGTCAGGAGTCAAAGCATTCTGTGACATTGTGGCATTCTTGTAATCGCAATCTTTCCCAGCTTAATGTTCTACAGGATCCGGGCTTGTTTGCTGCCATGACCCAGTTCGTATTCTCCATGGTTATGCAAATCTATTTGCCCAGCATTTATGGCAATGAAATCATCTACCAAGCAGATCATTTGCCTACCGCTCTCTACAGTTGCCAGTGGCCAGATATGTCAATGAAAATGCGTCGTCAGATATTTAGATTCATGATTTACCTAAATCGCCCCATGCAACTACAAGCCGGTGCCTTTTTTGTCGTTGGTCTACCATTGTTCACAAAGGTATGACTTTCGTTATGTCAGGAATTGTTTTATTATCTTTTATTATCGCTTGTTTACAGATCATGAACCAGGCCAGCAGTCTTTTGGCATTGCTTCTAAACGTTAATGACCAATAGGAATTTGGAAATTACTTAAATAACACACATTTCTTTAATATGTAGTTTGTCGTTGTATTAAAATAAAATTTATTTTTTTCTCTTTGGTTTTATGACTCAAATTGATTTCTTATCGTCATAATGACGTCACATTATATTGTTGACCCTTACTTAATCGCAATCAATCTGATTGCAACAAAATTGTCTTGAAATTTGTTTATTTGTATACAAAACTTAAAAGTGAACATTTCCAAGCACAAATTTTAATATTTTCCACTGCTATAAAAGTGTGAAAACTGTTTGAATTGTTAAATGTTTTATGTAGCTAATTAACAATTGGCATATCAACGATTCACTTATCATATCTATTTAATAATAAGTATAAATCCATGACGTAGACAAATCTTAATTTTAGTTCTCTTCACTCTTTACTCTCTCGCTAACTTATGCATTTTTTTTTGCTACGCAAATGCAGCTCAACGTGCATATTTTCAAAAAATGAGACAAAAATACAATTGCATCTAGACATGTTCCACATATGCGTCGTCTTAAAAGTTTTCAAATAGGTTTACTACGTTTTTTTTGCACTGTTTTCGTTTTATTTACAAAACACATACATTCGTGAAATAATCAGAGAAATGCAACTTTGGAAAATATCAACAGTTTAATCAGCTTTGCACTCTTGCGACCTTAGTGCGGCAGATAAGGCATTAAGTGCCGCAAATCATCATGCTCATCAGTTGGTGAAAACATTACTTTTAAATTTATTTAATTGAAAATGTAATGCTTAATGCAGCTGCTACAGTTTCAACTTCTACTCCACTGCATGCAACTTCTCTGCCACACTTATTAAGATTTATGTGTGAGTGTTGGGATACAACGACGCGTCTTGTCTGGCAGTGATAAACAAAACAAATAAAGGGAAGAGAACGTTCTTCTTTGTTCGTTTGGTTGGGAAGAAGAAAAGTTCCAAATTCTTAGAGCAATTTGTCTGAGAAAAGAACTTGTAAATATTTTGCTTTGATATGGTTATAAACAATAAATATTTATGTCCTGTTGCATTCCATTTTTTTTTTCAAGGAAAAAGCTTTTTGATTGATCTAGAGATTCACGTACTAAAGCAAACTTTTACAGACATATTTTTTCTCTTTTGTTTATTTACAAACTTGCTTTCAATCATTAACGCCCTGCTGTATTTGTTTCTTTCAGAGTTTGTTGTCGGAGAACGCCGTTAGTGATCAACATTGGCCCAAGGAATTGATATTGTTACGAGAGAAGTTTACGGCAAAGAGTCAATTGGAGATAACCCAGTTGAATATCAAACATGCTGAAGAGGTAAGTGTTATATAAACTTATTAATTCATCAAACTAACGCTCTCACTGAACTTGCAGATGTCGCGCATAAAATTGGATTATGAGAAACAGCTGAACCGCAAGAATAAGCGGCATTTAGCTTTTGATTCGGGACGTGACTTGGATCACATTATCAATGAGCGAGATGGCTTGCGAGAATTGTCGAAAAGTTTTCGCAGCGTCCTGTGTCGTTTGGCCAAGTGTGTGGCCAACTGTGAGGGTGATCTTAATGCCACACTCTCTGAGGAAATGCAACGCATACTGGCACAAGGTCGCAATCAGGAGGCTGGAGATGATCTAGAGCACACACTGAGCAGTTCCTTGCTGCAGGGTTCGCTCAATAACACAAAACATTTGCGTGTACCCGATGTCCATAGTCTTTTAGAAGTAGTTGAGGATCCCAGTTTGGTGCAGTTCATTGACAACAGAGGTTCCGATGATTTAAACGAAGATTTCGATTTGGGTGAATGCCTTGAGCGTCTTAAGTCAGAGGCCGCGTACTTACTGCGGCTCTCCGAAGATCTTGATAAGCACAATGTCACAGATCCACTGGATGAGACTGAAAAACAGGAGCACGAGCTGTGCTGCGAAGCCGAGGATGGCTTAAAGACAACAGTTGCACAGCATCCAACGCAACAGCAGTTATTACACGAGCTGTTGCGCACCAACTCACTAAACGATCAGCAGCTTGGCGAAGCGCATCAGCGCAAGAGCAGCCATGGTGTACAATTGACCAAGACTCACAGCTCACTGCCTCTGGATCTGCAGCAGCACGCAGGCAATGCCTCCGAGCTTAGCTTCCAGCTGATAGAGCTCAAGAATCGTCTCATTAAATCGGAAACAGATCGCCAGAAACTGCAGCAGCAACTAACAAATACCATCGATCGTAATGCCGAGTTGGGTCAGGAGCTGGAGGCACTGCGCGGTCAGCTATCGCAGCTGAACTCACTGAATCATACCGATTATGCTGAGGGCTATGGCCTAGGAAACATGAAGACTCCACAGGCTCTTGATCAGTCATCGGCCAGCTTTATGCAACTTCAGGAAAGAGCGCGACATTTGTTAACCACACCAACGCAAAAGCAGCAGTCGCAGACGCAAGAGCCGGGCAATTCAACGGTGATATTGCTGCAGATGATAGAAGACTTCTGTCGCGAGGGTGATAAGGTCGTAGAGTTAGGCAAGAAGGATCGCGAAGATCTGCTGGCCCAGGTGAGTTGTAACCCATTCACATTTTACTATTACAATATCATTTCGAGTGCTAAACGCATGTACAATCCGTATATAATACCCAATCGAGCGCGTCTAGTTTGTAAGCCAAGTTTGAGTTTAGGTTGTATTTAAATTAAAACCCAATCCAAATGCCTACTACCCCCTACCGCCCACAACAGATTGATACCGCAGACAAACAGCTAAAGGCCACCAGGCAGTTCCTGGAGGAACAGGCCGGCGAACGCGAACAGGAACGCGATGAATTTCAACGCGAGATTGAGCAGTTGAAAATGCAGCTGCGTGACAAGGAAAAAGAGCGCAGCTCTTTTGCCAATGCCTCTGAGGAGGTGAGTGACCTCCCTTCTCTCTCTTTCTCTGTGTCTTTCGACTCATGGGTCTTTTAAGTCATAAATGTACTATATGTATAATTATGATTTTGATTTTCGGTTTTATGTTCCTTTGTTTCGTTTGGTTTGCATATATGGTTTGGCTTACTCTTCTTCTGGACAACTTTATTATTATTTCAAGTCGCTTATATATTACTTTTAGCGTAGGTCTTGTTATATTTTAAGTTCCTTATCCTTTAACACGCATAACAAATTAATCTAGTTTAAGTTGTTCTCTATAACACACAATTTGGCTAAATGAAGTAATCTTTCCAAGCACCTAATAAATTGGTTTCGGAAACAATTGACTGCTGCTGCACCTGTTGGTCCTACCTTACTAATGTATCTTTCCCTTCCACATTTAGTGAATATTTCATTTTGTTTTTAATATCGAAGTCAAGGGCAGCATGATACTCTGCTATATGTATTGTTACACATCCATATAAATCTTTCGTAAGCATGTGCTGACGTCTTATTTATAGAAACAAAACAGACACATATAAATATATACATAACTTAAAATTCAGTTTGGTGGGAGCCCTTTAAAATGATTCCCTTAAAAAATATTCGCTACATTGAGAAACATTTATATACACAGCCACACAGATGTTGCCACTAAAAAAAAAATATATATATTTATTTTTGTACTAAATATGCTAATTGTAAACCTCTTTGCATGCACCCACTATAATCCAATCTATTCCAAATGTATAACTGCACCTGAAATTGATTTGCACAATTAAGTTGAGGGTTAAGAAGGACGAGCATGTAAGTTATGCATATGTATGTGTATATGTAACTTGAATATGATCATTCTCACGCACACAATCGTAACATTAGCACACGTCCATACATCATATCTGTAACTATGAAACAGTTTTCTAACGTATCTTTTTTATTTTGTAATCATTCTTAATAAACAGTATGCCCAGCTGGAGGCACAATTGAACGAGGTGAATCAGCAGCTAGTCGAGTCAAATGCCAAGCGAGATAAATTTGAAGTGGAACTAAAAGCGTCGATAGACAAGATCTTTGTGTTGCGTGAGATAATCTCAGAGCTGGAAACACAAGTGCAAACCAAGGCACTCAACGAGCAGGTGCTGGACGAGAAGGCCAAACAGCTGGAGGAGTATGTGCAAATGCAAATGCGTTCCAACGATGAACTGCAACAGGAGGTGCACAGTCTCAGAACGGATATTGGCGAGGGTTATCAGACGCGTATCCGTCAGCTGGAGGAGAAGCTGCAGCAGGGATTGCCCTCAGTTGAACATAGTGTGGCAGAGCAACTGCGTGACATTGAAAGCACACTTGAACAAAAGACAAAGGCATTGGAATCGTTGCACAACTCCAACACGGCCTCCAACTCGTGCAGCCTGAGTGCCACTGAGGATGTGTCTGTTCACGGTGGCAATAAGCAGCCAACGACTGCAAACACAGCCGAAGGTTCAACCACGCATCATTCGTTGCATGTGGAGGGAGTGCAGCGTGTGGCCGAGAAACTGGAGCGGCATACCCGGGTCGAGGAGGCTGCCATCAAGCGTATACGCGATCTGGAAATGCAAGTCACTCAATTGCGTAGTGCCTGTGTGGTGAGTACACAATTCGGTTAGAACAGCTTTTATGGTGAGTTGGTTGTTGTCATTACTAGTACGGGCTCGTGGAGAGTGGTTTTAGAAGCATTGTGCTTTTAGAGCAATCACAGTTTTTGGTATACTGTGCTTTAATAACAGTTCTTGTGCATCATGGGATGATCGAGAGTCTAGAATTGTAAATTGAATTTCTGATGTTGTTTGGCTTCGCTCAGTTGCCCAGAGATTGTCTCCCGCGTCGCACATGAAAATGTTTGCGTTCAATTTGAACTGTTTGATTAATTTAATTAAATTTGCCTAATAAATCGTTATAAAAGTGCCAATGCTGTTGAGCTCAAAAAATGCGCTCAATTTTACCATGGTTCCAATTCGAGTAAGTTAAAGTTGATAACTAGCACACAATTGTAACTCAATTTGTTTATGTAGAATATGCATAAATAATGATTTTGTTGACAAGGTTAAACAAATACACAAAACAAATTGTGTATTTCGATGCATAAGGTATACTAGAATTTTGTTATATTATTTGACATGCAGTTTTATGCAATTTGTATGTTATTTAGCGCAACATCATTTGTCAAAGTGATGTTTAGAAAATGGCACAAGCTATGTCAAAAATAGATGCCCTCGTCATCACTTTGCCAGCTCCATTCATGTGCCCAGTTTGTGCTACTTAAAGAGCAAGACAAACGCATTCCCAAACAATATCAATTCTCAAAATAGCTCACTTGATGTCCCTTTGACGCACCTGGCTCAATCAGTAAGAATAATATGTTCTGCTTGCATGCATACACAGGTTTGTTTACAAGCTGTGGCATGCCACAAGTGCCTAATTGAAAGACTAATGTATGTATGTGCGTTACGCACAAAGCAAGCAAGTAGCGTAAGCGCCTGAATAATTTTCTTTGTTATGTTACTAAAGGAGGCAACGGGGTAAAGGGTTTGGAGCAATGTTTATGCCCGCATACAATGCATGAAGGCACAAGCTGTGCATAAAACAGATACAAGTACAGATATATGTGGTGGATAAAGATACATGCTCCATTATCGCCAGTGCTGCATCATTTGAATGCGTGCAATTTACTTTAATTGAAGTCGGCAAAAAGGGTTGAGCAGGCCAGATGCAGATAGGGTCAATCGGTCGGCCATTGACTCTGAGTACTAATCGAGATTCTTTGCCATTTCTTTGCCCAGGAACTACAGCACGAGCGCGACTCGTTGCAGGGACGGATAGATGAGCAATCGCATCGCATATCATCGCTTCAGAAACGTCTGGAAGAGCAACGTCTGCGTGCTGAGGAACTGCATCGCACGGGCACCTCTGATCTTAATACGCGTGTGCACGAGCTGCAGGGCGAGGTGCGCAATATGAGTGAGCAGTTATCCGCCCGAGATAAGCAAATGGCCACCATGCAACAGCAGTTGCAGCGCAGCAAAGATGAGATTGCGCGTCTTGAGGCAGAGCTTGCTGCACGCCATCAGCCAGATCGTGTCAGGATTGAACGCTTGGAGACAGAAGTGCAGTTGAAGAACAACGAGTTGCAGAAACTAAGAGACACAATACGCACGGAGATGATTAATCGCCAAACGTTGCCAGATCTAATGCAAACCATGCTGGCCGACAAGAACGATGAGATTGACCATCTACAGGAGCAATTGCAGGCCAAGGAGCGTGAGCTGCAAGCAGCTAGGGATGAAAGTCCAGTCTCTTCACCGGCTGCTGGCAAACCGGATGCCAGTACAAAGCACAGTGCTCGAACACTTAGCGATATTGGTTCGATCACCGAGTTCCCTGAACCGGATGTGGATCGTCGTGCAGCAATGCGCAGTCTCAATGCACCCCTTCAGCTGCCAGAGTCTGCAGTGGGCTTTTTGCATCAAACAATGGTAGGTTCAAACAAAAGGGTTGATCAATGAACCTGAATAACAATCGATTTTGATTTTAGGAAACATCGAAGGAAGCTGTCGCCAACCTCACGTACAAGCGCACTGATGACTTGAGTGGTTTTGTGATGGCTCATCAGGCCAATACATTTGAGCATCCACACTACTTCCAGGATCCCAATGCAGTTGGTGTTAATACACAAATCAGTGCAGATTTGACACCTGGGCTAGTGCCGCGACACATAAATTTCTCAAATTTAACCGAAGATTCTAAGATGAAGACGCCCGGCTTGTTGATGCAGACTCCAGAGATGCCAAAGGCCATAACGTCGCCGGAATTGCAGCAGCTTAAGCAAAAACTAACCGCATTGGAGAAGGAGAAGCAACAGCAAAAGACCGAACTAGAACAGAATCTTAGCCAGCTGCAGGAAAAACTAACTCGCGAACAGGAGCAGTTGGGAAAACAGCAAAAGCTTATACGTGATCACGAGGAAAGCGAGCGTAAATATCGCCAGCGCATTATTATACTGGAGGAGAGAATTCTGGAGACGGCTGCCCAAGAGGCTGCCGAACGGGAGACGCTGCGTAAGGAACTTAATTTGGTCAGTGCTGCACATGCACAATGCGAGCAACAGCATCAGGAAATTGCAGCAACTCGCAAGCGAGAGGTGGAGACACTTAATGCCAAGATTAAGGCCAAGACGGAACGTAATCGTGATTTGGTCGAACGTTTGCAGTTGGCACAGGAACGCTGTGAGCAGCTGCAGCGACAAGTGCAGGATTTGGAGCGTGAGCTGGAGCGCTTAAAGAACAGTGAGCAGAGTTCCAAGCAATATTCTGTTGATGAAATCGCACAACAAGTAGAGAAAGAGCTGAACTACTCAGCACAACTTGACTCGAATATACTCAAAGCTATTGAAAGCGAAGAGGAGAACAATTTAGATAACAAACTGCATCAAAAGGAAGTTCAAACAGATGCAAATCCAAATGGACATGGCACTGATGACGAGAACTTTACGGGTGAACGTGAACTGTTGAATCAACTAGAGGCTGTAAGGGCGCAACTGGCCGTGGAGCGAGAACAAACAGAGTCGCTAAGCCGAGAGCTGTTGGGTGAGAAACATCATTCACAGGAAATACAGGAACAGGATGTGTTGATTATTGAGGCAATGCGTAAGCGTTTGGAAGCCGTTCTCGAAGCGGAAGATGAGCTACACAAACAGTTGGACATGGAGCGCGAACGATGCGAGCGACTTCAAACGCAGTTGACTTCCCTGCAACGTGCTGAGAGTCGACGCAGTAGCTCAATGTTAAAGTCACCCACAGACTCACCACGCAAATCTCCGCGTGCTGATTTCGAATCGGAGCTGTGCGAAAGATTGCGCAGTGAGTTAAAGCTCCTGACTGCACAGAACGAGCGGGAAAGGGAGAGATCGGCGGATGCACAACGAAATAGTGAACGGGAACGTCAACGCTATGAAAAGGAGCTGCAGGAACGTGTGGCTTACTGTGAACGCCTTAAGAAGGAGATGGATAAGCTGGCCCGTGATAAGGAATCAGCTGAACTAGAAGTGGAACACTTCAGCGAACGCCTTACATTACAGGCCAACGAGATTGAGAGTCTGGAATCGCGACTAGTTACACTGCAAGAGGCGGAGACACGTCGCGCCAATACGCGTGCGCGCCAGCATCAGGAGGAGGCCAAACTGCAGGCAGAAATTCATGAGCTGAAATCCAAGCTAATGACTGCCGAGTCCACAAAGGAGAATTTGGAACAGAAGATCAATCAGTTGCGCTTCGATGTTGCCCGCTCAGCACAGCGTGAAGCTAAGTTATCCGAGGCCTTGGCTCAGGCCAACGATCGTTTGGCGCACAGCACAGATGATGTGCCGGCACAGTTTCTGCAAAAGATGAAGGAGATCAATACGCTGCTGGCAGAGAACACACAAGAGAATAGGCAA
Source organism: Scaptomyza caliginosa (assembly GCA_035044725.1). Classification (NCBI taxonomy): domain Eukaryota; kingdom Metazoa; phylum Arthropoda; class Insecta; order Diptera; family Drosophilidae; genus Scaptomyza; species Scaptomyza caliginosa. The sequence goes on along the minus strand of JAWNNR010001059.1, from coordinate 580,124 downwards.
ATGGCCGAGACAGTACAATATCTTGTGGGAGAGCGCATTGCGCTACAGAAGAAGTGCGAGGAACTTGGCAGTGGCACTGCGAATGGCAATACCAATGTCAGTGAACTGGAGGAACGATGCCGTCAACTACTTGGTCGCTATTTGCGCGTCGAGAGTCATCGCAAGGCGCTTGTATATCAAAAGCGTTATCTCAAATTAACCCTGGAAACCTACCAGGCAAGTGAACAGCTGGCGTTACAAAATCTGGCTGGTGCAACTGGTACAAAGCCGCAGCGAATCACTAAAAAGAAACTATTCAAGTGAGTTTTATTTAAATCTTTAATTAAATTGATTAACCAACTTTATGTTTCTATTTTTTAAAGGACTGTCGCATTGGCCATCATTGCTATACAGCGCATCAAGTATATTGGTCGCATCTGGCACACTGGCAAGCGTATTGTGAGCAAATCGGTATTTACAATAACGCAACAAAGGTAAGCACAATTCCCGTCTACAATTATACGCTATTGTAAATAAGCATAATTGCATAATTGCTTTCATTGTTCTACCTTTCCCTCGTAGCCCTAAGCTGCCTCTAGTGACAGTCAATATGAGAGTTAAATTGAGCAAAGGCGATTCAGCCAAGAAATAATGCTAGTTGCTCTAACAGGCCCAAAGTGCCAAAAGGTCTGCTCCATAAGCATTCAAATTGATAGCACTTTTTCTCACCAAGACCACAAAAACAAATAAATTTTTCTCTTTCTCAATTGCAATGTGCTGCATCGTAGTTATTAAGTATTTAGTTTTTATACACTCTTATTGGCTCCTTTCACACAATTACAATTTTAATACATATGTTTCTTTAGTATACACATTACTAATGATGATTTTTTGTTTTCCATTTTACAGAGCTGGCACGTGTCTTAACCTAAACGTGCCGCCCTCCCCTCTGCCTGTTGTCAATCAAAATGTCAACATGAATGGCAGCATGCCCACCAACACGCACAACACGGGGCGTATGAATTATGTGCCAGCTTCTTCGTCCCACGTGCCAGCTGTTAACTTCAGCACCCTGCAGCCCATCGTACTAACCCATGATTATACATTGCAAACGCCGACCTTGATTAATAATAATCATAGCAACAACAACTACAACAATACCAATATCAATAGTAATAATAAAAATGAAAGCGTGTTACCTTCGTTAACCAGTCTGGACTGGCCGACGACACAGAAAGCAAAACGCGTCCATTCACGACATCATTAGTTAACACAAACAAAAACCTGGAATTGTGCTCAAAATCATCAATACACATATTAATGTAGTATAAACTATGTAGAGAATCCAATTTTAAGACAGCCATGCATCTGAATTAGATGTGTAAAAAGTGCGGGCTATATTAGAGTTAATGTTATACTCCTGCTAATTGTACATTTTAAGATGTTTGTTAAGTCATGAGAAAGTACTTGTGTGTAAACCTAGTTAAGAGCCAAAATAGCGTCACCAAAACCCAGCTTCATTATCAAATATAAATGTTAATTTTTTGCATGTATCAATTAATTTAAGTTTTTTTTTTAAATCTTAGTTGACCTTGTCTCGAACCCAGTATTTATGTACAATATGTTAATACCTTAACGCCTTGATTTTAATGACTTACTTATGAAACAATTATATTAATTTTGTTTAACTTTAGTCCTGTGCGACTGTTTAATCGTCTTAAGTTGATTAAAGCAAACTTTATGCATATTGCAAATTATAAATTATATTTTTCGTTTTTACCATTTGACTTTTGTCGCAATTGGCAACTAATACAATGAAACATATTTCGAATGTGCCTTATTTGTGCGAGAGCGGCGAATGCAGCATTTAATGTAAAGTATGTAAGAAAAAAAGAACAGAGACATAAGAAAAGTTTCAATAAAATTACACCGTTAATTAAATGGAAAAAAAAATGAACAATATTTTAAGAAAGTTGCGTATGTATTATGGCACGATTTCTAGTCTTAAGCTGAAAAATGAAAAGCAAGCAAATGCCGCAAGGATGGCTGTCAATCAGTATTTGCAGCCCTGCGGTAATTGCTGGATAGACAGCCGACACAATTAGTGGTCAAACTCGTTATCAACACATAAATGCACACGAAGTCAATGCCGACGCCGGTCGTATCGATAATCTTTGACTGATAACAGATGAAAGCTTTTGCAACCGAAGCAGCTCCGAGCAGGCTATGCCCCAAAGGAGCTTTTTGCTAGGCACACGAACGTTGGGCGTACAAAATTGCTAGCATATGGAAGCATTCTATGTCGTTGCGTCTAGCATTGAACATCCTGCTGTTGTGGCAAGCAGTTGGTATCTGGCATTCAAAGCGATTACTGCGACGGTTGTTGTTACCTTTTACACTGTGTGCAAACAAAGAACATCATTTTTATTCCAGTCGAGTACAATTCAGTTTTGAAAAATTGGAAATCAGTGTCAATTATGTGTGACATTTAAAGGCGATTTTTGTGTACTTCTTGTGTTCTCTTAACGCGAAAAAATAAATAACTTTGGACAAGTGAAAGAGCAGTTATGTTTATTAAACTTGAACTGAGCATTGGCAAACAGTTTGAGAAAGTGTTTTAAACTCTTTGAGTAAATTATAAAGTGTTATACAATATTAACAAGCGTTGATTAATCAAAGGTAAGTCTTCTAACTTTTGTAAAGAATTCAACTAAAAAGAGTAAGTTGCTATTTTTACACGTTCTAAGAATGTGCTAAGGGATTTTTATATGACTCTTGGGTTAGAGGAAACAATAGTATCCATTTATTCTGCCTGTTAAATGATGCTGAACCAAAATAAACATAAATACAAATGTACTGGCACGTGTACAGTTGCAACATTATTCGCTCTTGTTATCCGCCGTTGAGGTTATTAATACTGTGATGGCTTGCCCGGCGGGCAGCAGCAAAGGCGCAAAACTGCCGCTAGCCTTCGCACAATGCAATCACTGTAACCAGAGGACAAATCACAGCCGGTTCGAGGCTTGGTCACAACTCTGCAGATGAAAAGTGGCAAGTTTTATTGACACTTCTTGGGTTGGGCTAAGCTGCGTGTGGATATATTTGAGTGGGATGCATTTCTCTTGTGGGCTCGCTGCGAACTTATATATAGCATAAGTATCTATTATGCATAGACATACAAAAATTATGTATACGTGTAGTTGAATCTTTGATAAGATAGGAACGAAATGATAGGTCGCTTATCATTTGTAATGTATTAAGTGTTTCTAGCATTTTGGACAATACTCTTTACGATATGCAGATCAGTTGGCTTACAACGCCTACGCTTAATTGATTATACTTTGTGTATTGTCATGTTCACTTTATGATGACGTCAATTGGAAATTATACACATATTTACAACTTCAATTGACTTTGTGCAGATAGAGAAGGTTTGTCAAAACAATGAAACGAAATTTATATTTCATCAGCATATTTTTATGCTGATCTTAATGTCTCTTAAAATACCGTTTATGTTTAATGCCATCTTCTTATTCACAAAACAAATCAAATAATAGAATAGTTTATTTGCAGTGTGTGTTTCCAGTCAATGTACTTTGCTTAACTTGTCGTATACTCAATATCAAAACCTAAAAAGTGCTTCACTCTAACTACGCCTTATGCTTGAATCGTTAAACATAAATATGAATCATAGCTCTATAAGTATATATGATATGCATACATTTTAAGAAAGCGAAGTTGTACGTCTTTTTTTAAACAAATATTATTGCGGTACATTTCTTTATAATACACTCTTTATATAATTTGTAGTTTTTATGAATATGATTATTTATTTGCACAGCTTTTGCCTGATGAGCTAGCTATTTATTTTCGCCAAATACTGAAATATTTGAGTTATCTTTTTTTTTCTCAAGATTAGACAATAAAACACATGTTCGTATGGCACCCTTTCAAATTCGTTATTAACTTTCTTCAAGCTATGTAAATAACTATGAGCTTTATTGACGTTCAAAATGAAAATAAAATAAATAATTCATTAAATGTGCACATTAAAAACTTTGACAATTGACTGGCAAATGAGAAAAAAAATATTGAGCTAAACCGATCCGCTTTATTTTTTGTGATAAAAGCCGGCAGCGACGTGAATTGAAATCAGTTGAGAAGCGAAATCGTAATACAAAATGCGTTTGATTAAATCCTTAACATTTATCAGCCTGATAGCTTTGGTGTTGGCGGACACACCGACCAACATCCTGGTACGCCGCCCACTGCTGCGTCAACCCCTAATGCAGCCGGCTGTACTCAACGAACCAGTTGCAGTTGCCGATGTCGCTGACGCTGACGCTGCTGTGGAACAACTTCCAGTTGCTCCAGTTGCATCCATTCTGCCCGTTGGTCGTCGCATGATGCCGTATCCACAGTACTGGCCAGGATATGGTGCTGAGAACTGGTTCAACTACCAGCCGCAGCCTTATTGGGGCGGTGGCTACCGACAGATGAGGCCTAGGAACTATCGTTTCCATCCACGTCGCCGTTTCTGGCGTTCCAGAGTTCCTATGCCCGTCGTGCCAACCACAACTGCTCCTGTTACGGATAACGAGTCAGCTGAAGAAGTTGCTGTCGACTCTGAGGCTGCCGTGGAACCCGCTGTCATGGAACCTGCACTCCTTAACGCAGCCGTTGAGGTCTAAGGGCAGAAAGAGAGAGAGAGAGAGTCGTTTGGTATATTGTTGTGTATATCATAGTTTATGCCATATGGGATCTGGTTAAATAAACAAAATATTTGTGTGAAGGACTTTGTTTTTACGCGTCGAGCGTCGATTTGCTTATTATATAAGTACACATACTAATTCCGTGGAGTTAATTTTACTTGACTGCTGCAAACACAATAAAATGCTTTATCTAATCTCGGACAATTTGTCTATATATGCTCGCTCTCTATGCCGCCCATAGTTCAAAAAATAGTAAACAGTCAGCCAGCAGTCAGGCATCAAAGTCGACTCCACAACCTGCCATATGGCGCAATATTGGAAAATCCAATCAAAATGTTAATTCGAGGGCAAGCTTTATGCTCTAGCGATGCGACCTGTTGTTGTACCATGACTATTGTTATGTTAAGTTCGTTTGCCATATAATCAGCTCAAAGCTGTCCAGCTTTGCTTGCCTACTTAATGCTCCTGAGGGGCCGGAATGCTCGTTAAATTCAATGCGCGAATATTTCGCTTTTAAATAAAATGTATGCAAATACAAAATGCGAGCCATGCAAATGTGCCTAAGTAAGGCAAACCTGTGACGGATGGCAGCTACGCTTCAATGGAAAAGAAAACCCTTTTAAGTCTTCTGGCCAAAAGTAGGCCCAAAACGATGCTGTTACACTTGTTGATTACATTGCTAACCAATAGAAATACAAAACACATTACCAACATCTTGGCAAACTGATAACGGTCAGCGCGCATGGTTGTGCATGATTGTAATGTGTCCCCAGTCGTCTGTCCTCTGTTCAGTGTCTGTATTATTTTTAGGGTCTTCGCCCAAGCTTGCCGCTTGGCTGTTGGCGCCAGCACGCGCACATTTGTATAGATAAAACGGGTGAAGAGAAATCTTTATTGTACATATATAAAGCAGGATATAAAGTGACATGTGCAAACAGCGCTGTGAGCTGGATACAATGAGAATGGTTAAAGAGCTACCAAGTGGCCATATTGCAGTTAATGGAAGCTTCAATGACAACTTATATTATTGCATCTGTGAACGAGTGCAAAGTTCATCTGTTTGCCAAAGTTTTACAATCACAGATTAAAAGTTACAATTTTGCAGCCATTAGCTTGTTAAGTACTTTTATAGTGAAAGCAGTGCTTTTGCTTAGTTGAGGTTTCCCATATTATTATTTAAGTATAAAATAAATGAAACAGTTTTTGTTTAAGGAGTCAAACGCTATAATCTTTTTGATGCTATTTTTGGTATTTAATATATTAATTCACATGCTGTTAGAGAGAAGTAAATTGTTTGCTCGCTAATGGCGAAAACATATACACAATACTGGCTAATAAACCCAAAAATAGTAACTACGCTTCAAATGGCGGCAAGTGAACAAGCGCTGTTGACTTCCTAAGCGACATGATGATAATTGAGGCACTTTCGCTTCAAGAATGTACACCGCAACTTGCTTGTTTGTTTGTATACATACAACCATTCTCATCCCAGCCACACACACAAACACATACAAATTGCAGTCCACAGCGGGAAATGATAATGTTGTTGTTTTTGCTCTTGTCTTGCGTATGTAAACAAAGCGCCAATCACTGCCGGCATCCATTGTCCCCTCCCTCATTGTGCTGCCTTGGCCTGAAAGTATATGTAGTTTTAACTTGAATGCCATGTCAAAGTAACTGAGAAGTTTATTATTTGAAACTACCAAACTGCCTTATTCTCTGTTTTTAGTTGAATAAACTACAAGAGACTTAGTTATGCATCTTAAAATTAAACTTTTTATTAGCTGAAGCTGTAGATTTCAGTTACAAAACCGTAACAAAAAGTTGTGTACATTGACAGTTCCCAGCTTTGTAGTGTATATTTGACCACAAAAAATATCTGCAAAGCTTATCTCAGATTGCGTTTTCGTTTGACAAAGAAAGCAAAAAGGCACTAAAGTCCATAATCCAGCAGACTAATGGACTGTTTTATGGCCAGATACAAAATGCGATTATGTTTGCAGCGAGCACTTGAAGTTTGTTATAAGATGTAATTTTATGTTAAATGTGGACAAAAATATATATAATAAACCTTAATTAAATAAAGTATATGCGCCGCAAAGCATACAACTAACGGTTTACTGTTTCTTTCATATAATTATGCTGTTAAACTCAAACTTGAAAGCTATTTCAGCTGGCAAAATTTGAAAGCGCTTAAATGTATGCTACACTTTATAAACAAAATTACTTGCATAGCGCTAATAAGTCTGTCAGACTAGATATTAACGTAATGCACTAAGAAAAATCAACTTAAAAATGTCAAATAAAATAGACTTGTTTGACGAGAAATGTTTTTATTATAGGTTTAGAGAAGTGCTAGACACTCAAAAACTTGTTGGCTTAAAACCAAACACAAAATGTTTTCATTTTTAAGAGCTACGCAATCAATATTGCGTCAAGTGTTTGTCTATTTTTGTGAAATCCTTTAAACGTAGCTAACAAAAGTCGAAGCAACAATCAAGGTTTTATTTTGAACACGTCGTCAGAAGACAATAAATATTTTATTTGCATATCAATCCAACAATTTGGTTCTTGTTTGCATATGATGCGACAAATATTATTGAAAATATCGCGAAATATATCAGCAATTGTGTAAACTAAGCCAAAGTTCTTGGAAGAAATGCAGTACATGGAATCATTTTAAAGCGCGAATCGGGGAGTTTATATATGTAAATATTTAACGAGCTTCCAAATTTGTCCCTAACTTGACTCCAATCATGAAGACAGCTGTTGCTAAGCAAACAATAACAACTAATTTAAATAGCAGAAACTTTTTCGAATTTATCTGTATAAAAACTTGTACGACAGATCCATTTGATATCAGTTGCTGAGAAAACATTTCAACATGCGTACAATTCTGCTTCTTGCCCTCTTCGGCTTTGTGCTCTTCGCCGCTGTGTCTGCTCAGGATGCTGAACAGGAACCCGCAGATAATGATGTTGAGGTTGAAGATGAGGATAATCAAAGCGATGGTGATGAATCAGAGGGTGCCGAGGGTGATGCGGAGGAAGGTTCTGACAATCCCGGAGAGAAAGTTGAAGAAGAAGTAGTTGAGGAAGATCCAGAAAACGAGAACGAAGAAGAGAACGAGGAATAAGGCTACTTATCTTAGCCTTAACAATCTATCTACTTCATAACGCAATTGGCAAAAACAACACATTCAACCGGAAAATTTCAATAAAAAAAACCAAACCCTTTAAAAACTTTTCTTTTCTACACTATGCACTTCTCTCCTTGATTAATGATTGACTTATTCAAATTATATATATATTAACAAAAGATTTTCTGCAAAATTCTATGCTTTTCAATTCTTTCGTGTGGGGCTGCAGTCTTCTTTTAAATTCTATTAAGCTTTTTGTTTTAAAACTTCATTTGTTCATTAGTAGAGATTATATAAATTGCCTGTAAAGTGCGCAGTTTGACAGTTTTTGTTGATACGTCAATATGAACAGATCTATCATTTTGTATTGTTCGGTATTTCTTCTGGTCCTAACGGCTGCTACCAGAAATGAAAAAGACGACGATCTGGATGATTACGTTTCCGGTGACGAGCTAGACGGCGATAAAGATATAGATACTGATGAGAATATTGACGATGAAGATAATGATTATAAAACTCTTGAAAACAGCTATGACGATAAGGATGAAGCACTTTTAGACGATGATGAGATTAAACGAGCTCCAATTGATATGGATGATGATGAACTTTTTGGCATTTCCAAAGAAGACACAGCAATACGTAATTTTCTTAAGTTTCCCACAAGCAAAATAGAAAATGAGAGAAAGTATCCTCTTTTTGCTATACTCAGACTTCACATTACGCCAAGTGTTGATAATTATCAATTAAAGTTCATTTAGCATATGATAAACACTGACGTGTCTCTACTTCTGCTAAATATTTATTTAAGTAACATTAAAAATATTACAAACAAAACAAAAAACCCATGCCATGGTTACTATAAAAGTTTGCACAGTTGTAGCCAAAACAAATAAATTCGTTGTTTACCCAACGAATATAGTACAGTGTACTCGTGTTCTATAAAATTGTTCATATGCACTGTAATTATAAACTTAACTGTTATTGGGGCCAATGCCAACATACACAAGCATTGAAATAACGGGGGGAACATTTTGGTTTCAGACAACTGCAATTGGAGCTGTCTACAGGTCTTAAATGTTTGTTAAAATTTTTGTGTTCCAAAGCTTGCAACCAAATAAATACTTTGAACTTTAAATATGCTTTTATTATAACAATGTTTTATTTTTCTTTCTCTTCAAATCACAGAAAATAGCATACAACAAGAACAAAAGCATTCTACTTAGAACCGAATAGAGAAAGGATATTGAAATGGTTATTGTTAGTTCGGCGGTATTGGGTGCCGCAGCTGGCACTGGGTTAGCCCTGATTTTGGCTGTCACCATTGTTATGTACCGCTATTACCTATTGCGTAAACGTGGAAAGGTGAGTAGACAATTGAAAGCTTCAATTCCCATCAATTGTTGCTAAATCGCGTTATAATTATAATTATGCTTACGCAAGGAATGGGATGAGCTGGATCGCTGGGAGGAGACGCGCATCATGCGCAAACTGAAGATGAAGGTAAGTATTGCGTTTCTTGAAGTGACAGCTTATATAAGGTATAGCTGACACTACCAGCAGACATGCAGCTGTTTGCGTCATTGACAGCACGGTGACGACCTACGCATTGATATTTCTAGTATGTTTGTGTAAGGCGTAAAGCGTGGTGCTAGTTGGTTTGCGTCTGGGCTAATTGCCATGGTGGGATATTTCGTTACAGTTTGATTGCCATTGTGTTAAGCTATGGCAATTTGTATTTATTTGCTTTTGGAACTATATGAAAAACTTTAATACTTATTCATATAACAGATATTCTTTTAAAGTTATATTCATACTTTTAAATGTATTTTGTAAGATTTTGCAAACTTTGCAACATAAACATAACTATTTAAAAATTTAAAGTTCTACCGTAGAGATATCATAAATGATTAATTTTCCGTTATTTTTGATATTCAAGGCGCATGATAATTGCAATTAACATCTGTCGTTCACTTATCTGATTAAACATTTTCAAGTTTCCTCTCGCTTCAGTCGGAAATCATCGGGTTACTCTAACCATTTGTTACGCTCCCTTTTGCTCAATTTGTTTTTAAGCAACCATATTTATCAATTTACAAATCATAAATATCGTTACGCACCCCAAACAAATGTAACAAATGTGACAATGAATGGCGTCGAATGTTGCCATCAAAATGAGAAGAAAAAAAAAATATATATATACCCGTAAAGGGTGCATTGCCTGCCTGCTAATATTATATTTATAAGGCAGTCTGACAGTATGTATTTTATTATTCATCATTCGACCTAGTCTTGGGGTTGATTTTTATAATGGCCGAATCTTTATCCCGTGCCACAGTCAGATGCAACATCGACTTTTTGCGCACAATCCTGCGAGTGTTCGGATACGCAAGCGTGTTTCAGTATTCTGTGAAGGGTGCAAGATGAGGACAATTTTGGTTTTGTGATTTTAAATATTGTTTTCATTAACTGAAGCTCTGTTGACAAGCATAAGTGCTGGGATGGGGATGATAAGTGGTTCGTTTCGTTTGTTCGTAATTTTTATTTGTGCAAACGTAAATATATAATTTGATTAGTGGCTAAGTATCGTAATTGTTAAGGGCTGAATGTGCCACCCAGCTAAATCAATTGTTAACAATCGCTATAATACACCCTCTTTGCCTTCTTCAAAAAGCCACAATATTGACCACAACAAAACAGTTGTGATTAATTGTACTATATGTCCACCAGCAACTTGGCCTTGACCACGATAGTCCACTAAAAAAAGAATTGCGCTGCTTGCCGGCCGCTGTTACCTGGCCCGCAACTGACAATGGACATTAGGGAGTATGAATGGCGAGGCCTGTACAAAGACAACTGCAGATCACTGCAAGTGCTTGCCGCTGCAAAGCGAGTACAATTGTTAGAGTATTGTTTATGTCTTTTGTTGCTGCACTGACTTTCATTCATGAATAACTCTCAAGAAGTTGGCATTGTTGTGCATGGTCCATTCAGGCAAAGACTGCATCGAATATTAAACTGGCGGTACAGGACTTTGAAATAATATTTCTATAGCCTGGAGTGTTGACGATATGCCTAAAAAAAAAAAGAAAAAATCCTTCATATATATTTGAAAACTACTTACATATTTTGTGCTATATGACTTTACAAACAAACAGACCGCACACACACACACACTCTCTTCTAAATTGCCTGAGGTTTGATGACTGAAAAACACGCATACACAAAACCTCAAATCATTTAGTGGTGCAAAGCTCATTTATAATATATTCATAAGCAAAGTATCAGAAACTGCTTGCGCTTAGCACTGAGCTACTGTATGAAATGAAGTCATGTTTGTTAAACCAACAATATGCCATATCAAAGTGTTTCCTTCTTGTGTGATGATGATAATGATGATAGTAATAATGATGGTTCGCTTACCCTAGCCAAACCGTTAGCTAAACAAACCCTCAGAATGGCGAGTTGGTAAAGTAAAGTAGCAACAATGGCAACTACAACAATCAGTCAAATGCAAATGTCACAACCAATTAATGTCAATAAATGATGAACCACAGCAACAGAAGTATCTAAACTCTTATACCATGGTGGTGCTGGCAGTAGTAGTGGTAGTTCCATATCCACCATGCACCCTTTTGTCGGCGAATCCGGTTCGGTCTCTCTCTATCTATCTCGTTCTTATTGTTTGAATATAATATTTAATACCATGGAAATACAATGTTGCACATAGCTTTCATTTGTTTAGCGTTTACCCGAGTTTTGTTCACAATTAAAATGAAATTGTGCGCTTGAGTTGCGCTTCAAAGGGGCAGGGGAATAGAGAGAGCTTACTCGCTGGTTTATCATATCTGGTGTGCTCAAAAATTCCGGTTTTTTTTATATCTTGGCTGTCAACTGTTAGTAGAATTTATCACATACACGTGGCCTAAACACAAAAACTGTTTGTAATGTTGATTCATATTGCTGTATGGATCAAAGAAAAGCAGCACGATCTACTCGAAGAAAACCAATCGAATTAACAATACTCAGTTAAGTCGAGCGTAAAAATAGAGAAAAATAATAATATTGGTATAAAAAAAAGAAAATACAACGGATGTGGTCAAAGGTGAGCAGCACAAAAACTCAAGTGGCCCTTGAAGGAATCAACAGCAAGAACAACACGAACAAAAGCCAGGATCAGGACTCGATTCCAAGCACGAGACCGACGCAACGCCTACCCAAAGAAAAACTAGTGCAAAAATTCGAAAAAAAAAGAAAATGGCAGCTGCAGCAAAGTTGCATGCGCATTTTGCATGGTATGGGGCAAGTATCTAGAAAAGTATGCCAATTAAGCAGAAGCCAAATTGCCAACAATGCCTCTAAAAAGTAGGCGATCGATGGCACAAGGAATTCAAAACTATGCGAGTGCAGTCAACAATGCGTCCGAATGTACTTTACAAGTTGGACAACAATTAACGTTAGTAATTGTGCAGTTTTATAGCCACTTAACATATGATAAAATATCATACAACAACACAAAGCAGCACCCGTGCAGACACCTTGGCATTACACAGACACACACACAGATAGACAAAACACTTTTTGACAATGACTTGAAAAGGACAATTAAAGCAAATCCTTAAGCGAGTTAACAAACGATGAAACTACCGCCATAATTCTATGTAATGAAACCCAAAAATACTCAGGACCCTGTAAGGCGACGCAATGTCTACCGAGACACAAAGACGCAATGTGTGTCTGAGCCCGAGCCGAACCGAACCAAACCAAACCAAACCGAGCCGAGTGAATGAATGAAAATGGCTCTCGACCGTGAATGGGCCAAGTTGATGTATGTCATTGGCATTGTTAACCGATTTGGCAGACACACACACACACACACATACACGATGATAATGCATCAATAAAAACACACTAAGGTGCTAGAACACAGAAAAAGGACAATATATTCGAAATCGGACAAATTGTCGAGGCTCATAGGATAGCATGAAATTAGCAGTCAAATACTGATTTAAAGTTTGCCAGAATAATCAATTGATCTTTGAGTATAACATTTAACTTGGCCAAGTTAAGTTATTTCTTTTATGTTTTACCAAATCATTAAATCTAAATTTGTTCGTTTGGAAATTAAACACGTTCAGAGAATTAACGCTAAAGCCCAATTATTATTAATTTGGCAGGCACAAGAGTTAAGAGGATTGAAAGAGTTCTGTATTTCAGTTCAGTTATTCCTATATCTCTAATAATTTTGCTGTAAAAATGGAATTTAATTCGTCTGTATAAATTTTGCCATTTTATTTGAGCTTGGTTTGTTAACAGTTGCGTCAAATAAAATTATATTTCGGTACAGGGAGCGGTTCTGAAACGGATCAAAACGATTTTTTTGGCACGATATTCTGTTTTTCTCATATATTATTTATTTCCGAATCGGATCTTTAGAACCTTTGAAAATATCAGTTCAAGTACAGACACTGGCACCCAATTTCAATAGGTTTTTTGGCGTTCTTGGTTTCAGCTCTGAGTCGGATTGACAGCCTGAAAACACGTAGAAACTTTTACTTTTAACTTTTAAACTTGTTGCATTGTGATCCTCTGATCCACTTGTAATTCCCGCTTTTTGTTGTTGAAAACAGATTTTAAAATCCATAAGTTAATTAAACAGTTATCAATGGTTCCTTTCCATTTGATCATTAGAAATTGGTTTAATTCGCGTATGAATAGTTTTGAATCACCTAAACAATATTCTTTCTCGAACATCAATGTTAGACTAAACAATTTCACCCTTGACGACTTAGATCACATTCTTGAACGTTGTTTCGCTTAAATATTAAATATATTTAGATAAGCTTTATCCAAAGACATTTAGTTGAAGAAAGACTTTAGAACAACAAAAAAATGCTTATTATATTGAAGTTATTCAACTGAATAATAAGTAAACAAATGAAAAAGACACACACACACACAGAAGCACAAACACTTAGACAAATGACCTGCCATTGTGAATGATCTTCATGCCAAGGGCGGAGCTTAAATGGCTACAGTTTGCTTGCATTAGACACGAAGACACGCTGTAAATGGTGGCTTAATGGTCAAAGAAAATAAGCAAACAACCCTCGAAACAAGTCAACAAAAGGCAAAATGCTCGCTCACGAGCATAGAGCATGCCAAGGGTGGTGCAAAACGGAAAAAAAAACAACCCCTAACCACCGCAGTGTGTGTCTATATAAAGTGCAAGGCGCAGTCCTAAGAACTAACCAGTATCGCTCAGACTCCGATCGTGTGAGGTGTACGCAAAGCAACACATACAAAAAATTATCACAGAAACAACTTTTGAAATTGCAACGAAAATGTCGCGTTCTTTTTTGATGGACTCGCTGCTAAGCGATATGCCGCAGCACAAGAAGAAACAGGAGCCACTTGGCTCACCCACAACGGCAAATGTAACCGCTGCCGCTGTGGCTGCCACAGCTGCGGCAGCTGCTATGTTGCCAGGCATACCCATGTTGCCATATCCAGCTAGTTATGTGGGCAGTTATCTCTTCTCACTTGGCATACAACAACAACAACAGCAGCAGCAACAACAACAACAACAACAGCAGCAACAACAAGCGGCGGCTGCAGCAGCGGCTGCTGCTGCTGCTGTCTTGAAGCAGCCCCATGGATCACTTTATCATCCCTACGCACAGTTCTTTGCATCCAACAAACGCAAATCGAGTGGTTTTGCCAACTATGAAGACTGCTATCCATCGCCACCACTGTCAGCCAATGCCATTGGTCATGGTAGCAGCAATCCTCAACTGACTCTGCCAACAATGGCGCCAACATCAGTGTACGGCTTGCCTTCCGGCCTGCCTCTGCCACATGAGGCTGGAACCTTCTGCACATCGCCATCCGCATCGTCAAGCGCCTCATTGGACTTTGCCCAAAACGATGAGCCGCAAACGAAACGTTTCAAGCACGAATCCTCCTGTTCACCAACCAGCTCGCCCATTAAAACTCAGGGAGCGGCTCTAGAGATTACACCACTGATCAGTGATTATGCTGATTCGAGCAAACGCATTCGCACTGCCTTTACCAGCACACAGCTTTTGGAGCTGGAACGAGAGTTTTCTCACAATGCATACTTGTCGCGCCTGCGCAGAATCGAAATTGCCAACCGTTTGCGACTGTCGGAGAAGCAAGTGAAGATCTGGTTCCAGAATCGACGCGTCAAGCATAAGAAGGGCGGCTCCGAAAGTCCCACATTCAACTTATCGACCAACTCGAGCAGTCCACAAACTTCACCATCGCCCAATTGTCGTGAGGTTAAGATAAGTGCATAGCTTTGGTTGTTATTTAAAGTGTAAAATGGTTTCTGTACAAAGGTTTTAATTAGTCAAATAGTTTTTGATAATGTGTATTATACTTATGTTAAATAATCTTAAATAAAATACAATCAATACAAATACAATGTGATCTTTTTACATTTAGGTATTTAAAAAGAATTTTCTTAAAGGCTAAGATTAAATGTCCAATGATTTGCTTCAGATATTGACATATTGAACAAGTGAGACCCGAACTAAGTAAAGAGGTACTGTGACGCTTAACTAGCCGAATGTTACTAAACCCAAGCCAGCTCCAGCACCATGGGGGCTTAACATCAAGGCTAGATTATAGCGTTTACAATCCGACACTGAATCTCATTGCTTGCACTTTGTCTTCTTTGTTTTTAATGTCTTGGATGGTTGTTTTTTGGTATCAATACGTAAATAAATTGCTTTACTTTTTTAAATGTCTAAGTTAAGAGTTTTTTTCTAATATAAAACAACTTTGTAAAGTAGGCCTTGTGGCAATGATAATTTTCGTGCTAAAACAAAACTAAATAACACAAAGCTTGCCCGAATAACAATCAGCAGCAGCTGTAAAGATTTTCATATAAAAATTTATTGTACAACTCAGAGAAGAAAAAAGTGTGACAAAATGCCGAACTTATTTAAGGAATTGAAACTCGAATGGGAAAAGAACTCACCCAATCTGGGACGCTGTGCGCAATTGTTGGACTCGCTTAAATTGGAAATGGCTCGCATTGGCTTTGTGGGAGTGAAGACACATGGGGCAGCAGTGCAGTCCAAGCAGCAGCAGCAGCTGGAGCTGCAAGCGTCTAGGGATATGCTGGAGATAGCTATTGAGCATAGCATTAAGGTCAAGGATCACGCTGCCTATGAGCGTTACATGACGCAGTTGAAGATGTACTACTACGACTATGACAAGTATCTGGAGTCCTCGCCACAGATGCACAAGTTTATGGGACTGCATTTGCTCTATATGCTGGCCAACAATCGTATTGCTGACTTTCACATTGAGTTAGAGCGTTTGCCGTCGGATTTATTGCTGGAGAATCGTTTTATTTCGCCAGTACTGGCCTTGGAGAACTACTTCATGGAGGGACGCTACAACAAGATACTGCAGGCCAAGAAGTCTATGCCGTCGGAGTTGTATTCAGATTTTATGGATACGCTGGCGGACACAGTACGCGAGGAGATTGCATCGTGCCTGGAAAAGTCCTATGAAAAGATATCACAGAAGCAAGCTGCCTTGCGCCTGGGCTTAAAGCCTGGTGGTACTGAAATGAATGCCTTGGCCTCCAGACGCAATTGGTCGCTGGATGCGGAAGGAAATTTCAACTATGCTGTGCATCATTCAAAGGAAAGGGAAAAAGTTCCTGCTAACGAAATTGCTATGCACACATTGACCTATGCGCATGAGCTGGAGAAAATTGTTTGAAGTTCTAACAAATAAAGCGTTGCTGTTAATCCAATCGTTCATAAATAGTATAGCTACAGCATTGTTTGTTCTGTGCCGGAAATTTGTCAGATTACATTTTCACACATGTCAACGGCTCCAGATTTGCACATATATTTTCGCATAAAATTGGCAGGAATTGAGTTCGTTCTGCCGTTAAGTCGACAGGCGTACTAAATGATGGATAAAGCCATAGGAAATAGATGCTTTTTGAATTTGAATATTAATGTGTCAGCTATATGATTGCCATTTAGAGCATTTTGGTTGGTTTGCGTTGAAGACTTAAACGTATTGAATTCTAACATGGCTGTCTTGCATTCCCATGTTTCAAATTGTGTGGTCTTGCGTGTTAACCGCAAAAGATAATGGAAATGGAAAATTGCACTATCATTCCTTTGACAATTAATCAAATGAAATTTTGTTTGATCATGATTTCAATTCTTGCGACATATTCTAACATGTCTCGCTAATTACAAAATTAGGCGCAATTTTTTTTTTTAAAAAAAGGTTTTGCCAACTCAGATACTTATCTTGAAAAGGACCTCGCTTAGCTGTTGTTTTTTTTTTGTATTTTTGAGCATAACTAGCTGCTTTTTGAAGAGCATCGGCCAAAACGAATCAAGCGCAAGAAACCTGCCCAGCGAAAATTCATTCAATCCATTCAGTGAGACAATGTCGACAATTGACATCGACATTCTTCAATGAATATAATACGGCAAACGTATTTTCACATTTCATTGTGGTGCAGTGCACATTTCAAAAATGAATGAGAGGCCAGGGGTGCGGTGCTAATAAACGCAATTGCACCTACACCCCTGTGGGCCCGTTTGCAAAGCAAAATGGCACAGTCGGTGGCTTTAAACGGAATTCCAAACTCTATTCACTCGAGCCCATACGAGTATTCTTGAAAAATTCGTCTCAGGTAGTGTTCATGTCCATTGCACGATCGTTATCAGTCCCGTGTACAAAAAAGTTACCTTAGTGTGTTTCAAGTGTGCGCCCACTTGAGTTGAAGATCGAGCTCTTGAGATTCGAGTGCTCTCAGGTAGGTGGTGGTGTTGGACGGACAACCCGACGGCTCGACTCCTGTTGTGTATTGCATTTTTGCTCTCGAATTTTTGCGAAATCATTGCTTAGAAGGTTTCTCTATCAGTAAGTTAGAGTGTGAAATACACTTTATAAATCAAAATATATTATTTAACAAACTTAACATTACTAAATATATATACTATATATATTTTACATACAGAAGCAATACTTTTTTCAATACATAGTGAAAGCTATTCCATATAGTGTTAAATATATATTAAAGTTTGTTCATGTCCTTAAAGAATATTGTTTTCAGTATACAAGAAAAACTACTCGAGTACCGCGAAGAACACTTAAAGCTAGTGAAAAATACACTTAAATTAAACACTTGAGACCACAACCGTTGCACGACAGGGCACCGTTACCTTCTTCGTCGTCTTTCCTGGCGACAAACTGTCTAGACAAGTGCAGACTGTGCACCTGGCATAAGGGTCTCAACAGAGCCCAATGCCGAATGGGCAATTTTCAATAGAATTTTATTCTGTTCACTGCAACAACGCGTCGGCTAATGATCTTTTAACAAGCCAGCGGAATTTCCCAATTCTCATGGGCTACAGGTTAGGGGAAGTGTAGCTAACAGTCTTGGCACATCAGGTATCTGTGTATCTTTGCCCAGTTTTCATTCATAAAATGAGCGATAAATCTAAAGATAGTCTCCTCTACACCTTGTTAGTTTTGGATGAGAGTGGCTGAAAACACTTCAAAGTGAAGAGGCTTTCCATTCATTCATTCATAAAGTACGCGTGCTTTTCAAATTGTCTTTACATTCTCACCATGGGAATTTAACATAGGGTGTTAAACACAGCGGGCGTTAGCACAGGCAAAACTCACTGGCTATTGAAATTTTAAAATCAGATGTGCATACAGTTTGAGTACAGTTTGTTTAAGGTATTATGTGTGAAAAAAGGCAGAAATACTTCAAAATATCGCTAAAAGTTGTTTTGGTTAACAAATTGTAGCAGTTTCCGAAGTAGGTAGTAAGTACTAATATTTTTGAATACACATCCATTTGGAGTTTTCATGCACACAGTTATAGCATCTGAAGCGTATTGCATTAAGCTTTAAAAGCTAACCAAAGCTATATAACTTTGTGTGGTCATGAAACCTAAAGCTTTTAATGTCAAAGAGCTTAGAAAAAGCTATTCACATTACTTTGCTAACTGTTATAAAACTATCATGAAACTTGCAATGTAAAAGTCCTTAAGTTTATGAAAGTGTAAATAAATATAAAAAAAAAAATTGTTTACATCTCTAACGAATATCAATTGAATAAAATAAATGGAAAAGCAAATTAATTTTGAAATACTTAATAAATTATAATAGTTTTCTCTATTTAAAAAAAAATAAAGACATTGATTTTTAATTGTTTTGTGCAAACGTCAAACTCAAAGTTGATACAAAACTAACACGCATCTAAATCTATACATGTATATGTTAAAACATTTGTAGATATGTGTAGGAAGAAGTCAACGCCACCTTGTTGATATTTGTGCTTTTACTTAACTAATGAACCCATTTCATAGCCATTTATGGGCACATTGACTCCTGTGGATGCCACATGTTAGATAGTGGCATCTCCAGTTGAGCCCAGACACATTTTCATTTACGTGGCGCCTAGTACTGTGTGGCGCCTCTTTAAAACGAGTCCTGTCGCTTCGTTATGCAACAACAAACTAAGCCACTATTTTTATATATGTATAATGTAAACCCATTTCGAAACACAGTTTTCTTCTAGATGTGGCCTTTGTGCTCAAGTCGATCTAATTACGATTATTTCAATACAGCATATGCTAAGATGTCCGCTGAACTCTAACCACCAGTCATAGAGGCACTTGGCGCGTGTTTAAGTGTCGAATATATATATTTAATGAAAATGAATAAAATTCCGCCATTAGATATTACATACGCATTTGTTTGTAGCCCTTAAATGTTACAGTTAACTTTAACTAAGAAGGTGTTTTTCTTTATTTCTATGCTGCAGTAAAAGCAATTTACAAAAGTTCAAGCACGTGTCTTGAGCAATTCCACTAACAAGCCAACAAATTGCAAAAAACACTTATGTATCAATATTCATACAGGTGTATATGTACTTACTCAGAAGCACTCGGCCTATCGGAAATGAGAAAAAAGAAATCAAAATGTTATAAAAACAACTTGAATTGATTCAATGCCAAGATCCCGCTGTCAAAGTGAGGCACGTGTTTCGATTACAATTACATAATATACATAATCAGATTAGAAACTGGAAGTGAGAGGGAGAGAGAGAGTGTGCAGCAAACGCGTAGGCTTACACACACATAAAGTCATTTCATTCAGATTGCTATTTGAATTACAACAAAATATAATATCTAAAATATGTGGCATTGAATTGTTGTCAACGCCATCATTAAAGCCGAAACGACAGCGACACAAGAAAATTTGGTATTCAGTTACAAAACGAAGAGTCACAAACAATTAAAATGAAATTCCTTTGGTTGACAACAACACAATGCAGCAATTGCAGCGTTTACTTTAATAATTAATTGCTTATACGCATAACATAGTATCAAATATCGAACTTTAATATTCTGTCAATTGAAGTGAATTGTGTTTGTACACGTGTAATCCAACAATCAGCGATAAATAATAATATAACAACCTGTTGTTGCTCTAAATGACTCCACGTGGCTGGTTCAACTTGTTGCAAAGCAACGAACCGAATCGCTCAGAAATATTCCTGGAATACATTAAAATGTTTACATTATTTGTGTCTACGTACACAAACGGTAAAGTGAAAAACATATGTCGATAAGGCACATGATATGCTCAAATTTCATTTTTAAGTTTTATTTTTGCAATATTGTGCACACAAATCATATTTAGATCATGGAAATCAAGAAATTATCAAGATTATAACCCTGGCAGCTACCGTTAATTAAGTTAATTTATAGTACTGAAAGCAGTTCCGTTTGTCGACACTATATTTGTGAAAGTGAACTAAAATTTACCCCAAACGCGCCCAAGTCACGCATTGTCCAGAAGGGTGTGTTATACTCATATATTTGTATGTATATATGTATATATATATATGTTTGTACGCAAAAATATAGAAATAATTATACGTATACGTGTCGTGTACGAATTTCGAGTTAGACACGATGACAAACACAGACAGATTAAGCTTACATACACACAGATGTATTAGTGTTTCCATATACATATACTCCATGCACACAAACACTCTGTTTCAGTGTTTTGCTTTCTCTTTTTCGCTGTATCGGTGTTTGCTTTCAAGGTGAAGTCGCACACAATAACCAGCGACCGTCAAAGCTCGCGAAGCTTTTTCGAACTTCGGCCATTTTAATACATATTGTGCCTGAGGCTGCTAAAATCTAAAATATATCTTTAAGCATCATATTTTAAATCATGGCATCCGCCAAGTTGGGTTCAATGGACCAGAAAATTTAATCGATTGAAGCCCGAACAAATAATTTCAGAATTCCGTTAACATTGTTAACACACTTCAATAATGTTTCCTTTTACAATATTTAAGTAAATTTACTTGAATACCCAACGCACAAATATGGCATTGCATACATACATACTTGCTTGCATGTATGTAAAAAAAAGAACTTGTCGCACAAAAGTAGGCAATAAACTTTGGTGACATTGCGAATAATGTTGCCTTCAAAATGTATTCCGAAGTCAGCGGAGAGCAAGTGCAACAGCTGATTAGGCAACAAGTTGCGAAAAAGCTTTCGAACCTGCGAACTCAGTTCAATGCCACAGTAGTTTTTTGTTTTTTTTTTCTTCTTTTATGCCGAACAATTTCGTCCCAGCCGATCGACCTGTCATCGTCTTCGTCATTTTCGACCTCGTCCAACTCGAATTTTGCAACTTGTTGTGCGTCGTGTCTGAGAAAGGAGAAAATCAAATTCAGTTGTACGCGCGCAGGCATTTTGTATGGACCGTTGCGATTGTGTCCGAGTGTTTAAATTCGAAATAAATTCATGGATTTAAAGCGCACACAACATACACAACCACATACACTAAATACTAATTAATGAGTTTCACATTAAAGTGCTTGTGTTCTGGCTTGTAATATATTTGTGCTGAAAAAATGTGTTAAACTCTTATCAAATATATGTATTTTGATTAAAAGCCCGAAGCGCCCAAGTAGGTACAAAAAGTTTTTTTTTACACAAACGGCACTGCCAGAGAAAGGTGTTTTTTTTTTATGGATTTTCCTGCGACGACGTCGTTTTTGTGGCTGTGTCGAAACTGTTGCTTTGTTGTTCCCTGTTGGAGCAGCTGCCGTTTAGGTGTACATAACATCGAACTGAACTGTACATGCTAGGCAGACGAAAAGGTTCTCAGAATTTATTATTTACAAACTGATTGAAGCCAAGTGAAGCAACTAAAACGAAAAATGTTAAAGTACAGCTAGATTGTGTATGAATTTAAGAGTTGTCTGCACTAATTGCTGTTTTGACGAAAGACAGCGTTGCCAAACTAAAATAGAATTCTTATGAATATTATTATAAAACCAATATGCTCAAAGAATTTCTCAGTACATGCAAATACAAAACAAACAGCAGCGAATTGTAGTTTTTGATTGTTAGGAATTTTGATGAAATTCTTTGGTATCAGCAGCCAACAACAGCCAACAAACAGCTTTTCAGCTAAAACTCGAGCGCGTTGCTCAAATCAAACGTTTTGGCCACAGAACAGCGAAAATGGCAACAACCTCAATTAGTTGACAGCTAGAGAAACCTTGAACATTTGGTAACTAATACATTTGGCATGTCGCTAAGTGAATTTACGACAGCTGTAAAACAGATTGACTGCTTGTTATACTCATTACATGCTACTCGTATGCTTGGGCACATCCTTTCAACCAGTCCAACCATTCACTCATCCATTCACTCCAGAGACATCGAAGTAACAAAACAACGAGCATCGACACCAAAAAGCAAAGTTAATATAATTATTTTTAGATAACGAATCAGGCGAGTGCACAATTTTCCTCTCCCATGTTGACTGTGCTGTTGAAGCAACAAAAGTGCGTGAGGCCAGCAAGGGAGTGTCAGGGACATGGATGAATTTTGCGCGTGCTTTGTTTGTACATGTGTATACATATGTATGTACGGACGTATGGATTTGTATGTGTGTGTGTGTGTGTGTGCTTCTGCGATGTATGGATCCACGCACAGCTGTTTATTGTTGTTCGCATGAGAGCTTAAAGCTGCTCGCCCACGCCTCACATTAAAGTGAAGCATACGAAAGGCTTCGCTTTAACTTTACGCTCCGTGCTATTTTTCTAGTGAAAGTCCCAGAATATTGAAGTACATAAAATGGCACCAGCATGGATAAACACAAACAAATGAAAATGGCTACCCAAGTCAGCATTTAACTATGTATCCCAAGCCAGCACACACACACACACACCTTGCCACAATTTGTCACAATTAGTAAAGCTATTGCTGCTGTTTGATGAAATTGGTTGTCAAGGCTCAATTAAAATTCTTCGTTAGTCCTTCAATATGAACAAAATACGCTTTTCGCCGAAAATTGTTAACAAAAAACCGGTTTCATATTAATGTTCGGCAGTTTGACACACAAAATTTAGCTATTAAACTACTGCAACAGGGTATCTTGAGCAACAATAGAGTGTACTTTAGTTTGCCTTTGCATTCCACTCGTAAATTTCAATTTGCCATTTAAGTGCAGACAACATAAATTCAGCAGTGCACAAATATATACACACTAATATATATTTGTTGCCTGACACGTACTTTCATTTGACTATATGTGCGTAAGCATCTGGCAGCGTACTTCAATATTCATTTATGTGTTCCATCCTGTGTGTGTGCGTGTGTGTGTGTGTGTGTGAGCCATGTCATTCAATCTGGTAAGAAATTGCATTTCCGCTCTGGGCAAAAAGCTTAACTTGATGATTCATATCAATTATTTCTGTTCTGTTGAGAACAAATTCAGTAGTTTACTTTTCACAGCACATTAAGGTCATTACTAGTCCTAATTGACAGAGTGTCAGGTATTTTTTTCCTATGCAAGGCAAAGAAAAGTGAACACATTTGAGACAGATTAAGCCACTTTAGCCATGCAAGGCCGGCCAATGTTAATTAAAGAGTACAATGCATAAATAATAACCAATGTCATGTGGCAAATGTCCATAGAAACAAGTGTATGATGAACCGGCAGCATATCCATTATCCATATCACACTACTTGGTTGCAGGTATTAATATCCCATTTAAAGGATTCGTTAGTGAAAAAAATAATAATAAAAACAATGCATTAAGCTGGTTCATATTGTTGTGTGTGAACTTGCTGAATACATTTATGAGCCGAATGCAATATGCAAATGTAATTAAGATGCATCGCGTGCCGCCCAATAATAATGAAGGCTAGGCAGAATATATGCTCAAATAAATTGGCATGCATTCGCAGCGTGAACATGAGAAGTTATTTAAAATCGATAGGCGGTGTTGAAAGACGCATCTGGACACCGTTTGTAGTTGTGGCAAATTGAAGTGCATAACAACAATGTACTCTTGATTTGTTTCCTTTTTTCACTCATTAATATTTTATATGCAGATGACGAGCTTCGTAGATACGGCAACATTGACGGCAACAGAAAATCTATAGATATTTAGATCAAATTCTAAACCATTGCAGAAGGAAAGATAGCAAATTGAATAAATCTTAGTAACTATTTGTATAGATCTTTCTTATAACTAACAAGATTGACGCGGGACCAAACAAATACATCAATCAATTCTTGCTGCTGGCAAGGATGCATTTTTACTGTGTGTGTGTGTGTGGATTCAATAAAGAATGGCAAATCGGATAATGCGAATGCATCAGTGCAAATATAAATATATATATACAGCTCTTACCGATTGATACAATAGCGTTTATTTTGAAAAGCAAAGGGTTAAATTCACAAATTGTCCAAGTCGCCTTCCGTTCTTTGATGTTTTTGGCACATTTATTTTGCCTGCTTCATCTGCGAATTGCCAAATTGTTGTTTGGTTCGATGCATTGCTGAATTTTGAATTGTTTTGATCCAAACCGCAAAAAGAAAACTGTCTTTTGCGCAAGGCAAACTACTGAGCTAAAACTGATTTAGGAAGATTGTCTCCAAGTTAAAGTAATTATTCAATATTCAATGTATTTAGTTGATGGCGAAAAAACATTTCGTTTGAAATACTCACAGACAAGTACATTTAGGCTCTATGAATCGAATCCTTTACCGAACTAAAAACATTCACAATAAATCAAATAACATTAAACACAACATTCCAGCAAATCCCCTGTTCGGCTAGCGTCTGTGTGTGGCCCTTAGGTTATAGATCAAATTGAAATAGAACTAGGAGCAATACAATCGCTACGTACATACCAAATACAATAAAAAGCTATCACTGCTACCGCATCGCATGCATTCAGCAGCCGCATACAATTTCCATTGTATGGGTGATTATTTTGTAGCCGACGGGCAACAGTCTGGCTCTGTCTCTGACTATGGCTCTGCTTTGGGTTAGGAGTTCTCATACTGCCACAAAGCGCGAACATTCGAATGCTTTGTAAACAAGTTGACAGCAAGACAGACTGACAGATAGACGGACAGACAAGCAGACATAAAAACCATGCGAGCTGTATTGACGTTTGATGATGAGCGGATTATCAGCAAATGCTTCATTGCGCGCTTCATACACTGCGTGTCTTGCTAGCCAGGTCAACAAGTGTTGCCTTCTCCTGTTTTCCACCGCATTGCAGCGCTATTTTAAGGGTCCGCAAGTGCGTGTGTGTTTGGGTGTGTGTGTCTTACTCATTTTAAGTACGCAATAATTGTTCAAGTTGTGTTTTAAGCAATTAAAAAACTTCTTCTTATCGTGATTCCAATTCAGAAGCCATTAAATATACCTCTTACTTTACTGAACTTTTTGTTGTTTGTCGCACTTAACTTTCAACATTCCTATATGCACTTCCGTGTATGAGTGTGGGTGCAAGTGTATTTCTAGGTAAGTGTATAATGGTATTCTCTGTTTTTGCATATTAGCTTCCGGCCACGGCCAAATATCTTGTTGCCTGTTATAGAATGCATTGCATAGACGGATTTTATGGCTTTATGTGTTGCATGTTGCTTGGCAGCAGCAGCAGCAGCAATAGCCTTCTGTTTGTGCCACAATTATTTAAATAAGATTACAAAGGCTTATAAAGCGGAAATGCCCAGTCTGTCTTGTTTCTGTTTGTGTGTGCATGTGTATTATCTTTGTATATTTAGTATTTGTGAAGCTGTCCCAGACGTGACCTGATGCCATTTTGCTCCTTTGCTCATTTTACGGCTTACATTACTGTCAAAAGTTGCCGAGCCAATTTGTTTTCTTTTGTTTGCTTCTAATATGCTTCTTAATTGTTATGTCCATTTTCTTTTCAAACGTAATCCATACTTTCCTCATTGTCGAACCGATTACACCATGGGCCACAACAATAGTTTTGCCTAATTGTTTGCAACTAATGCGCATTTGCATTTGACTGCCAACAAATTGACAATTGAGCCCAAAAATATATTTGATAAAGTGCTTTGCCATTTCAAACACGTCCAGCAACTTTTTTTAGCAGACTTTAACTAAACATATGTACGAGTACAAACATGCATATGTATTTGGCCTTTCACACTTTTGGCCAATAACTTTGTGCTCAATTCTTTATGAAAGTTTTATTTACCTGTTATATGCATGTGTCCTGTGCACACACATAATCCCTGGCTCTCTCTCAATAGCAATGTTCGTTTCGTTCTTTAAGCTCAATGGCAAAGTATATCTTACTACACGTAACTACTGATGGTTGGACAACGGCAATCGGTAAAAATGAATGTATAACCACAACTAGAAAAATATTACTGCATTGTGAAATAACAGCTAATAGGATTAGAATCGACGCACAGTACGCTGTTGCAAGTCCTTTGAATGTGCTTTTAACCATTTACTTAAAATATTGCACAACTTGTCTGGCGTATTTGAATGGACGCACAGTACGCTGCTCGTCTCAGGGACAGTGATTAGTGTGTTGCAAGTCCTTTGAGTGTGCTTTTTGCATCTCTCGGGGTCTTTGGCTTTAAACCAACCGTTCAAAATTTAAAGCCTTGATAACAAATCAAACTTATTCAGTTTTATTTTGAAGTACAACATTTGAGAATAGAGAACTAACACTTTAAGCGAAATTTTAAGACTCTGAATTAAATTTTAAATTATCCTAGTTCAAGGATCTTTTCTTCAAATACAGCTTATCAATTGAATTTAATTTGATTTGGCTCCAGTTGCAAGGCAAACTAAAAATTTGTTAATTAAAAAACACTTGGAATTCAGTTGCAATTTAAAAGTTCACTCAGTAAATTTCGAAACTTTTTATTAACTTATGTTTAGTACCAAAAATCATTTGGATACTATGCGCTACCAAAGTCCTTGATGGTACATTAATTTATATGTACATGCTTATGTACAGTGCACTCTGTACATTGCAGCTGAGACATATTCTTAAGAAAAAAGGGATGCAAGTTTGGGTCTGCTCTTAATGAGTTTGCGGAACTAATTATTTATAGCTGAGTGCTGAACTTACTGCATTGTTTTGGCTAAAAAACTTAAATCTACGAACTTATTGCAATTTGTAAGCCGATATCGTTAAAAAGTAATTATGCAGCGTATATACTAAAAAGTGAAATTAAACTGTGTTTAAGTCTTTGAGATTTCCAAGTAACAACAACAACAACAACAGCAGGCCATAGAAATCGCTGGAATTCATTGAGTGCAATGCCATAAATGGTAATGCCGTTGAAAATAATTTGATGTGGTAACAATGAATATACCATTATTCGAGGCTTAACAAATTAAACAAAGTGGAAAACATCAATTTAATGTTGCGACCAAAAACTCTTGTGCCCGCCTGAGAGTCGAGAAGTGTACTTGAATCAACAACAACAAACTACCCCTGGCCACTTCAACCCCCCGGGGAGGTTGACAGTATTCATATGCCAATGATAGCTGCAAAAATGCCAAACTATTAAAACGCCTTTTACATGCAATTTTACGGCATATCATACACCCAAACACACACACACATAGAGGGTGTGGCAGCTCACATTTTTGGGTTAGATTTTTCCTATTTTCGCAGAGATTTTATTTTCCCTAAACATATGTGCATTTACTTAGTGTGTGCGTGTGTGTGTTGCTAGGTGTTGCTGGTTGTGCATTTCGTGTCATGCTTTTGCATTGGTGTTGAAAAATGGGCTTGGCTGATGCGTTGTCCCTTTGATTATAGTTTAGGTGTCAATTAGCCACGGTGCGGTTGGCTGCATTTCAATGATATTAATTTTGATGTATTTGCAGTCGCATGTGCTAGTGAAAACAAAACCCATAATCTAGTATTAGAGCTAAAGCTTAAGCCAATGTGATTATTGTCACTTATCATTAAAACAGAATAGATTGCAACAAAACTCGTTCTTGTTTTGATAAAAACTCAACACAAATCAATGCACTTGGAAAAAAATAAATCATGTTATATCTGGTAATATTTCAAAAGTATTTAAATATAGGTTGTATATAAATAATACTGGTTTTAATGTTAAAAAAATACTTGTGGTAGTATTTCTCAATGACTACTTTTTATTTATTTCTTCAAAAAAAAATTCTCCAAGTGTATATATTGTTGCCGCATACACACACACACAAATGTACAATCGCACATCCATTACTAATACATATGAATGTATTGTGTTCGAATTTGTCTCTTCGCTGAGTACAGAAGAATGCATTTTTATGGACCCAAACTAATTTGAGGGTTGA
The DNA here is from genome assembly GCA_035044725.1 of Scaptomyza caliginosa. Taxonomy (NCBI): domain Eukaryota; kingdom Metazoa; phylum Arthropoda; class Insecta; order Diptera; family Drosophilidae; genus Scaptomyza; species Scaptomyza caliginosa. The sequence continues at coordinate 551,587 of JAWNNR010001059.1, read as the reverse complement.
TATTTGATATGATGTTGTCTCGCTCGCACTCGCTGTGCTCTATTCTTCTGTGTTTGAAGATGTCATTTGCTACACGTGCTTAAATTCATTTAATTTATTTAATGCTTGAAAATACATTTATTGTTTAGCTTCGTATTGCACAATGAGAACTTATGTACCTTTCCTCTTTCTCTCTTTCTCTGTCTCTCTCTCCCTCCCTGCCTGCTTTGCTCGCTGTTTTCTTGCAATCAAATTGTCATCCCTTTTGCCCATATGAGAAACTTATTTATTCGATACGCTTAAAATGATACAAATTAACCGAGGCGACGAATTGCCTCTTGAATTCGTTTCTTTGATCAGTCTTACAAGGCTAAATTAAACGAGTATCTGTTTAAATTATATGCTGGCCATAATTAAGCACTAGTTGCTTAGAGAAGCTTTTGAGATTGGTTTGTGATTAGTCGGACATGTGTCCATTTGGTACATTTTGAGTGCGGTTTCCATGGTTCACAATTTTTGGGACAGGTGACACACTGGCACACACCAACACACACACAAACACACACACTTGCAAACAAAGAAGTAATACCATTGCAAGGCAACTGAGCTAAACCGCACGCGTGTCCGGTTGTAGCCACATTACTCTAGCTGTGAATTGTGAATGGAGAACTGGGATTGCGGTGTCACCATCTAACTCCTACCACACTCATACTCGTGCACTTTTACCCATGTACTTTGTTCTAGGTTTGATTGCAAGCATGCGAGAGTGCAGGAGTGTTTGTCTAAGCGGATTAACAATTGCACACGATGCTTGTTTGGGCAGCCAAAAAATAGAATAAACTAAAGGCATAGGTTACACGTGTAGAAAAGAGGTTCGGTTTGAAATTCAATCAAGCACAAGTAGTAATTTTGCATCCTCAAATACAACTCGCGTTGTTTTATATTCTGACTGACTTGATTAAGGCAAAGAAACAATCTAAGCAACAACAGCAACGATTAAGCCAAAAATAAATCATTTACCCTTACTTCTACCAGAACCTTAGCTGTTTTCTTTAGAATTTAAAAAAGTAAAGCCACAGGCAAAAACGAATCAAGTGTAAAGTTTAAACAACGCAAATATGAGTGGCCTGGGTCCGGCAGCCTGCTGGCTGGCACACAAACGCATCGAGTCCTGGTCCCGCATGGCCAAGGAGCGTGTCGGTGCCGTTCGTCGCGTTACTCTCGACCGCAACTCGGCCGATGAAAGCAGCGGCAGCGGTGGCAGTGGCAGCAGCAACGGTTTCACACAAATCTTGCCCGGCAGCGATGGGGCTGCCTCCTCGACGACGCCACCGCCACTACAGCCGATGACACCGCCGCCATCGGCATCATCGGTCACATCGACCACAAGTGGCATTGGCAGCGTTTCAGCTGGTAGTGTCAGCGATAGCTGTGACCTGCCCACGGACTCTGAGGTGCTTGAGTCAAACAAAAGAGAACAGCATTCAATTTGATAAACAAATCTAAAACTTGAAACGTTTCATCACATTTTTACAGGAAGTAAATATTTCGAGAGAGACACAAGCTATACAACCGGCGACACAGCTGCATGGATTGCCTTGCATTCCCAATCATCCGCTTTCTGCAGACATTATACGTGGTCCTCCCGAGCTTTTTCACAGTCCCTTACATTTGCATCATCAAAGCCGTTCCTTTCCGCCGCGCCTCCAGCGCACACCCTCCATATCTAGCCAGAGCAGTGTGGATAGCGCTCCATCCAGGCAGTCGGTGAGTTTAAAAGCCTAAAAGCAGCAAAGCACATTTGTTTAATGTACAAGACAAATCAATTTTCAGGGACATCGTGGCTCTTCGCCCCAAATACGCACCTTTGGACCCGATGGACGTAGCTCTCTACCAAGCGAGTCGGCCTTCCCCCACCACCTGGCCCGGTCTCCCAGTCCGATGCGAACGATTTCTTTGGATGCACGCTGCAGCAGTCCGGCCTCAACCGATGTAAGTGTGCTGCGAACACCGAGTCCATCACAGAGTAGCCTGGCCTCACTGGGAGGAGTTGGCATCGGCATAGGTTCAGCGCCCAACATGATCATGAGTGGAATTGGTGGATCGGTTGTCTGCAAAGGCGTTGGTGTGGGCATGAGTGGAGGTCGTTGTTTGTCACCGCTGCTGATACCGCCACGTCAACAGCCTGGCATTGATCCAACTGTGGGCCCTGCTTCACCATTGGGTGCACTGCAACCGGATCTTTATCGCATGCCGGACGGTCCCGTCTATTTGACAGCGCCCGGGACCAGTCATGCCGTTGGTCGCTTGCACTTGCGTGTTAAATATGATTATCATCTATTTGATTTGACAGTTCACTTGATTGAAGGTTAGCAATTAAATAATTGATATGTTTATTTGTTTTTCGCATTACTCGATTTCTGTTTGCGTTTCACAGCACACAACTTAAGCCCGATTGAGGAGGGTGGCTTTCGGGATCCTTATGTGCGTCTTATGCTGCAGCCGGATGTGGATAGCCGTAAGCGTCAGACACACATACATCGAGGCGAATCGAATCCCTATTTTGATCAGCACTTCAAGTTTCCGGTTTCACGCGATCAGCTGCTGGGAAAAGAGTTAGTTTTGCAGGTTCTTGACTACGATCGATATTCCCACAATGATATAATTGGTGAGGTGCGCATATTCGTTGATGGTCTGGATCTATCCAAATCCGTTGAGGTGAGATAGGTGCACCTAACACCAATTTAGCATAAGCTTAATACCTTTTGTTACTGTTGCTTAGATATGGGGCGATTTGTTGCGCACCAAGAAGCCCAAGGAAGATCGTCCCGAGCTGTTGTGCTCCTTGAACTATTTACCACAAGCGGAACGTTTGACCGTTGTCGTTATGAAGGCCAGAAATTTGGATACCATGCAAGAGCCATATGTTAAGGTAAGTCTCTTCTAACAAGTTTGATGTTTCACACAAACAAACTAATGTTGTTACTTAAACAGATTTACTTAATCCAAAATGGCAAACGCATTAAGAAGAAAAAGACAAGCATTACAAAATCCGATGATTTAACCAATCCCATTTGGAACGAAGCATTCACATTTAATTTGCAATCAAATTATCTACACAGCTCAGCCATTGAGGTTAGTTAACTATAGTTAAAACATATTTAAATGCATTATCTCACTGTAAAGTTGCCAATTAAATGTGGCTTCTATTTAATGGTTTTATTCCATACAGATCTATGTGGTTGGCGCCGGCAGCGAGGCAGCGGAAATTGGTTGCTGCGGCCTTGGCCCACAGGAAAGTGGCACTGGCTGCCAACATTGGCACGACATGATTAACAATGCACGCAAACCCACAGCCATGTGGCATTACATTCGCTAAGCCAATGGGGAAGGAAGTGGAGAGCTCCGAGGGGAGCACACAGAAGCACTCGGCTACATTTGAAGGGATAACACAATTTTTGAAGCTGCTTTGTTTAAGTACAAATACTTGGTAAAATGTAAACTAACAGCGTTTACGTTTTAATGTGTGCTTTTTTAATAGTCAAACTTAGCCAAAAAAAACAAAAAAAAATCACACACACAACTAAAGCATAAAGCAGTACTTCTCATGAATTTAATTGTGACATACTACTACATAATAATAGTAATTTACAAAGCTAGTTTTCTTCTTTAAATGGTATGCAAAGTCTAATAAATCAGTCTCATTTAATCTGACCATATACATGCCACATGCAACTAGATAACTTACTGTATGAGTATAAACAAGTAAGAAATGCACAAGCTCAATCAAAAGTTCCTACAACGAATTAATAAACGAGCAACTTGAAATTAACTCTCAAGTAATGAGCCTTTCAAGTCAAAAGGGAACCCAAAAAGTAGCTACGTATCGAGCATAACTGTCAACCGATCAGTTGACATTTTAGTCGGCTTTGACGTAGAGTACTCAAGTGTGTGCATTTCTTTAATAATTATGAATATGAAAACATTTCTACAAGCATTGCCTAAGGTGAACAAGGTCGTCAATCATGCAGCACAAGACCTACCCCTTACCTTACACCAGCCGCTCCATGAACATTCGCTTAGACCACAGCAACAACGAGTGACGTCGAAGAAGCAGGACCTAGGACCTCTTTGTATTGGCGACAGTTGACAAATTGGTGCTGTTGTCCTTTTGAGTGCGTCATACATGCATACTTAGACATTCATGTATGTAAGTTTCGTTGAGTGAGTGTCAAGCGTTGACAGTTTTGAATGCAAGTCAAAGTCGCAGAAGTGTAAGCAGAATAATAATAATGCCAATAACTAATGCTAATTGTTTAATTCAATGTTCCTTTTCATTGATATCCATTGTATTTTATGTACGACGTCTACGAGAATCCAAAGTCAGCGTCACATTTGTGAAACATCGTGAATAGAGAATACAACGATATTGAAATATATATATATATATCAACTATTGTATATTTGTCAACGTTAACTAAATACATAGTTCAATATTTCCATATACAAATAATGCTTAAGAAATACTTTATATATACTATACTCTATACATATATATGAAGTGTTGTCAAATTTCTTCAAAAATATTATCCTTCTATTTTTGATGTTGTTGTACTGGTAGTATATATATATATACATATATATATGAGGTCCAAGCCCAATGTATACTTATAAACATGTGTAAAATATACCATATATAATAAAATAATACAATATTTACTTATTATGACTAGAAATATTATGCATAAATGTGCACTTATTATCGCACTGCAACTGCTACTGAATACATACTTTATAAAAGACTTGACAACAAAATATGTTTGTCATATATGCATCCAAGCATACATATACATATTCACATTAAAAACAAGAATAATATACATATAGTTGTAATAATCTATAACTTTTCTAACGTCATTTTGAATATATATGTATATGTAATTATGTAAAAAACAATGCTTTTCATATTCAATTACTTTATGTACCATATAGTGTATGTAAAAACATATACATCGATATAGCTCAATGTAATTGTTAATTAATCAAGTCATTGAACAAATTAAAAAAAAATATTAATGTATATGTAAAGAAACTGTAAAACTCGGCTCGGCACAAGAATATATAAACTATAAACAAGAATAATAAAAATAATGCTGAAATACCTCCGAAATACCTTAAATTGTAATTGTAAAACTCTCCGAAAGCCCACTTTATAAACTCGCACAAATGTATAATGTATGTAAGTGTCTAAAAATAAATGTTTATATTACAAAATGCATACATTCATATATGTACATTATATTGATTGTTATTTGAATAAAACTAAATTGAATGTAAATGCTGAAATCAGTAGAAGATTATTAAGGCGCTTGTGTGTTGGCATAAGAGTAAGATTGATAAAAAACAAACACTATCCACCTATGCATATAAATCCAATCTATACACTGCAGATTCAAAACAAATGTATTTATAGAAACTATCTATTCACATCGTGATGTGTATAATATTGTATGTGAAATATATATAAATTATTCAGCGAATAAATAATACATAAAACAAACCAAACTCTTGTTTTTTTAAATCGTTTAGTTTTTGGTCACTGCATTGAAACTTTCAAGATTTTGTTTTGAATAAGCTTTGTTTTGCATTGGTTGATTTTGGTGCACTGCTTGCTGAATGATTTTTAACACTGCTTGCCTAGAAACTGCCTTAAACTGTAAGTGACTGTCAAACTGTATGCATAGAATGTGAAATTAGCAGTGCCATTCATTTTAAATCTCTCTAACTTAATAAACATAATCAAAACTTATTAAATTTAAAAGCTGATATAACATTAAGTGAACATTTTAACAACGTAAACAAGCTATATTTGCATAAAATTGTTTCATTAAGTTTTTTACAACATTATTTTATACCGAATATTTGCAACATTTTTAAAACAAGCTGGCAACTCTGTATGTCCAAATCAGCTGCTGTGCGCATGCGAATTTACGCCCGTTAAATAATTTGCAAGCGCAGTCGCAATGCCGTCGCCGTGAATAGAAATACGCTAACGCACACTCGTCAGTGAGATAATGATAATGATGATGCGAGCGTTTTGAATTTGCGTGAAGAGAATCATAATAACAAGCAATTTGTGATTTGGTTAACCCTTTTCGGCGAATTTGGCCAATTTGCGCAAAGTTCGTGTTGATGACAGAGCTAATTGATTCGGTTGTGTTACAATCATATCATAATTATAATAATTAAAATAATAATAATATGTACTTATGAATGTGACGCTCTTCGTTGCCGAGCAACGCTAAAGCTGTTTGTTCGTGTTGTGGTTTTGCTGTTCTTTGAGCCAAACAGCGCGTAGGCGGCCAAAGTGGCAGTTATGGCCATAAATACAAATATGTACGTACCAGCAAGCAGGTATTGAATTAAAAAGCAAAAAAAAAAAATACAAATGCTATTGAATGTCATTTATAAATTTGTCTTAAAACTGTGGCAAAACCAAATAGTAGTGGATGTGCAATAAGCCAGGCGCTAAAGTTCTGGCCAGCCTCAACCCACGATTGCAAAACCGCCGATTGCTGTTTGCCATTGGTGATGTAAGCATGCAAGCAAACTCTGTCTTCTAATTTCAAAAATGTAAATTGTAGTAGCTGGCAGTAGATTCTAGAGCTGGTAACCAATGATTGCATATTTTGTAAACTGGCCCACCTACTATGAATATTCAACTTCTCAAACTATATTAATCTTTTTGTTTGTGTCTACTTAATGCACACGCTTATGAATCATATTCATTATGGATCACGTCTAGACATTTTAAGAAATTCTTGTCTAGGATGTGCATAACTTAATGACGTAATATTATATTATTTATTAATTTTGGAGCAGGGAATAAAGAATTAACATTTTTGTTTCACTTTAGATGTGATGATAAAAAATCAAAAATCAAATACATTTCCCTTTAGATAGTTTACAGTGCGTATACAAGATATTAAGTTGCATTTGCCATAATTTAGCTGCCTAATAAGAAGTCCACTTTTTAGTTTATTTTTGTTTGAAATGAAACCACTGTGACCCATATTTACACATACTTAAACATACAGTGTATATGTATATATATGTGTGTTTCTGTATGGGTACATCCCGAAATAAACAAACGCAAAGAGTCGTCATCTATTTTGAGGGCAGTTTTTCCTTTTCAGAAACTAATAAGCCTCAAGAGACACCAATACACAGAAGCTAGACGTACAGACAAAATCATACACGAAAGGCAATGCGCTATAAGAAATCTTCGTTGCCCTAACCTGAAGTCTCGGACATTCGATGCTATTTATAGGTAGCATCATCTTAGCGTTTCACCTATGCGTAGTCTCAAGAACTTGGGAAACTCGCACACCTTGAAAGCTGCAGCTGCTGAATAACTTACTTTGATATTTTTCATTTGGTCTTTAAAACTGAATGTGATGAAATTTATTATTCCCTTTATATATTTTTTTTCCAAGATTTTTATGGCTTGGCTTATGCACGAAAGCATAAGAATTTAAATGTTTTATGCTCTTTTAATGTATTTTAAGTAATAATCATTTAGTTCAATTATGTTGTTGAATACCATTAAATGGGATGTAGAACACCAAGCAATAACATAATGTTCGTGAATGAAACAATCAAGTTGAGTAAAGAAAAACACGTATTATTTTATTTTGCTGCCGTGTTAATCTATACTCTGTTTTAGAAAGAAAGGAAAATGGGCCTATAAGTAGTATGAATTCGAAATTTTTGATAAAAATTAGTTTCGCCTTCTAATGATCACTTCAAAAAGCCCTTACAGTTTAAGGGGCATTGACTCCAGTAGAATCTGGGATTTCTTTAAAGGACAGTGTATTGTCTTGTCGGGGAAATACATATTGCAATCGTTTTGGGCTGTTTTCGCGTTGCGTTGTTAGAGGGTTGGGGTTGGGGCTGGTTAGTTGGTTGTTTTCTTGGTTTATGGCCGCAAAGCAGCGCGGCGGCAACAAGTTGAATTTTTCTAAAAATGAATTCACGAAATATCTTCGTCTTTGGCGTTAAATACAGGCACGACAACGCACAACACACGCTGCTCGATGCTCGATGAGTACGAAGAGCGGAGCAGAGGAATTTGATTTGATTTTCATTTGGCTTTGCTCAGCAAACGTTCTTCACGTTCGCACCGTATTTTCTTCTATTGTGTGCGGGGCGTGCTTTGCTCTCCGCGTCTGCATTTGCACCCCGCAGCACACCGCTTGCGTCTGCCGTCAGCCGGCTGCGATCCATCTAAGGAGCATATTTTCAACCAACAAAAAAAAAAGATGCTTTTCGTGACTTTCCCGCAACTAGTTGAGTTTTGGATGTCAACACGATGTATTCGCGCGCGGTGGCGATGCTGCTGCCATCCAGTTTGATAGACGCGTGAATTAAATGCAAAAAGTTTCGAAAGGGGCACAAAAACGTGGCCAACTAAGAGATACGATAAAGAATTAGATTGAATTGAATTGACATTGTCATAAAAGTCACAATATATTAAAAGGTAATGTAACGAGTGTAACGAGTGGAAACAAATTTTTAAGGCTTATTGATAGAAATAACATTTTTGTGTGCTCTATTTAAAAATATTTTGCATGCGTTTAAGCCTTTTATGGGCATACTTTCGCGCAAGGGAATCGAATTTCATGTACAAAAACAAAATATATTTCAATTTCCGAGCGATATATGCGTTTGTGTTTTCTACTCTGAGTGTTTTAGTGTGTGTGTGTGTGTGTGTGTGTGTGTGTGTACGTATGTGTGTGTGAGATACAGCACTTGCCAGTTCGTAGAGCATTTAAATAGAATTCCCGTGTTGCCACCGCCACCGCCGCGATAGAGGACGGATACGGATACGAGCAGCTAGCGGCGACGTTGACTTCTTCTGCCGGCGTGTGTTTTTTAAATAGGAGAAAAATAAATATACATATATGTATACGTATGTGTTTCTGTGAATTAAGTTGCAATTGTGCCATAAAAGGCATGGAATTAACACAAATATTTGTTTTTGCCATTGCAGATTGCAGCATGGAGGATCTCACACGGGAAGAGGTTATGGCCTTCAGCAATGGCAACAACAATATTAGCCACAGAGTGCACATGTGTTCAAGCATTAAATCCAACAAGTTGGAGCAGCTACAACAACAGCAACAATCACATAGCCTATTGCCATGCGACATCAAGCTTGATCCGGATGGTGGCTGGCCAACGACGCCAGTCAATGATCATATGCGCTTGGATTTGAACAGCAATAAGCTGCTGCTGCAGGGCTCGGATGATCCACTGATTTCGCATGGTGCCAGCACTGATACACACGATGAGGATCAGGACTATCCATTTAAAACATTGCTGGCCCGCAAGAGCTGGGAGGAACAGCAGGCTGTGCAGCATGGTGCATGCAGCATACTTACCAAACAACAGCTAAAGGCCAACCTAATGAATGCGCGCAAGACGCAGCGACAGCCCCAAGTGCTCCCCAAGGAGCTAAGTCCACCAACAGCAACGCCAACGCCAACACAACGTGCATCCCGTCCAAGCAAATCAAAGAAACGTTCAGCGCCAGCGGGTGCAATCAAATTACGTTTTCATCATCAGGCTCTGCCTGCAGAGTATGCCGCTCACTATGAGGCGACCCAAAGACGCCAACTGACCAACACACGACCAGTTGCCGCCGTGCCTGCTGTGAAGGCAACGCCTGCGCCGCAGAACCAATCACATGAGAATGTGCGCAGTTGGCTAAGAAAGATCGCAGAGATTCAACGCAGCGCCGAGCGTCAGCAACAGGCACAGGAAACACCCAAAGTACCTGCCCCAACGAGAGTTGAAATTGTAGCGCCGCTGGAGCCAGTGGTTGCGCCGGTGACCAGCTCCAAGCGAACGCCCATCAAGTATGCCGATCTGCCGTACATGGGTGAGATCACACTAGATAATTATAAGCCACGACGTGGACGCAAACCCAAAAAGGCTGACATTTGCCATTTGATCTACAAAAACTATGGCACAATTATACCAGCAGCGGAGCATTTTCCTGTTGAGGAAACAAAGCATTTGGCCGCTCCAACTGGTGTAAGTGCAACAATGCCCGGTCAACGAGTAGTTTCAAGCAGAATCTCGACCATTTTGTCTGAGGAGCCGCTAAATCTTTGCCTAAGGGATCAGTCCAGCGATCGCTATTCAATCTCGAGCGGCAGCGACAGTGACAAGCCATCGACCGTAACTGTTGCAACCACATCGACAACAGAGTGTGGCAGCTCCTCGCATCGTGCAACACCACTGATGGAGGATCACACGGTTGTAAGGCAATCAACAATGAATAATTCTGTAGAGGAACAGCCTCGGCTAGCTGCCAAAATACTGTTGCAGCCAGTGGGTTTGTACTATCAACAGCTGATGGAAAACTGTCGTTTGGGAATGCCCGTGGAGACCATTGAGAAAGACAACCAGCTAGCCTTAAAGATACCCATACCAAGTGGTTTCTTTGCAAGCATCCCCGCCACCTCCGCGAATGGCAGTCCCAATGCAGAGCAATCGTTAGAAACTGCCACGACGATGAGGAAACGTAAGAGATCTGCCATTTTCATACCACCCATGCAGGCGGATCACAGCTCTAGCCCATCCACTGAGGTCAGCATTTGCAAGTTTAAGTTTACGGGTGGTGCAAAGCCCACGTTGCAGGAGAAGAAGATGCTATCGGTGGATGCGGAGGGCAACTATCGTTATTTTAATGGCACCGGTGATCGAACAATGCGTGGCTACGAGTTTATATCGCGGGATCAGCAGCAACAACAGCAACATCAACACCACCAGCCACCCAATCCATCCAATGATAAGCTTTATATAGACATACCACCACCATCAACGGATCTCAGTCTGGAACTGCTGCACATACCAGCCGAATCACCAACATCATCGCTACTCCTGCCAAGCAGCCTTGTGCCAGTGGCACCGCAAAGTCCATCCGCCTACACAAACTCACAAAGCCCCATGCAACCACAAGAAGATTGTCACAAGAGAGTGGATGCCACCGAGCAAATGGCAAGTCCCAAGCCAGTAACAGTGGCTGCAGTTAAACGACGCTCATCACGACGCTCCAAACAGCGTGAGAAACTAGAAAAGACATTTAAGGAAAAGGGATTTCTGATCCAGACACAGCAGCTGCAATCCGCCGAGGGTGCCACCTATTGCAAGTTCAGACAGTTGAAGAAATTTACACGCTATCTGTTCCGCAACTGGAAGGATCACATACCGGAGAGTGATCTATGCAGGCACCAGACCAAGGATACCGATTCGCGCACCCAGCACAGCGTTCTTGAGAATATACTGGCCGGACAAATTGGCCTGGGTGTTGAGAATGTGTTGGGAACAGCGCCAACTGCAGCGAACCAGGCTAGCACTTAGGACTCTGGCCGCACCAGACACATGAGCTTTACATACGTTTACTCCGAAAGCACTGCCAAAGATAAATAGTTTTAAGAATGGATTGGTCCAGACAGAAGTTGATTCCGTCCAAGCTGGCTGCTTTTCAAAGCCACGCCTCTAGTCGTTCAGCAATTATATAGCATTATAATTTTGTTATTGTTAACAATAAACTAAATCTATCTATCTAACAAAAATCACATTATATCTCTTCTAATATATGGAGAACTGACAAATTATCTAAAAAAATTAATTAAGACACATTGAGAAATTAAATTTCAGTACAAAATGTGTAAGGCGATTATATACTTGTTAAATATCGGGCTAATACATACATTTTAATGTTAGTACAAAATATTGTATAAAAACTCAGTTAGTGTGTCGACTTTGGCTAGCTATCTATGTGTATCCAGGTCGGTAATATGCTTTTTCAAATACTTCAGTTATTCATCATTAAGCAAACTTTGGAAGACGTTAATGGTCAAGTCGTCTTATTGTTAGCTAACTATATGTATATGTATATGTGTGTATATAAAAAAGGTAAATGTCCAAAAAGGTATGTATTAGTAGTTTTGTGCCCTTTTGCGGCCTGCATTGTTGATGCGTTATAGATAATTGTTCGATTAATTGGAACGAAAAAATTGCTTTAAGTTTGGATTCACATCCCTCTGCCAAGTTGAATACTTGCAAATACAGTTCATTGTCTGTAAGTTTGGGTGTGTGTGTGTGTGTTTGGTAGTTGCTTAGTCCAATGTTTCATTCAGGTTAGGGTTCAGTTTGTGACTAATACTTAAAACTAAATTAACAATAATTATGTTTGATTGTTGCGTTGTCGTTTGCACCGGTTTTGTTAATTGGAGCTTAACGAACCATCGTGATCCTTTGAACCCTCCGTAATGGACAGTGTAGGCGACACGGCATTCATGGGGCAAACAAAATCCATCCAATCGACCTCACTTTGTCCCTTTGTGCTTTTACGACGCTTCAGTGTAAATTGAGAGCGCTTAGGTGGCTTCAATTTGGCAGTGATTGTCAGCGGCTGATAGCCAGGAGCCGCTTCGGCATCGCGTTTACTATGTATTATTGTGCGTCCTACCAATTCTTTAAAGTGCATTGCCAAATGCCGACGAAGCAGTGATTTACTCGGTGGAATGGAGAGTAAATCGGCCAACAAATCGGCATTGAATTTTGGCTCAAACAGCATCAATGCGCCATGAACGCCAGCACCACGTAGATTTGGCGCATACTCCGAAAGATCAATGGTCTTTAGCCATTCCATGACACGATGCGCCGTCCATAGATCAACGCTCTCCTTATCGGCACAAGTTGCTTCATCGCTCTGCTCGGTCACCTTGGTTGAGCGACGAATCAGACGATCGGCCTCCCAGCGTATACGACGCATGCAAAGAATACCACAACGCATTGATGCGATATGCAAGCAAGAGCTCACATGCAATTGCGATAGATCCTCCAGAGTTAAGCGATGGAGCATGCGGCCATCGACCTTGGCCTGCAAAAAGTGATCCTTGTACTGAGGCAGGCCAATGTCATCAAGCCAACGCAGCACCCAGCCCACATCCATCCATGCAGACTTGAGCGTCAGCTCATCAAACTCCTTTTGTGTTATGTCATCAATGGCCAGCATAATTTTTTTTCTATGCAGACTCGATTTAAGATGTAGTTCACGTTCAATGTCGACTGGCGAAGCGGTAAAGAAGCATACGTTCGGATCTGATTTAAGCCATTTTCTGTAAATAACAAAAACTTAAACATTAAAGCTTTTTTTGCAAGTATGAACTTTAAGACTTTAAGAATTAAAAAGGAGTTATGGTTAAAGCGCAGATTTTTAATAAGGACTATTTATGTTGACCGCCTGTAAGGTCTACGAGTTTTACATAACAATTAATAAAGGTCATAAACAATCAGCCACATGAATCATTGCATAATCAACTAATAAATTGTATATTATATAATAGTTTTGATACGGAAAATTTGTTGTAATATTAACTTGATCAAAAAAAATGGCACACACACCTGCAGTTATCCTGATAACAGCCCAGACCCATTTGTGCCAGCCAATTGCACACTTCCTGGGCGTTCCAGGTGCTGTAATGCTTATCAGCATCACTGAACATCGGAGTCTGTGGTCCCCATTCAATGCGGCCGCTAGCAGTTGCTCGCGATCCACCACGACGAAACTCAGCTGGTTCTGCTTGCTCCAGTGCAGTCAGTTCGCAGTTGCTGCTGTTGCTACGTCGCAGTTTGCCCAAAATGTTACGCAATCCGCGCGCCGAACGTTCGCGCAACTTTGGCGAGGGCGTTGATTGCATTTGCGATCTAAAACTAGAGTACATGGACGTGGCGTCCTCGGTGGGACCAGCACCATCGCTCAGCACACTGTTGTCAATTAAAATTTGTTCATTGGAGGCAAATGCCACATTACGTTGTTTTCCACTGCTGTTTGCATTTACATCGAGAGTGTGATTGTTGTTATTGTTATTAGACTGCAGGCGATGGGCCTGTTTGCTGGCATTACCATGTGATCTGGGCAAACTGTGAAACTGTGGCTTTATCTGGTGACGCAAGGCTGAAGGTGGAGTTTTCGGTGCGAGTATACCACCGTCTGCAGTATAGTTTTTCTGGTTAATGTTGCCCATGCTGCCGTAGAGCATGCTGCTTCTCTCACCCCAACCGCCACTTTCATTGGCATGCTGTTCGTTTTCGCATTCCAACGCAGTGCGATGCAGCTTCAACTCACTTAGCGCACTCATCAATTCTAGTTTTTGGGTCTCCAACGCAGATCGCGAAATCATTTGACGTTGCAGCTGATCCTCTTTGCTGCAGAGCTGTTGCGATTTTTCCGTTAGCAGGCCTTCTAGCTCAATAATTCGGTCTGCTTGCTCGGAAACGCGTTCCGCCAGCATTTGATATTGCAGGGCCAATCCTTCCTTGTCCCGCTGCAGCCGGCGCATGCGTTCATCCGAGTCCTGCCGTGGTATATGTGTCTCCAGCCAATCGCTGATTATAGCCGCAGTAACAGGATCGGGAGCTGGTGCTGCCAAACCAACCTGAATGCATTCAAGTAGTTTAAATAAATGTATACGGCTTCATTAACTCATCGAACTCACCTGTTGCAGAGCTAGCGCTAATGTTTTAGCTGTTGAAAGCACATTTGTGGCAGATATTAAATTGCGTTCACAGAAACTTGTCAGTGAAGCTGTTGTTGCTGATCCTGGCTGAATCTGTTGACCAACTGTTGCAGTTGTCGAGTTCGATATTATGCCATCCATCTGTTGCAGTGCAGCCTCCAGCATTTTGCTTGCCTCTGTTGATGTTGCTTTGACTGTCGCCATTATGATACTTACAATTTGGTATATTAAGCCTTTTCAATAATCCGTATCCGGTGATCAATGTGAATGTGGAATTTTTAATTTGTGCGTTTGGGCATAATTAGTTAACAATTTTAACTAAACGACAACATGTTTCACTTCTATTGCTACAAAATGCAAGATTCGTTAGATTATTACCACAAAAATAAGCACAAAACAACAAAAAGTAGCAACAAATGAAAATTACAGCTATTGGAGGTGCATGAAAATAGTACCACTGATGTTATCGATATCTTCTGCTTTTAGATATCGATTCCTAAAGATCTTGGTTTTTGCAAAACGTCACAAGAGAATATTATTTGTATTAAAAAGGTACAAGTTGTATCTTAATTAATTTATTGGTTTAAGTCACATTTAAAGTATCTGTTCAATATAAGCGTTGCGTCAAATGTAGCAATTCATTATTTTTTTTTATTGTAGATGTCTTATTTATTTTAATTTTAAAAGTATGCATACACTGAAAAGCAGTGCTGGTAAACATGAGACAACTCGCAAGCAAAAAGAGTGAGCCGCCGAATTGTGTTCACGCCTTCAAGGGCAACTGAGCTGTGTATAAAATCAAAACAAATACATCAGTCAACTAGATTAAGTACCTAAAGAAATGAATCGCTTTGCCTACCAGGAGGCTCGTTTAGTTGAAAGCGAAACTTTTGTTAGTCGTGACCGCAACGTTAAATTATACGATGGTGACCAAAAGGTATTTACACTGACAAGCTTGCAGCTCCGATTGTTTTATTTTACATTGTCCTTGTCTGCACTTATTTCAGACGGAGTTTGAGGAGGGAGAAGTGGTGCTAACCACACATAGGCTGTTTTGGGGCCGGCCTGGCGAAATAGCACGTGCTGCTGTCACATTATGCCTGCCACTTAGCTATGTAATCTCTCTTAGTGAAGAGACAACAGCTTCCAATTTTTTTGGACGCAAAACTCGAATTATTATGCACCTGAGACCACCTCATCCAGATAAAGGTCCTGGTCCACTGGACACCAGTCGGGCCGCACACATTAAGCTTTCGGGCAAAAATGGATTAAGTGTAGAGTTTCACAGTGCTCTGCGTGAGACTTTAAATGCACGCATCTGGGAAATCTCACTGGCAAACGAAACGATAGTTAAAGAAGCAGAGTCAGTGGCCAATGTTAGTGACAGATTGGCAAGAATCCAGAAGCGTACGGGTATTGGAGGAATTGAACGACACCTTGAAGCAAAGGCCAAGGCAACAGATGAGAATATTGCTCTTGCCTTTCAAGACTTAAGTGTCCTTATGACCATGGCAAAAGATATGGTGGGTCTATCCAAGAATATAAGTGGCAAAATACGAGAGCAACGGGGTGAAATCTCTGATGATGAAACAGTGCGCTTTAAGTCCTATCTTCTTAGTCTGGGCATTGATGATCCTGTGACGCGTGATAACTTTACAAGCAATACGGCTTATTTTAATAGTTTGGCACAGCAGATCTGTGAAATGCTGCTCGATCCCATTGAGGTAAGTATCTAATAATTATTGTATTTACGTCTTCATATATTATATGTCTTCTTTCTTGGTTTTGATTAGGAACACGGTGGTATGATGTCACTCGCTGATGTATATTGTCGCGTGAATCGTGCTCGTGGTCTAGAGTTTCTTTCACCCGAGGATTTGCTGCACGCTTGCGAACAGCTCAGTGGACCCATTAAACTGCGAAAATTTCCAAGTGGTGCCATGGTTCTGCAGCTGGAATCCCAGAATGATGAACTAATTGCAATTGACACATCGGAGAAAGTGCGCGCTGCCGAGTCGCTGGCCGTTGAGGAGCTTGCCAAGCAACTTGGCATATCGTTACTGCTGGCCAAAGAGCGGCTTTTAGTTACCGAGCGACTTGGGAAAGTTTGTCGAGACGAATCCGTGGAGGGTCTTCGATTCTATCCCAATCTATTGCTTCACCGTGATATTGACTAAAGGTCAAAGTGAAACAACAATGAATTATTTTACAGATCTGCAATCAAATAAACACACAGTTTTTGTACATTCACACAACAAGACTGTTTTATTATTGATTTATAAGAAGTCTTTCTTAGATGCCTTCGCTTACTATCCATCCTTGAGTGACATTTGTTTTTGTCAACGCCTTATTTCAGTTCTCTCGAAAGTAATAATCGTTTTTTAATTTGTAATTTGTTTTTAAATATTAACTCGGTTTTTTTTTTGTATGTTTAATTTTTAAATGAAAAGAATCTACGTCAGGTATTTTAGATAAGCAGTTATTGAATTGAAGTTACATTTATATTAATAGTTATTTTAATATCTTAGCTGCTTTAGATTGCTCCGCATTACTTTCGTGTCATTACATATATATTTTCATAATTTATAAATTTATTTTCACTTTACTTTAGCTCTGGAGTAACTCCAGACACAAACTCGTGCTCATTTTCTGCTCTACTTTCTGACTACCTGTGTTATCGTAACATTTATAATTTCTTTTAGGTAGTACCATGTTTTCTTTCTTAAATCACATTTATTATAACATTGAGTAAATTTACTTTTGAGTGTATGTGTGTGTATAGTTGGGTATCTCTGTTTTTTTTGTTAGGGTATTTGTATAATATAGGCATTTTTGTTTGTGTTGTACAGAAAAGCTAACTACTATGCCAAAAACAGTTACAATTACAGCAATTGTTGTAACAAAATTAAAAAAAATTACTTAAATAAATAATTTCATGCTACATAGACGGTCTTAGATCAAAAACAAATTCTTATTATTATTATTTTGTCTGTCATATATAAAGCAGTTGCTTTTGTTGCTTCGTTTCTTTGTTTCCACTCGATTAACATTGCTCTATTACAAATAAATTGTACACATAATTGTTTGACTTTTTGTTCTGTTTCGATTTTTTGTTAATTGCAATAGGAAGTACGAGTACTAATTTGTTTTTTATGTTTTGTTGGTTTTTCAATATAAACTAAAATTGTTTTTTGTTTTGTTTTTTAATTTTAATAAAATAAGGTTAGGCATTTAAATAATTAGCAATAATAATAATTACAATAATAATAATATTTATAATAGTACAATATGCATATGTATATATATAATATTTATATGAACCATTACACCGGTTCATACTTTTTGTAACTTATCCAAATCGTTAATAGTTAGTTAGCCCTATTCTGTTTTACAATCAATTACAATTTTACACTTTTTGTTTTCTTTTTCCTTATTATTGCTTTGTTTTGTTTTCTTCGTTTCCTTTTTTTTCAATTTGTATTAGAGGGCGTTTCAGCCTTACTGCTTAAACTTAAAATTAGCACGCACGCTTACATATAGCTAGTCTTAAGGTTTAACAAATTGGGGTTGGGAGAGCCAAACTGATAAGACATTATTATGTTTTGTTAATATATATATATATATACATATACGTAATTATATATATATATATATATGAAACAATTATTATATACAATTAGATAAATATTAATAAGAGTTTTACACTTAATTCGTTTTGTAGTTTCTTTTTACGCATAGTTTTTTTTGTTTTTTGTTTTCTCAAGGGACACATTAAACACAATTGCAGTCACAATCATTGGCTTCTCCCTAACAGGCGTCAAATTGACAACATCCTAACTGTTGGATGATGAAAATTCAACGTTCTCACTAGAGGTTTTTGCAAATTAAATGAGCTGCTTGCTATGTTGATCTTATACGGCTTGAGCACTTAATCAGCCCACATAGTTCACACTTAAGATTATACACATCAATAGATATATATATGCAGATTTGTATATATAATGTATGCTAGTAGAGTGCAATTTAGATTGTAAACATAAACTATAATATCATGCAAATACACAACGCGTAGCCTTATTACTTGTCTCCTCTCCTCAATTAACAAAAGTTAAGAGTGCAATCTTTGCACTCATTGCAAATAGTATTCCTAGGGCTAGGATGGAGAAGCTGATCTTATTTCATCTCACTCAACGGGAGCTCGACTTAGCGCCATTATTTGGTTGCATCTGTGGTGGAGCGCCTTCGATTGACCGCGGCCTGTTGTTGTTGCTGCTTAGCCACCGCAAGCGCCGTTAGAGTGCGTTGATTCATGACACTTGCATTTGTTGGGCCGGGGCGACCCGTGATTTGAATGTGCTGCAGTTGTGGGTGCTGCACCTGGCTTGGACTGGGCAGAGCCTGGGAGCCGGACGTGATGGTGCTCTGGTTGAGTATTCGATGTTGTTGTTGTTGTTGTTGTTGTTGTTGCTGCTGCTGCTGTTGTTGGTGCTGCGTTGGCGCCTTGACCGTCTTAAGTTGCACCTTTTGCCCAGACATCAGTATGGGCCCGGCACTGAGGTTGGCGGTGTTTGTGACGGCATTGGCTGTTAGGATTGGAAAGTTTAAGAAGCTGTTCATGATCATATTAACTATTGTGCAACTCACCATTAACAGTCGTTGACGCAATCTTTAACGTTGAGCCGCCAATCTGACGCTGTGTGGTGAGCAGCTGTCGATTGCTGGTTAGCTGCTTGGCACCCACAACCTGGACGCTGCGCGCTCGCTGTTGCATGGCACCAGCGGTTGCTGTTGTGACAACACCTACACCACCACCGCCTGAGGTACGTATTGTTTGAGGATTTAGTTTCTGAACTCCGGCACCGACTAGTTGAGCTGTAAGCAAAAAGCAGAACGGGTGTGCGGGGAGATTTTTTTGGTTGTTTGTTTTAGGTTACAATGAATCTGTTGGTCATAGAGACGCTAACTAATTGCCAACGATGGCCCCAAAAGCTAGGGTTTAGCTAGGCAGGTGAGTGTAATGTTGTTGTTTTTATTTTTGTATTCAAACTGATGGCATGGGTTAGACACAAAAACACATAAACAGTTTTTAGTTGCATGAGTGTATCGAAACGAGTTGTTAACGGGTTTGTGTGAACAAGAAACGAAGAAACAAAAAAATAGAAAACAGAAAAGAACAAAATTAAGCATGTTCAATAAATAATAGATAAATATTTTAAAAATATATAAATAGTTTGCATATATAAAAAACATCTGCTCTGTATAAGTGTAAGTGTAAGTGGTTTAAATAAAAGTCGTAAAGAGTATTAAAAAAATTAAAAAGCCGCTTCGACTCGGCCAAAACGTCTCTGTAATGCTGTCAAGTTTTGCATTGTATATTTATAAGTACATATGGAACACTCACCAATGGGCAGCGTTAGCATCGTTGTTGTAGTTCCTGAACCGCCGACATTGCCACCACCACCACCGCTGCCACCCGAACCGCCTGCTGCATTATTTGTTATGACCACTGCTTGTGTGCCGGTCATCCCTGAGGGCAGATTGACAATGGTGCCGGTAGGCGGCGCATGCTGATGTTGCTGATGTTGTTGCTGTTGCTGAGGCGATGTTTGCGTCGTCTGCAAGGTGATGGTATGTGGCAGCTGTTGTTGCTGCGAAACCGGCACAGAGACTAGCACACTGCGCTGTTGTGTTTGCGCTTGCCCCAAAGCTCCAGTGGCAGTGACATTACTTGTATTGGCCTGCTGCTGTTGCTGCTGCTGTTGTTGTGTTTGCTGCTGCGGTTGCTGCTGCAACTGCACTGGTGTCGCTTGCAACCCATTGTTGGAGAACTGCAGCGATATGGGTTGCGTGAAGCCAGGAATCTGAACCTGTACATTCTGCAGTCCAGCAAAGTTTGCCATGGCGCCCTGCAGCTGCGACAGATTAATACCTTGCAGATTTAGGGTTGCTGTTTGTTGCTGCTGCTGCTGTGGCGACGCTGATGGCTGCGGGTGCGGACTAGACATGGGCGAGTGTATGGATGATGTGGCAGGTGAGTGTACAAGTGTTTTGGTAATATACTGCTGCTGCTGCTGTTGCGTCTGCTGCACTGCACCCACTTGTTGCGGCGACATGTGCGGCATAGCTACCGATGACACCGCAGACACATTCGATGTCACATTGCTCAGCCGGTCAAGCAGCACCTGATTCTGATGCGTTTGCGACGACTGTGAGTGATCCGAACCGGACGGCGAGGGTGTGGCAGCATTGGTTAACAACGCACTAAGCGTTCCACCACCAGAGGCCGATGACAGATTGCTGGGCACCGCAAACCCACTAGCATTCGATGCATTGGAATCGCTGCCAGGCGATGGAGCTGCCATTCCCACAACAATAGCATTTGGTGGCCCCGTTGTGCTATCCCTACGCAGTGAGCTCAGTAAACGTTGCTGCTGTTGCTGTTGTTGTTGCTGCTGCTGTTGGCCTGTATTGAGTATTTTAAGGCTATTGCAGACGCCGCTCGTGCTGACTGTGTAGGCGCCATAGCCGGTTGTGGGATTCGTCATGATGGCTGGTGGCGACGCCAGCTGTGAGGCAAGCGCTGACATTGACACACGCACCGCATGACTTACATCGACGGACTGCTGTTGATTTTGACCCTGTGGCTGATTCAGATTGACTGCAATCAAATTGCCCGCCGAGTTAGTACGAAACGTGGTGGCGCCACTTGTACCAACTAGGTTAATCTTACGATTAAGCAAACTTTGTAGCACCTCGCTAGATGACTGCTTGCGTTGCACCAATGTTGGAGTTCCTCTGGTCGTTTGCACGTAGGTGGTTGTATTTGCATCAACATTTGTAGACGTCGATTGCTGCTGCTGCTGTTGTTGTTGTTGTTGTTGTTGTGGCTGTTGTTGATGCTGTGTGACCAGTGTCAACGTTTGCTGCTGTCCCGTGGACGAGGTGGTAAAGGTGCCACTGGCAACTGGGGTGCTTGTCATTGCTGCAGGCGCACTATTCAGCAGATTCAATATAGAAGCATTGCTAGAGTTCTTAAGGGTTGTTGTGGAGGTATTGCCGCTGGTGTTGCTGCTGATATTAATGGTTGCTGTCGAATTATTATTGCTGGTGGGGGTGTTGCCGGCTGTGAATTGTACAAAACATAGATATGTATTAGCTCGAGATAACTTTTTTTTTAATATTTGGCTTACAGTGCTGTTGATGTTGCTGCTGATGTTGCTGCTGCTGTTGATACTGGTTGGCAGAGTTCATGATGCTGGTGACAATGGCATTGATCGCAGGATTTGGATGCATGGCCGTATTATTATTATTATTATTGTTGTTATTATTGTTGTTGTTGTTGATGTTATTGTTATTTGAGGCAGTTATTTGTTGTTGTTGCTGCTGCTGTTGTTGTTTCTGCAGCAATTGATGTTGTGTGCTGACAATCTGAGTTGCCTTCAGTTGCGATTGCTGCAAAAAAAAAGATGGGGAAATTATAACTTATATCATCATGAGGATTAAGAAATTTAAAACTCTCAGAAAGCAACCTGACTTTAGGTAAAATAACTGCAAAACTTCACATAAACAATAGAAATTTGATCCACAATCAGTTAGAACTTGCAAAGTTATAAGAACGCTAAAATAGCATTGAGCACTTCCATATGTCTAAGTAAACAAATATGCTTTTGTTTATTTTTCTAAATGAATATACATATTCTTTGTTAGGATTTGTTTTGTGCTGGGTACAGAATGTCTCCACTGTGGACAAACAAGACTTGTCTGGGGTCAAAACATATCAGTTGCATGTTTTTTTTAGAAATGTTCCCAATCCCCTTGTATCCCTCAATTACTTACCAGGATTGGCACATTGGAGTTGAGTTGGGCGCGCAATGCAGAGTTGGCACCTATGGCCGTATTCAACTGATTTGTTGCTGCTTTCTGCTGTTGCATATTGGCTGGCTGGATGGTGATACCCGAGTGCTGTAACGTTGTGGCCAACTGTTGTTGTTGCTGCTGTTGTTGTTGTTGCTGCTGCTGCTGCTGCTGTGGCTGTTGTTGCAATAGTACAAGTGATCCGTTGCCCAGGCTCATCTGATGAGTCGTGGTGGTAGTTGCATTTCCACCAGCCGTAAGCAATTGTATGTGCTGATGTTGCTGCTGCGGCGCCTGTTGCAAAACGTTGCTATTGCCAGTGGTAAGTTGCGTCTGTTGCTGCTGCTGATGTTGTTGAATTTGCAACGCACCATCCACATTAAATTGTGTTGTGGCAATTGGTTGCTGTGGCTGTTGCTGCTGTTGTTGTTGCTGCTGCTGTTGGCGAAACGTTTGCTGCATGCTGATCGCGTTGTTGGCCGCTTTGGCAATTATTGGTTGACGGGACAATGTGACATTCGGATGCGCTTGTGCCACATGATGCACTGTGGCGGGCAATTGTTGCTGCTGTTGCGTTAACTGGACTTGTCGTTGCTGATGCTGTTGTTGTTGCTGCTGCTGCTGCTGCTGTTGTTGTTGCTGCTGTTGTTGTTGCTGTTGCTGCTGTTGTTGTTGCTGCTGCTGATGTTGTTGTTGTTGTTGCTGCTGTTGTTGTTGTTGTTGCTGCTGCTGTTGCTGTTGCAAAAGCATTCGTTGCTCATTGGTTAGTCCAGTGTGTGTAACAATTGGCACATGTCCAGGTATCAGATGCGTAATTTTAACAGCCTTGCGTCCCTCCTCAGTGAAAATCTCGCGAAATTGTTGAATATAGCGATTGGCATGGACGCGGGTGCCCAGAGCAAAGCGACACGACTCACCATTGCGCTCGCCTTCTCGAAAATCGCGATCTACATACAGCTCACCAAGATATTCCGCATCGGAGGGACGCTGGTAAATGGACAACTTGATGTGGTAGAGGGCCCGTCGGCCCTCGCTCGCCTCACGTTCCGTCTCCAGCACATATTCCTCGATGAGCTGAGGTTGAAAGTTATGACGACAATTTGGCTGGCAACCCTCCTTGCACGCCTCGCTAAACTCATTGAGAGGCTCAAAGGTCTTGGCATACTTCTCCACGCTTATCACGTGTTCCGGCACTTTAAGATTCGCCGGATAATCGAGTGTGGGCGGCCGAATGGGTCGAATGACTTCGTGCGGCCGTCGCGGTACCTTTGATGTAAACGAGGAGAGCATGGCGCCCACCAATGGATTGTTAGTGGGCGCTGTTGCAGGCGTGGCGTTTGCTGTATTGCTGCTGCTCGAGCGTGGTCGCTGTCGCAGGCGAGTTAGATAGTCGCACAACTCTAGACCCTGATGATGCGTAAATTGATCCAGCTTGCGCTTGCGATTGATGGCCACCTGGGTGAACTTCTTCATTTGGCGGCGCATTTCGTGCGAGTTGAAGCGTTGGCGCTCGTGCTGCGCATTAATCGATTGACGACCAATGCTCGGATCTGGCTCCAGGCAAAGAGGCTCGGCAGTGGCCAGCACTAGTTGGCTTTCTAGGGCCAACCGATCTTCTGGTGTCGCGCCGGCCCAGCCCAAGGAGCTGCCCAGCTGTTGCACGTCCGCGAATAGCGTTGCATTGCTTGGCCGCAGCAGGATGTGCTTCATATCACAGATATTTGTTGAGGTGGCAAACGTCTGGCGGAAATCGCGTATTTGCGCAATAACACAACCAGCATAAAAGACGCTCGGCTTGGCATACACTCGCGAGCCTTCACTGCCATCTTGGGGTGAGCTCAAGCTGACTGTATCGGCGCTCAGCAGATCCATGAGGAACTCGGGCAGCAGTTCACGATCAATGCACTGCAAGAGCAAATCGTTTTCATACGGCCAGCGCAGCACCTCAACCAGGCCATAGCCAGAGGACGCTGGCGCTGATGCTAAGTCACCGCTGCCATCATTTTCAACTAGTCTTGCTTTTGACCTGAACGGGTTACTAGCGTCGCTGTCGGTCTGCGCTTTACTTCGACTCGTGGTGCTCTTGTCGATCGTATTCTCGTTGCCGTGGTTGCCATGTGGGTGGGTGGGATCCGTTACGATCCATTCATTTGTGTGTGGATTAAGCATTACTTGTTCATCATAGTGCAGGGCCAGGGAATAACCCTTGTTGCCAGGATATAGATTTACAACAATGGTGTTTAATTTTTCGCACTCCACAAGTCGTTCCAGTATAAAGGAGCGACTTCGCTGCTTTAGCTGCAATTGATAGAGCTTGTTTATTTACTGAAAATATATTATGTGGTTTTAATTTTACCCCTGTTTCCGCAAAGTGATTTAAATCGTTGCTGAGCAGCTGCAGATATAGTTCCTTGATTTTGTCGTGTATATTAAAGAACTTTGTTGGTGTTTCTCGCTTGGTTGAATTGGAGGCGGATGATATTGTTGTGCTGCTGGCATTAGCCGTACTATTGGAGCCAGCTCCGGCGCCTGCACGAGATGATGCGGACGATGGAGCTGTATTGCGACTAGAGGAACTGGACTCCTTATTGTTATTGTTGTTGCTACTACTGCTACTGCTTTTCTGTCGTTTTGTTGGCGACGATGTGGGCGAGGACAAGACATTGTTGTGGTTCTGTGGCTGCGCCTGATGAATATGCTGCTGCTGCTGCTGCTGCTGGTGATGATGGTGGTGGTGCTGTTGCTGATGATGACTGCTGCCGCTGCCCGATGATGCATTTGAGCTGCTTGAAGCTGACCGTCTGTCAACCTTTTTGCTATTGTTATTGTTGTTGCTGAGGCTATTGCTTTGTGGCTGTTGATGCTGCTGCTGCTGCAGATGCTGAAAAATATGGGAATTGTTGACGGTGGTGCTATTACTATTTAAGCTGGAATTGACACCCGGTGGCGTTGACAACAACAGATCAGGAACTACAGGCGATGGTGACGTAATTGAGTTCAAGTTGGACAATGTTGTTGTCGATGAGGAGCATGAAGACGGCGACGGAGCTATCGCAATCCCTGAAGCTGTGCCATGGTGCGGCTGCTCTGTGAGTATGACAATATTACCACCCGCACCCAGCTCAGAAGGCGATTCGTCGTCATCGAATATACAGATTGGTGGTTGGGCAGGTATTTGAGGTATTGCCTGCAACAAGTTTGAGTCCAAATACGATCGTACGCTGACCGTAACTGGCGCTGGTTGCACTTGCTGTTGCTGGCTATTGTTGATGGCAAGCGTGGGTGAGCATGCGGACTGTAGCACCGGATGTAATTGATGATACGACTGCTGCTGCTGCTGTTGGTGTTGTTGTTGGTGTAATTGTCCTTGTGTTTGTGGCGACGCTTGTGAGCTCTGCGTCTGCGTCTGATAGACAAACTGCTGTTGAACGGCCGAGCCGACGGCATGAGATAGACCGTGGGCACTCGCATTCAGTGGGTTATCGCCTTTTAGCTTCTTAAGCGTGTCATTTATGAATAGCTGTAAGAAAAGATTTAACAACAACATTTAATAAATGCCACAGATTTTAATTTATTTGCTCTCTCCACTGTTGTGTCACACACACACACACACACACGCGCACACACACAGAAACGCACAGGCCAAATGTTTTGGTACTTACATCTGCTTCTTGGCATGATGAGTCCAAGCTTTGCATTGTGTCAATGAGGAGGAGTGCAAGTCGCTATCGCTATCCCAATCGCAATTCCTATGCCAATCCCAGTACCAGTACCAGTTGCAACCGAGTACCAATTCAAAACCCACCAGAGGCGACAACGACGACGACATTCAAATCAAAGAACGAGTACTGTGCGAGAACAGTGGTTAGGCGCCTCCCCAGGATCGGTTCAGTTGTTTTCATTGCTCCTCCTTGCACTTGCAGGTGTCTGCGCCTGCTTGAGTTACAACTGCACAACTACACAACAACAACAACAACTCGTTATTTTCGATTTCGATTCTTTTGATGTCTATTCAACACAATTTCTTTGGTTTTGGGGCAAGCATTGTTTTTGGAAAATGAATTGCGCCTTTTTCGCACCGAGCGACTCTTTTAATATTGTTATTGTTGAGTTTTCATGCGCTTTTCCTTCCCCCAAAAATGTAATTTCTTCACTTTTTTTTTGTCGCTGCTGCTGCTTTGCGTGACATTTTCTCTTCGTCTTCGCCCCTCGTTTGCCTTCGGTCTTTTTTGGCTTTTAACACACACACACAAACACGAACTGGAAACCTTAAACGCAATGCATGCACATGTTTGTCTATTTTAACTTTTAGTGGAATTGCTTAATTGTAATGTTTTTCATTTGCTTAATGTTTTTTTATGTTTTATGCAGAAAGTTTAGTTTTGCAATGGTACGTTCTCGCCGAATACGCGTACACACTGGCAGCCAATAATTGGCCTATCGATAGCGATAACAGCACAATATGGGCTAACAATGATGCGAGCATTTTTGAATTAAAAATGGCAAAAAGGTTGCTTGCTAATGTAAAATACAATACAAACATAATATAAATGCTACAAATACAATTAATAATAATAATTGTTATTATTCGCATCTCAGCTGCACAAGCATTTTTTGCCATAACATTTAGTATGGCTACACTGGCAGTCGATAGCTGCATACGATAGTTAAGTAAGTCGCAAGATATGCAAGCCATAGTGTTACCAGAACGTTTTAAATTACACTGACATCCCAAAAAGGCGTAACACATACTAGTGTTTTGAACAGATCATAAAAAGAATAATAACAAATATTTAATTTTAAATTTTTATTGTAGGATTTCACTTAAGCAATAATAGAGTGCATGTTAGAGAGTACTGTGTGTTTGTTTGTCACTCGTTAGTTTTAAGTTTTATAGGATTCATTTGGGTAACCATAAGCTTACATTAAGTTCACAATTTTGAATTATGAAATCAATATATAAAAAATATATATAAACACACATATTTAAATACATTTATATATATATATATATTAAGGATTAGTCTATCTATGCAACTATGCATTAAGAATACCAATTTTGTCACATGTACGTATACGCTTTTTTCATATCTATGAAGTATATTCAATAATAAAATCATTATAAGAAACTTGTAATACACTCGCATTTTGAAGAATTTTTCACATCGTCGATTGAGATCTTTAAACATCAATTGTGTAGTTTGAAATAAGAACAGCATTTGAGTTGGTCGTTCTCACATTTGCACTGCATTTCTTCTATCCACTCGTCGTCATTTTTCCTTCTTCTCTACTCCTTGCCCTGACCCTGCAACTTTTTCCATGTGTCACCCAGCGCCTTGGCAAAGTGATCGTCCACAGAGGCTTCAGTCTTGGTGAATATCGATATGTTTGTGGATGAGGTAGGCGAGGCAGGCGGCGTATGTGTCGAAGATGCAGCGGCTAGTCCTGGCTCAGCTTTCACACGTATTATTGCTGGCATTGTGGGCGGCGTTGGTGTTGTTGTCGATGCCAGCACGCTGCCATAGGCGGGCGGTGGTGTATTATATCTGGGAGGCGTATGATGAGGCGTATCCAGGGCTCTCTCTTTCTTAGCTACGGGCATATCTAATATAAGGCTGGCGCCTGACGGTGCCGCCGGCGGCACTGGTGGTGGTGGCGTTGACGTTGACGTTGAAGTTGACAAAGCGGATGCCGATGCGGCTCGCACGGGCGGCGGTGGTGTAAGCGACAATGGCTCCTCCTGCGGTGGCGGCAATTCATGCTGTGGCGATACCGGCGCCGAGTGCAACGTGGGTGAATGCACGATGGGCAAGCCCACCTTGGACAAAGGCAGTGACAGCGGCAGCGGCAACGGCAACGGCAGCGGCGAATGATGTTGGTAAGTTGTTGGTTGCTGACGATGATAGCCTTGCGGCGAGATCTGCTGCATGGGTGTTCCACTGCCAGACGAAACCACCGGCTGTGGCTGTGGTTGTGGTTGTGGCGATGGTGTGGGCGAACTGGATCTTGGCGATTTCAACAGCGCTGCATAGTCCGGTCCCAGGGAGCGGCGAAAATGCTCATCGATGTCACAAATCGAATCGGACTCTGCCAAAAAAAAAAACACCAAAGAACAACAAAGATTAGTAATGCTGACTGCTTGCAGTACTCTAACTAAACTTACCCGTACTACGATTGTCCTGCTCGCGGTTGGAGTGCGAGTTCGAGTGCGCGTGCTGTTGATGCTCCGGCTGCTCTCGCTTCGGCGGCGCTTGTGTAATAACACTTGGCCGGCTTGCAGCATAGCAGTGGCTGCCCGCACCACCCAGTGGCTCACGGTACGGTGGCGGCGGTGAGGCACGCTGATGCTTCACCGTGCTCGACGTCACAGACATATCAATGGGACTATCCATATCGGGCTCCCGTTCTCGCTCCCTGTCGCTGCCCGCATCATGAACTTGATATTCGGCGGCGGCGGCACGTTGGCGACGTTCGCGTCGCCACTTGGCGGTTGGCAGCTCTTTTGATGTGAGGCGCGTTTCTGCAATGATTAAGATAACGGGACATTAGAAAACAAGTTTGATATTAATGCTTTAGTTTTAAGCTAAGCAAATAAATACAAAACGTATTTCAATTAAAAGCCATAAATATTATAATCTTATGATTTGTTTTACTGTAGCTTTTTTTCTCTTTATCTCTCACTTTTGTTTCGCTGTCTTGAATTTTGATTATGAGCAACGTTTATGTGGGCGTTATGAATCACATGGAGTTGGGGTATTCTGTCGGCGTCGCAGTCACGTTCAAGTTTGTTGCCTAAGTCTTTCGTTTATATTTTTGTATATATGTATAGTATTTTTTTCAATGAATTTCCGCTCAATCAAACGAACGTACGAACAAACGAACGGAGCTTTTGGCAGAGCTTGCGACCAGACACAAGCCCGGCCCAGGCCAAGAATAACAACAACTACAACAAAAGCAACAAATTATGCATAAAAGCCCAACAAACAGTGACAATAGCGAATAAGCCAGAAACAAATAAAAACACACACACACACACACACTATCGCAACTCCGAATCACAAAAAAAAAAATAAAAAAAATAGATTGGTTAAAGAAAACTAGTTTTTTCTACGATCATGGGAATAAGTCATTGTCTGTCTGTCTGTGTGTGTGTGTGTGTAGAGCGTTTACACTGAGCAAAACGCTGGGCTATATGCTCGTTGTCTGGACAAACGTGGCCGGCATCTCAATTTGGGTTTTGCGCTCAAGTTTGGCGTGGGAAGCCAAAAGGTGCTGCGTGGGCATTCGAACAGATTACCAACTAGTACCATGTGTAGTAGTAGTGTATATATATACCCTTCCCTTTATGCCCAACACACATGCACATGTGGATATGGTGTGTGCGCTCTACTCCAATTTTTACGTACAGTGCAGTTTTTTCCCCCTTTTTTTTGTTGTGTTTTTGGTGTGTTGCCTCAGGAAACGGAGTTAAAAATAAAGTTCAAAATTACGCTTGGGCCACTCGAAAGCGCGTCTTGGAGCCCGAAATTGGGGGGGGGGGGTTCAAAAAAAAACTCGTCAAGCGACTTCTGCACTTTTTGAGCAGCGCTGTTGGTTCAGTTCGAGTTTAAGTTTGTGTTTGGGGTTTTGGAGTCTCCACTTTGGCCGCCAAGGCGCGTCGAGTCGAACGCATGAATGAATGAATGAATGAAGAAAGGAGGAGGAGGCGTCTTGGCGTTGGTGGAGCAGTTGAAGGCGGCTATCGATGTGTGTGTGTGTGTGTTTGCTGGAGAAACCAGTTGTTGTGGTCCTGTTTTTGGCAACGTCACCGCTGCCTGCAATTTATTATTATTTTATTTATTTTTGCTTTTTTCTTTCGCCTGCGTCACGAAAGCTGCCCAAGAAACTGGTTGAGCTGCTCCTTGCTGCCACACGAAGTAGACGCAGTTGCAGGCTTTGAAGCAAACAAAAATAAATAAATAAAAAGATGAAGCGAGACAGACAGACTGGACCGCAGTGGACCGCATCGAATCGAACCGAACCGAACCCAGAACAACAATAATCGCAGCAGTGGGACTCTGCTGCAGCGGAAGATGATGGGGATGATGATAATAATAAAGAAACATTCAAATTTTATTGCACATTTCCGGTCGTCGCTCAAAAGACAACATTGTCCAGCAGCGCTTCTTGTTCATGTTGTGTTTTTTATGCAGTTGGGGGATCATCATTATCCAATGGGCCTTTCTTTGCTCTTGTCCATCTTCATCTTCTTCTGCTTCTTCTTCTACCGTGTTCTGTTGTTTTTCTCGTAGTTATTTATTTATGTTGTTGCTTGTTTGCTTGTTTGGTTTTCTGCTTTTGTCGGTTCGGACCCTCACACTCTGCCAATGCCTTTCGTGATCTTTAATCAAACGCAAAGCAGGGCTCACAGCTAAACAAACTCGCCCGACTCCAAAGCTAATTGGCAAAAATAGGGGGCAAAATGTGTAGCACATCTTCCAAATCGATGCAAGTCATTGCAAAACTTTTGCTTAATCACCCCAACAACACGCATTAAGAACTGTTTCTGTTTGGTCTACTCGCACCAACAACAATAGCAATAGCAAAATAAAACACATTTGTTGCTTATGCAAACACGTTTTGTGTTGTTATTGTTGTAGGCAAAGTTTGTATACTTATTATTATTCGTCGGTGTCGTCGCAGGCGTTGCTTATGTTTTATTTGTATTATTTTTTGCGCCGGCTTGTGAGTCATGCTCGTGCTCGACTTGATTGCAAATCTGGTTTTAATATGTCAACAAATTAAAAGCAACAAAAAAAATAAATATATATATAAATAGAAGGAAAAACACTACAGCAACAAGAAGTACAGCAATGAGTATGAAAAGTTTTAGTTAAGAAACGTTCGACTTAGAGATACTCTACATAACAGCTTAGAAAGTAATGATACTCGAAAGAGACTTTGATAATTTTATTATGTTTTCGAATGTAAAGAAAAATATATGTCTGAATATGTTTCGAAATATTGTAAGCCACAAATTGTTTAAAGGATCCTTTTTAAATTTTTTTATATATTTTATGCTTATTTTAACAAATATATCTAACAAATGTTAGTTTTAAATGTTTTTTATAATAGAATTTCAAAAGCAAGCCTTTTCTGAACTTCTAACCGACTGCTTGCTTCAATTGAGCTTAATATTTGAGGGATAAATCTTTGTATCTTTAAGTAAACTAGATATCTAGAAAAAGTTCAATGAGCAACTAATATCCACCAAGCAACAGTCATGAAAAGCAATATGGAGTAGCTTCCCAGTGCTTGTATGAACAGGGTATTGAAAAAATCTAAAAGCAAATAGCTAGTTAAGCAGTTTGAATCGCAGTTTGATGTACATGTAGTAGTATGTATGTAGTTTGTCTTCTTAATATATGTCCAGGCGACGGCGATCGGCGTTTCACTTGGCGGCGCCTCTGTCTGTTGCCCATGTAATTGAAAGCATTTGTGTGATTTGTGCAATGTGAGCAATTAGCTACAGCAGCAGTTGGAGCCGTCAGAGCAGTCGGAGCCGTCGGAGCTGCCAGCAACAATAATGGCGACAACGATGTTGTCGCTGAAGATGACGCCGGCGGAAGCAATATTGAACGGTTTACAGGCGTCGTGTTGCCAATTTCATTACCAATTTCGCGTTAATAGCCATAATGAAATGGGTCACTTGTGCATTGCATCGTCTTACTTTGACGTCATCGGCTTGCGTAACCAGACACGTTTTGGCTAACTCCGCATAACGTCATTAACAACTGATCAAAATTTGTGATTACCTAAGGCCAAAAACACACGTCCTAGACACGCTCTAAACAACTGCAGATAAACAAAAGGTATAAACTCAACGACTACCATTCATTGGGCTTAGTGCATTTGAATCAATGAATAAAGCACGTAGAGTCGAAGTGTCTGTCTAACTGACTGAATGATCCCTGAACCTTTAGATATCACACTACACGTGAGCAACTGCTGCTTCAAAAGACAACTCAAAAAACACAAACAAACAACAAAAAGTGTCACGGTTATAACAAGTGATATGTTCTTGAAAGTTTTCCTAACATTAATGAAAGTAATCAGTTTAGAACGTGATCTGCCTAACGAAAATGTAAACTCCCTCACTTTCTGTCTCGCTTTTCACATGATTTTCGGAGGTCAGCAATGGTTGTTTTCCTATTCAATTTCCCCGGATGAGAGACAAACCTTTTTGCAATAGTTGCTGCTGTTGCTGCTTGTAGAGCTGATGATGCATTGCTGCCGCTTGCTGCAAATCCCGCCACGGTTGCCATAACAAGCTATTGGCCATATTCGTGTTGTTCTGCTGATGAGCAGCTCCAGGCAGCTGTTGTTGTTGTTGCTGCTGCTGCTGATAAAACAGTGGCGACTGCGCAGGAAACTCGGCCTGTCCGAATCGGGCTGCAAATCTTTGCTGCAGCTGCAGCTGCTGTTGCGTTGCCGCCAGCGCTGCTGCATGAGCAAAGGAGGCCGGAAAGTGGCGCGACGACGTTGATGTTGCTGCCACAGATGCAGATGCCGATGTGGCAGCAACTGCAGCCACTGCCGTGGGCGAGCTGGCCGTTGAGGATGCTGCCGATGATGATGAAGCACTGACCGAATTGGATCCAGAGCCACCGGAGGATGATGACTGCTGGGGTGGTGAGACGGCGGCAGCGGCGGCCAATCGCTCGATTTCCTTAATGCGATTATAGTAATCCTGCTCGAAGGCGTTCAATATGCATAAATATTCCATAGCTACTTTTTCAGCTGCTTAACACTGATTGGATTTGTTTAGTTTATGAACGCAAAAGCTGATCACATTTCATTTGCTGATGCAGCCTAAACGAGATCACTTTTTGGGGTTTGCACTTGATATCCTCTTCAATATCAGTCACAATAACAATCAAATGCCATTTGCTTATCACCCACAACTGAAGCTCAATTTATGTGTAAATCGCTGACGAGCAACGTTTTTATCTGGCTGTCGTCGATTTTTTTTTTGATCGACGGAAAGCGAGCGGCGTTTCTTTATATATTTATTTTTTGTGCTTTTGTTTGGTTTGGTTTTTGAGTGACTTGTTACGTTTTCGCTTGCCTTTATTGTTGCTTTAGTTTATGATTACTTTTTTTTTGCGCTCTGTGCCGCTTCAGATATAGACGCACACACACAAACACACACACCACGACAGTCACTGCTATATAGATACACAGATAGAGATCTGTGTGCTTTGTCGTGTTGTTGCGCGACTTGGCGACTCGGTTTCGGGTTACAATCCAGGTCCACGTACCCGCACTTGCACCCGCACCCGCACCCGCACTCGTACCCGTTACCCGTACTCTTGTACCCGTACCCGTACCCGTTCCCGTTCACGTTTTTAATCTGCCGTCACAGTCTCTGCCACTGCTGCAGCAATGGCAAACGGCGG
The DNA here is from genome assembly GCA_035044725.1 of Scaptomyza caliginosa. Taxonomy (NCBI): domain Eukaryota; kingdom Metazoa; phylum Arthropoda; class Insecta; order Diptera; family Drosophilidae; genus Scaptomyza; species Scaptomyza caliginosa. The sequence goes on along the minus strand of JAWNNR010001059.1, from coordinate 517,719 downwards.
CGCTTCAAGTCGACATTTAGCGAAATATATAAATAGCACGCTTTTTATATGTGTTTTATTTTTTTTTTGCTTCTTTTCTTTCTGAGTAATAATTTGCATAGAAATCGACAAAGACGACGTCGACGACAACAACAACAACAACAACAAGAACTTCGATTCGCTCGCTGAACTTGAGCGCCAGTTTCGCTTTCAGCTCAGACCAACGACGATACAAATACGAATACGAAATACGAAATACGAGTGTACTACGATGAATGTGTGGCTTCAGTTTCTTGTGCTTGTTGCGCTGCTGCTCTCTGCTTCTGTTGTATTATTTTTGTTTTTGCTTTAGCCGTTTCTTCCTCTTCGTATTGTTATTTAGCTGTACTATTCGAGCTTTGGCTCTGCCACGCGTTCAGCACTTTACGGCTCGACCGACAAACTTAAACTGATCGCCCGACAACGACAACGACAGCACAGCGACGACGACGACTTAAAGACTGTGGAGAAGAGCTTTCGAGCTAACCAAAAAGCTTCGTCGTCGTCGGCGCTCAATTCGCGCTCATGAGCTAAAAGTTGCCTACGGGACGTTGTTGTTGCTGTTGTTATTTGTTGTGTTGTTGAATTTTTTTTTGCAATCTGTGGCTACGTTGACTACGTCTCTTTCTCTCCCAAGACGTCTTCTCCTCGTCGCTTGACAAAAAAGAAAAAAAGCTACGAAGAAAAAAAACACTCTCTCGTCTCGGCGCGTCCCGTGTAGACTTCTGGCCTTAAAAGCCATTTGCACTTGCGACAGTTGGCACTCATATTGTTTGTGTTGTTGTTTACGTTGAAGTTTGAACGTTGTTGTTGTGTTTTGTATTTTGTTTCTTACCAATTTCCGTTTTGGGTTATTGACGGTTTACTGCTATTGTTTCGCTAGCTGCTTTCTTCAGATTTCGGTAAGGTTTTAGTTTATGATATTTTGTTTTATTCGAGGAAATGAACGCTGCTTATCCGCAGGATGATTGATGCCGCACCCAGCTCCCCACGATTCATTGACCACAAAACCGAAAAGGAAGGGTAACGAGCGATTCGGTGCACACAATACATACATACATACATTGCTTGTCGATGTCGTTGTTTGCGTTTTTTTTTGTTTTTTTTTTTTTTTTGGTTTTTGGGTTGGGCCCTCAAAGTCGAAGTTGAAGTTGGAAAAAAAAAATAGAGACGAGGTTGGACGAAGCTGCCCCAGCACCGCATATCGTGTGGGCGATTTTTTGGGCCCGTTCATTGCATGAAGATTAATTTAAAGTTAACCACAATCTTACACAAACATACACGTTCAAATACAGAGACACACAATTGGTATACTCTTGCAAAGGGTATCAGAGTTTTGTTATGATCTCGCCTAGTGTTCCTCAAGCACTTTGCTGGAGCTGAAGATAACTAATGTAGGATAACCACCAAGAAATTAGTTATTGCCCTTTTACTTCGTTTAAGAAATATAAATATCTAATTAGTTCTATATCATATTTGTTATAGAAATAGGTTTAGTGGTTTACATTTTCATATTATCTGTTTTAATATTATGATTCCCAAATTGTAAAAATATTTATGGTTGATTTAAGCTTCTTCAAAATGTAGCAGATTCTTTGTATACTTTTCGACTATATTACATAGTAAATGTATTAAAAATATCTTTCAATAATTAAATGAGCTTTAGATAATCTGGAAGGGAATGTAAAGCTTATGATTTAATCTACTCTAAGTAGAAAGAAAGTAAACTTGTAGATAGAAAGCTTAAAATTGTGAAAAACATTTTTCTTTGTACAAATTCATTGGAAAAGCTTTGCCTATATAATTACAACTTTTAGTAGATCTTTCTTAGAACCAAAATACTTATATAGACACAACAGCATAATGTGCACAAACATATGTATGTTTATTGTTGTGTTGTGCATGCATTCATTTAAATGTATTTGTGTTTGGCGCTGCAAACTTGCTTGCGAAAATGACAACAAAATGAAACAAACAATAGGTCGACAGTACAACCACAATAACGACGACAACAACAGCAACAGCAACAACAACAATCGCAAGAGAAAAATACAACTAAAAAGTGACTGTTGCCTGTGTTGTTATTGCTGCGGCACGTTGTTGTGTTGTTGGGGCTTGGCGCTGCTGCTGCTGTTGCTGCGGCGGCGGCCATTACTGCAACCAGAAGTAGAAACAGCAACAACAACAACAACATGAAGCAAACTTGTTTTTAATTCAATAGCAGGCCCATGAAATTTTACGCCCGATTTGTAGCACAACTACTACTGTTGCCCCAGCAAAAACAACAACAACAACAACGGTATGAGCAACAGTAGCAACATCAACAACAGCAACAAGAATCGATGCAGTTGTAAAGAGCATCGATTCGTAGCTAATGTATTGCCATATCTATATGTCAGCCTGTTGCAAGCAGCTCAGCTGTTGCAGTTGTTGTTGTTGTCGTTGTGCGATCTTGCAATCAAATCGATCGATCGATTTTCTAAATCTTTCAATATCCACAAACATATATATATATATATATATATCGCTGTTTTAATAACAGTTTGTTAATCTCTGTGCAATTTTCTATTGCGTAGCTCGCGACGGGCCAAATCAAAATTAAACAAAGCTCAGACAGCCAAAAGTATTGACTGACTGATGGACTGACTAAATGACTAACTTCACTGACAATCGGCAAGGCGTCTCGTGTTTTTTTTTTCTTTTCGTTTTTCCTCTTTTGGTCTTTGAGACATTTTGACTTGTTTGCTTGGCTTACTCATCAACGGCACGAGTTTTTTTTTAAAACACCTCCTCGTCTTCAGTGTGTGTGTGTGCGTGTGTGTGTGTTTGATTTTTGTGAGGTGTGCGAACATTTTTTAGTGTAGCGTGAAACATGCGCACGCATGCGCAACGAGGTCAATCGAATGGCAACAGCCAACAAGCAACAAACAAAAAACAATTGCAAATTACAGCAAACCAAATCGTTGTAGACATACCAAAATGCAGAACAAAGAAGACAAACAAACAAAAAAAAATGGTATTTGTAGTTAAATTAGACAAAGATTGGCAAATGTTAATCTATACTTGGTAAGCAGTCGAAACAAGATTAGAAGCTTGGGTCAAGTAACTCTATGGAAGATCTATTAACCAGGGATTTCTTTAAGATTTGTGCTTAGTCAAGCAGCAGAAGCAATACAATACATTACGCCATTCGACAATTTTGCATGCGGTGCCACACAACACCCGGAAAATGCTTGCCTAATTGTTGCCAAATCATGTATGCAGTTAAGAAATCAGAGCAGTGCAATACGAGAGCACTGGCAACAACAACAACAACAATAACAGTAACAACAAATGGGTCAAGCAGTAATAATAATATTATTATTTTTTTTTTGGGTACGGAAGTGTCAAAGTGGCAAAGTCAATAAAAGTTACATTCAAATGCAGAAACGGACGTTGTAGACAAGGCAAGAGATAGCGGTCTGTTTCCAGAACAAACTCGAAAGATATATAGATTGTTTTGAAACTCAATAAGATATATATATTTATATATATATGCGCAGAAAGGCAACACAAATCAGCAAAGAAACCAGTTCAAAATTTAAATAAAACGCGAGCGTGCGCGCGGTTTTCAAACCAGTTTTTGACTATTGGCTAAAACAAACAACAACAACAACAACAACAATAGTATACTTATAATATTAACAACAACATCAGCAGCTTAATCATGAAGAACACAACGAAAGCAATAGCAATAGCAATAGAATCAAATAACATAAATATAGTTGTCATTTCCAAAATATCATCCGGTCCTAAATATAGCGTGAGAAAATATCTAACAAAAAAACAAAACACGAATTTCTGTTCGAAATGCAAAAATGTCGCTTTGGCTTAAATGATGAAACTAACTGAAATACATATTCATAAAGTCTATCAAAACGAAAAAGAAACGAACTTTTTCAAAATTTATGGCATAGGCAAATAGTCAAATGGTTAAATAAATAACCAAAAAAAAAAAAACAAACAGCATCGAGTGCAAAAAGAAAGGCAATGAGTTTGGAGTTGGAGTTAAAAGCTGGAGCCAGGCGGTCATCTGGCTAGCACACAATCTGTTTACGAGAATGGGCCGAGTAAACCAGTTTTCAATATATATATTTTTTATTTTTTTTTTTGGTTTTTCTACTACTTTTTCTGGTCGAGATTCACGGCAATTATGCGTACCGTTTGCTAGTAAAAGGAAGAGAGTGTTTGGCACTGCCAACTTTTGCCCAGTTAGCCAAGTTAACTTGCTTTGCTTTGCTAGCTAGTTGGCAACGGGGAATTGAAAGGCCATGTAAATTACCTGATGAGCTGACTTAGTATCCAGCTGTGCCTGCTGAGCGTTAGACTCGCTTCAAAAATTGCCACAATTTTTCTTTCTTTCTGTCTTTCTTTTATGCCTTTTAAACTGATTTTGGTGTTGTTGTTGTTTGTTTTTGCCACACAATTGTTGTAACTGACTATTTGTTTATTAATTATAGACCAACACACACACACACACACTTGTATTCAGCTGTGGCAGCTGTTTAGTGCTTTAGTCTGAAATCTCAGTCGACAATTGCCCGCCAGCTTAATTAACATGGAACTTGGGCCACAATCGACCCGCTTTTCATTTTCGGCTGCTTCTTGCACCGGCCACGTGTGATTTATGTACAACAACAAGAACACAAATGCGTGTGTGTGTGTGTGTGTGTGTGTTGATCGTTTTCGATTATGACAAATTCATTAATCATAGCCAGGTTAACGACATTTTGCATTTCCATTTTTTTTTTGGCTGATCAATCAAATGTTGTGATGATCACACACACATACAGTATAAAAGCAAAGGGTCTGATTGGCATTTTATAGACCATGGTAAACATAACATTACAAACTGCTGACATGTGACAAAGGTCTGCTAGCGTTTTTAAACGCTAGAAAAACGCGCGCAAATTACTCAATTCTCTGTGTTTAAAATTATTGTTGCCGGACATATGCTGATATATATATATACACACACATAAGAGTGTGTTTGGCACACATAAGTATTTATTTAATAAATTCCGCTGTGTTGACAGCTAAACGAATATGAACATATATTTATGCATATACATTTATGTGTTTATGCTATATAGTATAAAAATATAATGCCTAGGAATTTGTCAAAATATGTATGAGAAATGTTGATAAAGGCATCTCGAATGGGCCACAAAATGTAAACAAACATAAATAACTCGAAACAGGCGACTATACAGTGCGTGGGATGATGTGGGGGGGGGGGGGGTGTTGGTTGATTGGAATGGTGTCCCCAATAGTTTATCACAGCACATTCCTTACAATCAATATCAAAGCATTAACATTTGTATATACAATAAATATGGGGAAGCTGCGGCTGCTTTATCGCTCTGCCCACTTATCCATAATGCACAAATGGAGCAATTAATAATTATTAAATATGTATGTGCATATCGTACATTAAGTATTTGCTATTTCTTTGGCATGACACGCTTAAAAATTGCAAAAGCGCAAACTATATGTATGTGTGTGTGTGTGTCGCCAATGCAAAAATATGCAATATGTACTAATACATATGCACCTTTGTAAGTACATAACACATTGACCATACGATTTCGTGCTCGTCTCATTTCAACGTCAGCGTCAACGTCAACGTCGCTGCTTACGCCAACGCCAACAATGTTCCACAACAACTATTGATAACGCCCGCACGCGGTGCATAGAGTCGCTTGCGTCGCCATCGCCATCGACGTTGTCGTTGTCGTTGTCGTCGTCAACGTCTTCAAAAATGCGGAATTTGACACATTTATGAAAATCGGAATCGGAATGCGCCACAAAACTCATTTTATTGGAATGTTTTGTTCGGTTGAAAATGTTTTATTTTCAGTGCGCTCATGATACGCAAAAATATGTGTGTGTATATGTTTAAGTTTATCGGTTGGAGCCAAAGCCTTTATACAAAGTAGCTGCTGCTGCTGCTGCTGTTGCTGTTGCTGCAGTCGTTGATGGAGATATCTTGAGAGTTTTTAAAGTATGCATTTCAGCTGAGAATGCCAAAGGCTATGAATCATGCTGTAGGGTCCGTTCGTACAGAACGATGGCAACATAAACTTTAAGCGAACCACTTAATGGGAACATACACACACACACACACACACACACGCACACAGCAAGAAGAACATTGTTGAAATATTTTACAAGCAATGTGTTGTTGTTTTATTTTATAGTACACCGGCGCAAAAGGTGAAAACCATTAAGACTGTAGAGAGGTTAAGGTACACACCAAACTAACAAGAATTGTTGTCAACGTCGCACACAATAAACATCATCCAGTTTTTTGGTTTAAACGGAATTTTGTTTAATGGGAGTCCGAGATGAAATGTTGTCGATTACACAATGACTAGATTATGATCAAAAATAATGTGTTGGGAGTATTTACTTACCGCTCGCATTGTTCTGCACCATGGTGGCCGCCCTGGAGAGCACATCCAGCGCTGATTCCATATTTCCTATAAATATTTTATGAAGAATATTGCTGGGGGATGTGCTGCGTGCTTGGACTTTTTTCCTCCTGACTATGGCCGTGGATATGGACTGTCTGTGAATCGTTTCAATCTGCACCGCATGAGTTTCACACTACAAAATGCAGAATGCACAAAAAAAAAGAACAACTGAAATTGACCAAGGCACAAACTGGATGTGTATGTATATGTGTGTGTATATACATACATATGTATGTAAATTGAACGCAAAACTGAACAAAGACTGACGTTACTGCCGCTGTTGACTGACTAAAACAAGTAAGGCGAAATCCTGCTGGTGGCTGCAAACAGTTTTCAGTTTTCATCGTTGCATCGCTGCTGTTGCGGCTGTTGCTGCCACTGCTCGAAGTTGCCGCGGACTGGGGGTGGAGGGCCCAAAACACGATGCAGTTTTGGGACTGGTTTGCAGACAGCAAGCAGCATCAACAGCCATCGCTGCCGAAATTTGGCAATGACCAAGTACAGCAGCAGGAGCCAAGCGCGGTGCCGAAACGGATTTACGAAAATGCCATATTGTGTTGCCAAGCATGCCAGCACCAGCAGCAGCAGCAGTAATTTCTTTTTCTTTTTTTTGGCTGCTTTGTTTGGTTGGCTTTTTACAATTTACCTTTGCCTGAACGCCTCCAAATTTTGTTATCGTTATAGTGCTACAGCTGTTTTTGTTATCTTCCGTTTAAGCGTTGCTCCGGTTGTGGATTGTGGCAGTATTTGTTATCCTTTATGAAATATGCGAAGGCCGCAAACATGCAGGAGCTTAACTTCTTTTTTCGACTTTTATTGAAATGCTGTTTAACTCCACCGTGAATTACACGAAAAACAACACAACTAGTGTTGGTAAGCATTGAGTTTTAGCATTACGTTTCGTTTTCTTGCGTGAGCTTCTCGGCTTGCGCTACGTTGCTCATTATGCGTTAAGTGTGCGCATTTTTGCGTTTTCACTAAATTTGCGGTCACTCTGAGCATTTAAGTTGTTTTATTTGGCGCTAGAGAATAGAGTTTAAAGTTTGCTACATGTTTAAATTTATTTAAAGCACATATTTATCATCAACTGTACATTCCAAACAGTGACAACATCTAAGTTTGTTAAAACATTTCTGTCGTTTTCATTGTCAAGCAATATAAAGTAATATACTGTAATATATTAGTAGCACATAAAAATGTCCTGCAGACTGGACTTTAAGAATGAGCATAACTGGGAAGGTCAATTTTTAAAGGTAACGTACCGCATAACCAACATTAGTCGAAAAACCAAATTCTAATCTTAATACATATTTTCCTAAGAAAAAATGCAAAGAGCGAGGCTTAGAACATGAGTTCCTTGCCTACCAGACGCGAATGCGAGCCAAACAACTCAGTATATTCTTGACGTTTCATCTGATATTTATAGTCTTTCACAGCTGTATGCTGCTAATATATTGCAATGTAAATGTTTTACAACGTACTTTCTGGACAAACACTAAATGACATTCTGATTTTACAGCCCAGGAATATAATTTACATCGATGTGGGCTGTTATATGACTTGTACCGTAACCGTTCCAGCAATACTCTGGGTTAACTTTAAAGTGGAATATGTAACGAAACATAAATATGTACCGTATCTAACAACGTGTTTAGCTGTGCTCAATATAATTGGCGTTGGTGGGTACACTTACATAATAACCATAATTGAATGTATTTCCTCTAGCTAGTCATGCTTACAGATCTTTTATTGCAAACGTACCACTTACTATACGACAACTGGCCAACAACATCAATTTTTGATACGTATATAAACATTATGATATATATGTTTTTACCAATACCCCAAATAATACCATCTCTCATACTTGGCTCTGTTGTATCCATATCATATACACTATTCTTTTTGGGGTCTGAGTATTTAACACCAGCACTTCTGGTAAACGTCTGCTTAAATCTTATGGGTACGTTTTTGTGCATAATACGTAACAACGTAGTGCGCTCCTCGTTTCTCGATCGACATCAATACGTTATGGAAGACATTATGCTGCGTAGTGCCCGGGAGAAGGAGAAACTTTTTTTGCACAGTATTCTGCCGGAACAGATTGCACTGCCCATTCAAATTGATATACGCAATAGGATTAAGTTTATTGAGAAACATAGCGGTCAACCTATAACAATTAATAAAGAGCGTATTATGGCCGTACAAATCCATCCAGATGTTAGCATCCTGTATGCCGATGTTGTCAACTACACTCATTTGACCACAACGTTATCGGTAAAGACGCTGGTAACCCTACTGCATGAGATTTATGCTAGATTCGATAAGGCCGCCTTACGTTTTAGGGTACAGCGCATTAAGTTCTTGGGTGATTGCTATTATTGTGTAGCGGGTCTAACATCACCTGATCCCGATCATGCCAAATGCTGTGTAGATCTGGGTCTGTGCATTATCGATAATATACGCGAAGTGCGGTTGGTATTAAAACATTGTACAATTGCACATTTATTTAGTTATATCGACTTTTTTTTTAGAGAACAGCAAAAAGTTGACATTGACATACGGGTTGGTGTACACTCCGGATATATATTTGCTGGTGTTATTGGAGCAGCAAAGCTGCAATATGATATTTGGGGTAAGCAAAGTATTACGTTTATTATTATTGTATTATTCAAATTGATAACAGCTGATACTTTTGCACATAAACAGGCGTAACGTAAGCGTTTGCGTAACGGTAACGGTTGTTCTTCATCAATCAGCTGTTTTATTTTCAATTTAAATAATGCTCAAGTATTATACGGTTAGTAAATAATATAACAATTATGTTAATAGGCACTGATGTTGTGATTGCAAATCATTTAGAGGCAACCGGTGTGCCCAGCCATATTCATGCTAGCGAACGAACACTTCAAATGATTACCGACCATTCATATGATGTTTTGCCTGGTACACAGAAAGCGCAGGAAGATCCATTTCTTATTAAACACAATATAATCACATATGTGATAAAACCCAACAATAAGGCACACAATATGATGGATTTTCGGATATCAGACGCGGAATCCACGCACGAAAACACCTCATCGATGCAAATCAAGGATCGTCGTAGCATGGTTGAGTACGAGTTGGCTGAGGAGTTTAAAAAGATGCCGTTGGGTCCGGATAGGTAAGTGTGTAAGACTAAAAAAAAATTAAAGTTTTTAATGTTTTATAACGTTTGCATAGCTTGATGGCGAGCTTTAAAACGTTTTTTAACTGGCGCGATTACAATCAAAAGGAAAAGAATCATTCTCGTTCGGCTATTGGCTTCTTTATGATGCACTTTCATGATGCCACGCTCGAGTACAACTATATGAAACAGCCGGACTATTTGCTTAAATACACTGTGCTTCTAGCCTGGTTCATACTTGTCTGTTTGGTGAGCATTCACATAGTCTTTGACCGCGGTGTGCATGGTGACTATCCAGTGGCTATATCTGTTTTAATATGCTATACCATAATACTATTCATCACCTGGTTCAAAAAACTCTGCTTTATGCGTCATTCCACACGGCCACACAATTTCAATCGTTTTTGTTGCCTCATATTTCGCATAGCGGACAACATTCAATGCAGCCTGGTTAAACGCCTGGGCATCTATATGTGCACACTGGTTGCCTACTTCACAATCATCTCAATGATGCTGGTAATTAACTATATTTTTGGCTGCTTTTACGTCTTTACTCTAATAAGGTTATTTTTATTAGTTGGACTGCGACAAAATGCAGTGGGAGATGGCGCATATTGATAGTAAATTATATCATTACGATGCGGATTTTGATATGTGCATTCGTCCCTGGGTGCTTACTGACGTAATGTGTCCAGTAATTGGCATGAGCTTAATATTTACACGCATTCCGTTTATGCTTAAAGTGATTATAAGCACCCTGGAAGCCGTTATGTATATGGTGATAATGCTTTATCAATTTGATTATATTATACATAATAGCACGAGCACCAATCCAACATATGAAGCTGAATATGCTCACTGCACATTGGTTTTGGTAAACTTAATTTCTTGCTTCTTAAAGGAGCGACAAACGGAGTTTAATAACAAAGTCAACTACAAGTGAGTAGCGGTCATATGTGAAGATCCTTTATAAGTAAAAATGCCTTCTTATTATTTAGATGGAGAATTGAATTAATAAAAAAACAGTATGATACCTATATTGCCGATCAATCTATAATAATTCTATTGCACAACATTTTGCCAGCTCATGTTGGTAAGCATTAAAGTTAATTGCTTAGCAAGCCCATTAATAGAGTTTCTTTTAAGTTAATGTCTACTTAACCTCGCTGGCCAAACATGAGCTGTACTATGAGGATTACGAAATGGTAGCAGTTATGTTTGCCACTTTGAAAAACTTTGAATTAGATTTGCCCAATTTGCGTGTTCTCAACGAAATCATATCTGAATTTGATAGAATCGTAAGAATTTATACTCATACCCATACATCATTTAAATGCTTAAAGATCGACTTTCTTTCCCGCAGTTGACTTATTACAAAACTGATTATCTGGTGGAGAAGATCAAGATTGTAAACTGTACATATATGGCAGCCTGTGGTCTAGATCTACGATTCTCCACACTTATCAGCGAAACAAGACGCACACACACATCAGTTATTGAAGAGGGTAAGCATTTAAATATAAACTTTTATAAACTATACTTTCCTAATTTTGTTTTTAGTTTTGCGAGCACGACGCTCACTTTCATTGCTCCACAAGGATAATTATGCAACGAACAAGAAACGGGAGGAAGTGGTTTTTGTGTTAACAACATTTGCATTGGATTTGATGCGTACATTGTGGACGTGCAATAATGACTATAAAAATGTTCCAGTCGATAAGATATTTTTCGAAGCTGATCTGAGCATTGGTATATCCAGTGGCGAGGTAATGGCCGGCGTTGTCGGTGCTTCCCAGGTGCACTATGATATTTGGGGAAATGCAGTTAATATGGCATCACGGATGGACTCGACTGGCGTTGCCGGGCAGATTCAAGTCACGGAGGAGACGGCAGAAATATTGAAGAATTATGGTCTAGAATGTAACTATCGTGGCATGACCTTTGTCAAAGGGCGTGGTATATTGCCCACCTATTTTGTGGGCATTGATGAAAATTACGAGTTTAAGTATACACGTCAGAGCACAGATCGAGAGTCGAGCCTTGATCCAATTCCAACCCGATTCATCTAGAACGACATCTGTGATAGTTGAACCGTTGATTAAGAAATAATCCAAAAAAAATTATCAAAGCCTTATTGAATTGTAACTGACATTTTTTGTAGGCTGTATTTTAACGCATTACGTTTTTTTTGGTATTTTTTGGCCTTAGCAATGATAAATGTAAAGTAATGTTATGTAAAAAATTTACCCAAGACAAAACTATCACAATCCAAATATTTGTTGTCCACTAGATCTTTAATATTTATATATCTTTTTATTTATATTCAAAGAAATTCAATCTCAAACTTTTTTTGCCAAAAATTTAAATAAAAACAAAAATACCAAAAGATAAAATCGATTCTCTTAATTATATCGAAAATGCGAATTTCCTTTATTATCGATATAAAATCAACAAACGAAGTGCTGAAGTGTGTGTGTGTGTCTGCTGCATTTGATGTGCATTTAATTAAAACTCCAACAAACTGAAACAATTTTAAAGTATTTGGGGCGTTGGGTTTCTTTAAACGACAGCGGTGACAGCACCCAAAAAAGGCGCACAAGTGAAAGCTAGCTGCGAAGACCTTTGAAATTTCGATTTCAAATCAGTAAGCGGCTTTGTTCAAGGTCGTTGGCATTCGTCAGCCGACAAAGCTTCACGCTTCTTCTTATTTCATTGGCGAAAACATTGGCAAAGTGAAAAGATGGCCATCAGCTTCGAGAAATATCGCACGCAAATTTTGAATGCATGGAAAGATGTGCTGGACGACAAGAGCAAAACCAACTGGGCGCTCTTTGGCTACGAAGGTCAGACGAATGAACTGAAGGTAGTTGGCACGGGGGAAGAAGGTGTGGATGAGCTGACCGAGGATTTGAATAGCGGCAAGATAATGTATGCATTTGTGCGCATTGTAGACCCAAAAACTGGCCTTAATAAGTATCTGCTAGTCAATTGGCAGGTGAGTCACTTGTTATTTTCTGTAGTTATCTTATCTACATAAATGTAATCCAAAACGCTCCAATCTTACAGGGCGAGGGCGCACCGGTACTACGCAAGGGCACTTGTGCAAATCATATTCATGACGTTGGCAAATTGCTATCCGGTGCACATTTGACGATTAATGCACGCAATGAGGATGACATCGATCTGGAGCGTTTGCTTAAAAAGTTGAGTACGGTTAGCTCGGCGTATAGCTTTAAGGAGCCGCGTGGCGCTATGGAGGAGCCCAAGGGGCCTGTGGGCACAAACTATACACGTGTTATACCAACAAAAGAGCTCAACGCCAGCGTCATGCAGGACTTCTGGAAGAAGGAGGAGGCTGAGGAGAAGGGCCGCCTAGTGGCTGAGAAAGAAGCGAAGCGCTTGGAACTGCAAAAGATCGAACAAGAGCAGCGCACACGTGAGGAAAAAGAACATAAGGAGCGTGAAAAGCTGGTCATAAGCACAACCAAATTGCAACCAGCTCATGTCCCAATTAAAACGTAATCATATATTTTAAATTTTCGCTTATGAATTTTCTTTATGCATTGGACAATTGTGTTTATTTCTTTCAGCTCCCCACAGCCTCTGAGTCCGGAGAAAACGGCTGCATCCTATGGCAATAACTTGACCGATGCTGAGCGAATGCGTCAGGCACGAAATCAAGAGGCACGCGAGTTGATCGGTTCGCGTGTGGGTGCTGCCAAGGCCATGTTTACCAAGCACACCAGTGAGGGCCAACTACAAACCAAGTATGCAAAAACTTCTTTAGATTCGTTCAATCTCTAACAATGTCAATTACAGGCTTAATACACAACCGCCGGCGAAGCCAGCACGTAATTCAATTGCACAGCGCATAAATGTATTCAATCATAACCAGACTCAGGATACGGTGGCCAGTTCACCGCCAACTCGATCTGAATTACCCACTAAATCAGCGGCGCCTGTTGTTCCTGTTGTGCCGGTTGAGGCTGAGGTGAAAGTCACTGAAACCATTATTGAGGAAGATGTGCAGCCAGCTGAGGATCTGCCGCTGGCACATGAGAGCGAACAGTTCTCGACCATTAAGCGATCGCCGCACAGTAAAACAAATTCATTGCAATCACAGTCACCGGATGAGACGACATCGTCAAACGAAACAGATACGGCCGTCTACAAGTCGGAGGAGGAGGAAGTGCGCACCAAGGTGTCTGTGACGGTACAACAATCGCAATCCGTTAAGGCATCTGGTCTTAGTACATTGGAGCGCAATGCATGTGAGTACTTTGAACATTCAAGCAAAATGTTAAGCTTGATGTTAATGTTTTTCATTGGCAATAAAGTGACAGATCTGGTCAACGAGGATGATTTTATATGCCAGGAGAGCCTGGGAGATTTGGGTCTACGTGCACGCGCCTTGTACGACTATCAAGCAGCTGATGAATCCGAAATAACATTCGATCCCGGCGATGACATAACACACATTGATCAAATTGATGAGGGCTGGTGGCAGGGATTGGGCCCTGATGGAACCTATGGACTTTTTCCGGCTAACTATGTGGAAATCATTAACTAATGCAACCTAAGCTACTTTATGAAATGCAATATCCGTATTTAATATGGCAACTGCTAAGCAGCTACTAAATCAGTTCATTTTGTCTGTACTTTATGGAGCATATATCCAAATTACTTACGTATTTTACTATACATCTACATATATCAAATGGCTGCCCAGTAATATCTTGAACAATAATGCAATTCATACTATATATATAATGAGATTAAATATATATATATATATATATATTATAAAATGATTATAACATCATATGCACCAAGTTCATTTCATATATATAGCATTTAGGTGCCTTCCATTTGTGTATACATTTTATATATATATATATATATTTATCTGATTGTTAACCTTAAGAATTCCGAAACAATGTTGCGTCCTTTTTTTTAAACAAACAAACAAACAAAATGTTTCTTAATGCACTACATGCACTTGAGTATTTTGTATTATCGTCTCATACGTACGTATATGTGTGTGTGTATTTTGTAGCCAATATGTAAGTCGCAAGCTGAAAAAATCCAAGTCCCAAACTTGCGACACATTTTTTTTTGTACGTGTATTATATTGTGAACAATATCTACATTTATTTTAATAATAATTAGTAACACAAATAATTATGCATTAGTTTTTTTTCTTCTGTATCTTGGGTTTGGTTTTTTTTTTTTGTTTCATTTTATAACAAATTGCAGCTAAACAAAACGATGACCTTTGATTTTCATATTTGTTTGTAGTTTTGTATGAGATCATACTCTTGGACTCGACTGCTGCTCGACTGGACTTCAACAATATATATATAGAGTATGGTGATCTGTGATATATATATATATATAAAAATTGCATTCACTATTTACTTTCGTATTCGCTTATATATAGTACAATAATAAATTTTAACATTTCTTTCCAGTTTCAAAACTTTTCAATCCTATGCAGGCACTTTTGTCATTTTAGAATCAATCATAATATCGATTAATCATTTTACATTATTTTTTAAATATATTATCAATTGTATACAATTCCTTTGTTTGTGTACCATTTAATTTTTAGCTTTAAGCGCCAATAAATTCAAACATTTCATTTCAGTTGATTTTGGTTAATTTGTGTAGCTGCTTCGAAACGGTCGCCTTGTAAAGGCGATGCTGTCATCATTCAGACGACTGAGTGGTAAGCGTTGTTGTGGTCTCTGTGGCGGACGGTACAGTTGCGGCCTGCAACTCGGTTGCAGTGTCAGCGGCAGCGGCAGCGGCAGCAGCAGCAGCAGCTGTGACTGTGGCGGCACTTGGCGGCGCTGGCAGAGGTATGGGCTCTTGAATCTTTGTGGCATCCAAAGGCTGTGGCGTTGCTGGCTCAGCGACTGCCGCCGATTCAGCCTCGTCGGCCAGCGTTGGCTCTGCCGGCTCTGGAGCGGCCACATCAATTACATCGCTGCTGCCTGCTGTCGATCTGCCATTCTCCTCGGCCTTGGCGTCCAGCACATTAACAGATGCCTGTATGCACCTGGCAAAAAGGCAGACAAAATGTTTATTAAATCAATTATTCTGTTTATTGGGTTTTAGTTGCACTCACTTGATAGCTTCCTTGCGGGCTAGCCGAATGCTGTCTTTGCCATTTGTATCGATAGTGTCCAGCTTGAGGAGATTACGTGTTAGCATTTCGTCCAGATAGGCGTACTCCTTGTCTTGGCGTGTGCCCTTAAACTGCTCCACCTTAGCCATCAATTCCAGCACATCTCGCTGTATATCCTGAATCTTTTTAATCGAATCCACCGTGTGTGGAGTTTGTGGCGGCACACCCACTCCAGCGTCCATCTGTTTATCGGCCTGCGCCTGTTGAGTATTAAGTGGACCAGGACGCTGTTGTTGTTGTTGTTGCTGTTGCTGTGCAGGAGGAGGCGCATAATATGTTTGTGATGCTTGTGCTTGCGCTTGAGACTGATTGGGTATATCCTTATGCGCATTTATGATGGGTTCAGTGCGTCCCTCAACAAAGATGGGTATGGTGCGTATATTGCTGCCGCCAGGCGTCTGTGGTGGTGGTGGTGTCTGCTGCTTCGGCTGCTGCTGCTGTTGGGGATGAGGCTGCTGGTGTGGCGCATAGTAAGTCTTATGGAATTGCTGTTGCTGCGGACCAGCTCCATAGTTGGCCTGCACGGGTGGCGTAGTCTGTGTGCCATATTGCTGCTGTGGCTGCTGCTGCTGCTGCTGTTGGTATTGCTGATTCAGCTGCTGTTGCTCTGGCGGTGGCGCCGAATGGGAACGCAATGCTTGCTCCTGCTCGGCGGCACTCTTTACGCCCATGTCCATGGTGTTGCGCAAGCCGTGCTGATTGAGATTCGCTGGCGGTGCACAATCGACCTCCGAGCGACCACCGATGGGATCCTCCGTTTGTATGGCTGCATCGCACAGACGCTTTGAGGGTGTCTGCGGCATTTGCGCATGCGGCTGTTGTTGTTGTTGTGGCTGTGCCGCCTGCTGATAGTATTGTTGTTGTTGTGGTTGTTGTGGACGGGCTTGTGGTGGAATGCCGCCTCCAGTCGTGCGCCGAGCACCAAAAGTCTCTGGTATGTACTGACGGAACTCCGATGGCAGTCTATTGAAGAAATCATCGTCTGGCTCCATGTGGCTATTGGCGCCGCCGGCAACACGACCGCGTCGTCCCATTGTTGAGAATTGTGGGAATCCAAAGTCTGCAGCATCATCAAAATAATGAGAAAAATCTTCGTCAGGATGCATTGAATGTGCCGTGGGATGGGTTTGGGTTTGGGTATGGGGATCGTGCAAACTATTCCGCTTACGTGCGCCTCCAAAGCCACCAAAATGATCGTTATGTAATCGCCCCAGCCGGGAACGTGGAAACATATTATCCATATCCATGTCCATATCGGGTTCAAAACCAAAGGTCGGCTGCAATTACAAATTCAAAAGAAATCTAAAATTTTGTTTCACTCTTCAAATAATCAAAAACCAAAAACCCGAGCGTGAGCGCAAAGTGGGCGAATTGTTTATAAATAAGCGTATGATTCATGCACAAACCGTAGCCAGAATGTTTTTACTTTGAGTGTGTGCGTGTGTGCTTGTATGACAAACAATAACAACTTGCAAGCTTAGGCAAGAGAAGAAAAAAAAAAAACCAAGTGACGTCAACGTGTAAATAAAAGCTTAGCCATTCAGCACACACACACACACACTTCACAGCTGTTTACAATCAGCAATATTTAATTGGCAGTAAATTGCATAGCTATTCATTACCTATTTCAAGTTAATTATTTGCTTTATCAGCAAAAACAACGTTTTGCAATTATCTCTTTACGCTTTGTATTCTATATTTTCTATTTGTCGTCTTTCCGTTTTCGCGACGCGCGTTTATGTGACGTACTCTCTGTCCAACTGTTTCCTTGTGAATGAGCCAGCCGGCAGCTGACGACAAATCTTTTATAGCATTGAGCAAGTTGTCAATTGGCAGCGAATGTCCGCCCACCATCACCAACACTACAACAAGAACAACAACGTTGCTGACTAGATTGTTCTCGCAACTTCAGCACAAGTTGGCAGCTCTCAAGATCGTACTGCTCGCATTAAACAGCATAAATGCACATGAATATATTTATATATTAATTTACTTTATACATATATTTTAACAGAAAGTGCGTTAACAGACACTGTATACATGCAGAAAAATTGATATTGAAAGCGATGAAAAGGTTATGTGCGAACAAATGTTTTTTCTATGTGCTTTTACGATATTCGAAAATTCAGTGCACAGTTTTAAGCCTTTACGATATTGACATTGCATTCCTGAATGTATATAAATGTTATGTTAAAAAATGTTTAAAACTAATAGACATTGCTGCAGTAAATATTTAGACATACATGCCAATTAAATTTTTGTTTATATTTGGAATATAAAGGAATTTATGCAAATACCTACATAAGTTGGGAACAAATTTTGTTTCGTAAAATTAAATATTTCAATAGATCGTGTCAAGATCAACTGAACTTTACTTAACTCAAGTCATTAATAATATTAAATACACAAGCATGTATGTATATGAATAGTTAAGGATTGCGTGTAGTGTAAATAAGTAAATTAAGTCACTTTTCGATGCGTTGCTTATGACAGCTGACCACAAAACGTCACGGCACTGTTGCCTTGGCCAACAACAAGTTAAGCAACAAATGCTGTTATTTCGTGTGCTGTCGCCGCCTACGCGCATTTATCTATGTAACTAACTATATACATACATATGTACATACGTATGTGTGCTGCCATTTGCCCACCCACATAAATGTACATCTATAGACTGTTGTGTAAGTATGTGTGCGTATGTGAGTAGGTAAGTTAGTGCACCTACAGCTACAGCTGCGACAGAGTCGTTAAATATTCAGCGTGTGCTGAGAGCGAAAGCAAGCCAAAAAGTAAACGAATTGTTTTTTGGTTTCTTTCGTTCTCGCACTCCGCTGTGCTTTTAATGAGCTCTCTTCGTCTAAGCGCTAATTCGTGTGTAAGTGTAGTTTTCGCTGCTGCAGAGCATTTGCGTTTGTCTATCAACAGCGTGGATTTTCTAGAAATTGCCGAAACATTCTCAAAACGAACACTAATCAAATTGTTCGTCAATGCTTCTCGTGTTTATTCAAACACTTGATACTTTTTCTTTGGCCCATGTGTATTGCGACCAACAATACGATTAGATATTTAATCAGTTTTAGTTTTAATTGGACTGCATTTTTGTTGTTGATGTTGGCAAATTGTTTTTGCATGCGGCGCCACGTTAACCATACGCAGCGTTGTACCAGCGTATTGGGTCAATAGTGCACACACTTTACAAATATGACTTTAATTAACGAAAGTGCAAACTATTTTTCTCCAAGTGTATGCATGCCTTATTGTGTGCACAAACACTTGACACACTGTTCAGTTGGCTGCAGGGGGTTGCGAATGCACTCGAAAAATTGGGTTCATGTGAGTCACACTTGCAGTTTTATAAGTACATATGTACTGAATACAAGCACATTGTGCGTTTTGTTGTTGTTGAAGGATTCAGCATACGAGCTAATTAAATGTCGATCGAACGGCAAAAACAATACAAAGCGACCTTGTTGAGGCGCCGATGCACATACATATAGGCAGCAAGGCGACCTTGAGACTGGCGCCGTTGAAATATGTACACACATTTTTGCCAGTCACTCACCTGAAAATGTTGCTGCTGTGGATTTGTGGGGGGAACCTGCTGCTGGGGCTGCTGATGTTGCTGCTGTCGCGGCGATCCATAATTGCTATAGAACTGAGATGGCGATTGCTGTGCAAAGTGCTGCGCATGGGGATGGGGCAGCTGCGGTTGATGCTGTTGCGGTGAATTGGTAACACCAACATAGTCTCGATTAATTGGTATACTAATGCCGGCTGATCCTGGTGCATGGCCATTGCCATTTCCATTGCCTCCACCGCCGCCACCGCCGCCACCGCCGCCGCCGCCGGTTTGGTTAGCTGTTATCACAGTTGGCTTCATGTTGTCTGCCACACGCTGCTGCAAGTCCTGTCACTTTCTCTCTCTCTCTCTCTTTCTGCCGTTCTGTTCGATGCGTCTCGAAGCGACTAGTTTCGAAATAAGTTTGAGTTGTATTGCTGCCGTTGCTTTTGTTCTTGTTGTTGTTTGCGTTGATATTCGACAGGCTGGCAGGTTCACCTTGAGTTCGATGTTTCTTATTGTTTTTGTTGTTGTTGCTGTCCTCTCGTCCCGTCTTCCGATGTTTACTGCGCTTTTTTTCCTCTGTATTTGGCTTTGAGTTGTGACTTTTCACAACAAAAACAAAAACAACAACTGCTAATTGCTCGAATGTTGGATTATTCTCTTCACCCCTAGCACCGACAATGTCTTCGCTTCTATGACGTCACTCTTTGGCTACACTTTCTTTACACGCATACGGATGCACTCTTTGACGCTAGTAAGTATTTTGTTGTTGGCTTTTTGCGTATTTCCGTTTTCTCTCTTACTGTATGTGAACGTTGTGTGATGCTTTGTATTTTATAAATTCAATTTAAATATACAACACCTATAGATAAAATTATTTTTGCACATTGCTGCTGAACGCTAACACAGACACATAATCACATTCACATACACACACACGCACACACACACACGAGCACGTAGTCCACTTGTCCGTTAGTCTTGAATAAATCACGTTGATGCCAAGCACTGTTCGTTGCCAAAGTTGTTCATCGACTGAGCGCAAAGTTTTTTTCGACGTTCGCTTGTTTCGGGGCTGCTGCCTTGATGCCACCTTTGGCAACGTTGCCGTCGCCGTCGCCGTCGCAGTCGCAGTCGTCGCGGAAGCTCTCTCAGACTCGCTCTCTTGTTAGAATGCTCTCGCTCACGCTGTCTATTGAGTTAAGCAACCACGCGGCTTGTTAAATTTGATTAGCGGCGTTTCAGCGGATAACAGTTAAGTCCTAAATTGGTAAATGATTTTTACTGCCTGTGTGTGTCAACAAAATTGCAAGCACTCATATTTTCTCTTTTTGCACCTTTAACACACACAACAGTTTTCTTTCTCTCTCCCTCTCTCTCTCTCGTTTTTATACGCTGTCATTAAGAGCTGCTGTGAGATCGTGGGCCACTTGAGCGTCAAGATTCACACACATCAGATTTATAAATAGCCAATGGCGGCAATAACTACTACAACAATATATTCATCAGCTGAGTATCGAAATGCTGTACGAAACTAAGAGAGAGCGAGCAAATTCCACAGGCTAAAACTGAGCAGCAGCGACAGTCGCATGGCTTCTGTACCAACTCACAGCACCTACGTACATACATACATACATATATATGTACTTACTATTGTAGTGTTTGTGCACATGTACGCCTTCAAGCTGTCAATGTGACTTGTGCAGAGCTTTTAACTGCGTCATAATTGTATGTTGCACACCCACACGGAAGAGACACGCGCACAATTAATCGATCAATATTCACACTGATCGCCTATCGATATCAAGTAATTGACATTTCTTCCAACGGTATGGCAGTTGAATCAAATAATTGTCTTAACATAGAATTTTAAGCAGCTGTTTACTTATGTTTACTTGGCTACAAATATATATATGCGTCAGCAGCGACAGTCGCATTTCATGCAAAGGCATATTTCCTATATATGTATGTGTTCGTATGTATAGATCTAGTCTGGTCATTGGCGCGCCCACACAGCAACGTTTTGTGCCGCTTGCCGCTATTTGCGTTCGATGTATTTTCCAAATCATTTCAGGCGTAGGCAACAACAACAACAACAAGACTAAGATCTACAAAAGAGGCAGCTGAGCATATAATAAAACTGAAATAATTCATATATAAATTCTGTACATATTTTACATATATCTATAAACACCTTATATAGTATATAGCCTATGTATATATAGCTATTAAATGTATCTAGAATAAAAAACAATCTCAAGTGGAAAAAAAAGCACACACTTATTTACTAACAAAGTCATCATCATCATCAGCTTTAGCTCTAACCTCACTCCCCTTTTTTGGCTCTATGAGTCTTACCGAAAATGGCTGCTACACGCGATGCGACTCATCGCAAACTAAGAATATTATGGATCATGGCTATGCTGCGGATGTGCGGCTCAATGAACGTAAAATGACTGTTGTACGACCATAATACATAAATAAAACAAAAACCGAACTGAAAGCTTTGCCGGTCAGGTGCAAGCTCTCTCTCTCTCACTCACTCACTCACTGAGTGCTTTTTTTCGTTTGCTTATTGCTTTCTTTTCTGCCCATTACCGTTATTATATAACCTCAGCAGATGCGTGTAAGTTGAATTGTAGCAGTGCTAAGCTTTGAGCTAACTTCTACTTGGAGTGCTTTCCATTTGGCGCGCTTTTTTCGTCTGAGTGTGTACTTCGTGCGCATGCCGAGCCCATTGCCGCTTCATTCATGGCCCTCGGCTATAAATTTCACTCAAGTCCTGCTGCTGCAGCGCCGCTTGCGTTAAACTTTGAGTCGCATTTATTGGCTCAGTCTGTGACCAGCGTTTGAGGCGTTTTGGTGCTTTGTCTAGCTTTTAATTTTCGTCTTGATGGGCTCAGCTCGATTTTATTTTCATTCTCGCGCCGTTGTTGCGTTTGAACTTTGTTAGTTTGTTGTTGTTGCTGTTACTACTACTACTACCGCTCGCTTATAACCCACTACAACACACACACACACACCATTTTCTCCAGCTGCAAAGTGTTAAAAGGAAAATGATTAAACAAAAAAACTGTCAGTCAAATGACAGTTGAATTTTTAACCTAGTACTTCATGGAAATGGAACAGAAAAGCAAAATTTACAAGTAAAAAAAAACCAACCCGAAAAAAAACAAACCATTCTAATTCAGTCAAATTAAACTCGTTGCGGTCGCCGCTTTGGGGCAAGTTTCGCGAACAGCCGGAGTTTTATTTCTTTGTTTTAACACTTTCTGGCGTCCGCGTTCGCGTCTCGTCCTTGCGTCCTCTCTCCCTCTCTCTCTTATTATAACCAGCTCTCGCACTCTCCACCTCTCTCTTTCTCTCTCTCTCTCTCTCTCTCTATCTCTCCTTCTTTCTGTGTTGACGTGTGTGATATAACAACAGCCGTTGTTGTTGCTCTTCCTCTACGACTCCATCGGATGTGTGTTAGTGTGTGTGTGTGTGTGGGTGCGTCCAGGGAGCAGTGAAGCAATTGCGCCAAATGCATCACCATTGACGACAACGACGACAACAACAACAACGTGGATATTAACTTGGCCATCAAACAACCGCAATCAGTAAGGCCAACAAACATCAAGCAACATCAACAACAGCAACAACAACATTGTATGTATCACTTTCCTTATTGCAACATTTACACAAGCAGCATTGACCAATGGGAATCTTGCTTGTTTATAGAAATTTACACTATACAAAAAATGGCGTAATTTTGCATTTATTATATTTTATTCTGGTTTCCCCTTTACGAGTAGCACGCAACTTGGAAATTAGCGTTGCCCAAAAAATAGGAAAAAATAACTAAAAGAACTGAAGCGAAAAAAGCCCGTTAGCACACGGGTCGTATGAGTAATGTGCCAAACCTTTAATGTCCGCGTGTGTGTGTGTGTGTGTGTGTGTGAGAGTGTGTTCGTTGGGCATATGATTTGCGTTTGCTTGGCTTCTAAATTGGTGTGAAAATGCCTCTAAACGTGCCATCAATGCAAAAACAATTCACAACCAAACTGAGGTATAGGCCAAGTTAAAAGGCCTCGGCCCAATACACCCAAGGCAACGTTAAAGTGTTTGCCAGCTCAGCCAAGCTAAGCTGCATTCATTTTGTATGACGATGGCTTGGGATTTGACAATTGATGATTGTCAATTGCTGTGACTCGAATACGTATACGCGATTTCTTTGGTTTGGTAACGTTTTATTCAGACAGGTTCAGACAGGCGCAAAGTAGGTAGGGAAAATTGGTTAGAAGTAGGCTAAATTGATGGTCATTGAAGTAGTTAAGGTGAAGAGAACGAGTTAGGACTTAATCTATTGGTATACGTAATATTTCTTATAGCGAATTAGCTTTTAATATTCATAATGCAAAAAGAAAAACATAAATACTTGCTAAGTTCAGAGTAACTGTTTATCAAGATTTTTTCTAGGAATCGCAGTGTTATTAATATGCATAACAGAGTATAATTTGCATGCATAAATGGAAAATTGTTTAGCTGCAAAAAGTGTGTGTTAGTAAATGCAATTTCCTTATACAAGCAAATGTTATTTATAAATCCGTTAATGGCAACTTACACAGTAACGCATTGAAGTGCATTAAACAGAATTTTGTGTATTTAATGTGTAGCTGGAAATAGCTTTTCTCCTCATAGTAAATTTGCATACACACACACAGAAGTTAATTGCCAGCTTAAAGAGTTTTCATTTAGTTTTCGGCTTAATTTCCCCTGTTGCACACGAAACTCGAAGCTTGTTTGTTTTGTTTCATTGTCATTTCGTATGCAAACCCAAATTAATATGCTATGACACAAACACAAACCGTTCTCTCTGCTTTACATTACTGAATAATGCATTTGAATTAAGCTTACTTTTCACCAAAAAAAAAAAGAAAGGAAACTCAAACGTTTCCATTTCAGTTCATAATTAGCAACCTTCATGCATAAGTTTGCCACATCATTTTGTTTTTTCCCTCCCCATCGCTGCTGCATTTGCAGTCTTGCTTCCAACGACAACGATGACCTTGTCCAGTGTGTGTGTCCAACCGAGCCACCCTTTCATACGTGCCACCGTATCCTGAGCCACTCGAATGTAAAATGGATCCCAAAATGAATGCAGTTAATTAACTGCTGTGGATTTGGCTCAAAGCTAACGTTAAGGCCGATAAAAATCCACACAAAGGGTTGAGCTGCTAGTCAGCAGTTTTTCATTGCGTTTGTTTAGGAGTTGGCTAGCAAATATTTACATAACTTCAAGCTATCACACAAGCAATGAATCCTGCCCATATCACTACTCCCTGTGTGTGTGTATGTGTGTGGTTTTTCTTGTCCTCTGTATGCTAATAAACTATTTTATGACAGCACGTGATGCCGGCTTGCCGGTTAGGCGTCGACTTGGCTATCTATCCCACAGTCCTACACAGTCCATTGACTTGTTCTGACATTTGACTGGTTACAGACACTGTGGCGCTGGCGAGTGCCACAGCCACACGCCCACAACTCCCACAAACAGGTCCTGCCTCGGAAGTAACAAACATTCTTGCGCCTCGAAGCTCTCGCTTCTTCTTCGTTTTTTGTTTTTATGTGAATGTTTGTATTATTTTGTTTCTGCCCTGTTGGCCATTTATTGGCAGAGCCTTTGCATTTGTATAAAAACTGCCAGCCAACAGCGGAAAACAATGTCACATTTCTATTTATGTTTATGTGTGTGTGTTTGTGTGTGTTGTTGTGTGTGTCCTTTTCATGGTTCATAGGACGAAATAGAGGCAGACATTTATTACAAAAGTTTGCACAGTTTGTTGAGCTTCGAGCAAACATTCAAAAGCCAAAGTCAGAAGCGGGAGACCACAAAAAAAAATGTCAACTGCTTGTCTTTTTTTTGTTTTTCTTTTTTAATACACGCAGCGAAAAAATAGTGAGTTTCAGTTTAATATACCAAATTGCATCAAGATAACTTAAAAACACAGCAAAAAATTCACTTAAATACATATTTGCTAGGTTTTTTTTATTATTATTATTTAGGTTGATTATAATGAAGATAATTAGTCCAAATTTCTAGGTAATGTTTTTGTTATATCTGCTGACAATGAGTCAACCACTGAAAATGGAGTCATAGAGTGCCAGGCCATTTAATTGCACCACTCCATCAATGTCTGCAACAGCGTATTCGTGTGTGTGTGTGTAATAGGTGTGTCATTCGTGCCGCTTGCATGTGCCACACACATATACATATGCATATATTTTATTGCTAAAAATGTCTAAACGATATAATTGCCTGCTCGCTTGAAGGTCCGCCAGTTGGATATCTATTTGTCGCTCAATAGGGTAAGGGGGTTAGGGGTTGGGTTCGCGGCTTGCCACGAGCGACATGTTTGGCCCATGTTTTTAACAATTATTGACTGGACAGCAAGGTCAACAGCTAGGCTAATTTACATAAATGCAGGCACAAATTTGCCTACCAATAACATTGAACTTCATTGCGCGCTCGTTTTAAATAATAAGCAAAATTGCTTTAAGATATATTCTATACTATTACTTGCCAATTAGCTGAATGAAAACACACAAAAAACTTGGCAGCCAGCTAAGTGACAAATAGCTGAACAATAGACCAAAAAGAACAAGGAAGGAGAAACAATAAACTGCAACATTTTGGCTGCTCTTATCGTTACTAAGTTGAATGCAGCATTTGGCAGCCCAAAGGACCAAGTGTTAAGTGTTAACGGTGCAAAAGATGATGCCAACGATTTCAATTTGATTAAAACCGACAACACAACAATTCAATTTGTTTGCCATTTCCGTTTCGCCTAAAGGTATGCAACGTTTTCTCTCTCAATCTCTCTTTGGTATCGCCAGCATTTGTTGCACTTGTATTTTGTAGTAATTTGCGACAGTAAAAACATATCTGCAAGCCTTTTTGCTGTTCGTACTTATCTCTCTGTTGTATATTGATCAAACTTTTGTATCAATCAACCTTTTGGTGCAATCGATTTATAAATGGACTTCAACATGTTTAAAGATTTAACAGCACTTTGAATTTTTCCACAGCTGTCCAAAACACGCTTACAATTCGGTTGAAAAATACTTATAGTAGATACAATTTCTAGCTGTGTTTGCTTCAAACCTCTTTCAGCATTACATGACCCACAAAATGTTTGCACTGACAAGACTAATCCACACACACACACACAAATGGGCACATCTGCATCGTTTAAGATAAAAAAAAAAACTCTTTGACAAATTGTGATGGGTCTAAAACTGTTTGGCCAGTGGATGAGCCAATAAATAAACTCTCTGTGAATGGCCATCAAATGGATGCTTGCAACTACACCAACACAACCACACACACACACACACACACACAGAGAGAGACGAGCGTTATACGTAATCATATCAATTGAAAGGCGTTGGCCGACTATCCTTATAAGTAGTGACTACTTTAAGGCACAAAAAGAACCCTAAACGGCGTTTGTCTGATCAATTACCCCTGATGGCAATGCTCAAGAGTTGACGGTGATAATTTTCTGTGTAATTTCGTTGTATGTGTGTGTGTGTGGTAAATGGCAGCTGGCAGAAGTGAATGTGGCAAACGTGCTCTATCTTTGAGGCATCTGTTTGTCAGTGCTTTAGGCTGGCAACAATGTTGAGCTCAGGTCTAAAATTTAACAAAGCCTTGCCATGTTCTCAAGTTCAAACTTATGTATGTAAATGTGGTAAATGCTAAATGCAAATGCAAACGAGGGGTGGTAGGGGTTACGGAGTCGTCAAGGCTTGTGTCCTGCGAACATGCTTTTGTTATATGACGAAAGACAGTGCCAAAACAGTCGACCAACTGTTGCCGCTTGTGTCGCTTAGAAAGCCATAAGCTATAAGCCATAAACCTTGCCTACTTTTGGGGGCCACACAAACAAATACAATATATAACCTTTGGCATTCTGGATTCAATCGAGCATTCGAGCTAAATTCCCCAAACAAGGCAAACCTTTCAACTGTCTGCCGCTCAGCTTTGCTGACAGTGTCAGCCATTCTGTCTGTCTCTCTCACTAATGAGATGCAACCAGAGCCAGCCAACGTCAAGGATTGTTTACTTCCGCGACGAATGCAATGCCTGACTACGATTCCATTGTGTTGTCTAGTACGTCTAATACGTCTAGGCCATGTTTGTCTGCTTTTGCTGTTGATGTTGACGTCGCTTGTTTGGTAGCGATGAGGCCATGACAGTCGCAACAGCTTGCAAGCCAACAGCCACTTGGCCACACTTGGACTCTCGTCAGGGGCAGGCAATAAACAATAGACACACACACACACACAGACAAACATCATGTTTGCCCTGAACTTGTCCAAAATGGTCGTAAATAGAATCTTTGGCTTATTTATTATACTTTCAGCAGCATTTGTGGTCAAATTCCTTTGACAATTGGCGTGGGATAAGGTGTACGCAACATTTAAATGAAGCAACATGGGGAATGGTATGAACAAGGTAAGCCAAAGCAATTATCAAAATTAAAACCAAAAGCAATAAATCACCAAAGATGCAATGAAATTGTGCAGGTATCCAAAAAAGAGAAAGTGTATTTAATGCTTTGTTCTGAATGGAATTTAATTAGTATTTTGTAATTGAAAAATGTTGTTCTTTAAATACTTAGCTTCTTATAATTTTAACTGATTCTAACAATGTGCATTGAAGATTATCTTGGTTTGTTCTGTTTAAACTAACATTTTATAAGAACATATATTTTTTCGAATCTAAAAACTAGAAAATGTATATTTAGTTAGATAGTATATGATTTTTAATGCCCACTAAATATTATAAAAATATACTCTGACTCTTTACGTCATTGAAAAACTATAACTAATATCATTACTGCTACTGTAACGATAAGGACTATAACTCGTTGCCACTACTGTTTATGCTCGATATATGCTTAATGTATCACACGATATACATGCCAGTCACAGCGAATCAGTCACAGTTTATTTCTATTGCTCAGCTCTAGTAAATATATGCAAAGAGAGATAGTTGTCAAGGTTAGTTGCCTGGGGCAACAATATAGAACAACAAAACATTCAAAGCAGGCTCTGTGCATTAGTAAAGTAAACAAATCCAAATCGTGTACAGAGTAAAAACATTGACAAGTTGCAGTGAGGAAAAGTCATTTATTTTTTCTGTTTTTTTTTTTATCGGAAATCAGCATAATGGATTGGCATATGGGCAATGTAAAGAATCGTCAAGAAATTAACAATATAAATGCATCATATATAAATGTTAGTTGTTTGCTTTGTTTGACAGGTCTTGCCGGGACTATATGTGGGCAATTACCGCGACTCCAAAGATCATCAGCAGCTCGAGAAGTTCAAAATAACACACATCATAGCCATACATGACAGTCCAAGGCGACTGTTGCCGGTAAACAAAGTCAATTGAATCAAACGTGTATCACTTTATTAATACAACCCCTTACTATCGATTAGGACAAGCACTATCTGTGCGTCATGGCCTCGGATACACCAGATCAAAATCTATCACAATACTTTTCGGTATGCAATGATTTTATACACGCAGCCAGACTTCGAGAGGGCAACGTTCTTATCCATTGTCTGGCAGGAATGTCGCGTTCGGTGACAGTTGCTGTCGCTTATATTATGACGGCCACACATCTGAACTGGAAGGAGGCGTTGAAGGTGGTGCGCGCTGGACGCGCAGTAGCCAATCCGAATGCCGGCTTTCAGACACAACTGCTCGAATTCGAGCAATATAAACTGACCGATGAGCGACGGCGATTGCGCGAACGTTTCCCATCGTCAGCCTTGGAGCAGCTGGATCGGATTAGGTGCGGCATGGCGTTGGATAACTACCAGGAGCTCTTGCAGAATCGGGATATATGCGAGGGCAATTGTTCTCGGGGCGAAAAGTGTCCCACAGGTGCGCTTGTTTCCTCCTTTGCCTTGGGTGGTCTTTCTATGGTGGGCGATGCGGCTTCTGGGTCAAAAAATCCCAGGCAACATGTATCCTACACTCTTAGATATATTGTTGATAGGTGGAAGGCAAACACATTTGAGCCAATTTCCACAGATGTCTCAACATCAAGTGTTGACTCAAAAGCCACATTGAATCAGCATCTATCGAGTGATGTATCCAGCAGCAGCTCGGGCGAAGTGCTTATGCCCAATGTGGTCTACTACAAAGCTGACAATGCCAACGTTGGTCGCTTTGTAAACAATCGGGACGATAATCCTGACGAGGAGGAACGTCATGCGCCTTTAACGGCACACATGCAGCGCCTGGCGGAGAAGTATGAGAAGGCAAAAAGAACTAAGACATCGCAGCATAAGGTCTCGACCAAACGCAAAATTAAGAAAAATTCTACCAAACACTAACTTATTTCTAAGCTTTTAGTATAGCCAAGATAAATAAATTTTAAATTGTGATCCAATTGTCGAATTGCAATTCTTTTTGTACTTTGTTTATTGCCCTTAGGCGTTTGCAACATGGATCCCAGCAAGGGTCTCTTTCGACGCCGTCCCTCGACCGCTTCTACACACACCAGATTACGCGCTCAATCCTCCAATGCCAATACGAGCGCATCTTCAAGCACATTGGGAGTTAGTGGCTCTGCTGTTGCCGCTCAATCCTGCCCCACATCGCCGAAACACTCACCACTGACACGTCGATCGGTTGGCAATGAGCGCATACCCGAAGATGAGGATGGTTTTGAGCAGACGAATGCCACACCGACTACCTCCAGCGAGGCAGCGGAGTATGCAGCTGCCTTTGAGGATGCACGCAGAGAGCTAAGGCAGCAACAGCAGCAGTATCAGCAGCAGCAACAACAGAGACAGCGGCACAAAGAGCAACAGCAACAGCAGCAGCAGCAGCAGCAACAACAACAGAATCCACTCCAACGCTCCCCGTCCAGGCAAAGCTACAAGTCAAGTGGCAGAGGCAATACCACAAGCGGTACGGGGCGAGTGAGCAGTGCTGGAAATCGCAGGGAAACGGCATCCGACGAAGGCAATGGTGGAGCTCTACTGCAGCGAAGCTCAAGCACTGTTAGCGGTTTCGGCGTGCGTCCTCGCAGCAGTCCAGCAGGTTTACATGCTTATACGGGTGAATATTCAACCCACTTAATGATAAGACTTTTACTAATTTCAACCATTGACAGGTTCTGTGCCCTCCTCTGTCCAAGGTTCACGTGTGGATCTGCGCGATATTGACAAGGGTTCGGCTATATATTTGGGTTGCTCGGGGCCACGTGCATCTACTCTATCGATCTCGTCGTCGCGTGGTTCATCTGGCGGTTCGGCACCGCCCTCACCTTGCCACACACCTCCTTCCAGTCCGGCACGGCAAGGCATCAGAAGGTTGTTGACCCTTGACAGCTGCCTATACAAGCTAAACTAATTTCTTTTGCTTTACGACAGATCGACCAGCGTGGTTAAAAAGACCAGATGAAGTACCAGGCTCATCGCCAGGTTGACGATTATTAATATTATTACGGCAGGACATACCACTAGGCACATCAGTGGCAATCTGTATCTGTAATCTAATTGCACAGACTCACCGTTCTTGAACCTTTTGGCTAAACTACAATGAATGTGATGTGGTGTTACTTTGATATTGATATGTGAGAGAAGGAATCCTATAAAAAGTACCTACATAGATGTTATATTCCTAATCCGCCGAGTTTAATATTTGGTATAAACTTTCTCACCAAAACGTGTAGAGAACTTTTTCAAGACCTAAATCGTTCGTCAATTTTAAAATAGTTCTCGACAAATACTCAAGAGAATGTTGAAATATGTTTTATGGCAATCGAATGAAGCCACAGACAGGTTTTACCTCATGCTTTATCGTCCATAAATCGTTAGTTACTTATAAGCTATTAACAAAAATCACTGGCTTTAACTAAATACTGTTGAAAAATTTTTGTAGAGCATTTCGCAAATGAATGCAAAAAAGAGAAATGAAATAATCAAAGCAAAATAATCAAGAAGCAGCAACAAACTTCAAAATAGTAATTATTAAGATTGTTGACACACTATTTTTTCAGTGACGCATTTAACAAATACCAACATATATATACACATATATATATTTAGAGATATATGTTGCGAATTTACATGCATACGTATTTATATTTATAAACATATTTGTTATTAGTGCCCCTCCCAGGAGGAATAATAAATACTGGAAGTACTGCTCCATTTGTTAGTTTTGTACGGTATCGAGCCGCCTATTAATTGTTTTGGCAGTTGATCAAGAATAACCAGGAAACTTATTTATAATCATATATTAACAATGGGCATTGACATTGTTCTTATTTATATATATACAAACGTTAAATGCATATTTTGAGTAGATGAAGTATTGTTGCAAGCATTTTTTATAGAGAGAAAACAAAATAATATGTAAATTCATACTTAGAATTGTATTAAATTGTTATCTAGTAACTTGTTGAATTGTGTAGATTTGTATAAACAAAGTTTATTAAGAAACCAACACACACACACACTCTTACACGCACAAGCACTCAATATAAAAGGATATTCGATAAACAAAATATTAATAGAATTACATTTTTTGCATTAAAGTGCGCTTTAAAGCTTGTGGCTTAACAATTGAAATATGTAACAAAATTAAAAGCATTATATAAATGCAACATATACATACATATGACAAATACATACAAACATATATACTATATCTAGCAAAGCTAAGTTCAAACAAAAGCAATCAAATTGATATTCTCTATTAGAGATTATGTAATACAACATATTTATATACAAGCAATTTAAAAAATGTTTGCAAGCTAGCTTTCGCAAAGAGTTTAGTGTTAGGAAGAGAGACAAATGTTTTCGGGCCAACATTGGTTGACCCAAAGTAAAATGAAATGCACAAATTGGTTTTAAACTCAATACAATATTAACATATACTATGAAACAAACATAAAATATAAAACAAAAAACGTTAAGTTTGAAATGTAATAAAATACCACATGCAATATGATAATAATAAAAGTGTCTTTAAGGCAACAAGCAAATTTTGAATAAAATCACAAACCAAAAAGAAAAACCACACACTATATGAATGTATCTTGACTAAACGGTTTATTTATTGACTTTTAAGTTGAATCTACTGACTAAATTATAGCGTATTAATATTGTATACAACGACTAGATTCATAATCACTTTCACAATATGCTGATATTACGAATTGCACACACAAATGTTTAAGGGCGCTCTCATATCATAACTAAACGTATACATTTAGGACGTTTTTGGTATGCCTTTAGTATTTTAAAGTATTGAGTATGCCACACCATTTAATAAGTGGGGCATAATGCACCCTCTGACACTGACACTTAAAGCAACGGACAAGAGTTTAACACAAACAGATATACAGTACACGATACACATAATAATACTTGGCTAAAGATACTGACGATAAATTCTTCTACTATTTTCTACAATTAAGGTAATATTCATAGAGCTCCTTGACAATTTTAGACCTCAACGTGATTCATTAACAGCGGCGTATTGGCCGTGGGATAGGAGAAAGGTCGCTGCTTGGGTTGTATAGTTGGGATCTGCTCAATGCTTTGGCAGGATAATGTTGATTCCTCATACCGTGAATGTGTTGAGCCGCCAGAGGAACGACGCAGCCCCGTATATGAATCCACCTCCAATAAAGCCTCGTCACTGAAAATCAGAGAATTAGTATTGCCTACGATATCTATTTATTTTTTCTGCTATAAAACCTGTGATAACGATGATGTTCCAGCATACTTCCTGCTGCAAAACGCAGCTTTTTGGGTGACTCTAGACTGGAGGAACGGGTGAGAGAATTGCGTGGCAGGTTCTTTTGCTTAAGCGAAGAGCGAATGCCACCACACTCACTGGACTGTTCCTGGGCTTGTTTAATAGTGCCCTGAATGAACTTGTTGAGCGCACGTGAGCCTCGTCGCTGTGAGCGCTCATAGGTGCGCTGTACTCGAGCCTCCTCATCTTCACCCATAAGCCAATAGGTGCGTTGTTCGCCCTTACCCTTCATCGAGATCATGCCACGTTCCTCACAGTGATAGCCACCCAGTCGATCCAGCAACTGACGACACTGCGCGCTGCAGTGAATTTTTAACGGCACACCACTCGACTCCATGCGTGACGCTGTGTTAACCGTATCGCCAAAGAGGCAATAGCGCGGCATCTTCAAACCCACAACGCCAGCACAAACGGGTCCCGAGTGAATGCCAATGCGAAGTAACAAACGATTGGTGGGTCGATGTCGTATTTTAAATTCGGACACGGCGCTCAGCAAATGTAATGACATGGTGGCAATCTCTGCAGCATGCAGATCTCCATTGCGCAGTGGTAGACCAGAGACAACCATATAGGCATCGCCAATGGTTTCGACCTAGAGTCAAAGGTTGGATATTAGAATTAGCTAACCAAACGAGAAGAACTCTAAACACTTCAATACCTTGTAGACATCATAGTGCCCAATGATAGAGTCAAAGCAGGTGTAGAGATCATTGAGAAAGTCAACCACTTGGAGTGGTGTACTCTCCGCGGACATGGCGGTGAAGCCAACAATATCGCTAAAATATATGGTGACCTGTTCGTAGTGCTCCGGATCCACTTTGTGGCCCTTCTTTAACTGATCGGATACGCAACGTGGCAGCATCTCGTGCAGCAACGCATCAGTCTTCTTCTTTTCCTCTTGCAACTGATCGGTGCGATCGTCAACAAGGGCTTCCAAATTATTAGCATACTTCTCCATCATGGCCATCATATTGTCAAAGATATTGGGTCGCATGCCCTTGCGCAGTGGTCGAAGTTTGGCACGGATTGTCTTAAACTCCGGTCGATCCTCAGGACGTTCTGCCCAGCACTCTCTTAAGCACTCGCTGACACAGTCGAAGGCTGTTTCAAGTGGCTGCAGCGATGGACGATATGGATACACTTGATCCTGTGGCTGCATCACTTTCTGCAGACACTGCATGGGCGTCAGACCAGTCTCTCCAAATGGGCCACGCCGCACATGCATCTCGTAAAGGATTATGGCAAAGGAGTAGGCATCGCCGCGCTGTGTGCCCATGACCAGCGATGAAGGACCCTGCCTCAAAAGCTCGGGTGCACGATACAGTAGCTCTATACAAAGAAAATATGCATTACTAATGGATTTATGGAGGGTATGGGGTAGAGGAACGGGGCGGAATAGTTACTTAAACATTTGGCCGACATGTGCTGCATGTCCGTGGAGTTGTCTTCAATGCCCTGCTTGAAAGCAAATAAACCCATGTCTGTTAGCTTGACCACCCAACGTGAGTCCACCAAACAGTTGGATGTACAAAGTGAACCGTGGAATCGGATGGGCGACTCGTGCAAGTAAATGACGCCCTGTGGAAGACAAGAAGGTCGAGAGGTTGTTGGTGGAGTCAGTAACATACATTAAAAAGGGGGAGAAAAATTAAGGGAATGGATGCCATTAGTATAATGTTTCAGAGCAGCACTCACGCGTATAATATCCGCCACCATGGAGGCAATGAACATATTGTCCAGCTTGACGTCCTCATTTTCCAATATGTCCTGCAAATAGAGGAGGGATTGTTAGACTTGCCCATGAAAGACCTGATTAGAAAGACGCGACTAACCTTAAGGCTGCCACGAGTGCAATACTCGCTGATGATGCAGATGTTGGGTGGCTCGGTGCAGGCACCAATAAAGGCGCAAACATTGTCATGACGGGCGTCCCTAAGCTAGTTGTAAATTCAACAAAAGTTATACCTGTCACAAACACTTGTAACACTTACTTACCAGCTTTAGCTCCTTTTTCATTTCCCTGGTGATGTCTACACTCTTCTTGCGCACCTTCTTAATCGCATAGAGTTGGCCTTTGTAGAGTCCGATGGGCGTAAAGATTGTCGTGTAGCGAAAGTCAGCGTCGGGATTGGAACTTAGACTAACTTGGCTGGTGCGTATTAGAGGATGGGTTGACTGCGAAGGAAGACGACGCGGCAATTGATTTATGAAATGCTGTCAGACATGCAATGGCAGGATAATTGCTTAGACGCAAGTTTCAATGTACAATGTACACTTTCAATTTACTTCTAACAACTTAAATGTACTTAAGATTATGGTTATGGGTCATCTAGGTTTGAAAAGTTGAGGGATAACTTTGGGCTCTTAATATTGACTTCTAAGTATGCTTTGTATTAAATTTGTGGTTAAGGGATGCCTCAGATGAGGATTTAACTTTCACAATATCAGATTAACCACTATTATTAACAATAAACCAGCAATGTGGCACATTAAATTAAGCCAAATGGCTCAATTCACTCAGGCAGAGTTTATCTGTCTAGCCGCACTATTATTTTTACAACTTACCCGAGTTGGTTTTTGACTTTGTTGTTCCCTTTCGTTCTCATGAACCTGCACCTCACGAAAGTCAATCTTCCAAAGCAGACTATCCAGCTCCTGTTCGTAACGCCAATTGCGATAGAGAACCAATGAGACGAGACCTAACAGCAGCAATGCTCCACCAGCAATGCCAGCTGATATTTCGCCAGTATAATCTAGAATTAGAAAGTCGATTGACGTATGAAAGGGGAGCTTAAAATTGGTATGGAAGGGATGCCACTTACTGACGCATTTCTCGCCGCCAAAGCCACAATGTGGAGCAGCTGCTGGACGCACGCCACCCACCCAGTCGATGTTTTTGGACAAGTTTAGATCCTGCAGTGGCAAACGAAGGGGATTATACATACAAGTGGTCAAAGAAGATAACAATAAATGAAAGTGTGTGTGTTTGTTTGGTTGTTTGTGTTTGCTATGCCAAAGCGCTTACCTGCTGCTGGCGAAGGGCAAGCGTAAAGGGTGCAAAATTATTTTTAAAGCAAAAATGTGAATGAACCAAACAAAAAGGATTACTTACAGGCAATGCCTCACTGCTGCTACTACTGCTGTTGCTTTTCTTATGACTAAAAGTGCCAGCAGGTAAAAGACCCAACACAGTCTGATTGTGACTATTACGATGTGTTCCTCTAGCTAATACTGTATAATTCCCAGCAGCATCTCCATTCTCATCGATATACACATGGTAGCTGTGAATTGACAGCAGCATTAGCTATACCCAAATGGAATCCTTAATTTACTCACCCCATAGCGCTTAAGTAACGCGAACCCTTTAAGGCCGACACAATGAGACTGCCATTCTTGGGTCTGCCACCCGCGTCCAAGACAGACATCAGGGCATTCGCATAGAGATGAACAGCATCGTAGAGATAGGCTGCCTCAGCGCTTATCTGGCAATGAATTGAAATGATAATAGCATGTGAATAGGCATCGAGTTGAATGTAATGTTGGGCTAACCTGCTTAGCGCCTCCAAAAAGGCCCAATGGATTGGGAAAATTGAACGGTGGGAGTTCCATGTATTTGTTGACCTACGAAGAAAAATAAGGCAAACATTTAAGTTTCATTTCGTTGAACGGATGCAACGCATCAATCAGTCAAACTAACCTCATTGGCAAACGTGGCAAAGGAGACGGGTGCTGTTGGCACTATGCCGAGATAGGATTGAAATGCTTGCGCCGCTAGGGGTTCTACATTTTCCATGAGCAAACCTCGTAGATACTTCTCTGGCTTGGCCGGATCATACTGCTCTATGTCAATGCCGACCACGAAATACTCTCCCTTTGAAAATAGTCCACGCTGCTGTAGGCTGACCATAAGACCCACATGCTCGTAGTAATGACCCAAGACTAAGTAGACTAAAATGAAGGTTTGTCTGTACTCGATTCAATCGGATTTATCTAAGATATTTCTACTCACTTCGTGTATTTGCATGAGTTTGCTCTACAAGGGCATCAAACGGATTGGCCATAAATCCATGATGGTAAATAGTGTTCCAGGTGCGAATGTCACGCACAGTAACTGCCGCATTACTTAGTGTATTGAGTATGGTTTCCGCCACAGGCTGATACTGACTGCTAGCATCATCTAGGTATAGGAAAGTCACCTGCGTCCAGTTAAAAGCCAGTAGCAAAGCCACAACTGACTTAGAAATCTGTGTATCCGGTGGTCTGGTTCGG
Source organism: Scaptomyza caliginosa (assembly GCA_035044725.1). Lineage (NCBI taxonomy): Eukaryota > Metazoa > Arthropoda > Insecta > Diptera > Drosophilidae > Scaptomyza > Scaptomyza caliginosa. The sequence goes on along the minus strand of JAWNNR010001059.1, from coordinate 480,156 downwards.
GCGAATGTTGGAAAGTCTTGTTTATTGGAGGGATCCCGATGTGTGCAATACTAAAAATGAGTGAATGTTACAAGACTGCTTGTAAAGCGATTGAAATCCGCACGTACATATGATATCATTGGTAGATTAAAGGCTGCTGCCATGCGACCCTCATGAACACACGTCTCCTGCGGTCCTATATAGGCGGCTACCTGTTGTGTCCACAATGCCGCTGTCTGACGTATGCTGGCTACTTCATCGCCATAGGTCTCGGCCACAACGAACTCGAGTGAATGACCCAGTTCGCCCAATCTACCAGCATTAACCTGTGCAACAGCCAACGAGATGGCACCCGAAATGGTAATGCCCGGTCGTTGGTAATCCAGGTTTCCCGGTCGACGCTGTGACCCTGTGAGATAGCCCAGTGTAAAGACTTCTGCATGGCAGCAGGCAGACTGATAAAGACAGAGCAGCACAAACAAGAGTCCACGATAGCGTTGCACTTGATGACTGGTTGGAGCGGCGCAGTGAAGGATTGCGATACGGTTTATACTCATTACGTGCCACAGGGGTCAGGCGTTGGGTGTTTTTTGTGTGTGGTGGAGGATGTTTGTCGTTTCGTTTAATTTAATAGAGATTGTCGGCAGCGTTGTTGTTGGATTTTCTGCAACATTGTGGTTGAACTTTTTGCTGTTGGAAAACAGCTTCTGCACCCTCTTCTCGTAAATTACATGCACTCGATGGCCCTTTCTCAGCGCTCCCCTCCTGCGAAGAGATGTCAAAGCATTTAATTACATCTGCCTCTTGCAAATTGAATAAGCCGACGCATATTTGTATACTGAACCAACACACATTCATCTACTCTCCTTACAGATGTTGTAGTTCTCATCATATTGAATTTCATATTTTTTTTGTTAGCTCTGCACACAATTTGCATTCAATGGTTATACGGCAACTTTCCAATTACTCTCTTTGAACTCTTAAAAAATACTTAATTACCAAATCAAGTATGAACTAAATGCAGTTAGAAGTTTGTTAGTTCTATTGCTCAAAACAAATATCGAAAGCAATGTCTTATCAATTATAGTTAAGCTCTGAATAAATTATGTTCCTATAGAGTTTGACAAACTATAACTAACATTAGCAGTGGCAACATAAGTTGGTTACTAATTGATTAAGTATATGGTTGGGTTCATGACCATTACTCAAAGAGGAGGAGGAGGAGGAGGCAACATTAAGTCTTCTCCACACCTCAACACGCAGCTCCAAAAGAAGTAATGAAATTTTGATGAGAAATTGCCGCACATCAAAAATGATTTCCACTCTTTATTTGACTTCATACCAAACAAAGAAAAGAAGCTACGTGAAAGTCACTGATAGCATTTTCCTTCTTGCTCAAACCATCATAAGTCTTTGTTTGGCTAGCTGCTTGACTCTAAGACTTTTCCCTTTCTGATTGCTCCTTTCATGCACACGAATACACACACAAACGTCCATTTGCAACTGTGGTCGACTTTTCGATAGATAACTTCAACCCCTGCGTATTCGTGATATTGTCTTTGACTTCAACTTCGAACTTTGCTTGCAGTCACTATCAGAGTAATTTATTATATTGAATCGCTGCCAAGCACTCGAAACTTTTGCACGCGCCGCATATTGAATGTCCTTTTTTTTTCATCAATAAAAGTCGCGACATTGTCATTGGCTGCATTCTGCCTGTGGGCCAAGCCATAGTTCTTTTATCACTTGGCGTTTCGAAAATACTCTCAGTTACATACACTCGAGACAAAAACAACACAAAACACACACACACACACTCTGTCTGTCTGTCACAACACATTATTGCAGTGCGTGCGTGTTGGAACGCTCGCATATTTTAGTTACGGTTTATGCTAATACGAATTGCGACTGGCAAATTCCCTAAAGCTTCTTAATTTCATTTTAGTGGTAGGTAGTACACTACAAATTTATATTATAAAAGTAAAACTTCTTAAGGCCAGAGACAAGATCAGATATTATTGGCAACCATGGCTATTGCCTTCAGTTTTGGGTTTTTAATATATGGTTTTTGCAAATCAATGCCGCTGCAGCAAAGCGATTCCTTGTGCCACTTTAGGCAGCATTGTCGCATTTGCTCAAGAACCTCAGTGCACCTGTGTTCCTGATAGTTATGTTGCTCCAAACAGGCTTGTATGCGGCAGGCGAAAGGTTTACATGGATCCTTACGAGCCGCAGGCATTTATTCTAGTCAGTTTTGTAAACTTACACGGAATTAAAATACAGTTATGACATTTTAATATCTGTTATGTGATTTGAAGTTTAACATTTACAGGAATACGTGAGGAATGCGGTTATTCATATAGGCAGGTGCATGCTAATCAAGAAGATTGTTTTGCTTGTTCCGTAAACTGGCATAGTTATAGTTAATTAAAATAATTAATCCCCAAGAAACAACTTAATTATCTACTTATAGAGCATAAGCTATTTTTACTTAAATACATTTACGAGAAGTGTTTAACTGGCAACGCTTATGGGCAATTAAATCAATGCTTGTTTAATGCTTGGTCAAGTTTATCACATTAGTCGAATGCCAATCTAGCTGAACTAGAAAATACCCCTGCATTCGATTTAGAAATGTTTGTTTTCAATCATGGGCTTAATTGAAACCTATTCAAGCGCCTCTTAATCAAAACATTTATTTCGCATTAAGTTGTCTGAGTTTCAAAGATTTCTTAAGCATATTCGCAAGTTTTTCGCGAGGCAAAGAAGTAATTCTTATACTATACCCCTTCTAATAATTTTTACTGGGTACACTACGCATAGAGAGAGAGAGAGAGAGAGAGAGAGAGAGAGAGAGAGAGAGAGAGAGAGAGAGAGAGAGAGAGAGAGAGCGTGTCACGCTTTCTTTACCCAATGTTTAGCATAGTTATAAATGGGCTGCCGTTTCAAGATTTAATAACACGCGTTCGCTCATAAATCCTAGCATGAGCTACAAAATTGCTTAACGTGCCCCTTGAGCCGGCAAGCAGAGTGTGTTGGGGGGTTTTCAAGGGTTTTGGTTAATTGTTGCCTTCTTTGGGCAACGCCGCCTGCACTTGACGGAAAATTTCACAGGCACTGTATCTGAAATGTTAACGCTGCTTTTGAGAGAAACGGAAACGCAGCCCTGTTTACGCACTAGTTTGCTAGTGTTAACTTGGCCCAAATATGTGCGCAATTATGCGTTATTTCCGCTTTAAGATTGCAAAATGCCCGGCGGCAATATGAATGTGTGTTGTTTTTGTTTTTAGCCGTCGGGGCGAGGCTAATTAAGCAACTTGGCCATCACGAGATGGGTCAACATCCTGTTAACTGGGAGAGTAAGTGGATGGGTTTGCCTGTCAGTCAGCTGTTTACTCAATCTTAGCTGCATGTCAAGCTGACATTGAGGCAGCTGCACACACTCCCATTGCTGCTACAAATTGTTGCAGGCATTCAAACTGTCATACTTGAAACGAGTAAAGTGCTTTGCAACTAAACTCACAGCTGAATTGAACACGACACCAACTTGATACGTCCAAGCAATTAAATGCAATTTGTTTGCAGCCAATGTAATATGCAAATGAAGTGTGCGGGTGGCCCTGGGGCAGGTCGGGGCGCAAAGGGGTGTTGGCGGTATGTAACAAGTATTTCTATTGCTTATTTTTTTATTGCAATACTGATTAATTTGACTAACTGCAACGAGTGTAATAAATAACAATCTGTGTCGCAATTTCGCCGTGCTTCAAATACAAAACGTGAAAAACTATTTGCGGCTGCCAAATGCTTTGTACACTCAGCAAAAAATATGTATAAAAGATAAGTTTGATTGAATGTAAAGGCCACGCTTTACATCGAATTTTGTCAGACTGTTGACTGATTACATTTGTACCATTTGATAGCTGCCTTTCAAGCCTAATTGTTACTGTTCCTACTATTCTGTGATAAGCAATGCTTATCGATGTGAGGTCCAAGATAATCTAATCAGTTATTGCCTTGCCAGCATAACAGAGCCGTGAACAGAGAAATGCCATTCAGTTGATTGGAAAATGAGTTACATTAAGGTAATGCTTGCCTGCCTGCTGCTGGCTTTAACTGCAGCTAACGCGGGTAAGTCAACTAATCCTAGTGAAATCAGGGACAGACTATGACAAAATCCCAGCTATTTGTAGTTGAAAGCGTACCCGGATATTTACTTTATACGCGTCGCAATCGAAATGCGCCACAACGCATTGAACCAGAGGTGGAATCTCTGATACGCTCCTCCTTCTATGCAGCAGAGCCAATTGTGTGAGTCATGTTATTGTACGTTTAACCCAATGGAAAAACCTAATGAATTTTCAATTTCATTCACAGTCTGTCGCTGCCTCGTTGGGGCAGCAATGGATCTATGGAGCACCTAATGCTAACAACAGCTTTGCTAGAACATGAACCCTGCAATGTTTTTGCCATTGACTTGGCTGAGAAACAAAATGAATCACAGATTGTTGAAAGCTTAAGCAGCTTGCTTTTGCTACTGCATCAGCAGTTCGATGTGCCGTTGGAGCAACAGCAGCTTATTGGCTTTGGCGAAGGTGCACATTTGGCTGGCGCTGTGGCAGAGCAAGTGCAGCAGCAGTTGAACGAACAGTTGCCACTAATCACAGCACTGGATCCAAGTGGAGAGAGCGAGCAACTACATCATCAACTTTCGGCTAAGGATGCTCGCCATGTGCAAGTCTTACACACAAATGGCAAGGGACTGGGCACCATGCAGCAACTGGGCACAGTGGATTACTATCCAAATGGTGGACAGGAGCAGCCGGGTTGCAACTCAACGCTACCCGATCCGGATGCCTGTGCGCATGAGCGTGCCTTGGAACTGGCTGTTGAAATGTGGTCGCCAGCAAATGATTTCCTTACGGCTCTGTGCAGCTCTGTGGAGCTGATGAATGCACAGCATTGTCGCTGGTCAACGCGGCGTATGGGTGATAGGAAAATTGCCTCAGGCATTTACTTCTTGGAAACACTGAGCAGTTCCCCCTTTAGCAGGGGTGCCTATCACATTGGTTTCCTGTAATAAAGCCGGCAAAACGCGCTAGTAAAAAGATATATATATATACTTTTATATACAATTACTTTTTGTTAATCATTAATCACGAATAAAAGAGAGAGGCGCTGTCAATATCTCCATGGCAAACAGTATCGATGGGTGTCAGGCCTTTGACACATTTATTATTTCAAAATCAATTTGAAAAGGCCCCCAGGCAGAAAGTTTTGAGGCACGTATACAATGGCAGGCATCTATCTATCTCCGGCTGGCATCCGGCTGTTATTTTGCGTATATTATGTAAAAGTTGTCAGCTTGAGCTTTTGTTGCAAATGAGCCTTGGATAAAGAGCAGTTCTTTAGCTCCTTGTCAGGGACTTTGCCGCAAAGTTTTCTCAGTCAAGCACTTTAAGGTTTAAACTCAAAAGTGTTGTTCGCTTACATTTTTTCCCCCAGAAATTGATTTATGTATGCATATCAAAATGTTGCACCATATGTCAAGTAACGTTATTGTACATGCCTTTCATTATTTGTTGCTGCCGTCATTTGTTGTTGCGCATTTTTTCCAGCATACAAGAAAATGCTTTGTGCGCTGAGCTATGTCCTGACTTCATGACTTGAGTGCGGTTCGAGCAACGAGCCAAAGGGCGTAACTTAATGTCCTTGCAGCCAAGTAGACCTCTTCCTTCTTACACAGATTGCTTGCCACATTGCGTGCGTGTCGGTTGAAAGTCGCGCCAAAGCGAAACTGTCGCAAACTGCATTTAAATTGCATTGCATTTAAGTTTATCTTTTTGCTACGCACAATTTACGCGTACAATAAATTCAATTGGCTTAGTGCCCATTTAAGCCTTTGAAAAAAACAAAAGCCAATTTATGTAAGTGATAACAGTACATCAAACATGTGCTTACTTAATTTATCACGGTGATTACGATACATTTATTATTCGGAAAACATTAATCCAACAAAAAATTTATGAGCTGTCGCATTTGTCGAATAATAAATACTAGTAATTATTACTGATGATGATCAATCGATTGGCCCCAGGGCGATAAGCAGTAAAAGCTGAAATCTGAAAGCCAACCTCCTTAAAGTAGGCAGCAAAAGCTTTGCAATTAAAAGTACAAAAAAATAAAATAAAACAAAAAATAACAAAGCTCTGCAGGCAAAGTTTCTCTGGCGCTAATTGCGGTTTCATTAACAGTCAAACTGACCTCACAACACAATCAATGGCTTCCAATTTCAAAAACTTCCGTTAGCCGTGAGCACCCAGTAGGACTTTATCTGCATGCAGGAAGTAGTTCTGCTGTGATACGAATATTTTAAGTAATGCATTCGTATGTAAGTCTCAAATAAAGCTATTAAAGTCAAGCTTTTAAGTACGTATAAAGACAACCATAAAATATAATTAAGAATTAAGATAGGGATACTTAATGTTTCCAAAAAAAAAAAATTGCTGCATTTTCAATCCACAAACATATCCTTATACTCGCTTATAGCTTTAAAACTGATGCGAATTTGTGATTTTTAAACCGGGTTAAGCTGGCATTAAGTCTCTACAACATGAGGAGGCGCATGTCTGCGTTGTTAGACGGGGATTAGGATCTTAATTTGCGTGCACTTGGCACGACAACGGCATCCCAGGTCGAAACCGTGCGTTTGCCTCCCAGCTTCAGCTTCAGCTTCAGTTTCAGTTTCAGTTTGTGCTCCTGTTTCTGGCATTAAATGGCAGCCCATAAAATACAAGTATCCACACAGCGTGACGAGCCAATCAGAACTTGTTGTTGTTGGTGCTCCATTAGATGCCGCAGCGCAATTGTGCCCCTGCCACAGTTGCCACTAGAAGGTTTTTTCTATATTTGCCATTGTTTTTTTTTGTGGCTCTGCCTTGGCCATTAGACGGCAGGCAGCCGGCCTATAACTTATTACCATTACACACACACTCGCACTTTGCACTTTGGCTGACCCAAACAACAACCATTTGATTTCTTTTCATTTTATTTCGGTATCGTTTCCGTTTTGTGTATTTTTTCTCTCTCTCTCTCTCTCTCTCTCTCCTTTTTGTTATGCTAATGAATGTTTTAATGTTTTCGTGCTGAACTTTAACTGATAAGCAAAACTGGTTTGAAACTTAGGTAATTTAGCAACGTCAGCTAGGAAATACACCTGAAACCAAACCGAAGTGTTTTTGACTTAAATAACTAATACCAATTAGTTTTTATTATTCACATTAAATGGCTTTTGGCAAGGGTATTCAGTATTCGAACCATTTTTGTTTTCTGTTTCCTCTTTTTTTGCCGTCAATTTGTGAATTTGTTTTTATGGCTATGTTAATTTTTTTTGTCAACGTTCTTTTTTGTTTTAATGGGATGCCATTTGAACCGTACGCCTAGTTGGTTAAACAAACGCCACTCCTCCTCTTACCGGCCCTTAAACACATACCTTTATACACAAACTGTTACCAAGCCTCCATTCTGAAACTGTGCCAATGCATTGTTGTTGTTGCTCTTGTTGCTGTTGTTGTCGTGATAAGCAGCAATGCAACATATGTCAACTCTGGTATTCTCAAAATGTCGTACACACCCCAAACGTACAGAAATAGTAGAGAGACACAATGCCCACAGGGAACTTGGGTGGTGCGGTGCGGTGCGGGTGTCTGTTTTGCATTTTGCCAGTGATAAGCCAAGTTTACAGCCGTTGGTTATTTGCATGGTTAACTCTGTGGGGAGTTGGTGGGTGGTGGTAGGACTGATTGAAAATCCATCTATGTGTACATATATATGAGAATTTAATTAAATTCAAGTTTGGCCACGTCAAGGTGTGATAACATGTGCCGAGTGTCAGGAAGCAAAGGGGGAAAGAATCTGGGTGGTGTGGCTGGTAGCTGCGGGTAACCGCTTCGCTTTGCTTTGCGGGTAATTTGCAAGTAATTCTTATGCTGCACACACACACACATACACATAATCTGCATAATCGCTTGGCCCACATACGCTAATCATCATTATTAGATTAGTTACTTATTCACTTGTGGCTTGGTCTGTTTGTATTGGCATTTATTTAAATTTAATGCCCTAGATGCGATAAGGATATGTCGCTGACGTCTGTGTCACTTATCATGGAACGTAATTTGAGTTAAATGTTCACGCTTTTTTCACGCATTCATTCTGTTTACGCTTTTATTTCTTATACATTTTTATCTTTGCAGTTATTTGTGCGTTTTTGGCAGCGTTGCCATTGCCATTTGTCATCATTCGCAAAGCTTGAAAATAAAACAACAACTTGACAGACAAACACACACATACAGCTGCCAATATGCCGTTGAGTGTGGTCAGTGACAGAAGCAGCGCTGCAAGCAGCGACGCTACAGACCAAATGCAAAACGCACGCTTGCATATTTTGCTCTTGCCCGTTTCTCTCTCTCTCTCTCTCTCGTTACATGTTTCTGTATGCCAACAAGAACGGCAACTGGTCTGATAGCGACTGCTCTGCTGTCAGTGGCAGCGATCACATTTTTACAAATGCCATCAGTCGCAGTATGCTTATGATGTTGCTCTGTCGACGTTGCTGCTACCGCTGTCGGTATAATACGCGCAGGCATGCCCCGACACGCGCCTGCAACTGAGACCCACTGAGACTGACTCACTTTTGACGGTGGCTTTTGGGGGCGCGCGCAAAATGTATTAAAATTATAGTGAAAAAAATTGCATTTCATTGTGGGCTTTGAATTGTTTGTTCGCCTCTTGTTGGGTTATTTCTTTTTTTTTTATTTATGTGTGTTAACTTTTAGCTGCTGCAGCTGTTGTAATTGCCATTGTTCTTGTTGACTTTTTATGGCGCTTATCAATTTATTTTTCGTTGCATACAAATTTTATTTAAATTATCGTCGAGTGGATTATTGTGCGCGGTTGTTGGTGTTTTTGCGTAATTGCATAAGAAGTCAAGTCAATATGCATTTATGCATAGCGTGGGTGGCCCCTCTTCTTAGTTGTGAGCGGGGGGAAAGAGATGGAACGAGGTGCCAACGAAAATGTATAACGGTAAAAGTTAGCGACGCCGACGACGCGCAATTTGCTGCTTCATTTGCGTTCGAATGCTAATTGAATATGCAATATATGTACATACATATGAATATTGACATATTATTTATAAGTTTAGACAAATTGCGTATAGTGCTATAAATAAAGCCATGCAAGTACCATAAAATTGCCACTTACCTAGCCGCGACGTATGTATATATACAAACGCACACACACTCACTTGCATACAATGTGTAAGAGTGAGAGTGAGAGGTCAGTGTTCTAACGGAACCGACTTGGACACTGGAATTTGGCCCGTAAATGTGCCATCTAACTTTTTCTATTATTTTATGCACCTGCCCACATGAAAACAAATATACATACTTAAAAATGTTTGCACTTATCTTTGTTGTTGTTCCTATTGCCGTCTTTAAACAATTTTGTCACGTTCTTGTGTGGCAAAGTAAAAAAAAACAGAACGAAGCGTTTTCAACATAAACAAAAATTGCACGCACTCAAACGTACGCATTCAATTGAACGGCGGTGTCGGCGGAGAACTAGCGAAAACATAAAGATATTCTTTTCTTTCTCACTTATTCACAATGCTGCATTGGCGAAATAGCCGAAACATTTGAAAGTGTGCAAATGTGTGATATTATTTATTAGTGCCACATTTTTGACATACATAGGCGATCTCATAGATCTATCTCATCGCTTGGTGCCCAAAACATTTTACAAACACTCTCACACACAAATTTTACAACAGTTCGATCGCGTCGTAGATTGGACGGAAATTGAATAAAAACACAATTTGCTGACTGACACCTGTTGCTAATAATGGGCCGTTAACATTTGCACAGCATAAAGTCTGCAGCGCAGATGTTGAGCATGCAAAGCAGTTGTATCTGTGGAAATTTTGGCTTAATTATAGAGGCATAGCACGCGCGATTTAATTTGTTAGATACAAATACCAATGTGTAACAGTTGCAAAATTTGTTGTTTTCTTTAAAATTGGCAGGAAATAAATAAGCACTTACACACACTTCGCACAACCGACAATTGCAACGGACAAATCAACACTGAACTGAGCGGCACATTCTAATTGAGCAATTCGACTTTAATGGTCACACTTGTATCGGGTTAAACGTATCGTAAAGTAAGCTGAAACGAATATCGTAAACATATCGATTGTTGATAGTTATTTAAATGTGGAATTTTTTCACATTTATTACTGTCGCACAAAACCTCCTCCAATTGTTATTATGCATGCTGAAATTATTGACTTAATTTATACTGTTAAATGGTTACATTAATACTTATTAATAATAAAGAATATAGTTCATGAACCCAAGTCACAGCGATATGAATGAATAACGAAAACATTAAGCAAACCTTGAATTTGTAGTTTTGAAATTGATTTTAATTGTTTTTGCTATTAACTTATCGGTGTTCTATATATCGCATACATAAATGCTTGTTATCGATTGTGCCGCCAGTGTGTCTCGTGTCGCAAGTAAAAGACACGCGCACACCACTAGTCAGAATCGATAACCATAGCCGTAGTAGCCGTAGTCATTTACAATTTTCGTGACAATTATAACAAATGTGTTTGCCGAGTGTGTGAGTGCGTGCAAAAATCTAGTGCTAATTATTAATTATTAACTCAAGTGACCACGAGTATCAGAGAGGCACACGCCCAGAATAACAGCAAACATGAGTGGCGGTGGCATGGATAAAAGAAAACTGTCGTAAGTAAAATTTCACAAATGCCCTGCTACATATTCCCTTTTTTTCTGCGCACCCATACATACACACATGCCTCACAGTCTGCAGATGGCAGATGCGCATTGCCAACGCCAACGTTAGCGGCAGCAGTAGCACAAGCAATAGCAACGCCGGCAGCGCAGTCAACGTTCAATTGATTTTCCGCGCGCCAGCAACAACAACAGCGTGTTAGCAGCAGCTGAATTGAATTCCTTTGGATCGTCACAGGATTAAAAACAACGAACGGCCACATCCTCAAAAAGAAATTAGAGAAAGAGAGAGAGAGAGAGAGAGTCGGAGTGTTTGCAGCTGTGTGCTTATATAAATTTGTATATATATGCGGATATGCATTTTGCCAATTCTTTCGGGAGAGCTCTGAGATTTATTCGTGAGATATTGATGGTATTTAATTAATATAAACGGTATTATACATATATGTATATTGTGTACTTCACGCAACAATAATTACACAAGCATACTGCAAAACCTGATTGACTTCTGATAACAACAAGTGCGCTCTCTCACACCTACACATCCACAAACCTGGAAATATACAGTTACTCATAATTGTATATGTTATCTACAACAACTTAAAGCTGAAGCACTATAGCTTGCTTTAGCCACTAAATATTTGGCACTTGTATTGCCATTTGGCCCTTAAACACTTGACTACATTCCTAAGTATGTATGTGTGTGTGTGTGTTTGCAAAAAAAAAATGCCATTAAAAATTAGCTATGAGTAATGCACAAAACCTATTTCCTTAACCCAATTCGTTATATTTTTGCACAATGTACGAATGTGTGTGTGTTTGTTTGTGTGCTTTTTGTCCTTGGCCTTGTGGTTGTTAGTTGGCCACTTTTCCATTTCCACTTTTCTGTAGCGAATGCTTTTTGAGCGATGCCATCGTCAACGTCATGACAATTATGTTGACTTCTTTTCTCTTATCAGCAAGTAGATTTGCTTACCAGCTAAGCGACAATAAGCCACTTTAGACTAGGTTGGGCATAGCCACACAATTTTGCAAAACGAACGAAAAGAAAATCCATAAAAAGTGCTGCTTAAAGGCAACAGCAACAACAGTAGTTCTTGTGGGTGAGGAAGTGGCATCTTTGGCATTGCACTGCACCCTGCTGCGTACGCATCCGATAGTATGCCACCGCTGGCCCATTCTCAATGTCAAATGTGTTTAGAGGCACCACCCTCTGTCACTTGGGTGTAATTCTATCGCGTGTTGCATTGGCCTTAACTGTTGCTGTTGCTGCTGCCAAATGCCTTTCAACAAACGAACATAGCGCCCCAAAATGACACACATGGGCTGGCTGGACGCTTAGTCATCAGTTGTTGGCAGACTTGAAAAAAAAACAGTTCGCGTATGTAGACATCGGCATGATTATTGAAAGTAAATAATTCTCGCGATTGGCTTCAAAAGAAACAATAAACCGCAGAGCTGTCAACCCAATAAAGGGTTAGGCTTATGTAGATTGTGCAATCAGATTACAAATATTTATATGTTTATTTTAAACATGTATGCGAATAGATATATGGTTCTCACTGCGGTTAACCGCTACTCAATTGTTTATAAAATGTTAATTGTTTTGTTTAATTTTGTTATTTGTATTCTCAGCACATCGGGCGATTCGCTGTATGAAATCTTGGGACTTCCTAAAACAGCAACAGCTGATGATATCAAGAAGACTTATAGAAAACTTGCACTTAAATACCATCCAGATAAGAATCCAGACAATGCTGATGCTGCCGATAAGGTAAAGTCCATAGCACGCAAAATATTTAATAAAAACAAATACTCTAACAACATTTGTTTTGTTTGTTTGTTTGACAAAAACAGTTCAAGGAGGTCAATCGGGCACACTCGATACTGAGCGATCAAACGAAACGCAATATTTATGATAATTATGGCTCATTGGGTCTCTATATTGCCGAGCAGTTCGGTGAAGAGAATGTGAATGCATACTTTGTGGTTACATCGCCGGCGGTAAAGGTAAGTCTTTGTTCTTGCTTATTAACCATTCTTTGCCATATGCTAATTGATTTTGTTTGTGCTTCTTTTAGGCCCTGGTTATATGCTGCACAGTGTTGACGGGTTGCTGCTGTTGCTGCTGCTGTTGCTGCTGTTGCAACTTCTGTTGCGGCAAATTCAAGCCGCCGGTCAACGAGTCGCACGATCAGTATGCACATTTGAATGTGAGTGATGTTTAAATTGCTTATTTTGGTTATTGATTGCGCTCTGCCCAACTATCTACTACTACTACTACTACTACTACTAACCACATAGATTTGAATTTAAATGCCATCAAATCAACCAAAGAACAAGAAAAACAATCGATGTCAATATGAACAAACACTTTCACACACACACAGACACACACACGCTGCTTGTACATACACACAACACACACACACATACAAAATACACGGCACTAATTAACATTTTAACTTCAATATCTTTCTACTAAACTAAACACTGGACACAATTTTGATGATTTTTGTGAGGCGATTGTTTAGTCAAAAGTAGTTTTCATATATAAGCATATACATATCAAAAATTAAAAACTGGCATTTTGCTTTTAAGCAGCTCAATCGGCACTTGATCAAAATAAATGCTTTATCTTGAGTATATATATATGTGTATATACACTTTTTTAATTGTGTAAACTTTTTGTTTGTTGTTATGTCTTATGCTTGAGTTGGCATTTTCTTTACTTCTAATGTTAGCTTTCTTTAGTAAGTTTTCCTCTTTTTTGCTACCTTCTCTATCTCTATCTATATCTTTGCACTATGTTCTGTTTTCTCTTAGTTTAAGGTAAGTATGTGCATATGTAGTAGTTGATCTTCTCAAGACAAAGGCATATGGACACTACTTAACACTCCCCAACAGCAAATGTGTTTCGATCATTTTTAACATCAATCAACTTTAATTTTCAATCATTTTTATTTATTTACCTTTTTTGGTATTTGTAACAAATTATGTAGACACCACGAAAATCATCAAATGCTTAAGAGAAGATAATAAAACTCTTTACTAAATACACTCCAAAATCAATTCAATGAATATATTTTAAGTCATATCAACACAAAATGATATGCAATACTTGTAAATTAACAAAACAATTGTCTTCAATTTTAATTTCATACTTCCACAAACAATTGCTTTACTTGTTTTGTTTTATATATACATACATATATATAGATATATATATATATATTCATACTGAGATTGATTGCTTGTTTTCTTGTGCTTTATTCTTTTGAATTCTTGTTTCATATATATTCTGTTTTTATATCTATATACATATACATTGTATTTCTGTCCTATCTTAAACGTGTATTTGTGTGCAACAAACAAACAAACAAAGAAAACAAATTTACGTTTCTAATTTTTTGTTTATTTTTTCTCAACAACCACAAAAAAAAAAACGAAAAACGAAAAACGAAATATAAAAAAAAAATACCACCACCTTTCGATCGACAACTCATCATACCCACCACAACCTACTACAACTTCACACACAATTGCGCCTGCGCGCGGCTCATACAAAAATTCTAACGCATATATGCGCATATATACATATATATGTATGTGATATGTGTGGCTCCAGCGCTCCGATGGCAATCGAGAGGCAAGCGATATGCCACCGCATCTGGGACAGCAGTCACGTCTTGTAAGTATTGAAATAGTCAACGACACTGGCACGAGTACCGCATGATCTCAGCGCAAGCATATATACAGAAAAGCAACAAACTATATATACATTTAATATGTGTATTATTATAATCAAAACTAACAACACAAATCCCACCAAGAATCAAGTAACAACAAAATTAAGGCGTCACATCATAAAAAATGATAAACATACATAAATTAGCACATATTGAGCAGGCGGCTGTATGAAAAAGCATCAAGTGCTCTCTCTCAATCTCTCGACTTAATTGGTGTGTACTGTTTTTCGGTAAATGAACTAACTAACTTTATTATTTTCATATCTAACTAAACAAAAAACTGGTGCTGTAAACACGTATATAATACTATGTAATGTGTAGTTTTAGTTAATATGTATCCTTTTGGTTTTGTGTAATGCAATTATAGTTTTGCTAAAGCTGTGGACGCATTGTAAAATACATGTATGTATGTACAAATAATAAACAATTTGCTTCGTAAACGGCTTTCCAACACTCACAACCACACACACACGCAACCACACACATACTAATCGAAAACTCGTTTGACTAAACAATGCTGAATTGAGGAACTTAACACGTTATAGACAAGCTTTTTAGCACATGAACATTATTGAACTATCATAATAATTCTAACTAAATGTTTGTATAAACAGGAGGACGCTGATCTTGACGATATCAATTTGGGTGCTGGAGGCGCACCTGTCACTACGCAGCCACGTGAGCAGCCTGGTGGACAGCCCGTCTATGCAATGCCACCACCAAGTGGTGCAGCAGTTGGTGTAAACCCATTCACTGGAGCTCCCGTTGCTGCCAATGAGAACACGTCGCTGAACACAACAGAACAGACCACATACACACCAGGTATATAAATGAGGAGTCTGTCGACAACCCATGTGGTTGGTTATTCAACATCTAAGTCAGTCAAAAGATCGAACTGCAGAGAATAAATATACTTAGCGGCAGTACAATAACAAAGCTTAACTTTAACAAAGCGTCTATGACCATCGAAACATGTTGTTAATTCTGCGTATAAACTACAAACAAACCAAACCAAACCAAACAAAACATAATAGCAAAATATTGTAAACCATATTAATCCCTTTTTGAATATATATAATATGCCGTATAGTTTGATACTGAAATCACTCAAATAATACTTATAACTCTTATTGTGTGCTCTCCTCGTAGTTTGGGAGAAAAACACACACATGACACATATTAAGTAATAACGGCAATTAATACACAATTTTTCTAGCAGTAAGCTCATATATATAGTACATGCATACGTTGCATATGTAGCACAGTTATAGGGATCTAAACGTATATACACACATAAATATATATATATTTTTAGACACGTAATATTTTCACACCCAGACTACTACATAAATGGAGCCTCGTAAACGTTGTCACTTTGTCACCTTGCCCTTTGTTTATTTCACTGGCTAACCATCGATTCATACATTAAAAAAACACAACCGAAGCACGTCCATTCAGAATAAACAAATAACATACATGAGGCCACATCAAATACTCGATAAATCAGCAATAACAGAAAACAAATAATAATATTAATAACTAAGATGAGGCATTATTGAACACTGCCTAGATACTATGTATATTCATTGAGTACAATATAGACGCAACGCATATACGATCCAATTTGGTTTTTGAAGCTTGTAAAGCATTGCAGTAAACTGTAAATACATGTTTTAGTAGTCATCATTTAGTTGGTTGTTTACAAGCTGTAAGATGATCATACACTGCCAATTCAATTATTATATTATTTAGTTATATAATTATAATTTGTTATTTATTTATCACTCTATACTTTTACTTACTTACTTTCTCTCTCTTTCTCGTTTTTTTCTTTACATTTAGATATGGTTAAGCAAAAATATTAAGTTCATGCTTCAAGCGAGAGACAAACCAATTCATGAGAGCGTTTTGAACAGCCACACACAATTTTTTTTAATTCCTCTTTTTATTGTAAACAAATTTGGCATGTTCAATAAATCGAAAATATATAGACATATATATTTATTGTAAGCTATATAGAACATAAATATGTAATTCTAATTTATAATATTGATTGTAATGCAACAAAACAAAAGAAAATATTGCTAGCATGTTTTATTCAATCCTTATACACAATTCTTGTTGCAATTTGATACGAACAAAAAGAAAATTAAACATAAAATACACACAATCTCTCACTTAAATGAATACAAATGCAGATCGAATTGAATATAAAACGCGTAACCTTAAAAAAAAAATGTTGACATCGATACAAAAACAAATTGCATTATGATTTAAGTATGCATAATAAATTTTTGGTAGCTATTCAATCTACAAATGCAGCTATAATCTATATAAATATATATATTAATATAATATTTACCTAAAGTGTTATTTTCATGTATCTAATAATTAATAATTACTTACTTCATGCTTAGTCAGTTTTAATTACTTGAAATCAAATTGTAACCTTCATGCCCCTGCTAACAAGGTCTACTTGGGACCTTTTGTCCTAGTGTTTAAAAAAAAAATTATACTTGTATATGTTTATTCAATATAATTTTCATTTGTATGTGTGTATCAAGTTGTCGCCTCTTAGCTAAGACACAATGCTTGTTAAAATTTAAAATATATGATCTTTCGTGTGGCAATTTGCCCATTTAAAATTTGAAATAAGTTTACAAGAAAATTGTTATAAATAAAGTATGTAAAAAAAACCCTCAAATCAAATAAAATGTTGCTCCTGTTGAACAATGGGTTAATGATTTGGGTTTGGTATTTAAACTATAAAACTAATCAAGAAGTCTTTGGCCCATTGTCTTAACCGCAAATGTAAATAAATAAGTCAAGTAAAACAGCATACTTAATTAAACAAAACACACCATTTAAGAAAATGAAAGTAATACAAGCAACATCTCACTTGCACTTGGCAAGTTCTGCAGCAATCTGTCAAAATTGTTCTTCAAAAGTTATACACATCAAACAACAAACAAACATAATTGTAATTCATTGACCATAAAAGTATTGCACTTTCAATTTATATTCAAAAATATATATATGTATGTATTATTTATTTTAAACTTTATTCGTTTTACATAATTCAAAATCGGTTACTTTCCATTTGTATTTGTAAATAATTGCAATTAGTCCCAAAAAATTAAACAAGTTTTGTAATATCGTACATGTTATTATATCATCAATATCAATTATGAAGAAACAGCAAGTAATGTATACACACATAAAATACAATATACAATAAAATACAAAAAAAATATATATAAATACTTCTATTATATAAAGAATTTAAATAATGATAAAAACAAAAATTAAGAAAAAATCTTTTAAAGTTTTGCGTGTGTATTTATCGTTCGTATGAGTAAAGAAAATTAACAAAAAACAAAAGAAAACGAAATATTTCCAAAACATTATATATAAAAATATCACTTGTTTTCAAATTAAAAATTGCCAGAAACAGAATGAAACCGAAATCAATAAAAAATACCTATATATAAACCAATCTCACTGTCCACCTGTTTGTGCATCTAGATTTAACTATCAGCAGTGAAAAGCTCAACAAGAAATACAAACGAATTTTTTCCTTGCTTCATATTGGTAAACAAATACGGCGGTTTGTTTTCGGCTAAGCTTTTTCTGACAGCTGACTGCGGCGGCAGTAAGCTTTTTATGCGCTCCGATAAGATTGGCTCTCGGCTCTCTTTTGGTTTGTTTTGTTTTGGTGCTTTGTACCAAATGCCTTAGCAGTAACGCCAAAGCCGGCACATGCGCTTTCCGTTACTGAGAGCAAGACAGAGAGAGAGCAGCCTGAGGCTGGGTAGGAAGTGGAGGCGGCTCGGCGCAAACTTCGCTGCAGAGTTTGTACGGGTCAGAAACCGATAGACAGTCGGAGAGTTCGTGTGCGACGCATTGCAAAGTTCTTGCCGAAAATCAAAGGTAGAATTAACAGTTCATTTCTATTTTTTTTCCATTCTGCTAAAAATCGGACATGTGAAAAATGTGTAAAGTGCAACAGTAACTGTAAATGGTTAAAAATAGATTAACGAATTCGGTATACACTCGACTGGAAGAGCAAAGAATCGAAAATCCAATTCACAGAGCCAAAGAAAAAATTTGAAAGCGTTCGCTTTGTGTGTGTGTGCTTGAGCGTCCGTATGTGTAAGTGGGTGTGTGTGTGTATATATATATTGTGTGTGTGTTAATTTTTTCATGCGCAATTTGGGTTACAAAGCAAAGTGTACGAAAAACGAAAAAACCAAAAAAAAAACCGCTGCTTAAAATGCATTAAACATGTTTTAGGCAAGGGGCTTAATTGATTTTCCTACGCACAAATGTATGCTACATAAAACTGCAAGTGCTTTAAATTGCGCTTCAATGGCGCCGAATAGAAATGAGGCTGGCAACTCTTTGGTCGCACTGGCTGCATGAACGCAGCACAACAAAGATGTGGATGACGAAGGCAACTCCAACGATGTTGACGATGACGAAGACGCCGACAACGACGACGGTGACGACGACGATGATGACGATAAAGAAGAAGACGACGCCATGTAGCTGCTAGACGGACACTCCCCACAACAACAACAACAACAACAACAAACAACAAACAAAAACAGAAATTGCAGCCAAAAGGAGCTACCCAAAATAACCGAGATAAAAATCAAAATCAACAGAAAAAACAAAAAAACAACAAAAAACAGACGAAAGTAAAGCGGAGCAGTCGACAATCAGGCGACTCTTTCTGGCTATTGAGCACATCATCGGCAAGCAAGCACTGCGGACACACTGCCAAGCTGGCTCCCGTATTGCCCAGCAGCGGCATGGCCGGCCTCGTCAGCGGTGCAAGTGGGGGTGGCAGCAATGGCAGCGCTGGCAGCGGCTACAACAAACATCAACAGCATCATCTCATCTCGCCAACTCATACACTTACACACAGTCACACACACTCGCATACACATACACACACACTGCCGGCCGGCATATGCAGCAGCGATAGCGGCATATCCACACTGAGCGCCATCTCGCCACCGCTCTCGGCCTGCAGCACCACAGCGGCCACAACAGCCGGCGGCAGTCCACAGTTGCGCACCTCGCCGGCCCTCAGCATGCTGGGCAGCGCAACGGCAACAGCCAGCGGCAAGGCACAGAACCAGACATTGAGTCCAGCCGGCGGCGCATCACCCAACTACTTGAGCACCATGAAACTGCTTGGACCGGCGGCTAGCATTGATTTGGGCAGCTCACCCTTGTCGCATCGCAACTATAGCAACTCACTCAAAGGATTTAGCTTTCGGCGCAGTTTCGATGACAAGATCATTGCTCCGCCCTACCTATCGCATGGCCATGGTGGCCACAACTATGGGGTTGGAGCAACGCCAGCGCCCATACCTTATCCACACTTCCATCCAGCGTCGCATCATCATGGAAATGTTGCATCGCCGCCAACGGTGACCTCCGCTCATCATCTGCACTTGCATCATCATGGAACAGGCACGGGTCAGGGTACGGGAGCTGGTGCGGCAACTGGAGCGTCCCATCAGCCGCTATCGCTGGGCACACTGACCTCGTCCCAGTCGACAACAAAGCTCTCGTATCGCGATGATTTTCTGCAGCAGATTGGCTATTTGCCCACAACGCGCATCTATAGCACGCCGACAAGCATTGTTGACGAGGATAAGGCACAGCAGGACTTTCTCTCCCTGTCGCTTTCACCGCCGCTAAACCGACGCAGGGATATGCCGGCATTGCGTGGACCCTTCGTCAGTCTGTGAGTAACATTTATGCAACATTTATATGCATGTAAATACACACGTACATATACGTATATATATATATATCACATACGCAACGTGGGCCAAATTAAATCCGTCGATACAACAAGCTTTTAATTGTCAGTGTTGACAGGTCAGCCAAGTGTTTTCATTCCCATGCAGCGCACAGTGGTTCGAAAACAATGATTGTGTACAGCAATCAAATTACTTCGCTTTTATTTGCTATTTTCGGATATGACAAAAAGGTTTTTAAATGCTTTTCTGCACGTTTGTTAATTGTTTGCTAATTTCATAAAATAAACTTTACAGAAACTGCTGCTGAGTACAAGAAAAAAATCAATTCCCCGTATTGGCATTAATTATTATTCTGGGAACTCTTGACCAGAATTACACAAACTGTTTTTGGAATTCATACCAATTTTCTGAGAATTTCACAGCTGACCAGTTAACAGAAACATTTGACTACCTAATAGAAGTTAGTGAAAAGTAGTTAAACATTTCACTAAATTAGTTAAATTAAAAAATGCAAAACTATTTATATTTTCTTCCAGCTGACTGATTAATTGGTCAAAATGCTGAAAATTTTAAAACTTATCATACAAATCGATTTTCATGAAGTTCTTAATAGTTCTTATTTGTGTTTTTGCCACCTTGCTTCACTGTGCACAACGCTTTTAACATTATTTGCTACTCGTAGTGAACTCAATTATCCACCCACACACAATTACATACATGCTGTTGTGTATATGCTGATGTATAGATATATGCCCACGCACTGACCGCTCGAACGGTTGCTTGGCTTTGTTTACGTTTTCAATTTGCATTAACAACACCAAAAAGCATCTCGTGACGCCAAACGGTTGACGCGTCGCTTCGTGCCCCCTGCGGCTGCAAAGACCACATTATGTGAGTGTGTGTGTGTGCATAGAAACAGTTCCACCTATGTGTGTTGCACTTGAGTTAACTATGACGTTTATACACGCTACACACACACACACACACACACACTAATGGCGCGTGCTTCTTATTTGCACTTATTTTTACAGCGATTTATTGTTTTCGTATTTTGCCAAGTCTATAAATAATATTATACGTAGCGGAGGTAGCTGAGAGTTTTATTCACTTTTTTTTCTGCTTCTTTTTATTATTATTTTTGGTGAGCGAAATGCAGATGAAGGTGCGTGTTTCTCTTTGTGCATTAGGGTGACTCATGTGACGAACATGTGTTTTACAGTTTGTTGCACTAGCTAACAACAAAGGCTGCCCAAAATGTGGTAGTTTGGATGAAAATAAAATCAATACACATTCAGAGTGCTTGGTCACTTTTGAAATAAACTTTAAAAATCGCTTCGCGAGTTTCCTGAACAGAGTATTTTATTGTTTCAAAGAGAGAAAATATTAGTTTCGACAATGCCATAGGCCCAAAATTTCTTGGCACATTGCCCAAGAAAGCCATCATGATGACGTTCTCTTTCCTTTTCTCTGTGTGTGTGTTTGCGTGTGTGTGTTTGGATGTTGGTATTTGAAGACCGGCTACGACAACAACGACGACGACGATGAGTTGATGAAGTACATTGGATAATGACGTTGAAATATGTTCATTTACTATATATTAACGTGTGTGTTTGTGATGCACACTCACACACAGACACACACACACACACACACATAGTTGCCTATAAATGTATTTGGCTAGTTTGTGATAAAAGCAACAACAGCAGGAACAGCAAAACGGCAAATACTCTCGTCTATATGGTATAGCACGAATTGAATTCTTTGACTTTGGCTCGCTCAAAATACGAATAAAAAAAAACAAAAAACAAAAAAAACACACACCCATTGAATGTGTTTCTACATTCTCGCAAATGCCAGCGAACGAAACGGTTGTCCGTGCCACAAGCTGAGAAAAACCGAAAAATAAAAGACAAACATATACGATACTCGGATACTTTTTTGTCATAATTAAAATTTTTGCATAGTGTGATTTTATTTATTTACCCATCGCGCGCGTTATGTAAGCCAAATATCGAAAGTAAAAAAAGGAAAATAGAGAAAATCAAGAATCGAGTGCAATTGAAAACAATGCAAAACTAACGGCAAACGTCAACGCCAACGCCAACGCATAGGAAGGAAAGTCAAGGTCGTTGCCAGCTAAAATCGCCGCCGTCCTCTGCCTCCTCCCTCCCGCTCTCCCTGCGTCATTACTGCGCTTTGGGTGCAATGTAGGCAAGAGCGCGAAAAATCCAATAGTCAAACTAACGAACACACACACGCACACACACAGGCACACACTATTAATTAACAATCGAAAATGGACAACTGGTGGATGTACGGCTCGGAACTGGGTGCCACTTGTCCGAAGGAGGCCAATGTCACACTGACAAGTGAAGGGCAGCTATGGCATCTCGACTGGCTGTTAATTAAACAAAACTATGCCCACTACTATCAGCTGTTTAAAATCTCGGTCAGTGTAGTGGGTCAACAGCTGGCTCACGTTATCAGCACGCTCGCACAGGACGAGATCTTTGTATATGGCCTACAGTTCTGCCTGCTGCTGCTCTTTCTCTATCTCATGCATCTACTGCGACCAGGCAGTTGTGCGTCCGAGCAGAGTGTCATCAATGCTAACTTGCCACCAACAGTCACAATGCCTGATGTGACCAAAGAGCTGATCTGTGATTTCAATTTTGTGTCCGAGCAGGAGAAGCGTGCTGCACAGGAGGCAGCCAGTGAGGCAATGCTCGAAGTGGAGGAGAAGAGGCGTCGCAAACGTTTTACCAAGAAACGCAAGTGCGTCTCAGCGGGTCCCATCCTTATTGCACTTCGTCAGAAATCGCATCGCAGCAAAAGACATAAGATTTTAGCATTGAACGTTGAGCCGTTGTCGCCCAGAGAACGTATAGTGGAGAATCCTTTGGTGCCTAGGGATAAGCCCTTGACTATCAATCTGCCGCCAAGTGTAATCGAGCCACAGCCAGTGGAGACTGTCGTCATGGCTGTGGATGTTGTTCCAGGGGAAGTGAAACATGATGAAGTCGATTTAGTTACATTAATGTGCGTGAGCTGGATTAATTAATAGTTTTTAAGCTTTTAAGTTATAGCTAAAGTAACGTCAAAACATTTTTGTTTGTCTCTAGTTTAAGTTAAAGTTTTATACTTAGTTCAAGTCTCTGTGTAACGAAACACAAACAAGCTACAACAACAACAAGAACAGTAACCTTTTAACATTATTTCTACATATCTGGAACTAATCCTATCGTCAAGATAACTTATATAAAATATAAAAGCGAACTTACTTAACTTTGCTGTTACAAATTTATTTACAATGTTTATTTTAAGGTAACATCAACTAAATTTAACTAAATGTTTTTAGTATTTTTTAAAACAAATTTTATTTTCTGATAAATTATTGAAACTTTCTTTTAGATCGGAGCCACGCGGCACGCTAAGCACTACAGATGAAATCTATCCCGATTCACCCGATAGCAGCCTCTACGGCTCCGACGAGGAGCAGGAAGATGCCTCACAGTATTGTCGCGGTGGCTATCATCCGGTAGTCATTGGCGACATCTTTGACAATCGGTTTCGCGTTGTACGCAAACTTGGCTGGGGTCATTTCTCCACAGTGTGGCTATGTCGTGATCTGAAGTAAGTAACATAATTCCATATAGAGATTTACCTATAACCCATTTATTTAAATAGGGATGAGAAGTATGTGGCTCTTAAGGTGGTAAAGAGTGCGGCACATTACATAGAGACTGCAGCGGATGAAATTCGTTTGCTTGAGGCCATTCGAGACGCAGATCCTCTGGATATAAAACGGGAACGCATTGTACGACTCATGAATCACTTTACAGTACGCGGAGTAAATGGCGTACATACCTGTCTGGTATTTGAGGCACTCGGTTGTAGTCTGTACAAGTTGATTGTAAAGAACAACTATCAGGGATTGGCCATTGCGCAGGTGCGCAATATCATCAAACAGGTGCTAGAGGGTTTGGACTATTTGCACAGCAAATGCAGCATCATACATACGGACATTAAGCCCGAAAACATTTTACTGGTGATTGACAATGCGGCCGCAATGAATCAACAGATTGACGATGAGATCAATAGTCTGCGCGTGAAGGGTGCTGATTTTCCCGATTCATATAGTAAGCACATATACACACACTCATACTTAATTCAATCAATTCAATCATACCCGTTCCACAGTCAGCTCGATAGAGAAGCAAACGAAGACTCGGGCCAAGTGGCCCTTGATTGAGCCGAATGGTTCAACGACAAACACAAACACAAGCAACAGCACAGCGAACAACTCGACATCATCGACACCGTTGGCCGCCGTGGTCATGTCCTCGCTGGACAAGGATGATACCACCACCTCGTCAACGCTTAACTCCAATACCACCTCATCGGTGGCCTCCAAATACTCCAGCCTTCTGGGCGACAGCGAGTGCAATGGTGTTGCTCTACTCGGCGGTGGTGTTGGCGGCGTTGATAGTCCAATTGTCGGTGGTACTACGAATTTAGGCAATCGTTATCGTGCGGAGAAGAAAATCACTGCCAAGGTGAGTGCCCAAGACCAATGCAACACACCACACGCGAATCCGCGATTCCAACACATTTTCAGCTTATCAACAACATCCATGATGCGCTGGGTGCATCTACTTTGGACCGTTCGAATAACATTATTTGCACTTTGAAAACAAACTTTACACAACAACCATGTAATGTATGTATGTATGTACCTATGTATGTATATATATGTATGCAACACTATACAAACAACAATAACATCATGTCGGCAATTCATTCATAATTTCATTTAATGCATTGATTTTTATTGTTATTTTCTTTTGACCTATTTTATTGTTTCTTCATTTCAATTATTCATTTTGGTATTTGGCATATTCGCACAGTCTTCTATTGACCACGATGAGGACACTGATACCGACACCATCGGTGACAATAGCCCCATTGCCAGCGATTCACCTACCGAGCACGATGCAAGTCTATGTGCAATACCAGAAGAGGTAATGTTTGACTAGTTAGTGTATCTCAAAACCCTTCGCACACCTAGAGGTGCATTTACCGCATACATAGTACTCGAAAGTTCGCTCGTTCCTATGTTTTATATGTGTGTGTGTGTGTGTGTGTGTGTGTGTGTGTGTGTGTTGATGCTTTGTAAAAGTTAGCAACTGAGCCAAGTCCTAACTGCTAAGTTGTTGTTACTTATCAAACATTGTTTTTGTTTAAACTTTGAAGACCAATCTGCTACCTATTTATCATTCATAAGTCATCAATTTTTGTTTGAATGTTTAGTTGCCTTATGGTGCTTACTTATACCCAAAGGTTATTTTGTTTAAATGTTTAATGCATCTGTAGAGAATTTCCACATAGTATATTAACGCCGAATTACACAAAACACGCCCAATAAAAACTATTGCTAATTGCTTATATGTTTATGTATACGTACCTGGCCTAAGCTTTCAAATGTTACCAACTCCTTCGCTTACTGCCATTATGCTGCATATACTCCAAATACATACCATATATACATTAGTTTTAGCGATATATGTTTTTAATGTCGTGCCGTTTCCACAAAGCTTTTCCACACTTAGATCCTTTAATATAGATACATAAATAATTACACATCTTCTCAGTTGTGTTGAACTTGTGCCAAGTTCCAACTCTGAAGATCTGTTAATGAATGTTTTTCTTGCATTGCACCACAAAAACAAAAAACAACCAAAAATCGTGTGTTCTTTTCTCTTCTTTTCTTTCCTTGTGTGAAACGATATCAATATATAAATATATATATATATATATATATATATACTCCAATACATATACTATGTTAAAACAGCTGCCCAATGCCACTACAGTCAGCAACTCCAACACGAATAACTCCTGCTCCACCTACAACAATACCACTGTCAACTCCAATACTCAAAGCACGTGCACGTCAACGACACAACACAACAACAGCAACAGCAACAACATAGTCACCACGGTCGATAGCAACAACACCCCTACCACCAACACCACAGTAACCCATCCACTCCAGCACTCCTCCCCAGGCAACACATCCGATTCCACCTTGTCAGTTCCCACCTCCAACTCTGTCACTGCCTACGCCTCTGGCACTGCCTATGCCTCTGCCAATGCACCACCTACAGCTCCCAGCAGCACTACCAGCACGTGCACGTATTCGTTTACGCATCTCGTGCCAACTGCACCTGCTACTGCAACTGCAACTGCAACAGCAACAACAACATTACCAACAATTGCAAGCACAGACCTGTTTCACAATAATAGCAACAACACTGGCAATTGCGATAATCGAACATCATCATCAACAACAACAAATGCTGGCATCGTGTCTTCAATCACTGCAACAACAACAACAGCAACAAACGCTAAACTTAATGTCAATGCCAATGCCATTCCTTCGCAGAACCAGAGCCAGAGTCAAAGTCAGTCCTATACGCACACGATACAATCGCTCATCAACAACAGCAATGTGAGGGTGAAGATCGCCGATCTGGGCAATGCATGCTATGATGTAAGTTGAAAGTTATTAAATACATTGAATAAACTTCAAACAAAAATTCCAAGTTTCGTTGTCAAGAACATTAACTAACTTTTCGCTCTCTTTATTCCCTACACACGATTACAGTACCATCACTTCACCGAGGATATACAGACGCGACAATATCGCTCTATTGAGGTGCTGCTGGGTGCGCCATATAACTATACCGCCGATATCTGGAGTACAGCGTGCCTGGCCTTTGAGCTGGCCACTGGCGACTATCTATTCGATCCGCATGCTGGAGAATCGTATAGCCGTGATGAGGATCATCTAGCGCACATTGTGGAGCTGCTAGGATCGATACCGCAGTCGGTGATACTGCGTGGTAAACATGGACTTAGGTACTTCACAAGCTATGGTAAGTATGAATCTCTTTGTCAGTTAGGCTGCTTTTAATTTCAAATTTATTTGGATTGCAGGCAGCTTACGGAACATAACCAAACTGAAGCCATGGAGTTTGCTGAACGTTCTCGTGGAGAAGTACGATTGGGATCCCGTTGAGGCCAAAAAGTTCTCCGACTTTTTGTTGCCAATGCTCGAGTACAATCCCGTTATACGGGCATCGGCAGCGGAGTGTCTGCAGCATCCTTGGCTGGAGCAAGAGGAGTTCGTCTAGCAGGTTTAGGAACAACACACACAGAGGGACAGTCGAACAGGCAAAGTTAAATACATACTTACTCGAACTCATTATTGTAGGCTTTTATATGCGATCAAAAATTGTCATAGTGGAATTAATCTTACGGTATATATATATGTATATTATGGAAAATTAGCGTTTAAACCAGAAGGAAAAAAACAAAAACAAAACATACACAAGAAATTTCAATGCAAATAAGGCAAGAGAGGAGTTTTTGAAGCTTTTTTTTTAAATGGAAACAAAAATTAACAAGATTTTGTACTTGAGAGCTTTAAAAACGTTTAGCAAAACCATGCGATTTGATTTATTTTCTGTGAAGAAGAGCATTAAACAGCTAAAATAGAAGATTTATGTTATGTCTTTCAGTTAATATTACATATTTTATTTTTATATTGCGATAACAAAAAGACAATGACGACAATTTTTAAGTCAACAGATGCCTAAACTGACTGACTGAATGCAACAAAACAAAACAAAAACACTCTAAAAATAATCTTTTCAACCCAAAATTAAGAATTAGTAAAATATTGAGAATCGCGTTTATAATAATATGGTATGTGTACTATAATTAATGACTTATTTATATGTAGATAACTAACAGCATTGTTACGATTAAATACAGACAGCTTTCTAGCAGCAAGTAGTGATT
The DNA here is from genome assembly GCA_035044725.1 of Scaptomyza caliginosa. Lineage (NCBI taxonomy): Eukaryota > Metazoa > Arthropoda > Insecta > Diptera > Drosophilidae > Scaptomyza > Scaptomyza caliginosa. The sequence goes on along the minus strand of JAWNNR010001059.1, from coordinate 451,965 downwards.
GTGGTATATTTAGCCAACAAAATATTGTAGTACTTCAGCCGAAAACAATTGTTTTCTTTTTTATTGTTTAAATTGGTTTTAAATTGTTAAACGTAGTATGTTTGTTAAATATGATTTTAGATTTTAAAAATTTTAGGTTACTTTCGTTTTATTTATGCTTTTTGTTAACTTGTGAAGAACATTTTGGTTTGCTTTGGTTTTTTTAATAAACATCGGCAGAGATAATCCCAAGAATCAAGTAAATGCACCATGTTAGCAAATATTCGCTAAAAATAAACATGGTATTAAATCTAAACGATAACTGAAATAATATATGGATATACATATATATGAGCAAGTAAATCTTGTAGTGGAATTGAGAATTCTTTAATGAAATTTATACAAACAAAAACAAAATGCATTCATTAAGAATATTTGCTAGCGAATACAAATTCACTAGAGGAAGACGAAGAAGAACTAAACATATTTTATTACTTACCTACAAAAAGTATTTGTACACAAACCTAAGAAGTAATATTAAACGTGACCAAATAATTTAATATTGTGGAACATTTTTCCATCAACACGTACAGAACAAAGAATTAAATACACATTCAATATACACACGAATAATAAAATAAAATAAATGCAAATACAATCCAAACGTATTATAACTGGATCACCAAGAAGGGAACTAAACAACACTTGGTTAATTATTTGATTTGCAAATTCACTTTATTCATACAAATAGTGTATCAAAATGCTGAATACGTATGCCTTAAATAGCGTATAAACGTTTTAATGTGGTTATCAATATATATCATATGGTATTATTTAAGTTTAACAATAGAATAATATATTATTGTGTATTTTTGTAAATCGTTAGCATAATGCACATAATAATCGATTAGCAGTAACTAATTAGGTAAATACTCGAATAAGAATACGTGACGTCTATTAACGTCCGTTTGGTAAGTTCTATAGACCCAGTCCCATTATTTGCTCCTGCTTGTAAACACCATGATAGGCGTTACGAATGAGTACGTATGGGAAGCACGATTCCAGTAGATCCATTGTCAGGAATGGTGACTGTTTAACAATTTCGTCCAGCAGCAAATAAATGGACTCGCGATTGCGAGTGGCCTCCTTATCGGATTCCTGGCCCAAACGCAACAGCGATGAGCTGGCCAGTGCCAAAAACTCCTTCATTCTATCTTCCATATCGTTCTGCCCGCAGATGGTGAACAGGGCCCCAAAGATGTTGTTAATGGCAGCCGCCATGCAGTGTGTGTTGTTGGAGTGACCATCGATGGTAGCTCTGTAAAACGAGTGCTCATTCCGTGCCAGCTTTGGTATGGAGACAGCCACAAAGACCATCAGTAGACAAGCGGTCAGGTGTTCGCCCTCATCAAATTCGGGTTTCTTTGATTTAAGTGTGGTTGCCAGCGTAGGATCCACCTTGCATAGCAGACCTGCTGCGGAGGCCATCTCGGATGCGACACGTATCTGATCGCCACCTGGTAAATGCTCCTGGAAGTCCTTGACTGAGCTGAGCAGGAAAGGAATGCGTTTGTCCAGCACATCAACTAGCGCCTCATGCACCAGATTACGGAAACAGATTATAACACCAATTATGGTCATGCGCTGTAGTACACGATCAACGTCTTGCAATCGCTTGAACTGTTCCTTCATAACTTCTGGCTTGTCAAAGCTGGTGCGCAGAGTAATAAGCACCTCCTTGTTGGTGCCTACTAACGACTTCAGTTCCTGCACCTGGTTGGCAATGTGCCACATAAGCGTTTCATTCAACGTTTTGATGCCATAAGGGCCAACTAGCTCGGCAAGAGCGCGCAGCTCGATTAGATCGGAGAATTCCTGTGGATTAAATGGAACCCAACCCTCTGGAGAGATTGGCACAAATGCTTTTTGGTTTATGGAGAACACAATATTGCCAGCAGAGACTCGACGCAACAGCACTTCGCTATACCAGGTGTTATACAGTGCCGCAATTGTCTTCTCTCCGTGCGAGTCTAGTGATTGCGTCTGTTGCAGCAGGCAGTTGTTAAATACACGAGTAATGTCTATATGAACGTAGTTCTCTACGGTCTGCAGCACATTCATGTAAGCGCGTACACTAGCAAGCAGCTCGGATGGTTTGGCAATTTCCATGGTCTCTTGGTTGAACATTACCATTCCAACTAAATCACGTGAGAAACGATGCTCCAGATTCTGGCACAGATACTCGCGCGGTGCAAAGGCAAACTCCCAAACGTTGACAGTGGGACAGTAATTAATGGCATAACATAGTTCGGTCAGGGCCATGTGTAACTTATCCATTGTGGTCAAATCTTCACGAGTCTTGCGGTATGACTCATCTCCCGGTTTGCGTATGTCGTCAAAGTGCTTCGATTTTGATTTATCCTTTTTCTTGCGTGCAGATTGAACGGAAAGGATCTTGGCGCAGTGCTTGGGCAAAAGGGCATCCGCCATTGTGCATTGTTCGTCGCAAATGGTTGTTATAATATTCTTTGCCTCTTTGGCCATCTCCTCCAGAAATATGTTAACCACACTCAGTGAACGCTCACGGATATGATGCCTTTCCTCCGGACACATTTCATGCGTACAGTTTTGAAAGTGGCTACAAATCAACGGAAATGCAATTATGTAGCGATTCTGTGCTGGGAATTCTAAGCACATGTGAAACTGGTCATCAAACATTTTGTTGTAAAAGCAAAAGATACTCAGATCCGAAGTCTCCACAAGAATCTCATCTAGATTGTCTACAACGCGAGTGTGGAAAACCATTGAATCGAGCAGACGTGCCAGCTCCATGTGTTCCGTTATACGCAACGCTGCCTTTCCAACGCTCATATAAGTTTGCAGTCTGAACCAGTCAAGCCGGAAGGGCCTAAAATAGAATAACTCATTGTCTTCCACCTGTTTGACAGTTAGTCCAGCAGCTGTATTGTACAGTGAACTAAATATGATGCTTTCATCCTCTGGGCACATTTGCAAACTTTGCCTGCGTATATTTAAATCTGTAGCGTCGAAGCCAGACAAGTACTGCACATAGTAGCGCTGCATCACTTGGCTGTACTTGCGCACTAGTGCACGCAGCTCCTCCATATGAAACAGCAGCTCCGGAAGCTGACGATCAACCAGATCTTCATTGCTCTTGCCTGGAGAAAAAAACAGTTGTTTAATCATAAACATCACACAAACCAGTAACACAACTCACCCTTGTGCTTTAGTAGCGGCGGATTATCATTGTGTCGTAGCAACCAAAGAATCTCATCACGTGCCAAACAGAGTCCAATGAATATGAAGATAGCCTTGGGCCCTAGCAGGCCCGGCTGATCTGTCATAATAAGTGCCAATTCTTTTAAAGCGGTTCGCAAAAACTTGCGCCGCTCGCGATGCATTAATGCTGCCTTCTGGACGGCCGTGTTGTAGGCTTCCTTAACCTCGCCAATGCGCTTGCTGTAGCCCTTAATTCCATCAAAGGTGGACTGAATGTATTGATGTATTTGAAGCACTTCATCCCTGAACAGGGCTACCACCCAGCTGCTTTCCAGTGCAGACAGCCAGATTTTGTTAACCTCCGGATACTGGCCCAGCATTTGATGATTAAGCAGCAGCCCAAATATAATCCAGCGATCCATAGCCTCCAGCGATATGTACTCACATGACATGGTATCTGTGCGCACGGCCTTTAGTAGTATAGCCGGATTGCCGACAAGACTCAACTTTTGCATCTCACGCCACTTGTCAGCAGGCAGATTGCGCAGTGCATATATTGATGTTAGAGAACGCAAAGCATTCGTTAGCAGCCGCTGGTGTGGAATAAACTCTTCTGCAAGCTTCTTCAGCGGCACCTCATAATCAAGAATCATTTGCCCCAACCGTGGAAATCCTGTATCAGCTTGGTTATTTTGCAACTCGAATGCGGCATTATAGAGGCCCAACACTGCCTTGCGATCTTCAACACGCGAAAGAACTATCATCAAAGACACATAGGTAACAACTAGATCCAAGTAGTTTTTGGTCAGCTCAAAGTTGAGTGTTATGTCCAGATGAATTTGGCAGGCATCCATAGTGGTCAGCAATTCGCATACGTTGTCCTTGAAGTCAAGCAGATCGACAAAGGTATGGTAATAGAGCGATAATGATTTTATTATCTCTGCCTTGATATTCACAATAGCATTCAGACCCTTTACATCGATATTGGGAAAACGCTTCACAATAAATTTAATTGAGGACTCCAGTGACTTTTCGGATAGAAAGCCTGGCTTGGACTTGGTATCGCCACATGCCTTTTTGATGTTGTAAATACGCGTAAGTATCCCGAGACCACGATCATTTAAAATGATTAGCTTTTCAGCAATTTTTTGCTGATTGGGAAAAATTGGGCGTGCCATTGTTTTTGATTAGAATTTGGCTTAGGCGAAAAATATGTTACGCGCTTTGGAGCTAGCAGAAACTAAGCAAGTCACTAGCGCCAGCGATTGTTTTTGTTAGCTAATTGATAGTTAAAAACACTAATATCTTTAATTATTGCCTTTTATTTAGCTGATAAAACACGGCTTTGCTAAATGTACACATTTTCCACAGCGTGACCAAAACTTACAAGCGCAAAATACCACTTCGGTGCAGTACAATGGGGACACACTGTTTTCGCCAGAGTAGCAATAATCGACAAGTAACACCGTTCGCATGAACAGCTGTTCAGTTAACAGCTTGTAAATCTGTTAAGTTTTAAGGGTGCCCACATGTTGAAATGTAAATGTTAGTGTTGCACATGTTGCCATCGCATCAATTTTTGCACTTTCGGCATTTAAAATAAAAGGTGAGAGAGAATTTAAATAAAATTAGCTACTTACTCAGGAATTCCAACAGAAATGAGCACTTCTCCGAAACTCAAACGCGAGGACGTTTGTCGCGTACCGGAGCACATTAACTTTCCCGGCGAAGAAGAAAATGTGCTAAAGCAATGGCGTGACGAGAAAATCTTTGAAAAGTGTAGCCAACTCTCAAAGGGTAAGCCCAAGTAAGTATTGCTGCTGATTGCATCAGACATAGTCGAAAGTATTTACTTTATATTGAATTTTTAGATACACCTTTTACGACGGGCCACCATTTGCGACTGGCTTGCCACATTATGGGCACATCCTGGCCGGCACCATTAAGGATATCGTTACGCGATATGCTTACCAGCAAGGTTACCATGTTGATCGTCGCTTCGGTTGGGATTGTCACGGCCTCCCGGTGGAGTTTGAAATTGACAAGTTGCTTAATATCAAGGGTCCCGAGGATGTGGCTAAGATGGGCATCAAGGCATACAACGCCGAGTGCAGAAAGATTGTCATGCGCTATGCGGACGAATGGGAGAATATTGTGACACGCTGTGGTCGCTGGATTGACTTTAAGAATGACTACAAGACATTGTATCCATGGTACATGGAGTCTATCTGGTGGATATTCAAGCAGCTCTACGAAAAGGGACTTGTCTATCAAGGTGTTAAGGTTATGCCATATTCAACCGCTTGCACAACTTCACTGTCCAACTTCGAGGCGAATCAGAACTACAAGGAAGTCGTGGATCCATGTGTTGTCGTTGCTTTGGAAGCAGTTACGCTGCCCAACACCTACTTCCTAGTGTGGACAACCACCCCTTGGACACTGCCTTCTAATTACGCTTGCTGTGTCAACCCAACTATGACCTATGTGAAGGTATGTATAAATTAACAATTGCTTTGCATTCGTGAATGCATATATTAAACTACTTTGCTTTTGGTTTCTAGGTGCGTGACGTAAAGAGCGATCGTTTGTTTATACTCGCTGAGTCGCGTCTGTCATACGTCTTCAAGACGGAGGCAGAGTACGAGGTGAAGGAGAAGTTTGCTGGCAAGACGCTCAAGGATTTGTACTACAAGCCACCATTCCCATATTTCGCCAAACGTGGTGTTGAGGTTAAAGCTCATCGGGTGCTTGTGGACGATTATGTTACGGAAGACTCGGGTACTGGCATTGTACATAATGCACCCTATTTTGGAGAGGACGATTACCGTGTTTGCCTTGCGGCCGGCATCATCACCAAGTCAAGTGATGTCATATGCCCTGTAGACGACTCTGGTCGTTTCACATCCGAAGTGACTGACTTTGCTGGTCAGTATGTTAAAGATGCGGACAAGCATATAATGGCCTACTTGAAAGCGAATGGAAACTTGGTTTCCAGTGGACAGGTGAAGCATAGCTATCCCTTCTGCTGGCGCTCAGACACTCCGCTTATATACAAGGCAGTGCCTTCGTGGTTTGTGCGCGTCGAGCATATGTCCAAGAACTTACTGGCCTGCAGCTCGCAGACATACTGGGTGCCGGACTTTGTCAAGGAGAAGCGTTTTGGTAACTGGCTTAAAGATGCTAGAGATTGGGCAGTAAGTTTAACCCTTCGTAGAACTAATGTTGTATGTTAATACATCTTACTTTTCAGATTTCACGCAATCGCTACTGGGGCACACCGATTCCCATTTGGCGCTCACCTAGTGGCGATGAGACAGTTGTCATTGGCAGCATTAAGCAGTTGGCAGAACTTTCAGGTCTTCAGGTAGATGATCTGCATCGCGAGACAATCGATGACATTGAAATACCATCGGCTGTGCCTGGACATCCACCACTGCGACGCATTGCACCAGTGTTTGACTGCTGGTTCGAGTCTGGCTCGATGCCTTTTGCCCAGCAACATTTTCCTTTCGAGAATGAAAAGGATTTTATGAACAGCTTCCCAGCGGATTTCATTGCCGAGGGCATTGACCAGACACGTGGCTGGTTCTACACACTCTTAGTTATCTCAACGGCACTGTTTAATAAGGCACCATTCAAAAACCTGATTGCCAGTGGATTGGTGCTGGCCGCCGATGGACAGAAGATGTCGAAGCGCAAGAAGAACTATCCAGACCCCATGGAAGTTGTGCACAAGTATGGTGCGGATGCTCTGCGTCTGTACCTCATCAATTCGCCTGTGGTGCGCGCGGAGAGTCTTCGTTTTAAGGAGGAAGGCGTTCGTGATATAATCAAGGATGTATTTCTGCCTTGGTACAATGCCTATCGCTTCCTGCTGCAGAATATTGTGCGGTACGAGAAAGAGGACCTGAATGGCAAAGCTCAGTATACGTATGATCGTTCGCGTCATCTGGCAAATATGGGGAACGCTTCGGTTATCGATGTATGGATCCTGTCGTTTAAGGAGTCTCTGTTGGAGTTCTTCGCGACGGAGATGAAAATGTACCGTCTGTATACGGTGGTGCCTAGGCTAACTAAGTTTATCGATCAACTGACCAACTGGTAAGACAACTGTTGATTCTAAACATACTCTATGACCAACAAAACGTTTTTTTTAAGGTACGTGAGGTTAAACCGTCGCCGTATTAAGGGCGAAATGGGCGCTGAACAGTGCATTCAATCGCTAGATACCCTCTATGATGTGCTGTACACAATGGTCAAGATGATGGCTCCCTTTACTCCCTACTTGACCGAATACATCTTCCAGCGTTTGGTGCTGTTTCAACCTTCGGGTACACTGGAGCACACCGATTCCGTGCACTACCAAATGATGCCTGCCAGCCAACGCAAGTTTATTCGCAGCGACATTGAACGATCCGTGGCATTGATGCAGTCCGTAGTTGAGCTAGGTCGCGTAATGCGTGATCGTCGCACGTTACCTGTTAAATACCCTATCTCCGAAATTATAGTCATTCACAAGGACAAACAGACATTGGAGGAAGTTAATAGTCTGCAAGATTTTATACTCAGCGAGTTGAATGTGCGCAAACTGACACTTAGCTCGGACAAGGAAAAGTATGGAGTGACGCTCCGTGCCGAACCAGATCACAAGGTAAGCAGTAGAGCTATTTGAAAATGCTGCTCAAGTTTATAATCTTACCTATTGTCTTAAAGTCGCTGGGTCAGCGCCTTAAAGGCAACTTCAAGGCTGTTATGGCCGCCATCAAAGCTCTTAAGGATGACGAAATTCAGCAGCAGGTCGCTCAAGGTTACTTCAACATTTTGGATCAACGCATTGAGCTGGAGGAAGTCCGTGTCATCTATTGTACCTCTGACAAGGTCGGCGGTAACTTCGAGGCACACAGCGATAATGAAGTACTTGTCCTAATGGACATGACACCCAATGAGGAATTGCTGGAGGAAGGCTTGGCGCGTGAAGCTATCAATCGTGTTCAAAAGCTTAAAAAGAAGGCTCAACTCATACCCACTGATCCAGTTATCATCTACTATGAGCTTAGCAGCAACGACAAGAAAAAGGAAGCTCAGGACTCGCTTTTACAGCTTCAAAAGGTTTTGGTTAACTATGCGTCAATGATTAAGGTAGCCGTTAAGTCGGAATTCCTTCCGTTTAACGAGAAACAGGCAGCCACTAAACGTCAAATAATCAATGAGCTGGTGGATCTTAAAGGTGTACAGCTTAATCTAACAATATGCTCTGCCGAGGAGCTGCAGCTGCCTAGCCTTGCGTGGCTAAATGTCACTCTTAGTGGCGAGCTAAAGCCACGCTTTGGTAAGGGGCACAAGGCATCCATTCTCATTCAACACAGTGGCAGCAAACAGTACATTACTTTGGAAACACTGCGTCGGGAGCTGGAAGTGCTGTTTGGACTCTATGGCATCAACTTTAACATTTATGTGGTGGATCAGCGTAAGAACGTCAGTGAGCTTAGCGCCGTCGATAAAAGCCTCAGCGGAAAGCTACTTATTTTGACTCGTAGTATGGATGCACTTAATCAGGCACCGGACGTCGATGTGGCACCGATGCCATATTCAAACTTTGTAAATCAGCCGTCTGGCATCACAGTCTTTACTGAGAACCCAAAGGGTTTCAGTCTATTGTAAACGCAAGTTATAAGCATGTTGCTTGGTATTTATTTTGAACCGACACACAAAATGTGAAATAAACTTAAAAAAATGTTTGAAATAAACCTTCCTTGTTTGTATTATTTTCAGCCATTTGGGAAGAAACCGTCATAATTATCCCGACCAAAATTAAGTCATTAGTCCAAATGATTTTTTTTTAATTTTTTATTTTTATTGAAATCGCTTTTTATCGTTATATTATTAGATATTATATATGGTTGTATCATACATATATATCGGCTTGCCATAAATGTGTATGTGTTTGTTTGTATTATGTGTTTGATCTCTGCTTTGCATACGAGTATCTTTTGCTGTTCAATTTTATGAGTTTAATATTAGCCTTACTCCGCATAATTTGTGCAGCGTTCTTTGAGACAATTTCATACGTTAAATACAAGTACTGTTTTAATTCATTTATTATCAAAGGGTTATCATTTTGCTCTATTAACGTTGCTCTGCTATGAGTTCTGTCAGTATCAATACGAAATTTAAACTTGAGTTTAACCAATTATAATGCTGCCTCTGCGTTTGTTTTTATTGAAAAATGTACACTTCGTTTTCGAAGAACATAAGATATTGAGTAAATTTAAGCACAATTGATTAGACACAGATACATATGCATTCCATTCTGTCAGTCACAATTTTTTTGTTTTAGCTGATTTCAATAATTTCATTTTAGGTTTTTGGTTAATATAATGCTGCTTAATTTTACTACATATACATTTATATACGTTTGCTGCATTTTTATACAATTCGTTTTTGTTTTTTATTTTTTGTTTTTGTGTAAAATAGTGTTTCGTTTTGTATCATTTTGGAAAACATGAAAATTTGGTTTTCTTTTTGCTTTTCTTTACACAACATACTGCATGTCACAATCGATGCATAAACACATATATGTATATATGAGTTTCGTTTCTGTTTGATTTTTGTTACTTTATATTTATCTGCTTAAACTTAATTTTTTCAATGTTTATTATTATTATTATATGTGTTTTGCATTTTGTATAATTTTATTTAATAAAATTACTAACACTTTAGCTAATTCCTACGTTTTATTTTTAACTCCTTTCTTCTCACTTTCACAATTAGTTAAGTGCTATATTCGTTCTTATGAGTTTCATCATCAATATTAACCTAATCCTTAATGACAATGTGTAGTTGAGTGTGTCTATATTACAGTGTGTAGTGTTATGTTTTATTTTTTTTGTGTGTATGCATTATTTTATTTTCAAGACTTAAGTATGCGTTCTTAGTTTCAATGCTAGTTTTATGTATATCTCAATAGTCAATAGTTTAGTTTCAGTTATAAATAGTTTAATAATGTGAATAATTATGAACAAAAACACTTTAGCAAAGTGACAAATTAAAAGATAGAATAGAAATTTTGGTATTAAAAAAACTATATACGTGTATAAAAGTGTTGATATCATAAAAAAACCTTATTCAAAAAACGATAAAAATATTAAAAGGCCATCTAAATCTTCCATTATATTAAGGGCATTCTTAACTGCATTGCTTTTACAAATTAACATGGCAAAAATGATAAACTAAATATTGCATTTTAAAAACCTAAAATCCTAATACACTACGATTATTTTAAAAAAACATAAAATCAATAAGTAAAGTACTTTGCTGTTTTTAACTCTCGGTTTGATTTGCTTTACTTCGATTCTTCACTTTTGCAACATTTCAGGTTGTTAAATGAAATGTTAAGAAATATATCACAATTTGTAAAAAGTATTAATGCATATTACCTTCGAAATGAATTCAACAGTTAAATGTTCAAAATAAATACAAAAATAATCAGTGTAAAAATAAAGAAAGACAGATAGAGAGTAAATATTTGAGTATGTAGTAGTACGAGTATGGTTTTTTGTTTTTCTTTTGTATAGTATGTTGTTTGGTAAGGATAGCAGACGAAAAATAGTTTTTTTGATTTTTGGCTGTCGAACTTAATTAAATGCGTTTGAGTAAATTCGAGCATTCGCTTAAAAAATATGAGTCTATATACGTAGTTTGTTATAAAACAAAGGGTTTTTCAACAAATCAAAATGGCGCGCTGTGTGTTAAAGCATAGTTAAGTAGTAATGTAGTTGTTTATATATATGTATCTATGTTGTATGTATGTATGTACAATATACAAAGCATTTGTGAAAGTGAAGCAGCATTTTAAGTTCGTTTTCTTTTCTTTTTTTTTTATCTTACCACACGAGTATGGGCTAGGCTAGGGGATACTACAATTGTATCTTTATTTGATTTCTTCTTCTGGTTTGTTCATTTTGTTTTTGTTTACTTGCTGGGGTCTCTTTCAACTTTTTACATTAATTTATGATTTATATTATATATTATTATTATTATCAAGTATGCATAATTTCTTTTGTTTTCATTTCTTGTTGTGTAATACTTGTTTGACATCGAATGCAACTGGCTAATTAGACTTCTGTAGACTAAATGAAATTTGGGCGGGTTTTACTTAGAACTTTTTGTTTCCGAGCAAACCACTGTCTGTCTGTCATCAAGGAATTTAAAGTATTTCTGTATGTGATTTCATCTAAATGCCCGAAGTTAAGTTCTTGATTATGTACGAATCGCTGTCGTCGTATGTTTTGCACAGTTTGTCTGGATGTCTCAAAGCCAAAGGTGCATATGATATTCAAATTTAAAAAAATTACATTTAATGTTACACGTGGACTAAACATATCCCTATTGTTACCTTAAACTCAACATCAACATACATATACATATATATTCTTTGTATTTGTTCGTTTCATCTTGTGTACATATACATATATTTAGAAATATACGTGGTTTGTTGGTATTTGATCTTTTCGATACTTTCTAGGTTTGCCTTGTGACTAATAATTAACTTTAAACACGATTAAAGTTTATATTAATGGATTAAATTGCAGTGTGTGTTGTTGTGTCGTGTAATGTTTTGCGTGCTTATCGCCTATCGCTGCTTTATTTCACCTAAGTAATTACAAAATCTGCTCCTCCTCCTCGGCTGTCTCGCTGCTTGTCCTGCGGACAGCCTTACCCACAGCTATCAAGTAGTCCTCTGGCCCATCATACTCTTCCAATGCTTCATCTGCAGCTTCACTTTCCAGCTCCTTCTCCTCCTCCACTCACGCAGACAGCTCGCCATATTTCTGCTGTCGCCGATTGGAGCCGATGCGGTGGCTGTTGCCAGTCTTGCGGCGCTTACGCTTCGCATCTCGCTGGAAGGCCACATTTCCGGGATCGTCAGCCAGCTGTGGGTACTTGTGAATGCTGTGTATGTCAATGCCGATCCAGCCATCAACATCACCATGCTGAATGAGCTCCTCCTTCTCTTCCTCTGTCCAGTCACCACGTCCCTGGAATCCGGCTGCAACTAGCTGCTTCTCCAGCTCCCAGGCACGCTCAACGGCGCGTTTGTGGGCATGTTTAAGTATGCGGTGTCTCTCCTGTTCGGGATCCACGCCATACTTGATGATGACCACTGCTTCGGGACCATGGAGGCGGAGCTCCTTTGCAGCACTGCCACCATGGTCACTGATCTCGTGCGTTGATATGTTAAACATGCCGCCCAGGCGGCGCAGTTCTTCGTTATCGTCGCGTAGCTTGAGTACGTTATCTTTGACAAAGTAGAACACATCCTGATCGTGTATGCTGAAGTGTAGATCCAGGAAGTAAGAGTTGTTGAATACAGAACTAACAACATCCTGTACGACACTATTGGAGCCATCCACCACACTGACTAGGGCACGTCCACCAATCCTCGAGAGCAGTACGCCCTCTCCAAAGACTGCGCGACGATAGCTGACACGTGGCAGAAGGTTACGCATCTTGGGTTCCATTTTAAGTAGTGGCTTCGGTGCAAAGTCAAAGTCACTGAACTTTTCATTGGTCTTCTCGACAATGCACTCCAGACCCGAAATGACGCCGAAATCTGGTGCAAGGGAATTAGACTTGATGGTGGCCTGTGGCTTGTATTGGGTCTGCTTGGTGTATCTGCTGCTTTGCATATTGTTTAATTCATATCCGAAGAGCTGCAGCCAGGAATCGAGGTCAATCATGTAGTTCTGTGGTTTGTTGCGATTGATGGGATCGTTGTTGTGATATCTGTAGATAAACACATCCGTGGGATTTGACATCTCAGTAGCCAACGTCTCCCAAAGTGGAGTCATCCATTGTCCCACGGTGGAATCATATTGTCTCTGTTCTGTGTAAATAAGTTTTGTGTGTGGATCGATAAGTCCACCATGGAAATCGATGGGTACAAAGAAGTCAGGTTTGGTGTCCTTGATGGTTCGGCCGAAAGGCGTACGTTTAACCTCTTTAACAATGGCTCCATTCATATCGAAGAAAGCCAGTGGGGATCCATTCTGATCAGTTGCCACATAGTAGCGTAGCTCACCATGTTCCAATGCGATCAACATGTCCCGATCATCATAGTAGAACTTCATTGTCTTACCCAGCTTGGGGAAGTGCACGTGCGTGACGAGACGAGGTGTCTTGGGGTTCGCATAGTAGTACTGAGTAACATTGCCCTTGCTGTCGTGCCAGGCAACCAGACGGCTGCGATCATCGTAGTAGTACCAGCTCTGGAAGCGATCTCGCTCAAAAGCATGAATAAGTTGTCCTCGATTGTTATATCTGTACTTCTGTTCGCCTCGACGGACCACAAATCCACGTGCATCGTAGTTGTTGGACTCAACATCTCCGACCTTTATAACCCTGTCGCCAATGTCGTAGCCTAGGTTTATCTTTTCGCCTTGATCTACAATGCCGACAGTATTGCCATTTTCATCGTACAGATACTTCCAGTTGTTGGTGCCCAAAACTTCAATGACATGTCCATCCGCGTTATAGTTAATCTTGTCAAATGCCGTTGATCGACCAAAGGTTGTCTTTTGTGACTTGATGCGATTGCGTAGATCGTAGTCAAGTTCCAAGCGGAATACATCAAAGCTCTTGATGTTCATCAATACGCTCTTTACACGTCCATGTTGATCATAGTCCACAATTGTGAAGAACTGTTTGGCAGAGTCCTGAATCACAGTGCGATTAAATGCATTGCGTGTAATCTTCAGATCCTGCACAACCTCTAGTTGACCCAGGTTCTGGCTGTACTTATAACGTGTTGTGGGCAATTCTTTGTCATCAATAGCCATCTCAATGCCACTCAAGCGAGCATTACCATCGTAAGCATACTTATAGTGAGCTGATGCCAATGAGTTCTTGGAGCCGAACCGTAGCTTCTCATCCTTAAGGATACCAGCATGGTACTTGAACTCCCTACGCAGCTCAAAGCCTGGTTCTTGCACTTCGACGGACTTAACCAAGCTGGTTGTCTCCTGATATGTGTAATGGGTGCTTGAAAGCCCTGCCAATACGGTTTCAAGGCGCCCTGCAGCGTCATGAACGAAAGCCACTTTGCCAGACTGATGTGGGTGTATCTTGGCCAGAATCTGACCTTCATCATTGTAGAGTATTTCAAACGGATGGCGGTTAATTGGTGAGTAATATTGATATTTAAAGAAGCCGAGTGATGTCTGTAGCGAGAACGAGTGAATGTGTCCTCTTGGAGTTGTCAAACTTTGCAGAGCACCGGCATCATCATATTGCAAAAGATAGTCTGAACGTCTTGGCGTGGTCACCTTGAGTGGTAACGAGCCAAACATATCTTTAAAAGTATACACCATCGAAGAGCCATCACCATACTTGATCTCATTCAAGCGTCCGTTGCGATCAAAAGTATAGGCCTCCTGCAGCACACCCCACTTCCAGCTAACCAGGCGTCCAAATCGATCGTACTCCAAATCAACATCAGCATAATCACCTGACTGCGGGCGGAAGCTAACCGGACGAGAGGTGCGATCATAGGTCACGTTAAGAAGCTCTTGCTTGTCATCGACCATGACAACAACAGATTGTGTTTCTCGATCATATTCCAGGGTCAGCACATTATCTCCATTGACACGTAGCTTACGACCGACTTCCGTGACTGGTCGAGGGGTTCCCTTGTTTGGCTTGCCCTGGTTTGGAAGCTGTTGGCGACGCACAAAGTATCGCCACTCAAACCTATTGGCCAGATCTCCTGCAATTTCTGTGCGCTGCCTGGCTGGCACTGGATAGCTCTCTCCCAAAAGTGGACTCTGCTCGGCCAAAATTGTGTAGGGTACAACTTCCATTTGTAGATTATGTCCCCATGGTGTAATACTTGTTGTCGATCCATCCATATCAACTGTTGTGCGTGATTCAGCAGCTCCGTTCTTAACGATAACAGTTGACCCTTGAATCAGCATGGTTATTTCCTTCTGTGCGTTCTCCGACACCTTTACTTGAGCTCCTTTTACACTTAAATCAAAGTTTAGTTCAATGACTCTACCAGTTGGGGTGACAGCTGAAGTCAGACGACCAAACTCATCGTAGTTGTACACATAGGAGCGACCTGTAGAGTCAAGCTTCGTCTTAAGCAGTCCAGTTGGTCCATGGTATTCGTAAGTGACATTATAGTTATCAGGTGTGCTCAGTTCGTGCAGCATCTTCATGCGAGTCATGCGCAGGCGACATTTCTGACCCTTGGTATTCTCAATAGAATTCACTTGTGATGTATAATCACGCAGAAGGAATACTTTGTTGCCAGCTGCATCTGTGACCGTGCTAAGCTTTCCATTGGATGTGTTGACGTTGTAGGTGAATACGTACGTAGTCTCACCAGTCAGAATGTTGCGGGTGGAAACGTGCTGTCCGAATCTATTGAAGATGTATATCTCCTGCATATCTGGTGCGTAGATCTCATATTCACGAGATGGACTTGCTTCTGGAATGCTAGACATAACAGAGCGAATGCGATAGTTGGCCTGATCAGCAATATGCACATGTCCATCTGGAGTGACTGACAAAGCGGCAATTGTGTTGAATTTTGCGCTCGTTGCCAGATAATGATCAGCCTCGAAGCAATCGCAGCCACGCTCCAGACAGTTACATTTTGACTCGGCACCCGCAAAGGAAGCAATGCGTCCATCTGTGCCAATTACACGAACTCGGTTAATGCGCTGAGAATCACTCTCAGCGACGAATAGTTCGCCAAGTGGTCCGAAAGCAATCGACTGTGGCATTACAAGCGTAGCGTGTGTGGCCAAATCCGTATCGTAGGTCGTAGAAGCACTAGCACAGTGCAGTGGACGTCCGGATATAACCCGCACACGTCCATCGGGAGTCATGCGCAGGATCATGTGATCGTCTATAATGTGCAGAGTGTTATCCATGGGCGAAACAGCAAGTTCAGTGGGCCAGCGTAGATGCATTTCCTCCAGCTTGAGTGTGCCTTCACATGGTATGGGCTTCCAGTGCGACTTGTGCATGTGGTTTCCAATAAGGGTACTTACGATACCATCACGGTCAACCATACGAATGTTAGTGCCATCAGCAAAGTAAAGTATATTATCGCTGGAAATGGCAATGCCCTTGGGATAGGCTAGTTTGGCATCTTTGGCAAGCGCACCATCACCGCAATGAGCCTCATCGCCGGGCAAACAGCGTTCTCCAGAGCCCACCACTGCTTCCCAGTTCTGTTCCGGTTGCGAGTAGTCACTTATGTCGCGCACACGTATAATCTGATGAGATTCGGGATCAGATACGTAAAGAGTGCCGTCCAGAGGACTTAAGGCCATATGATAGCGATAGGAAACTCTTGTGGCATTCAACTTGACAACAGTGCGAATGCTGCCATCGGTCATTATGCGGCGTATATAGTTGAAATCGCCCACAAAGAGACTTCCATCAGGTGCGGCGGCTAGTGCAACGGGTGCAAGTAGACGCTGTTTCATGGCCAGACCATCGCAATCCTGACATTCTAATGGACGTTGATGTCCATCACCCATTGTAGTAAGAATAATGCGAGGCTTGTTGCGTAGATAGATATTGGAGCCATCGCCCTTCTGTAAAATTCCCTCGTGGAAGTTGTACCGATGATGAATATCCAGATTCCAGCCGCCAACCTCAGAGATGGACATGTCATGTCCACTTAGCTTAGTTGTCTGTATATCCCACACTGTATCCTTGCAGTCCGTATACTGATATCCCACTTTGACTACGGCTGTAGTGACGCCATACACACGTTGCCTATAAATGTTTAAACGGTTCCATGCATATGTAAACTTAATGCCCGGATCAGCTTCAAAGACACGCTCAAACAGTATGCCCTCGATGGTTATACGCAGATGAATAAGATGCAGAGTAGCAGGTATGGTATCCGGTGTCAATTGTAGTTTAATGGTTGACAAATAGCCAGCAGCGCGTGAGGAGTGGTAGACAAGGTTGAGGCCAGTGCCGGGTATCTGTAGCGATTCTTGAATCACTTGAGACTCTGCGAGAATGGCACTACGATCGGGACAGGCGCCCTGGAAGCCATGTTTCCACGAGGCCAACACTACGGGCTTCATTTGATCGTAGTCGTGCGAGAAGCAAGTGTGTGTTGTTGTCGTCGCCAGACCCTTTTCCTCGGACATACTCATGACCATCACATCGATAATGACCACCTCGTTCCAAGGCACCTGAACAATACGTGACTGCGGACGGAAAGGTGCACGCCCAAATTGCAGGGTCACAGCTCCTCCACCATTAACCATCAGATCGAACCAGCCGTCATCACGGGTTAGCGTAAAGCCTTCGAGTAGAGTTGTCGTGGAG
Organism: Scaptomyza caliginosa; assembly: GCA_035044725.1. Taxonomy (NCBI): domain Eukaryota; kingdom Metazoa; phylum Arthropoda; class Insecta; order Diptera; family Drosophilidae; genus Scaptomyza; species Scaptomyza caliginosa. Next base: position 434,385 of record JAWNNR010001059.1, on the reverse strand, counting down.
ACACGTACACCCACCAACCCCATACCAAGGGAGGTGACAACGCGTCCACGAATAACTGCCGATCGGCTGTTGGGAAAGTTACAAAGTAAAAAGTTAGTTGGGTCTTATAATGGCATTCCACTAGGGAATTCAGCTACAGCTACGTATCTGGCTAACAAGCGTATCGAACTTAAGATTCGCAACTAGTTTAGTTAACAAATAATGCGAGATAAGTACAAATAAATAACAAATTCACACGCACATAACATAAGACTCGTATCAACACACAAAGGTTTACAATTTGAACAATATAGTAGGTATATGTAGATATATTTGTATGTGCCCTACCATTGACCTATGCATGTAAGTACGACATTTGTTTAGCTTATATACGTATGATAAATAAAAAAAACCTTAAAAATCAGTTGATTGGTTGTCTGGTTGTAACAATAAAATCAAGACGGTCCCACAAGTGTTTTGTAATAAAGTAAAATAAACTACTAAATCATCTTAAAGAACTACGCTATAAAATATAATAAAATAAATATTAGAGAAGAAAATAAAGAGTTGAATAAATGAAACGAGTGTACCAAACAACCATCGAGTATCAGTATTAGTAGTAGTTTTAGTATTATTTTAGTACCGGTTTTCGCTTGCTTACCTTGCATTGAAATAATTCCAAAAAATGCTGTTAGTATATGATTTTGTTTATAGCGAGAACAAGTAGCGAATATAGAATTCGTTAGTTTATACAAAGCATTTGGAATTCAACGATTCGATTTTGATGTTTTTTTTGGTGTGGGGAATTATTAGCGAGTAGTAGGTAGTTGTAAGAGGTGGAGCGAGTTGTAGTGTAGGTAGTTATTTAGTGATTAGATATTTATTCAATTTGTATTCGGATTAAAGGGCACGCGTGATGAGAAGAAAAAGAGAGCAGAGAGAAAAATATTTGAATTAGCATGGTTGTCGTTTCTTTTTTTTTTGTTGTTTGTTATTTTCTACTAGTTAGGATTGCTTCTGTTATGGGACTCATTGGCCCAAATAAAAGATCCTTGTTTTCGATCAAAGCCGAAACCATCAGCGACCCTTCACAAGAACCCTTACACTTAGTAAAGAATTGGAAGATGTTTAGATTTTTGGGAGATTAATGGAGTTTAGGGGTTAAGTGATTCATGATATTCACTTCTTGTGAAAGGTGTACTTAAAAGCTAAACTTAGTTATATACATAAGAACCTTTCCATAAAATTAATACTTATTTGTTGTACCTTAGAATTGCATTAAATACTTATTGTAGATACGGTTTGTTTGGTTTGATGGGTATTTTTAGAACAAAGGACATATAGGGATTTATTTACAAGATTTTTTAAATGGGATTTGGGATTTGTGTACGGATTTGTTTTTGCTTTATATTTGGGATTTGCTTTTAGACGAGGGCACGAAAACGAAAAACGTAAATATATATAAACATAGATAAATATTAATTATGCAAACTATTTTGATTATTATTTGATCCAGCTAAATGTTTTATATTATACAGGTAGTTGAGTTTTTACAATCGGGCGCCTTAACATCCGTTGCCAATTCTGAATACTATACACATTGACTTTGCCGACAATTTGTTTTCCAATTAAACTAAGAAAAGGATAGGCAGAAAAAATTGGCTACAAGGAAGCACCTACCTCTCGTTAAAGGTCTCCAACTTGGCATAGTTCTGCAGACTGCTTTCGTCAATCAGGAACTTCATGCGCTCAAAGAATGAGGCCGTTATTGCTGGAGGTTGTTTTCTCAGCAAAACATCAATTGGCTTGGGTGCAGAGACACAAAGTTGGGAAGTCTTACAAACGTGGCTGGCACAGCACTCGGGATCTTCACAGTCAACCAGGCCATCTAGTGGTTATATAATAATAATTAGTAACACTTTTTAATTAGTCAAGCTCTCTAATAACTCACCCTTATCATTGTCCTTGCTATCGCCACAATTAAGTTCCAAGGCTATGCCACAATCCGGTCCGTCCCAGCCATCGTAGCAGCGGCATTCCCATTGGCCCTCACCGCTCACCCGGCACTGCCCGTGTCCGGCACAGCTGCTGGGACAACCCTCGATGGTGCAGTGCTTGCCGTTCCATCCGGTTACACACAGGCAGGTTCCATTCTTGCATTGACCATGCTCATTGCAGCGGCTGTCACAGAGCTTCGTATTGCAATAATCGCCACCCCATTCAGGGTCACAGGCGCACGCATCACCCTCACAGCGACCATGCTGGCCACAGTCAAGGTCACAAAGCTCCTTGGAACAATCATCGCCACTCCATTTGGCCTCACATGTGCAGGTCTGGGTATCAAGATCAAAGTTGCCATGACCAGAGCAGTCGGGTAGGCATTGCAAAGCGTCCTGATCCATTGTAGCGCAATCGGTGCCCTTCCAACCCTTCTTGCAAATACATGTGCCGTCAGCGCAAAAACCGTGTCCCGAGCAATTTGGATGTGGGCAATCCACTACAAAAATATACAAATAAAGGTTAAGTATTTGAATTGAATAAAGTTATACTGGGAGAGTTGGGAGTACAAGGTAAACTGGGAGTAAAAAGAAGTCTAAGGTACTGCTTGGGTGTTCTACCTTCTTCACAGAATTTGCCCTTGTAGCCACGCATGCATTGACATTTTCCACTGACACAATGGCCATGACCATTGCAGTCAGCAACTTCACATTCATCATGCCGTAGAGAGCACTCCTTGCCCTTCCAGCCCGGATTGCAAATGCACTCGCCATTAATGTACTCTCCATGCTGGGAGCACAGCACTGGACAGACACTCTCACTGCAATCATCGCCACCAAAGCCAGGATTGCATTGACAGTGTCCAAGCAAGCATTGACCATTGCCCGAACAACCATTGGGACAATTCTGCGTCATGTCTTCGGCTATAGCTGCATAGAAAGTCAACTCCTGTAAGTCGCCGTCGTCATTATAGAGGGAGACAAACCAATGTCCCGGCTCCATGTAGCGTGTTACCTCGCGCGTAATTGAAAGCTGAGCGATGGAATCAGTAGGTGATGTTGTGTTTAGCAATGGGGTGATCCATGAGAGGGCACATAGAAATCGTGTAATTAGTAAGTTAATGAATTAGTTAACAACGATATCGAGCGGATAAGCAACAACTACTTACATGTGCCGCTCTGGCAGTTCGAGTACTAGCACTAAAACCACTTAGCACTTCTTTGAAATGATATTGAGTATGGGTAGGCAAAGCATTGCGACGCCCATAAACTCCAATGGATGCACCTCTGGGTATGGTGTAGTCAAACTTAACGTAAGCGGGTTCCGATTGATAGAATTGCATATTCCAATAGCTATAGGGTTGTATCTCCTTCGTCAGTTTTTGACCCAAAGTAATCTGTCCAAAGGTAGTGCCATCCGGTGGAAAACTTCGTGCGGGAAACGTGCGAGCACCTGATGCGTGGCGGAGCACAAAGAGTGCAGCAATTGTGTCAACAATGATTGATGGAAACAAAAAACATTTTGAATTGGGGTTAGTTGTTGGCTTTTTATGAAATATATGATATGTATAATATTTACAATATGTTTAATTGTTCCTAGAAATCATCAAATTATTTCAACTCATTAAACATATATGTTGTATGAAGACTTGTTAAACCAAATCGTTTGCCTAGATAGCCGATGAAACATTTACATGGTTGTTGGCTTATTTTGTCACATATTCATGCTTGAAGGTTCTTTGTACAGATGCAGATTAGTTATGAAGTTTTATGGGGTGTTAAATTTGTTTTTAAGCCTTAAAACTAAAAGTTAATTAACTGTACAGTATTATAGTTGTTTAATTGGTGTTAAATGGCTCAGTTGACATCTTGATTAAAAGTGCTTTTCAGTTAGTTGTTAGCTGTTAGAGCAGAGCAGTACAAATCACCTTCCAGTATGAGTATAGGCATAACATCAGGACATGCAAACTTTTCACCAGTACGAACATCAGTAACAGTGTCAAACTCAGTGCTAGGATAGTTAGTAACAGTTGCAGATGCAGTTGTCGATGTAAATTCTTCCTTCTCATTATCATTATCGGTTGAGGCATGCAAAATGGTAGCATCCTCTATATGCAATGGTGTGACTGTCAACGCGTTGGCAGAGTCTTTGTCAACTTGGCTGTTTTCATTGTTGTCTGGCTCCAGGTAAACGGTGGCTGGATCTGGGTTAAGGCAGCTGCAGGGGCAGTCAGGCATACGTGGTGGCGGCTCGGGCACACAGGAACCTATGCTATCAATGTTATTGTCCTCATCTTGGGCGACCCGCTCATGGGTCAGTACTTGTTCCAGATTGTGAGAGCCACCGCCCGTTGGCACTGCGACATGAAGCGTATAAATGGAATCGCTTCCGTCGTCAGTGGCAATGGTGAGATTGACCAGGATACGTTTACTCGGACGATCGAAACGTTCACTGACATATGGTTTCAATGGCGTCAAATGGGCTAGACCAACAAGATTGTCATCGTTTTCTTGCTGCTTAAGAACCTCATTTTCACTTGCCGACTGAGGTGGCGGAGGTGGATTTATTTTAGGTTGCTGCTCGACAGCCGTTTTGTACAGGTTTACCTCATTGGAGGTGGGCGGTTCGTCTAATTTGACTATATGGATATCGTCATTATCGTCGAAAAGTGCCGCATCGCTCAGCATTAAATCGGACACGGATTGATTTATGTGCTGTGGGGGTGGTTTTTTCTTCATGCCCTTCTTTTGTATTTTCTCTTCATAGTTGTCGGCTAAATCACGCTCATTATTGTTGTTATCATCAGCAAAAGCAGCAGCAGGAGCAGCAGCAGCCGCTGGAACGACAGGTTTGTGCTTCAGGTTTTGTTTGATTTCAAAATCATTTTCAATAACGTAGTTGGTTGTGGTTGACAGCCCCTCAGTTTGTTCCCAGCTTGCGCTGTTCCTTCTGGTGTCGATTTCAACAATGTCATCGTTGTCACTATCCAACATTGAGCCTTGCTTCTGCTCCCCTTCCCCGGACCCAGTCTTCTTGTCCTTTTTCTCGTTGCTGTTGCTGTCAGTTTGATTATAGTCATCAATAACAACAGGAGAAATGCTGCTCTCCTCTGTGTCTGACTCAATGTTGATGGTATCGCTGGTTTCTTCGAGCTGTTTCCGTTGGGGCTTGGCAAGCGTCTTACCTGCTGCTTTACGCAAATTGCCGTTTAATGATTTGCCAAATTGTTGCCTAGTCTTAGGCACGGGTCTCATAGTTGTCTCCCTGTGTGCATCTTTCGCTTCAGCTTCATCTTCATCTTCATAATCATAGTCACTAATATCGTCTACAAAGCTATCGGCTACGTTCTGCTCGAGTTTCAATATGCCATCGATGTTGTGCAAACTTTTATCGTAATTGCTTTGCCGGGCTCCCAGAGCGATGACTTTTCCCGTTGCCATTGCCATTGCCTTTGCCTCTGTTTCTTCTATGGATTTTGTAGATGGTGTCGTCAAAGCCAAATACTTTTGTACATGGACTCCACTTGCGCTTGTAATTAAGTCGCTAAAAGTTTCAGCAGCCACATCATCCTCATACTGATCCTGCCCCCGCTGCCAGTCCATTAAACTTCGTCTATGTCGACGTTTATGTCGCTGCTTCCCAGCAGCTGCCTCGTTGACAGACAGCCGTGTTGACAGTGCTCTTGTGCCGCCTTGACTTGCTACAGGTATTCGATGAAGGAGCAGAGTTAGAGAGCGAGATTACTTTGTACCTTCCCTTTGCGGTTACGTACCATAACCCCAGGCACAACCCACCACCCCTACCAACCCAAACGCAATTTGCAAGCAACCCATGTTTAAGCATAAAATGTATTTTTAATTCAATTCAAGCTGCCTGGTTGTCAGAATTTGTTTCATTTCACATTCTGTGATTAGCGCGTGTGGGTAAAGCTGACAGGTTGTTTAGACCGCCACGGGCTTTATCTAGCGGGTCAATGTAGTCATGATAAAAATAGAGAAAGAGAACGAGAGAGCAAAGAGCGATAGAAACAGAGAGAGTAAACAAAAGAGGGGTATGTCAACATTTGACAGCTTAATTGCTAAATGTTAAGTGTCATGTGTTTGCTATGTGACCTAAAAATATACATATTTCTCGTTTTTGGCGAAGTTTGGGTTAAAAAGAATTATATAAACTGCGAAATAAACCAGAGCGCTTTCAATTTGCTGACATTTTGACAAGAAAACTAAGAGCAGGAAAATTCAGCGCAATAATATAACTGGTTGGACATTTAGAAGGTTTTTGAATTTGTATTTATTGATTTACACTTGGATGGGATTTGTATTTGTGCTATATTTATTTATACTGTCAAAAATCGTTGTACAAGTGAAGAGTGCTCGAATTTTAAACGAGAAAATGCAACAATTGTTCGACGTGCCTTTACAAAACGTGATGGAGAAGCGGACAGCTGAGATATCTGTATTGAATTTGTTGATTAGCAATCCGTACATGTTCTAAAATTATTCTCATTTAAACTTTGCTTTTAGACTGCGCATTTGTTAAAACCCATTTCAATGAAAATGCCATTGACTATAAATAATTCAATGTTTGAGGCTAAGCCTTGAAGCTGGTGCCTTTGTCAAATGCAAAGAAAGAAAACTTTTCCTTGAAATCTATAAAAAAAAGGAAATAAAAAAGGCGCTAAACGCTAAGTACGTCGTCGTTCAACCTCTTTTTCTCTCTCGAGATTTGTTCCATTCTCTCCTCGTTCTTTCATTCTTCTTCTCGCACATTTGCGAAACTTACGAAAAACTCATTTAAAAATAATTAAAACTTGTGCATAATTACCTCCATTATTAGCATTTGCCAAGGATGAGGATAGCGACGTCGATGGGGCAAGCGAAGATTGTGAAGAGGACGTTGCAGAAGCAGCCGCTGCCGATGAAGTGGACTCTGCGGAGGACGACGAGGTCGATTGTAATCCCTGAGCCGTCCCACTGTTCGATGTGGCCGTTGTAACGGTTGCCGCCGACCCACCTCCGCTTAGGCCACCCTGTCCCTGAACGATTCCTATGCCTTGTCCATTTTTCGCGCGTACCGATGCGTTGTGCAATTTGGATAAATCAGTATTGGTGCTCTTGGCTGCCGTTACCTCGGAGGCCTCGTTGCCGACTAGAACTGTGCATGGGGCCGAGGGTGACCATTGCAGAGTGCCGATGCTTGTGAGCAGGATCAGCAAAATGCAGAGCACCACAAAGCCCGAAGTTGTAAGAATACTCAACCAGTGGGCTGAGCAGCGCGCGGCCAAATCCTTGCGGAAGTTCATCGGCGCCGAATAATGATGCGTGGGCATGCCGTTCATGCTCCTTGGCGGTAGCACCGGGCCCATGCAGCCTTGCGTGCTGCGATCGTAGCCCCCCTTAAGGGTGTCTTTTGTGGGTGTGGAACAGGCCGAACCGCTCTTATAATCGATTGGTGAACCTTTGTTAATATCTGTAAGCAAAAACAAAAAATAGCAATTAGCAATCAATATAAATTAAATACATTTGTATAATATGACACTTTAACCAGAATTTGAAATTTAAGTTTCATTTAAATCACTCACACACCTTTGTCTGTTATTTCCAACCCTCGAGCTGTTGTTGTTTCACTGGTAAAGCGAACGAACGTTGACACTATTGTATTTTGCTTATCGCCATTTGGTGCAAATTTCATTTGTATAAAAGGATTTGCACAAGGATAACAAACTGACATTCAACATAACCTCAAACAAACGACGACAGAAAATGGGGAAAAAAGACAAACTGAACGAATGAACAAAACGAAACGTAATGGAAAAGCGAATAAACGAATGTGGCAAATAGGGAAAGTGACCAGCGACAATGACGTTGGCAATACGCAGAGCGGTACAAAAAATAAAAGAAGATGGCTGAATGGTTCCACTGCGGTGCCCAGTGAAGTGATGCAAGAAAGAAAAGGGATTCACTGTGGGGCACTATAGCCAGGCAGGCAGACCGTGGACAGTGGCAGCCGGGCATCAGGAGGGCAAATGGGGAGAAGCAGTAGCAGCATAAGTTGAAATCATTTGTTGACGCCATGATGATAATTCGATTATGCTGACCAACGGTGATGCGAAGCGGCAGGACGAGTGCTTAAATAGAGCCCAGGGAATGAAAGGACCGCCAGACCGCTTCATATACATGTATGTGTGTGTATGGAAATGAAAATATGTGTGTGTGTGTATAATCTAAAATGTGAAAGTGAGATGGTGAAAATGGTATAAAATGCTACGGAATCAATTCATCTTTTAAATGAGCTTTGCTTTTTCATATCATACAGCTTTTGGCTTGAATTTACCAACGTAATAAATATCAGAGCAGGAAGCTTTCATCTCTTTCAAATAACTGCTTCATTTTGTACTAAATTGAGAGTTTTTGAATATAGTTTGAATATAGACAATTGTAAAATTTAACGTGTATAGCTTTATAAGTATTTAGTTTGGTACTTTTTGCTGTTTTTCTGTTCTTTGACTAAGTAATCCTTTTGCTACTAAAGCCCTAAGCTAACATAACATCGAATGGGGCGACAAATTCACTCTAGCATTATTCGTCACAGCAAAAGTTTGGGTAGACCAAAATGAATATGGTCAAAGTATTTCCATTATGAATGGGTCGACTGTCATCTTCATGCCCCCATCTCATTTGGTTGGTGTCTCCCTGTCTGTTTTTTTGGTGTGCAATGATAGCGTGAATAATGTCTGCGTCATTTTTTATGTGTGTGCGTGTGGATGTGTGTGGGTGTGTGTATAAAAGTTACCCAGTAAGCTTATGTGGGATGCTAGATTTATTTAATGTCAAGATTCGCTCATATACATATATGTATATACAGTTGTACCGTTTGTATGTACGTATGTATGTGTAAGGGTGATTTTTATTATTTTTTTTGGGTGTTGCTAAAGGAATGCATAAATGTCCATAGATTTGCAGAGACATTTGTATTAGGGACCAAAAGGCTAAGCGCTTTGCCTCTTTTCCGGCTAGAAGGGGGCCTCGTTAGGGGGCGTGCCATTTGTAGGGGGCGATTTTTATGACCAAAACGTGTTACGATTCGGGATGTGAGCAAGGGATGTCGGTGTATGTGTGTGAATAATTAACGAACGCATAATAGCAGTCAGTAGTCGCTGCTTGGCAATTGCTGAAATAAATTCACACAAGTTAATGGGCTTTGGGTGCTTTTAAAAAACGGCAAACTGAAGGGCAACAAATACATACATACATACATACGAGTACATACCAACATACAGATAGCGTTTTGACGATGAAAGTGCTCTCGGCAGCTGCCTCATTAAATAAATGGCAAAGCGGCTTCTAACCAAAGTTGCTGCTTAAAACCATAATACTTATTAGCTGCTTGTGCTGCCAACTGGCAGCGATCCACAAGATTATTGATTTGTACTAAAGAAAAACCTAAGTATGCTGTTAATCAACTGCTGGCAAAGTCAGTTTCAAATTGCAATCAATGAATATTGCTAGCTTCAAGGTGTTTTAACTTTCAAAAAGTAAAGGCTTTTATATATTTAGTAAAGATTAACTTTAAGTCTTTAATCATTTTAATTAATCTTTTCGTTTTATTGCATTTGCATTCTTATGAAAAAGTTAATGTTGAATATGTTTCTTGCCTGTCGTTTGGGCTCGTTAAGCCAGCGGCTGTTTTATGAACCCAAAGCAAATCGCTTAAATTAAAGCAACACACCAAACAGAGGGGGGACAAGGGAATAAATGCAGGGCAGGCGACACACAATAAAAATAGTGTGGCAAACGCAGCTGCCAGTAATGGTTATTGTATAATGTGCACTGTACTACATGTATGCGTGTGTGTTGTGTTGGGTTGGGTTGTGTTTGTGTTTGTGTCTCAACCCCTGGGCCAGAATAATGCCAACAAGCTGACGCATTTTGGCCATCAACCTCCCTTACAACTAGCTGGCTAGGAGTTGCCCACAAATGGCCCAAAATGAAATTTATGCTGTGTGTGTAATTTAACATTTTTAACATTATTAAAATTACAAATTTATGTATTCTATGTACCAAGGTGTTGCTGTAGTCCAATAAACACTTAAGAGGACTCAAACAGTAAGTTTAGATTAAATTTTGATTTGCTGTGTGGGATTAAGTAGGAAGGTTATGCATTTACTTGAGTGAAATATATTTTAAGTTGACTATTTCTTTTTGTCAATTGTGTGTTAAGCATTTTTGATTAATTGCTGAACTCTTTGTCAGGTTTTAAGTGAGCCTGACCAAGACCAATTTGCATAGTCGTTAATGAATATTTGCTTATATTTTAAGCACTTAAATAGAGCTATAAATTCCAGCACAACGTCCCACACCCTACATACCCTCTCGGCCCATCTATCTGGCTTCCCTGCCAGGCGCCGAAGCGTGCGACAATCAAATAAAAGTACATGAAAAACACATAAAGGGGTACTTGGCTAGGTTTTTTTTGTTTTAGCTCATTCTCTTTTTTGTTTTTCTTTCATTCTTGTGTTTTTTGGTTTTAATGGTAAAGCGCGACGATTTCTGGAAACAAACAGGTGACGAAGCTGGTGGAGGTAGCAGGAGTAGGTGTTGTGTATGTGTGTGAGAATGGGAAACGTCGAGGCGAAAGGAAGCTCCCGCCATGTTGGTAATGGAGTTTGCAAACAAACATGGCCGCCGGGGAAAAATCACATAATTTACACGTTTGCATTTAAGTATTAAGTGGGCAAAGCGAGAGAGAGAGAGTGAGAGAGTGTGCGGGTGGATGAAGAGATGGTAGGGGAAAGGGTGAGGAAGTGTAGAACCAGGCTGGATGGTAAAGTGTTTCGTTTACTTTAGCTGCGTTTGTGTGCAAAGCTCAATAATTGTGTCTGTGTGTGTGTGTGTTTGTGTTTTGCTGTGCAAAGGAATTTAGGCATGTAGAACGATTTTGGAGCTTGCCATGTTGTTGGATTTTATGTGCAGAGGAAGCAATTTTTGGATCGACTTTATTGCCTCTGTCGTCGTGGAGTTAATGTTGATTTTAAAGCGTTTAATGGCCGCGTTTTGTGTGTTGGAAATTGAAAAAAACAAACACACCCACTCACACATATACAAACAAACTGAATGCTGGAGAGATACAAATTTATTGTAAACACAAAGTGTTTGGAGTTTAAGAGATTTAGCCAGGAAATGGCAAAAGGGGGTTGAGACAAGGGATAATGCTAAGGCTACGGCTAACATGGGTTGGAAGGAGAATGGCAAAAAGGCTTGTGATGGATTGACAGAATTGAAAGTCCTGGAACTGCTATTAGGCTTTCCCGCTCATATGGGTCATAGAATAAACAAGTTTAAATCTGCTCTTAAAGGATGCTTTTAAACATAGGCTCCTCCACTAAGTCTTGAATAATCACTCTTTTGTAATTACAATTATATAAATGAGTAGCAAATTGTGCTAGGTAAGCCCGACTCTAACGCCAAGTGGAACCTCTTTTAAACCAGCCCTTGCTTGTAATCAAAAATTCCATTTAAAACTTTAAACTCATTACTAAATGTTTAATGTGGGCTCGTTTTGTGTTCTGTTCCCATTGTTGTTGTACAATAAATCACACAGCTAAACATAACAAAAAAAAATATGGCAATTTGTTAGGCCGGCCGTTCAACAAGGAGAACAACAACAACAGCAACAACGTCAGGCAACAAAGAGGACTTTAAAGAAGTTAGATCGTCTAACGGCAGGCAACCTGTCGACATCGAAGCCACGCGAAGTCGCTGTCCCAAAAGGGTCGTAGTCCACGCCATATTGTTTTAAGCAGACGGCGCAGTAATCAAGTATGTGGCGGAAGCAGAAGAAGATGAAGACTGTGTGTGTGTGTTAGCCTTTAAGCATTGTAGACTTTAAGGCGCAGACACTGTGTTTTTTCACAATGAGCGGGGAGTGAAGTTAGAAAAACTTTTGGCACGATTTGCATGTAAATTAATTGCCATTGCCCCCAAACTGTCGCAAGGTTCATGCCGTGTGCTCCAAGCGCCTGTAGCTATACAATGAGATTCTTTTTCTTTTAACGAGTGCGAAGCAACCCTCAAGGCAACTCAACCAGGCAGTGAGAGCGACGGAGAGAGAGAAAGATAGACGCCCACGAGATAAGTCGTATAAATTATAGCAATTTAATAAGTTTTAAATATACGCATCCGGCTGGCGGGCTGTCTGTTTCGCAGCATGTGTCTCACTCTCTTTCCCTGTCTCTTTCTTTCACTTCATGTTCCTGCTGAAAACTTGAAAATCTTTGCCGTAAAGTTTTCACGAACTCGCCTGAGAGGTTGAGACTTCGTCTCGGGCTATAACTCAAGACGAAAATTGTTGCCGATTAAAATTGTCGGTTGGGCATTAATTTTATGTCACGATGCGCTCTGGCTCTGAACTCTCTGTGTTACCATCTCTTCCTCCCTCTCTTTCTTTCTTCCCCTCTCTACGTTGTTTCTCTCGAACGTGGCCAACGTGCCGTGTGATAAGGTGGCAAGACAAGGGAGTATCTTCTTTACCTTTTGTGTTTAGACAATTTTCAGTTTACTCTCGCACTAAATGAGTTTATGCAAGTGTGAAAATAAGTCCTTTTAATGGCCAGCAGGCAGTTAAGGGTTGGGGGGTTGAAGGGAGCAGAGCTGGCAGCACTTCGCTCTCAGTTAATGAGTTAAAATTTGAAGGCACGTGGATTATACGTTGCCCTCGTATTGTTCTTCGCTTGTTGCTGCTGTTTTTGGGCGAATAACAAAACTTAATTTGTTGTTGCAGGTGAGACGCATAAATTATTTGATAACAGTTTGAGCTCTCTCAAAGACGCAACGCCAAAAGTGTGTGTGCCGCATAAATAAGTTTTCAGCGAGATTCGTTTGGTCCGTTCGCCTTTGTCTTTTGTTTGCCAAAACTTTGCCAGTTTCGCTGTTGTGCTCTGTGTTTTGGGTGGTGTTTACCGTTAGCCGCTTAATGCCGGGCTTATCAGTGTCGGAGCTTAAGTTTAGTTTATGTATTTTGATTGTTTGTCGTGGGCAAATATTGTTTTTAGCAACGTTTAATTAAAATTTTGCGGCAGCCGACCAAAACGCTTTGCCCCCTGCCTTATTAAAACTTATTAGTAGCAAAAATTGTACAATTCAAACTCGTGCACACTAATTGCATCCATGGACATTTTGTAGAAACACTACGTGCTCAACATTGTTCTCATCTCTATATGCAGCAATTGCGATGTATTTTTTTTGGACATTTTCATTACCGACGCGTCGGGACATTTGAACTGTCCATTTTGGTAACGTTGCTGGTAGCGAATGAAAAAAATTGTATTTTTATTTTTATGTGGCTTGGCTGCTGCATGTAATTACAAGGCAAAACTTTGCGATATTTGTTAGTTTTTTTTTAAGCAAATCTCAAAACTTTTTCAATAACAAAAATTACAAAAGAGCACAAAAAAATGGCAGAGAAATGAAATAAAACAAACAGCGGATACGGAATAGTAGAAGGCAATGCCCAAAAAGCAACTGTAAAAAATAAAGTTTCAAATAACTAAAAAAAAAGCTCCCGATGGCTAAAAGCGACCAGAGGACAATCACACAAATACACGCGCACGTAGAGATAGAGTAGGGACAACGCACACACACATACGAATAGTCATGTCCATTTGGGATTGGGGAGTTGGGCGTGGCAGATACGTGCGCTGCCTGCGCAACGCAAATGTTTAATAAACTTTCTCAAATAAAAATTTATCTACGTTGACGTGCAATTTTTAGACCAATTAAACCGCGGCGCATTGAAAGCAGGCACTGATGTAAAGAAAGAGAGAGAAAGATTGCGAAAGATGTATGTCGGTTCGTGTCTAAATATGGATTTTCTTCTGTATTTTGTGTATGAAACATGTGTAGCGTGGTATTACAAAAAAAGCCCTGCTTAATTGCAGGTGTTGTGTTGTTTTTGAAACACTTGGCTCTTCCGCTCTTAAATTTAATTAGGTTGAAATGCTGCATAATTCTGCGGCATCGTTTGTCAAACTAATGGCAATAATTGCGATAAAGCCAGCATTAAATACACGGTGATATATGTGCGAGTATTTTAAAAACGTATTTAAATGAAATGCTTCTTTGGTTGTTTGTTTGTTTATTTGTTTGCCTGCCAACTTGTTTGGGGGGTTCGGGGTGTGTTTAACAGGTAAAATATATGCAGGCGGCCGCCTTTTGTTTTCGATTTAATGAACTGGAAAGCGCTTCCATATTTATTGCAATTGTATTTTATTTATTTTTTTCTTTTGGGTGCACTGCTGTTTTTATTATTATAATTATTGTTTATTTGCTGTGTTGTTGGTTTTCCTTCTGTTTTTTTTTTTATATATTTTTTGTAAATTGTAATAATTTTTTTCCGCCAGTTTTTAATATTTTTTTATTTTAATTTAAATGCATTTAATTTAAATTACTGCAATGTCGATTTTGATCATCATTTTCATAATATATAATTTTATTTTTTGCCATTTCGTTGGCCATTTACATTGCGGTTATGGCCATAATGCGACGCCTGCCTACCCTTCACCCCCCAATCCGACCCCTATAATGATGCCTGCTTATTTTATAGTCAATAAACATTGTCAGTCTTATCGCAATTAATTGAAATTAATGCACACTCTTTGTAATAGACCATTTGTGGTTTTACCAATTTTCACCCCATTAGTTTATGGGCTTTAATGCAAATGCAGCTACCGATCAGAGCCAGCATATACTATGCAATTGACTAATCCCAAAGCCAAAAACTATTTCATATTTAAACAATGCCTTAAATGAGATAAACTGGAGGTACGAGTTAAGATTACAAAAATGTTTATGTATTACACATACGCCATGGGGGTGCAGCAATTAAAGTTGCGATAGCCATTTTGTAATAATGCTTGTGTTAATTAACGCAAACGACGTTGAAAAACATGGCGTCTACCAAAGCGACATTATCACACACACAGTCACATACGCATGTACATGTGTTTGTGTGGAGGGGCACTTGCAATATTTAAATTCAATTGCATACTTTCAGGCACTCGTCTGCTTGGCCAGGCTGCAGTGCGCATATTTAATGAACCAACGGAATCGTTCCGTTGCATATTTTATTTGCTCTTGCTCATGCACACACACATACCCACACACACACATACGGTGCACATATGTATTGGGTTCAGTGTCATTCTTTCGGTGACAGAACAAATGTTTTTGCATTATATTTAACAAATAAATAAGTTAAGAAAATACATGAAAATACTACATGGTGTCCATTTTGCTGCTTGTCAAATGGCAGGCATAAGCAAAGCTAATGTTAAACAATATACAACAGCAACAACAGCAACAACAAAAACAACAACTGCAACTGCAACAATTTTGCTGTTGACTTTATGCTGTCAATTTAAATTGCTTTAATATAATTTATGGGATATATGCCATTTCTACATAAGGATTCTTTATGTTGGCTAAATCGTGGCATTATTTATGAATCATTATGCACTTTGCTATTTTTATGACATTTAATTGTTTTAATTGTATGCATCGGAGGCCATTAAATAGCCTCAATAACAACAACAACAACAAATGTCATAATAGCAACAAAAAAAGAAAAAGAAAAAATGGTTTGACATTTTGAAATTTATGAAATTAATATTTGTGATGCAATTACGATATTTAGAGCGTATTTCTCAATAATTGAATTTAATTTATTTAATTAAAACCTCTGTTTTTTCATATTTCATAATGATTTCTTTTAATATAAAATAAATACGTGAATTTAATTGCTTTTAATGCATGCATTTTATGAGCTTCTTTGCCAATAAATTAATTAATGTCATATTATTAACTGACACTAATGTTCAAAATGATGACAATTTATACATCTCACAAAACGTTGTGCCCCAAAAGAGGTTAAAGTTTATGACAATTGGGATCTAATAAAATGGCAACATAAACAATATTGATTGGATTCCATTTTGATAAGCTTAAGGGAATGAAATGACTGGCTATATCGTTTATGGATTGCCAACCTACCATATACACATTTACGATAGCAATAGTGTCGACATTCGATCTACAAGTATTTTCCATTGCTTTTGCTTCTTTTATGTGCACTTTAAAAGCCATTAAAATGGCAAATAGGCTGCGCGGCAAACACTTTGCTCTCTTTTAGGGTTCGCGTTTGGCGTTCAGAGTGCGCTACTGATAATTGCGAGTATGGAGTTGCAGTTGAATTGCCCGACTGCCCGGCTGCCGGGACAAGTCAAAGCTGTGCGGGGCCAAAACGGAGTCAGACAGACCGAACGCAACAGAACAGTCGCTTTGGTTTGCCGGTTTTTGTGGCCGCTGTTCGCAAAAATATGCGCAAAAGTGAAGGGAGGATTGAAAAGTGTTGGGGGGGTGGGGGGGATGGTTGGTTGGATGCGACTGGATGGATGCCATTGCCTCAGACTGGCTACAATTTATTATATTAAGTATTAATGCTGGCTATGCCCAGCGCAGTGTGCAATGCTTTTTTCGCCACTGTTCGGGTGCGTATAATACACCTTTCCCACTCTCTCTTCTGCTCCTTCCCTCACTGACCCTGTGCGTGTGAGAATGTTGGTGTATATGCATAATCCGAAAGCCAAAAGTAATTATATTAAGTAATTGATGAATTTGCCTTTTTCCGCGGCAGTCGTCAGACAACGATGTTGACGACGCTTTTTGCCAAAGGCCAAAGGCAAACCAATGTGCCACGCCCATCCATCCGCTTACACCCAGCCCAATGGACGCTCTGGGGCATGTTTGTAGTTATCACGCACAGAGCACACAGTGACTAACGAACACGGAGGAGTAAGAGCAGCAGCAGTAGCAATAGCAGTAGCAGTAACAGCAGTATTATATGGCCAATGCCAGACAAATGCCAGACTGTCTGCTCGTCTAGATGATAGTCCTTGTGTATGCCCAATGGGTAGTCTTTTATAGTACTGTCTGTTGTGTCTGTTTGTGTCCAGGCTGTGCATGTATGTGTGTGCATATAGTTTCGGGTAAAATAAAATTTAATAAAGCGCCAAATAAAAATTTATTGTGTGTCATTTTAGGCGCATTGCGACAATGACCGACAATTTTGATTTGCACACTGATAGGCGTCAATTTCCGGATCCGACTTAGCGCTCAGCGGGCCCTTTCAGTCAGTAATTGTTGTTTGTGTCTGTACATATATACTTTATATATGTTTTTCAAGATTTATTTGCTGTTTTAAATTTAATTGAAATAAATTGCTTTGATTATGGAGATATGCGCTTGCATGATTTGATGCCAGTTGGGGTTGCTTGCAAGTCTAGTTGACTGATTGGCTATAAAGTGTAAAATCGGGTTAAAAATTTTTGGGGGTGGCTTGAAAAGTTCTGATTAATAGCTCGAGTTGCAAGCTCTTTAAGTCTGGCAGCTTAAAGAAACTCTCTCTCTCTCTATACTATTTTTCCACACGATGAGTGAGACTCGTTAACAGGCCAAGAAGGAGTAGTAAATATTTGATAATAGCCATTTTTATGGACGTTTATCGAAGGCGTCGAAAACAATAAATGTTTGTCAATGGACAGCAAGTAAATAGTATATATATGGACTGGACAACTGCTTATCTGGGCAATTGCTTTGCCTCATTATTGCCTTAAAAGGCAGACCAGCAAAGAATATGGTTAGAATAAAATGAAACTTTTCAATATATTATATGACTTCGACGACAGTTCAACAATTTCGATTTGAACGTCCAACTGTGGCAAAACTTTTGTTTGCAAAACACAAAAAAAAAAAACGAAACGAAACGATACAAAGCGATGCCAAAGTTTATTACTCAATTACAAAACCATCAAAATAAAAGCGAAACGCCATTGGAGGCGAGTCAAGCAGCCAAGAAATCCAAAAGATAAATGAATTTGATAAGCGCGTAATTTATGTTTGGATTTCGTTTTATTTTGTCATTAACGCCACGTTGCCACGTCTTTCTTGCTTTCCATCTGCCCCTCGGTTTTATTTGAGCTTGCTTATGTGTATTGCGATTTTTCGTTTAATGTTTCTTTTTCCTCTTCGAGGCTTGTCCATTTGCAGCAAGAAGTTTCACTAAGCAAATTTGTGAATTGTGTACTTTAAGTATGATTTTAGGTAATGTTGTGGGCGGAATAGCAGCTATTCTACATAATCGATCAAATGCGAACTGTTTCCCAAACGTAAATGACTAAATAACCATGGCACATGGACATATATTATAAAGTCAAGGTATTCAGGGGATGCTTTTTGTTCGCACAGCGGATATGAGAGCATTAAAGTGCCACCCATCTAACCATCCATTCACTTCACCCACATTATGCATAAATAATTTTGTAGCAGTGGCAAGAGCAACAACAATGGTTTGGTTTTGCTGCCAGCCTGCATATAATGAAATATTGAAACATGGAAATTGTCAAAAACAGCGACGGCAACATAAAGAGCATGAAAGAATGAAATGAAAGGCAGGCGTGGTGAGGTGGAGGGAAAGAATATTTGCACATTACCTGTCAGGCCTGTGCGGAAATGAAATTTTGCAATGAAAGCTAGAAAGGGGGAGAGAAGGAGGAGGAGGAGAGGAACTGGAATCGGGAAACGGGAATTGGCAGCAATGCATATGAGCCATGTATGAATGTATGTGGATATTTCTACCTGACTGACTGAATTTTGACAATTTTTGTTATGCAATAAAAATGACATCCATCGGCATTCGTAGCCCTGTATGTGTGTGTCTGTGTGTTATACAAACTGTTATACTGCGGCTTTACCTAATTGTTGAATGCATTTAAATGCAACGATTTTTGAGGGCAGCCTAAACGCATTTCGTGCACTCGTTCTCTTGATGGGCGATTAATTAATTTTGATAATCGACTGCCATTGCAATGGCAGAGGGTGCAAAAGGCTGAGGGATGTGTTGAGCTGATTGAAAACATACAAATTGTAAAGAACAATGTTGCATACAAACACAATTGTAATTGCGTTTGACAGTTGCATTAGTATACTTAGCATGTGATGTTATTGGTCTTGCATAATAAAAGCATTAAGAATACAGTTTCTGTGGTTGCGCCTTATCAAGCAGCTTATCAATCTACCCACGAATATTAGCTTGTCTCAAGTTGAAATTCATTAGCATCACGTTCGCGCCGTTAACACCTGAGCCTATATCAGCAGTCTGTCTGGGCAGCCAGCACTCACGAAAATCCACTAAATCAATTCGATTCAATTACAAACAGTTACCTTACCTTACCCCTGCTGCCCGCCGCCAATTAGCAGGCTGCCTAAGCTGATACGCATTTTATGTAGAAGGGAATAAAAATTACAAAGAAAAAAAAAAGTTTGGCCTTTAATCAACGCCGAGTTGGGCAGGCTCACGACTTAGCGGCTGATTGGATTGCGGCTGCCACAGCCCAGGGAATGCTGCTGCCATGTTACACAAAAGGGAAGGGCCCACTGAAGTGGGGGTTGGGGCATACTAAGAAGCCCATAATGGCGTTGGCAGCCTTACGAAAACAGAAATAAAAAATGTGAAATGTGAAAAAAGGTAGCCAGAGAGTGAATTGCGTTTTTATAATTAAACGCAGTCAAGGCAACAACAAATCAAATCAACGACAGACGAACTCAACACTGCACGATAAGGATAAGTGCTAAGGAAAAGTTATTCGTTCTCGTTGAAAATTGGCCGAGCACCAAGAACTCGTCATTTGTGTGGTAATAAATCGCTCTCTGTTTTCTTTGGTATAATCATTTACCATTTTTCGCATAAGGTAATTTCAATTTAATTTCACACACACACACACGCACACAGACAATGCGTAATTAGAGGCCGTTGCTTTTCTTTACGCGTTTTAATTAAAATTATTTAAGCTATCACTTTTTATTTTTTGCGTCTGTTTGGTATTTAATATTCAGTTTTTTTTTCACCAGTTGATTGTGATTTTTTCCTTGGTTACGCAAACGTCCTTCAAAATGTTGCGGTAATTAAAACGACATTATTCAAACTTACAAATGCGAAAACAGCCACAACAAAAAACTCCTTTCAAGATAGAGCAAGAGAGTGAGTGAGAGAGAGAGAGAGAGAGAGAGAGTGGGAGAAAAAAAGGGTCGGGCTTTAGGGCGTGTCTAGCGATAGGCGTTTATTACTTTCCCTGACTATCTAGATGGGACCCAGAAAGCAAATCGTAATGGATAGAAAATGGGAAACGAGAACGACCGCGTGCTGTGCTGTGTAAAAACCCTTTTCCTGGCACACGTTTCCTGCCCTCCAGACTTGACACGGGCCAAGACAAGGTGGGCAAAAAAGTCTTTGTGGTTAGGTAAGAAATCAAAAAACGATTAGTCCCAAGATTTGGTGCCTTTGTTGGTGTATGCTTTATATAATGGGCGTTGTTGGGTGGCACGTGCTTTTGCATGTGTAGCTGCCAGCGCCAAGGCAACCAAGACAAACGATAAGTGCTACCATTTCTATATACGTGTACATATAATACCTTTTGCTTCCAAACTGACCACACAGCAGACAAATTTCATCACACTTTTGTGTGAGTCTAACAACTAAAGGCTATTGTCGACATGGCGGTTCAATAAACTTTTGTCTAGCCTAGAAATCCATTAACGCGCCAACGACTTGATCGATTTTCAATGCTTCATTTTTTCACTAGCACTGAGTGCCAGAGACAACAAAATACAAAAATGGAAACGCCTCACAAAAAAAAAAATGCATAAAAGGACGGCATTAAAAAAAACTGCAAAAGGGTTGAGAGAAGTGTGTATGTACTACTATTTTTTAATCACTTCAAGCGTTTCATTGTCTGATGCCTACGAGTAAACGCACTCACAACATTTAATAGATTGCCAGGCGAACACTCTTCAAATGTCTGCCCATAGAAATTGACTAGTAAAACAAACAACAAAACGAATACAAAAAAAAACTGCATGAGCTAAAATGTAAACAGAAAACAAAAAAAATATGGTGCTGGCAAAAGAAGAGAGACGTGGGAACGGGACCAGGATTTTAATGCTGGCAGGCAACAAGGGGTTAACTGTGTGAGTCAGCTGCCTATTCAAAGCGCCAATGAATAAACTCGTCAGCCCCTGGGGGTAGGCAATGGATTTATAAAGATATTTCAGCGGCACTGCTTACTCCCACTGCTTGCTTCTACTGCTTGTTGCCTCTGCTGCTGCTGCTGCTGCTGCTGCTGCAGTAACTGATTGTGTTGATAAGCATGAAAGGCAACAAGCAGGCAAAAAATCTGCCAGTTTTAACCCCGCCCACTTCTAGTCAGATGCATATCAATGAAGTCTGTATAAGGGTTAAAGCTTTAACAAATGCCATTGCATGAAACTCCCTTCTTTTTTGCAGACATTTAACGGTATGTAGGTTTTCTTTTTATAGACATGCATGCGTCATCGTCTTCGTGCATAAAACAGTGTTCGTGCCGTTCTTCAACAATTCTCGGCTGCGTGTTACACATTTGCATTTTGCCCAAAGAAATGACGAAAAAAAAAGTAGAAGAGAGCTGCTGTTGCTGCTGTTGTTGTTCCTAGTTGTTGAAACTAGTTGACGCTAAAGTAGTTTGGCCTTTAGTAGTTATGAAAATTGCGAGTTTACTTTTTGTTTTTGCTGTGCCATTTTTAGACGCTTATAATTGCTCCATTAAAATTTGTTTATGGCAAAAGTTTATACTTGACAAGCCGTCCGTGTGTTGCCTGTAATTAGAATGTCAAAAAGTTCGCTCGTTGTTTCTCGCTCTCTCGCTGTCTCTCTCTTTCTCTGGATGTGTGCAGGGTGCTATATTGAATGCATTTTTTTAACCAGCAAGCCTGATTCTAGGGAAATTTTTAAAAACTTTGTCATACTTTTTGTTCTAGTTCAATTCCACTATTAGCTGCTGCCACTAACACAAGAAAACTCTTGCTACACATTATCGCAAATACCTTTACACTTTGTAATTGGCAATGATTGAAAGCCGCAACCCGAATCCAGCGCATCATTTGTTAGATGACACATGCAAAAAAAAAAAAGAACCAAAAACTTACTCTTGGCTACCATCAATTATCGAAGGTCGGACAAGGTCGGTTTGGACTTGATGGGTTAGTGGGTTTGGGAGTACAGGGAGAAGTTTTATTTTTCATCTATGCTTTTGCCTTTCAAATCTTTTTTTGGGTGGTTGGGGCAGGGTTAAGAAATTTAATATCATCGGCCCAGGCGCTTTGCTCGAATGGCAGGGTTACACTAAAAGGTTTTTACGACGCTTTTAATTACACTTTAAACAATAGCTGCACACAAACATACACTAGCACAAACAAACACACACACACACACACACACACAAAGAGAGTGAGTGCTAACGGGTTTTTGAAAAACCCATTTTCCGTTGCCTGGCCTCGGTTCGGTCTGCAATTTGCGAGAGTTCGCGATTTGCGCTTGATTAAATTCTAATTATAAAGCGTGCGTATTTTCAGTAGCCGCCTCCATTTCTAAAACCCCAACTACCCCTCCGCCTACCCCCATTTATCATTTCCCACCTTCTATTGTACTTCTCTTCTACCCGATTCGATTGCTGCACCCAGTTTTCATCTATTTTTTTCCTCGCCTTTTCTGTTTACCATTTACCCTTGATTTTTTACGACTTTTTAATGATTTTGACTGCCAGTCACTCATTTTGCCACGTTTCTAGCTAGTTGTTGTTTTAGTGTTTCATCTTCTGCTTTATTCTTGCTTCTGCTTTTCTCCACCTATTTGCTCCCTACACTTGCATTCACCGTGCTGGCTGTGCGTGCTTTGGGTCTTTTGGCTGGCTTTTCCTTTCGCGCTGACAACAATTTTTCCAATTTTCTTCGACTTTAACGTTTACGTTTCGACAGTTTTGGGTCCTCATTGGGTTTGCTTTTTGGTTCAGTTCGGTTCTTTTCGGTTCGGTTTGCGTGCAATTTGCGCTGCCCGTTCACCTCCATCTCCGTCAGCCCTGTCAATGGCCGCGCCCACTTTGTTTAATGCGACTTTTAACGCTGATTAATGTTTCTTGCTACTGGCTTTTTTTTACCTTTTGCTTTTTGGCTTGAGTTCGGTTTTTCGAAATTCCATTTGGCATTCTTTTTACTGCTCGTTCACGCCTTGCATGTCAAATGGGCTTCAGGTTTGTTGTTGTTGCTGTTTGTGTTTTTGTTGGTGTTATTTTATATTTCACTTCTTTGATATTATGAGATTTACGAGTATTGTTTCCAGCGCTTTTGCGTTTATTAAATTCATTAAAATCTTCATTTCGACCGCAAAGAGCAATAAAAAAATCGAACAGCAATTGACAAGAAGAACATTTAAACATTTACCAAACAACAGACAAGTTATTTGCTGCCTGCCACATGTCAATAAAATTAACACTTGAATTGCACAGCAAACGGACAGACGAACAAACGGTCAACACACAAAACAGACAGATTGATGGACAAACGCAACACAGCAATAATAAATAAATATATATTCTATATAGATTTTTTCTGTGTGTTGTTAATTAAAGCAACAACAACAAGCTAAAGGCTGAAAGGACAACGAGCTAAGCTGCCTGCAATAATTTGCTTGACAGCTGCAAATGCAAATTTTACCATGAGCTAAATTGAAATTTATACAGAACACAAGCAAATGCAAGCAGCGACGGTATACGGGGCGTATGCAAAAGCACTATACGCACAAGCACAGAAACACACATACTGTGTTGTGGGGGAAAATGCAAATTGCATTAAGTGTTTGTTTTCATTTTGAATTGCCGTCTAAGCTACAATAATTATTCGAGTATTTTTCAAACATGGCATAAAATGTTTTGTTTGGTTTATCATTGCATATTTTCTCGACAGTTAACTGATCTCAGGACTGCCATTTATTTTATCGTGTTTAATATTAATATGCCATAATATGCAGATGTCATAGTTTTCTGTTTTGTTCTGCATTTTTTTATGCTCGTCGCTTTGCTGTTTTTACCCAGCGCTAATTTATGATGTCAATTATGAAAGTGCACATGCATAGAAGGGGTCAACAATCACATTTGTCCATTTGAATTAGAATTTTAATCAGTTCAAATTGCATTTAATATGCCGGCACGTTCTGTCCGCGCCTCAGGGGAGATAGAAATAAATGGAAGTTAAGTCCACATGATATGGGGCAAAAATATGCTAAACTAATACAACGACAACTAAAACGTATGTAAAATGCTATGTGTGCATGTTGGATATTAATAAATGATTGTCATGATTATTGTTTATTGAGTGCGATTTAAATGCTTAACTGAAGCTGTGCAATACAAAAGGTGCATTACAATTAACATTTTCAAATTGACTGTTTAAACAAGCACTTAAGCCAAATCATGCTTCATCTGAAAGTATGCTGGCCATTTTGGCAAGTCGCCTTAAAGTATGCAATTGCATAATACTTATATAATACCAAAAGTTTATTGTCAACATACACGTACACACACGTACACCTACAGCTTAAAAGAAGAAAGCAGTTTATAGTTGACATAATTGTTTGTGCAAAGCTTTAATACATTGTGAACCAGATACACTCTGCCGTAGAGTCAGCCAGGAATAGGCTTTTGGGTCGGACAATGGGCAGTGCAGTTGTTCTTGCTGTCCTAGCATTGTCGTCCATGCCAATAAAATATAAATTTATGGCCTATTTGCATGGCTTGTGCGCACAGTTAAGTCCTCTTCTTCTGAAAACAGACAATGCAACAATATTCATGCAAAGAGATCGAGACTCGAAAAACAAGCTAAGCTAAGTCAGATGCAAAGCCAAAATTAAGGCTCCAAAACTTGACCAGCTTAATGAGCTTACGCATACACATTTAGCAGTAGACCAATACATATGAGTGTTTTGAGTTTTAAGCTGTTGTTGTTGCTGTGTGGTTTTAGAGAGCTTGCATATAAATATAGTTAAAAGGCGGCGGACCAACAATTTTGCTGTATCATTGAAAGCGTTGTAAGCATGACACAATTAAGGGGCTAAGCTTAACTCCTGCTATGGTTATGGATAAATTGGATGGGGAAAAGATGGTTTTGTGGCCAAAAATGTTTTGTTGTATCATAGCCAAAGCATTTAGGGTCATGCGTCTAGGACACTCGTTGAAGTAAACGATTAAAACAGACTGCAACCAACAAAATGCTGACAACTGACAAACCACAAAATTTGCATTGCCCAGAAGCCGCAATGATGGAGAAAGCGTGTTAGAGGGAGAGCAAGTGCTTAAATGTTATGCTTGGAGGCGCAGCATTTCAATGGCATATTGAATGTGAAAACTTGACGTAAATTTTGCAAATTGACTAACTTAATTTGATGGCAACTGTACTGTGATGATGACGATGCTGTTTCTTGCTCTTGGTCCTAGACAAACATACACACAAAACTTTCTTTGCCCATAAGCCACTTCTCAAACCATTCATTCGACCAGCCAACCACCCAAACACCCACCACTACACCCTTTGTAGAAAGTTTAGTGTCAAATGGGTAAATTTGATTATGATTCTTAGTTGGGTTATGATAATCGAGTTGGAAATACTTCAAAGTTTTCGCTGATGGCTGTTGTGCCAGTTTCAACCATGCCGAGAGATTCGCGGCATTCACGCAAAATGGTTTTAAAGGGCTTTTAGTTTTGAGTCAAGAAATGCCAAGTGAATTAGAAAAACAGTGAGAAAGAGAAAGAGAGAGATGGTCAGCATAATAAATGAATTGTGTGGCCCTTTAAGAGCACTGCAAAGTTCAGCTATAAAATATGCATTAAATCACTTCTAGTCAAGGACTTTTGATTGCAACTGGCAGTTGCAGTTGCCAGTTATCGTTGCAGTTTTTTTTTTTTTTGTTAACTGCCAAACAAGCTGCCAAACATAAAAATAGGTTTTAAAATGTCTAAAGTAGTGATAAAGCAGTTGCCAGAAAAATATTTCTGGCTTGCAACAAAGTCTAAATAAAAATAAACAACTGATGGAGTATGTGGGCCAAGAACAATGTCGATTAGCTTTATATATAGAAGGCATATTACTTACACAGAGAAAATAAATTAAAGTTATGAAGAAACATTGTTTGTGCAACTCGCCTTGAATATAATTTGATTTGCTTGCTTATAACAGTTTGTTTTTTTTTGTTTTGCAATTAGCTTTGTAAACACTTCAATCAATTTAATTTGGAAGCCATTTGCACATGGTACATTGTAAATTTTATATTAAATTGCTGGCGTGCACACACACACAAATCGACCGCAAAATAACCCAAACATTTTCATATAATTTGTACAAAATGCTGCACATTAGAGTTGAAAATGCAGAATGCATTATTTAGGCAAAAATTTGCAATATCAAATTAAATATTAAATGCGCGTATGAGCAAAAATGGTTCTAAATATATGCACAGACATGTTTGTGTGTAATGAAGCACGCAATGCACATAGTGTGCGACACATTCACACCTGCAATTAGCTACAACACCTTAACACAGTGCTGTCCAATGGATGCAACGGGGCGTGGTCGACTGTCATTCAAATCAGTCGCACTGTTGCCGCAGTTGCACAGTTGCAACGAGCCCAAAATGTAATATTTAATGTCATTTTATGCAAATTGAAATTATGTTAATGGGCAACCAAACAACTGGCAACACAATGACAAATATTATGCGAGAAAGTCAAGCGATGTTGCATGCAAAATGCTGTGCCAATGTCGATTGTTGACTCTATTTGGAGACTGTATTATACAGGCGAATGTAAAAGAGGGGTAAAAGAGAAGGAAGTGTAATGTGCCTATCCAGAAAACGCTTTGCACATCTTCCAGTCGGCAATTGAATTCATTCATTTATCCATTCAACCATTTACTCATACTCAAACACACTTGCATTCAGTTACACTTAAGGATTCATTCATTTCGCATTCTGTTCGCAATTCGCTTAAAGCATTTTACGTGTGTGTGTGTGTGTGTGTGTGTGTGAGTGTGTATATGTTGTGTCATATTAATAATAATGAATGCCTTGCAACTGCATCACTGTTGAGAGATCTCGTGCATCCTGCAACTGTATTCTATCTGCAGCAACTGGCAAATGGCAACTTTTGCCTCATTTGCATTTCCATAATAATCATAATAATAATAATAATAAACAACACCACCATTCACATGGCATACAACATTCACCACAACCAGTAACAACAGCAACAAAAACAGAAACCGACAACTGACAGTAATGATAATAAGCATATAAAATCGTTGAATGCCACACACTGTAGCATGCGTCTGGCATTTATCGTGACGATTGTGTGAGAGGATCGGGCCATAAGCTTATGAGCTGATGAACTGTGTTCCCAGACATACTCTTCTTGTTGTTGACAATCCCTTTCTCTTTTGCAGTGCATCAGTTTATCAGCTTAGAATTTTTGTTGCCATGCAAGCCTAGTTTTGTTCACACACACGCGCACACACACACACGCGCACAAAATTAACTCATTGCATGACAATTTTCTCAGTCCTTGTAATTTGCCATTAACGTATTGTTTATATTTGCTTGAATGTGCGTCGGATTGTCATAATTAATATGTAGACTGCATGTTCTGGGTGTATATGTGTGAGTATGTGTGTGTGCTTTTGTTTGACTTTGGTAAATAGCGTTGAATTTCATCATTATCTTTGGACATTAAGTGAGTATTAATTATGGATAGAGCTACTGAACTACTTGACAATTACGCTAAATATTGTTCATTTGTGCAATCAGGTTTGGTTTTGAAGTATTTTAAATTTGTCCTTAAAAAGAAAGCACTGGTTCCTTTATATTGTTTACAAGCTTAAAAACTGAAGATTAGTTTTCTCATTAAAGTTTTAACATGATTTAATCATCTAACGACTTCTTATTCTCCTGTATACAAAAATTGATGTGTTGTGTTTTCCAATAGCAGAGTGTCATATATTTTACTCACATATCCTTTAAGATTAAATAATTGATAAAATTAAGTATACGTACCTAAAAAGAGAAAAGAAAAAATGGTAAAATTAGTAATTGTCATAAAAATAATTTTATAAACATGTTTATATAATACTTATTTTCGATTAAAATAAAGTTATGAACTATTTTAAATTGCAATAAAAAATCACTTGAAACATGCTCTAAGCAGCTTTCAATCTAAGCCAAACGGCACTATTCACCCTCTTAGTATTAGTGTCAAAATTTGGTCAAAGGTTTAGAGAAGCCTCTAAAGTGCTGTCAATTGCCACATATACAAACACAAACACACACACACACACGCACACATACTCCCATATGACATAGGAATTGAGTGGAAAAAAAGAAGAAAATAAAGCAATTTCAAATTGAAAACTGGCGCGAATTAATCAAATGCTTTTGCCGACAAGTCTGTTCAGAGCGGCCATTAGAGGGAACTCTTCTTCTTTCTTCTTCTCTCCCGCAAACAACACAAAAATGTCAGTCAGTCTGTCAAAAAAAAAAAAAAAAAAAAAATAGAAGAGACAGAAGCCAAAAGCAAAGGAAACAGCAAAGAAACAAGGAAACTACAACGCAACCAAAATCGAAGCAGGAAACAGACCCAGAGTTAGAGTCGCAACCCTTTGGGCAAGGAGCGTTTGGGTACAGTGAATACTCCTAATCATATACACATGCACATATCTATTTCATTGTATGTATTTATTATACACACATACATATGTATATGGTGCAACGCATTAAATCGATAACACAATTTTTCAGCACGAACACACAAGTGCGAGTTAAATTGTCAGTTTCATTACGTGGCAGCTTTTCTTGCTTTCAGTTCTTGCTTCCTTTCTTATTTCGTTACATTTGGTGTGTGTGTGTGTGTGGTTTTTTTTTTAAAGCCAAATCACTTCGTCTGCGCCTGGCCCGAGAATAGACGCCCTTACTCAATATACAAGCATTGCTTTTGGGTTTTGGTTTTTCCCGTTTGCCGAGTTTGCCTTTGGCCCTTGCGCTTTCACATTTCTCACATTGCGACAAACGATTTTTCAAGTTGGCGCTTCATCGGGCTCGTCGCTTTCAGTCCTTTTACATTTGATTTTGTTGCTCTTTAGTTTTTCCTGCGGTTTCCTCTGCTCCAAACGTAGCTAGCTAGTAGCTAGCAAACGCAATCCGACTCAATTCGGGCAAAAGGCGTGTCATTCTCAAGGAAGAAAACCTTCAAAAACTGGAAAGCAAAACGCATAGAAAGAAACAGAAGAAGGAAGCGCCTTGTGCTCCTTGGAGACTCGACTCTGGCGAGTTTCACAAACATTTAACTGATTGCCTGGGCGTGCGTGTGCCCCTGCCATCGTTTCGCCTTTGGCTTGCCTGATTTTTTGATTTGCAATACACCTGGGAGACAGCAGCCCTTGTCGAGAATCGCGTTACGTTCAAAATGCCAAGCTTATTTGTTAGAACTGGAAAATAAATTGTCTGTGCGTGCAGTAATTGTAAATTACTCGATTTACAGACAGACTCGACAGACAGACCGATAGACAGAGCTGGCAGACTGAGCAGAAGAAGTCAAAAGTAGGCAGTAATAATGTAGCTGTGTTATAGACACCTCTCGATGTTGCCCTATGAATTTTTGATCGACACTAAAAGCAGAGCTAAAACTAGCTCGTCATATCAAATATTCTTGCGGCTTGTGTGTCTTTTGGGAAAATATGTATATTGTAGGCCAATGCCTGGCATACATATGAGATAAGGTTTACAACTTATAGCAGCTGTCCCAGCGCTGGGAAATAAACTTTCAAATGAGCGATGTACATACTGTAAGTGCAGCGCAGCAAAGTATGCAATACATTTCTAACACAAATTTCCTGCTGACATAAATCAGCTACGGGCAATAATTCAAAGTAAGCAAACTTAGTACATACATATAGCGTCGTGCAAAATCAATAACCATAAGCCAAAACTTCTTATGCCCACAACGAAATCATCTAAGAATAAGAAAAAAAGTATGCTACATGCTTGGGGAAATCACTAAATTCAAAACCCACCCAGCAGCTCTCAGTTGAGGCAGCCAACTGGGCTCATCATTTATGAATACAAGCATATTCACACACACAACGCACACACACATGGCGCATAACTATGCAGCAACATTTCGCCTAGCATGTTGATAACTGGAGACTGCTTATCACGCCGCCAACGATTCTCAGACTCGACTACTCCTAGAGTCGACGACTGCATGTGACATTTGCATGCTTACTTAAACAGCAAAAAGCAGAAACAGCCTCAATGTGTGGGCACGTCTGGGCCGTCAGCTATGCCATACATTTTTGGCTACGGCACGACTGCCACAAAATTGCTCAATGTCTCGCTGGATGTGCAAGTGAGACAGGGCAATGGCTGGAGCAGCTGCTGGCTGCCATGTTCTTTGTGCAGCTAGCTGATGTTGCTGTTGCTGTTGCTGCTGCTGTTTGTGTTGTCAGAGAGACGGCAGCCGGCGTCCTGTTGACGTCACATCACACACGTGTGTAGTAAAAATCAGACGTGTGTGCGATTCAGTGGCAGCTGTGACTTGAAACGGAACCAAAAACTAACTCACAGTCGTTGAGTCGGACTCCAGGATCCGGGCTTCGGGGTTTTTGTGCCTCTAGCCTCTACTGGCTTCTAGCTTCTTCATGTACTTTGATTGCTTGCACGTTACCGTACAATTTTCGGTATGATGGCGGCAACATTTCATGATTTCTACTACGTGTCTCGAGCGTTGAGCACGCGCACTCAACTCAGCTCAGTTCAAGCAAGTTGGCTGGCAGGTAGCTGTGCCCGTATAAGCTACAAGTTTCCAACCGACCATAATGTATGCAACGTTTTTCATCCTTTTATTTAAATACATATGACGCGTCGCGAGTCTACGGCATGTTTGTTTGCCTGTTGACTAATGGTGGTTTGGTTTTAAGGTTTTTGCTTTCTGTAAATTGTAATCTGACTTGGCTAAATCACTCACTTACCGTTAATAAATCAGTCAGAATACGGATGTGGTTTTCGGTATCCTACTTAATTTTGTTAAGCAACTATTTTAAACTGAAGTTAGAAACAGTTTTTATTTTATTTTTTAAATCTTGTTTGATTAAAGTTTTATCAATAATCATTGAATACATTTTCAGGGTTACGCATTTGCTGGCCTTAAGAGCAGAAGTGTCAGTTTTAGCTTTCCTTGTCTGAACTCTTATTTTATATGAGAAAATGAAGTGACTTTCAGTTAAATGTATGTATGTTTGACACCCCCATAGAAGGTTCTGCACATGGAGATTAGTTTGGCTTTAGATTGTGGAGCTGAATTGCAGCTAGAGCCAATGGTAAATGGGGGCAGCAATCAGAGCTAGTGGCAGCGGTGTTAAGGCAATCATTTGGCAGCGCATGTGTCGGATTATTTTATTGTTGGTTATTTAAATTTTGTTGGTTTGTGCCTTTTTAGCTTTCTTTGCTTCCTTATTTTAAGTCTGTGTTTTTTTTTTGGGTGGTTGTTTGCGTTGTCGCCCCAAAAGCTGACAGCAGCTGAAACTGTATGCTAAGCTTTCTTTTCTTTTCTTCTTGCCAAATAAATTAATGGTTGCCGTCAAGCAAATAAATCAAAAGCTTCGTGGGCTGTGCCTGCTGCGGCTGCTATTCGGATTTGAAATCAGGAGCAGTGGCACCAGCAGCAGCAGCAGCAGCTTAAAGCTATGTCCGCGTTTATTGGCAGGCAATAGTTTTTCCTCTCTCTATCTCTCTCTTTTGTTCGCATAAAACCAGCCAGGCCTTTTTCCACTCAACTAAGCGCGCTTGCATTCATTGATGATATATGTAGGTGTGTACATATACATATATGTATGTATATTCTGCCCTACATATTTGTGGGCAAGAGCATCCACTTGGCACACGGTCTCGAAACCATTGACACAACATAAATAACCGTGCGAGCCTGTTATAATTTATATTCCTTGCTCTGTCTAACAACTGTATGCCGCTGAGAGCGCAAATATTTTGCTATCATTTCCCTTTTTGTTATTTTTTTATTTTTATTTTTGAGTTGTTGCCTAGTTAAAAGTGTCGTGGGCAGAATATTCCTCTGTTTTTGGTGGCTTGTGTAATATTTTGTTAGATGCTGTTTTGCTCTTACTTTTTAAGATCCTACCACTCGTTTGCTCTGTATAGTCTAGCTTTTGACAAAATGAGGTCAATAGTTTATTGGCATTTGGAAAATATGTATTTGCAAAGCTGTTTGCAAAGGTGTTTGTATTTTTGTTTTTTGGGTAAAAATTAAAAAAAAAACGCGATTTTAAACTAATTGCAAGCCTTTAAATAGTCAATAAACTACAATGCAGTGTTTGCTTTTAGATAAGCGATGGGATTTAAAGTACTTTTACAAACAACATAGTATAGCAGCTAAGCCCTAATGCATAATCATTAACTAAATGCAAATGAAATCGAGCTGAATAGGCCTTAAATGCGCCGGAAGTTGTAAAAAGAGCTAAAAACGTCAGGTGGCTAACTAATAAATTAGAAATAAATTATTGAAAAATCGAAAGCTATTGCAACACACACAAATTACAACTAAAAACCTCATAGAATGTGCCAATGTTATGGAATTCAGCCAAACGCCATCAAAAAAAAATTGTTGTTAAACTAAATTATGCGCACACAAAAACCAACTGTCAAATGCGCTAAGTTTTAAGCTATTTAAATTATGGCCAAATAGCACACAAAAAAACCTAAACATGTATAATAAAATAAATAAAAACCAAATATTGTTGGTAAATACAGTGGAAATTATACGTACATTTTACTACAAACACAAAAGCTGGCTTCGTTTTGTGTGTTGATGGGTTTGGGGGCTTAAGGGTATTTGAAAACTATTTTAATTATTTATAATAAATCGCTTAATATGTTTGTCAGGCGCACACACACACAAAACATCTGATTATTATGCCAACCCTTTCTCCGTTCTGTACACAACCCTTTGCATCTGTCATTTTGTTGTGTGGCCTTTGTTTTCATGTTTTTAAATGCTCCATCCTCACTTCTTTCACAAACATACCAGAGCATAAAGGGGGCCGATTGTTTTTTTTTTTTTTTTTAAATGTTTTGGAAAATGCTTAAACTGAATTTTACATAATGCAATTATAAGTATCTGTCAATTGCTGTTATCTTTAATAGCATATGATATTTGTTGTGGGTTTTAAACATGCCACTGAATTGAGTTATGATCGAACAACATTATAAAATGAGCTTTATTCTATTTATGCTTTTATGCTTTTATTTATGCTTTATAACATTACTATTTAAACATTTATATCTTCCTATAGCCTTTTTTCTACCCGAGTTACATTTTATGCATTAATATTTAACTGACACAATAGGTCAATGTCACTGGTTTGTCTCGTACTTGAGAATTTTTGTCTCGTTGCCAACCATTTCACCCTAATTTTAAGTTTAAAAAGGGTAGATTGCTTGACAATATAAGCTCATGCCAAACACACTGAGACAAAACAATCTATCACAACCCTTAAAGTCCATTTTTCTAAATGCTTTACTTCAGCTTAAGACAGTTTTATATAACCTTCTGAAGCTGTCACTTTCATTTTATTCTTTTCTTGGCCAATTTTGTGGTATGCTTGGATTTTTTAATTAAGCTATGATTGTTTGCTGTCTGTGGCAATTGCGTGTGGCTAATCAGTTTGGCAATGTTTTGTGAATCCCGGCTTATAGCTATTACATGAAACTGAATAATAATGACAAGATATAAGCCCCAAAACATGGGCTGACTTGAGCTGCCGCTAAGCTGACAGTAGAAGACTTGACCGTGTCCATTTCTATTCTCACAGCTAGTCGTAAATATGTTGACGTTAGTCAGTTGTCAATGGTAGCTGTTGGATGTGTGAGGGAAAATCTTATTCCTATGTCTCTTACATAATTGAGTCATGCCGTCTGTTGGCAATGCTGATGATGTTGACAACTAACTAATTGCATGCTCTGTTCGCTTGACTTTAAACTAATGCTGGTAATTGCTGTCATGATGTCGTTTGTGATTATCTGAGAATTTGGCCTCAATGCGCCATTGCAGATCTGCTGCTGCTGCTTTGCCGTTGGTTGCATACAATTAGGCGCCACTAAAAAGTAAATATCATTTATCAATCAGTTTTGCGTGTGTCCTAGTTTGTGTGTGTGTGTTGGCATTGGGTTCTGCAGATGACAGGTAGCACATTAGATAATTTGCCAAAGCAGCATTGATAATGATGTTTGCCTTCGGATATATATATATGTACAAGTCTGTATGTGTATGTGTGTGTGTGTGTTGTGCATAAGGCAGTTTGTACTAATAGCCTTGACTTTCGGACTGCTCTTTGAACCTCAAAAACTGGACCACATTGTGTGTTCATGTGAACAGATGAAGAAAAATAAAACAAAGAAACATTTTACTTTCTTAAACGAGAGTGCAAAAGTTGTGTCCAGTCCGGCAGCAGACGGCAACATATTGTCGCACTCTATAAATTATGCGCATAACCGAGATGTAAGAGCCGAGCACAGAGTGTAAAGAGCAGAAAGCATGTAAGACACCCACATACACACACAAACACACACATCAGCAATCAGCTGCAAAGAAGTAGTAGAAGAGGGAAATGGGCAAAACCAACCGAGCAGAACTATTACAATGGCAAAAAGTTTAACGATTCATGTGAAAGTCTGTGGAGATTTCTTCTACCCATACAAGTTTTCTATAAGCGTGTGTGGGTGCCGAATTTACTATTATTGCCCTCTCTCTCCTACTTCCTTGATTTTCATTCTTTGCCTGTCTTTTTCTTGTGCGATGTGTACATGTGTAATGTGCCTAGGCTCTAACCACAGCATTTGGTTAGCAAGCAAAAAGCAGACACAAGACATGAAGCAGATCCTAACCCTTGGATGTGAAGGTAAGGAGTTTTAAATGCCTTTGGGAGTTCCATTCTGGGCTCTGCTTTTGTTTGTTAGTTATGGACTTTAAAACTTGTCACACTTGTCAAGCAAAACTTTGCAAAATGGCTGCCACTTTGGAGCAGCAGCGTATAATTGAAGAAAGCTGTTAACGCAAAAAAGAAAATGATAAACAAGTGCAAGTTGCCAAGTCAGTGAGAGCTGCACATAAAGATACTGTATAATAATTAACACTTAAATTATTACGTATACGTTACATTTGATTTATTTTCTTTGTACGTTTTTTCCCCTTCGTTTTCTTTCTGCATACATTTACACAACTTAAAATCGCTTTCTAACTAAATTTTTTTTTAATTTCTTTTCACAGTTTCCGCAAAAAAACTGGTCATAAATCAAGAAAAAGGCAAAACTGTCACATGTTAATGAGTAGCCCTTTCTCACATGTGCAAATTCAATTGCCACACCTACCCCTTTCACACAGACACAAACACACTCGAAAAAGTGGCGCGCTGAACTGCAACCACATCGCGAACGCGTTTCTTGTTGCCTTCTTTTCTTTATCACTTGGAATTTTGCTTTACGAAAAAAAAGTTGTATGCTTTTTTATCCACACACAGATTGCAACGCTTGTAAAAAGTGACAAAGAAAACTTCCCGTAGGACTAAGCATACACGTTCTTGCGTGTGTGTGTGAAACACTACAAAAACAGAAAAACTGTGGCATACTTTTGCATTATGCGGATTTTTTTAGTTGGTATGTTGCCCCTTTATCCACCACACAAGAGCAACAACTGCTGCTGGCCCTCGGCTGTTTTGTATCAAACGTTTAGAGCGATAAAAACCAGCAGAGACATAACAAGAACACAAAAAAAAAAGAAACAAAATAAAAATAAACATTTTGTTAGTTGCATAAATTTGGCGGCGCTGTTTGGCTCTCTCTTGCTCTTTTCTGTACTGGCGCATCCGCTTGTTTTGTAGTGCCCCGATAAAATACACACACAAAAAAGTGTCGTCGAGGGAGCAACTTAAGCCAAACTGCGCAGTTTAGATACATATGAGCAGGAGAGTTAGATAAATCTGTATATGCTTAAGCCTGCCAAAACTGAAAGTTTCCGGTTTTTTTTAAACTAAACATTCAAGGCTAACAAATTGTGGAATGTTAAATGCTCATTCTGTCGGTGGGGAATATACTTTTTGTACACTTTACGACTGAAGCACAACAGTTCAATGCCCGTCTGGAGCACAAACCAATCTCTCAATCTTGCCTTTTGCCTAGGAAGCACTCAAAACTTATTCACAATCTTTAAGGCACACATAAGGCTCATAATGTTCATGGCAACACCCATTTATGGCTCTATTTACAATTTATGCGGCACGTATAAAGGTAAATAAAGTTGGTGCAACAAGCATCAGCGTTGCACACGCGACGACTGTCAGGGGCTATCTGACGTGCTGCAAACGTTGCACGTTGGTGCTTTTTGCCATACAAATCCCAAAACCATTTCACTAATTGAAATGAATTTTCATTTATACTACAACGGCGACAGCGACGAGAACGAGAAAATGTTGAGAAGCGCTAAGTTGACGTTTTGAGTAAACAGAGTGTGTGCGAGTGTGCGTGTTTTCACAAGAATGCATGTATGTGTGTGTGTGTATGCGTTGTTTGCTAGACACTTTCGTGTGGCAGCACAAAATTGCAATGACCTCGGGCAATAGCAAAAATGTTGAAGAGAAGGCAAATGAAAACATTGCAGTTAAATGACTTTGCCCCAAAACGATCACTTTAAGACTTTAACTTATCAAAGTGAACATGAAAATAAACAAAGACACATTGATATCATGAAATAAACTAATACAATTCTATAATGCAGTATACACAAAAGACATTTTCATTAGTAAATGCATATTAAATGGTTTTTGAGCTGCCCAAGCGAGGGGTTTAAAGCTCTGTTGGCTGAGACAAGAACAGCAAAACAAATAAAGCACTCGACAATGTCTCAAGTTGGAGAAAGTCTTTATGGGGAAATGCAGCGGAATTTTTATTTAAATAATTATGCAATCTTGCTTGGGTAGCGACTACCGCAGTTTTGCAGCCCGAGTGCCCCGTTTCCCCCCGCATGCAACACCACAACAAATTTTCAAGTTCATAATTATGTGGTGCCGGTGCTTGTGCCTGGCACACCCTTTCCACGCTTCTCTTCTTCATTCACTCTGTGTACGTAGTACTCCTGGGCTAAATGCATTTGCACGTCGCCTGTTTTCATTTTTCATTTATTTCTCAATGCGGAAAGTCGCATAAGGAAAAGCACAAAAGATGTCAGCACACAGCACACCAAGGGGGCGGACAGTATGAAGGGGGCTGGGAATGACGAAGGAGACTGCCTGTCGGCATTTCCCACAACGGAAGTCATCATACTTGCCCTTGTTTACATTCTGCTTGGGCTTCAGATTCAGCTGCTGCTTGCGACTTTTTCTTCTTTAGCGAGCCACACTGCGTATACGTAACGTGTAATGAGGCTGCCCTGGCAATGTTGCCATTTGAAAAGGCGTCGAGCGTGGCTGGTAAATGCAAAATGGTGACAAAGCTCGCCTGCAGGGGACCACCCTATTTGATGCTATTCTAAGGAATTTGCTAGGGGTTTTCTTTCTGATTTTTGTTGTTTTTTTTTTGTGTTTTCTTTGTTGCCACAGCGCTGGGGTAACATTATTTTAATTAACATATTTATATGTAGGAAGGCAACAAAAGCGACACATTCACAGCACTCATGTTTGTTTCTGTGTGTGTCTCCAGTGTGTGCATTGCGATTTTAATTACATAGACGCGTTGAGGATGACAACAACAACAGTTACAACAGCAAGAAGATGCCAACATACATATATGTTTGTTGCACATTATGGAAGGAATGCATTATGTTGCCATATGAAATCATTAAAAGATTGTTTGCACACCCAAAACGAAATCATTAAAAGCATATAAATTATTTATGCAGAAAAAAAGTAAAAAAGAGTCAGCCACACCCACGGTTCCCTGGCAAATGATGAAATGTCAGTGCGCATAATTATAAAGCACAAGAGGCAAGCCAGCTAGCTGCAGCAGCGACAACGACGTCGGCGAGAGCATAAACGAAAAATTGTTTTGCTAATGTTTTTCGCTGCATGCCGTTGCGCTTCTGTTTGTTGCATACTTCTCAAAGGTGGTGGTTTTATTACGAAATGCGCGTATGATATGGTTGATGGGGTTAGGTTGAAGAAAAGGCTATGCGCACTGCCAAAAGGTAAATGCTACACATATTTAACATGCGCCACCTAAAAGTATGTTTTAAGAAATTGCAAAACTTGTTTGCGCTCTAATGAAGAGACGCGTCGCCGTAGACAGTACATTTCGCATTTTCCATTTTGCTTCAGGTATTTTTTCGCCTAAAAAATACCCTAAAGTGCCTACGGAATGTTAGCTATTTTGGGTACGCCATAAACTTGGCATAAGAAAACGGGGCGAAAGTGATAGAGAGCGAGCGCAGGGAGAAATTCTCCGCTGCGTGATGAGAGAAAGCACTTTGTTATAGAGCAGTTAGCAATTTTGCGCTATAGTCATAGTACACCTCAATATACGCGTACATTTATACATATATATGTATGTATGTATGTATATATATGCATGCAGTTTGCCTGTACATGACCCAACCGCACTCAATATCAATAAATCCTCCGCAATCTGCACTCAAAAATCAAAAGATACACACACTGGATAGGGAGACAGGCGAACATAAAATGCCAATTTCTAGTTGCCAAATGGTTATTGCCCCAGCAACAGCAACAACGCTAACCAACAACGGCAAAAGTAACAAATTTACCGCATACGGACAAATGCATAAAGCGGCCAATGCTTTTAGGTATATCCGAATACACACAAATACATACATCGTACACACACTATCGCATTCTGTATATGTACACGTGGTATATCCGTAGCCGAAGCTTTGGGTAAAGTTAAGTGCAGCAGCGGACATAAAAACACAAACCAGAAGGCAATTTGTTGCGCACAGAACAGGTGGGGAGAAAAAAAAGAAAATTCAACACACACACACACACACACATTCGTGCATGTATGTGTAAGTAAAGATGGAAAGTAAAGTTAGCTTGGCAAGTTCTTTTTCTGCATGGTTTTACTATAAAATAAAATTAAAAATTGTGCGTAGCATGCAAAACTGGACAAACTGCATAATACATTTTCAGATATATTCATTCATATTTGTTGCAATGTGGAGGTCGTGAGCGGGGGTGATGGGTAACTGCTGTAGGAGGGTGGCAGGGTGCAGTACTTAGAAGGCATAAAATTTATAAATTACTATGCTGCGCCATAATAAATTTCAGTTTGTGTAAAAACGCAAAATTTATATACACACCATGCAACTAAGAACGAAAGGGAGAAAGGTAGAGGAACGGGGGATGGCAGTGGAATCTGTATTGGACTTAATTGTATGAGTGTCGAGTGAAAAAGCCATTATGAATGAATTTAGTAGCAGTAAAAGCAACAGCAAAGAGCACAAAAACTGAAACGTGCTCGCACTCCACTACCTTGGTATTTATACAAATTTAAAGCATTCACCCACTAGTGGGTGTGGGCATTGAATGGAAGGGATACTCTAAATGTACGAGAATTTCCATGGCTGGCAGCGACGATAAACCAAACCAGTCGAAAGCAATAACGACAAGTCAATGCCAATAGACAGTGGATGGCCAGGTCAGCATAGAACAGCACTGTACAGCTTAGCTGAAGGGCCTCAAACGAACTAAACATGAGACTAGACTACTCGTCGTAGTATACTATGAAGAGAGAAAGCATCGGCTGAAAGTTAGTTGAAGGACACCAACAAGCAGCCGGACACAGCCAAGCAGCTAGACACACTAGACATAAAGGGGCGTGCCCTCGTCTCAGTAGGCAGCCGGGCCAACTATGTCTGGCCTTTGGTTAGCTCTGTGTATGTCCTTTCCGCACACCGGTCAATGACAGCTAAAGTTTTGCAAAAACTAACCTCGAAACGATAAAAAATTAAAGCAACAGCAAATGAGAGACTGAGCAAAAAAGGGGGTGGGGGCAAAGTTGAGTAGTTGCCGCATCCGAATGCCGCAATGGCCTGTTATTATAATGAAAACGAAGCATTGAAACTGGCGCAGTGGATAAAAAAAATACACCGGCAATAAGTAGATGCTTTGTAAGGGGAAAAAAAAAGAGATAAGAGGGGCCACCACAGTTGCATTTGCATAACCAACGTCCAGTCTGGCCGTTTACTTTTGAAGAGCAATGTCTGTGTAAGCTAGCAATTTCATTCCATCCCCTAAGTCCTTAGGGTATCGCGTGGGTTGAGGCATTTAACATCTGCACGTGAGGTAAATACAGATATATATTGCTTAAC
Organism: Scaptomyza caliginosa; assembly: GCA_035044725.1. Lineage (NCBI taxonomy): Eukaryota > Metazoa > Arthropoda > Insecta > Diptera > Drosophilidae > Scaptomyza > Scaptomyza caliginosa. The sequence goes on along the minus strand of JAWNNR010001059.1, from coordinate 394,070 downwards.
ATGTGTACATCAGCTACAATAACTTTTAAAGTGGTCCTACATACACTAAAAGTGAACAGCTATGATTACTTTAAGAGCTTACGGTTTGGTAACTATTCAAACTTAAAATTAAAAGCTAGCTTGCAAAACAACAAAAAACAAGTGGAAATGGCAATGAAAAACTGTTTCAAATCGATACGTTTTTCTCTGACCCTTCCTACTTTTAGCAATCGTAATTGTCTTAGTTGCCATTTAAATGCAATTGTTAAAGCTTTAAGTTTTTTTGGGCAATGCAGTTTAACCATGCACAAAAGTATGCAACACATTTGGCACATTTTGAAAGCGCTGAATCACAGCTGCTGCAACTGATGAAGCTAAGGGAAGAGGAACTGGCAGCGTCAGGCCATCAATATGTCGACTTTTGTTTGAGTGGAGTTTTACTTCCTTCTTCTTTTTTCAACCCAGCCATGCGCTGCAGCATTTTATGCAACTTTTCTTCCATAACCAAACAAACCAGCATTCACATACACAAATCCATATATAGATGAAAATATATATATATTTTTGAACTCTTGGCTAAACTTTTATTTCAATTTGTGATAACTCTCACTGGTGTGTGCGCGTGTGTGTATGTGTTATTGCGAGTGTGCTATCCAATCGTGCAGAATGCCCATCTCTCCATTTTCGTCTTTTTTCATTTTGCATTTGCAAATGGCGCATAGGCATTTTTTTATGTTGAAAAAAAAAGAACCTGAGAAAAACTCAGCACAAAATTTTAAACTATAGCATAATATGGGCAAACTTTTTTCACGTTCTTTCTTTTTGTTTACATACGAATTCTCTTCTTTTTGTTTATATATATTTGTGTGTACAATGAATACAGTGAGTGCAAAAATATTGTAGGCCCGTTCATTTAAGACCTAGCAGGGATTCCCATACCGACTCTTCCCATTTCTCACCCTATGGAATATGGATTCAACTTTTGTATTGTGCATTGGAGATGGATGGGGGGGGGGGAGGGGTTGGAATGTTTTCTGCGACTGGGTGCCAAAAGTCAACAAATAATATTTTTGAATAAAAATCGTCGCTGTAAAAATGGAATGAAAATATGCCACACATTCATTGGTGCAAGTAGCAATGGATAGTCGAGTCGAGTCGAATCGAGTTGAGTCGAGTCGAGTAGGCTTAAAAGCCCGCCAAAGCAAACAGAATGCAATGTACATACATATAAACGCAGATGTAACACAGTATGCGTGTGTGTGTGTGTGTGTGCGTGTTTGGGAGAAATCTCAATTTGCACAGAGAATTTAATCAATATGTGCTTTACGTTGATGGGCAAACACATGATGGGCATATTGCATACTTTGGCGCCAATTGCAGTCTCAATTCGAGTTGAATTGCAGTTTTTGGGGTGCTGCTTATCAATTTATGCATTTAATTTCAAATAGAATTTCATAAATTGTCATTTAATTGCCCCAAAATGCAAATGGCGCTGCGGGTCCATTCAATATTAATATTCAATTTCATATGCAGCAGCAACAGCAGTAGCAGCATCCTCAAGCTCTCTGCCCAACCCCTTGCACCCAGCTACGCATCATGTTAGATTGCGCAATGCAGTGCAAAATGCAGATTGCAGAATTGAGCAACACGGGATTAAAGCATTTTGCTTATGCATTGCCTTTTGGCTCGATGCCAAGATCCATTCATAGTTTGCGGATCAGCGCCCAGCTTAAGTTTAACATTACAATTAGGTAGCCATCCATTCACAAAAGCTCAACCCAACCCAACCCAAGCCGACACAACGCAGCAGAGCACCAAATTTAGTGCAGCATTTATAACAAAACAGCTGGGACCCTCAGTGAAATATTCCAAAAAACAATAGCACAACAAAACGAAAAACGAAACGAAGCGAAAGAAATTTGTATGGTACGCAGTGAAAATCTAGACAAAGCTTGGCATACATACAACACCCATACAAGAGTAACAACAATAAAGGTTTTTGTGTGTGTGCATGTAGATACACAATGCGAAAAAGTAATGTAAACAAAAGGCGACATTAAACAAATATGTAAAATGTACACACGCATATACACGTTAAAGTAAAACTTTACAACAGCCAGAAAGTATGCTTAAGAAATGTGTTACACACACACACTCACACATGGATTGTCAGTGTTATGCGTCCTTCTTGCTTTACCGTTACTTTGCGAGCTGAAATGGTTGACATTTTTAGGCCTGCGTCCAAATGTATGCAACTGAATGTATGCAAGAAAACCATTTAAAAAGGTTTTTTTTTGCATTAAGAATTTTTATTCAAAATATGGCACAAGACACAAGAGAAAGTTGGAAAATTTAATAGAAGCTGACAAAAGACAAAATGTTACTTTGCATTAGAAACGGAAGATGGACAAGCTTTCGGCACAATACAATTTCAAATTATAACAAGGATGCATTAAAAATCGATGTAACAAATGTGCATGCAGCAATTAAAATAGTATGAACAACATTCTAACAACAATAAACATAAGCAATTCGGCTTATATCCTGTCAGTCTCGGTCCACTTTTCCTCTACCTGGCTGTCTTTTGCTCTTTTGAACACCCCCAGACACACACGTTCCATCTCGACAAGGTTTACCCATTATCAAAACCCCTTCAACTAAAAGGATGTAGCTGCTGCTGCTGCCAACAGTTAAATGCAGCACAGTTATAGGCACTTTATTTCAGCGCCTGCTGCCTTCACAGCTCTGCAGCTGCCTATTTACAACACACACATGTAACTAGCTGTATGTGTGCATTTTGTTTGCTAGATTTTGGTTTTATTCTCGCTTGTTTTAACGTACGTAGGCCCCAGCGGCAGTTTTTGGCATTCAATTTTTTCTTTTTAGTGCCGCGTACTTGTTGTTGTTGTTGGTGTTGTTATTGTCGACTATTTTCACTCCACTTTCGAATGTTTTTATACCTAAAGCCTGCTTGCGGATATGCACACACACACACACATATACATATATATACCCATGCCAAGCCCAACAAACAAACAAACGCAAACCAAACATAAAGCAAGAAAAAAAAACAATAAAATAAAAAGATTGTTGTAAAAACAATAAATGGCAAATGTATTGCGGCATTTTTAGGCGCAGGGCACACAAAACAAAAGAGCTGCAAAATTTTTACAAAATGACCCCCATTTCTCCACCCTCTGTGGATTTGGTATATGCCCTTTGTTGTGTGTTGGGTTTGGGTAGCTTTTATAGTTTGGCATTTTTATAGCAATATGGCAAATGGAATTTTTGTGTTCACATCGCGCTTCGCGCTAAACATTTAAGTGAGTCAAGTGGCTTTTGCCACGGGTTCAAGCGATTTGCATATGGACTGGCCCACATATTGTGCATACGTATATGTATGTGCTAACTAAAAAATGTACTCACTTAGATTTCCACTAGGAATGTAAACGTTGCCCGATGGCGTCCGCACCAAACACGATGGCTCAAAGTCAACGCCCAAATCATTGGGATTGTTAGCAACAGTGCCGGCAATTAAACGAGCATTATTCATGCGACTCATTGTCGGATTACGTGGCGGAACATCCGGTGGAGCTGTTGGCGTGACTCCCTCCAGGAGAAAGCCTGCAAAAGAGATTGACAGAAGAAAGTGGATCAGTGGAGCCGTTGAAGTGGATGAGCTTATCATTACTTTTGCAACAACCGAAAAAACTTGGCTAGGCAATAAAAGCCTGTAGCCTTTTGCTGTTGCTGCAGCCATTGCTGGTCCCAATCATAAACAATTCATACACTCATTCATTTCAATCAAATGCAATGCAAAATATCCTAAATCTGGATTTTATTATTTTGTTTGCCATTGCACATTTGACACTAAAAGTATGCTGTGAATTTTGAAACAACTACAAATGGCTAAATTTGTGGGTGAACATGTCGCTAGATATTGGATATCTGCTGCTGTGGTATGTAATCAGTGTGCATGGAGCGAAAAAAAAATAAGCCCCTAGTTCGAAAATCAGGCTCAAAATAAAAATCAGTTTATTTAGCAGCATTTGTAAATTCAATTTGTGTGTGTGGGCGGGTCAATTGCCAGACAAACACCAAATATAGGCAAAATGCGAGTGTAAAAATATATATAGAGAATTACCAAGCAAAAGGCAATTTGAAAATCAAAAGCAAGCCGCCTCTTTTTTGAGGCTAGAGCAAGCACGAAGCAAAAGAAATCGAAATAAAATTCAATTTAGTGGTGCTAGAAAAAAAAGTAAAAGCACAGAAAATTTGAATATCGTTGCCAAATGCCTTTGAAAAGTACATATATACATAAACACAAACACACATATATAAAACATAGATAGAAAGGTATTCAAGTGTGTTTGTGTGTGTGTGTGTTTGCTTGTGTCGACACCCCGGCAAAGGATGCTCTTGTTCAGGATAATAAATTTCAAAAGCATTCGCATTCATTCGCATAGAAAATTTTAAGCTCATTTATGGGCTTAAAAGACGCGACAGCATAAGTAGCTAAGGGGATTGGTTGGGCCGAGTGGGTGGTGAGCGGTGGCGGGGCTTACTCGACAAATTCAAATGCCCAAAAGCAAAAACAACCAAAATCATATAATAATAATAAAAATAAGGCGACTAAACGGAAACACCAACTGGGCCGTGGGGCAAATGGAGACGCAAAATTTCGAAATTGTTGAGATTTGCTTGGTGCGAAAATTATATCCTGCTCGGGCTGCCTATGTTGGGCAGTGTTGACGACATTGCTGTGTCCAATTGCAAAACGCATTGCGCTAGGCTTAGACAGTTTTTGGTGCTGTGGTGTGGCGGTCAAAAAGACTGCAATATAACAGAGAGACACGAGAGAGAGAGAGAGAGCTGGAAAGTGAACAGGCAGAGTTTTTTTTTGTTGTTTTCGTTTTTGGGTGAAATTTAAGCTGCGGAAAATGTGACACCAGCTTGGTATGCCTGAGGCAGCCGCAGGCTCTTGCGCATTATCAACATAATGAAACAACTGTGAAAGAGGCGGCCAGGATGGCTGGCCTGACTGCTGCCAGCAAAGATTATTTCACGCGGTTAAACACAGTAGCACAAAGTTTTTTGGGGCACGAAAATTTGACAGAGAAGTGAAGAGACGAAAGGAGAAGTAGGAAGGACTTTGCGCTCTGTCGGTCAGTCAGTTGTGATTAAAAGCTGGCTAAAAATTATTTGTTTGCCTTTTGTTTTCTGACCTCCATGTGTCTGTGTGTATTTGTGTAATTAGATTTTGAGTTTTAAGGCGCTTAGCACAGATGATGGGACAGCAAATTGAAATTAGTCAACTGAACTAACTGAAATGCTTACATATTCAAAGTTGAGCAGGTTAAAAGGTCGGTGTAAGAAAGCACTTTTATGCAACTGCTGTTAGTGAAATCCCTTAAAAGTTAAGTCCACACCATTAGCAATGCATTTTCGACAAATTATTTTGCCATCAAGCGTAAAAGTTAAGCTGCACTTTGTATTTGTGAAAACATTTGCATGCAACAGCACACAGACAAAATGACATTGTTTAAATGCACATAAGCAAGGAAAATGGGTTGGAGTGAACGTGGTTGGGGTTAGGCGAGGGAGAGACAGGATTGTGGTTGCTACATGCGCATTAGTTTAATATTAAACAACGAGTGGCAAAAATGTCAATTGTGGTGACTACTACTTGCCGTCGTTCTCTTTTTCGTCTCAGCTTTTGCCTAGGGCTTAGCAAAACACAAAGAAAGAGGGAGAGCGAAAAATAGCAACGACGACAATGGCAACTCTGGCGTACAAACAAAAGTCGCTGCAATGGTCGCCGTTCACTTTGGCAGTTGGCATCCGCATCCGCCAGATAGACTGTCAGCCAGCCAGGCAGCCAGGCAGCCAGCCAGGCAGGCAAGCAGGCGTAAGAGCAGCCCAGGAGCACGAGTATACATCCATATCCACAGACACACACACAAACACACTCACATACAGTCAATGTGAATGCCAAGCGTTCACTTAAAGCGCTCGCCAAACAACAAAAACAGAACAGCAACAACAACAACAACAGGCCAGGCAATGGCGCTGATAAGCAGCTTATCTTCATTTCTACAACCTCCAGCGTTTATTTTTCTCTCTCTATCTTTTTTCTCTCTGCTTGTGTGTGTGTGGGCGTTGTTTGTTTGTGTTGTTGTTGTTGCTGCCATTGTCGTTGTCATTTTGAATGCGAATTGTTGTTATTGCCGTTGTCGTTGTCATTGGTATGGTTGTTGTTTTTGTTGTTTCTGTTGCTACTGCTTTCTGGGTACGCAAAATGTGTATTGGCATTTCGTCAGGCGGAGCATGAAAAAGCAACAACACACACACATACTCACAACGAGTGTAAATGCATGTCTGTATGCGTAACAAAGCAAATTTGAACTCTGCATTTGGGTTTTTCTTTCTATTCTTTCTTTTTTTTTTTGGCGCTACATTTGCACCACTGCTGCTCCCCTTTCAGTATGCTGATGGCCTTTTTGGCTAGCAGTTTAATGCTTTTATAATGCACTCGACAACAAATGGCAAATGAGCATAGAGAAGGGCAAAGCGAATGGCAAAAGTATTTAAAGTTGAACATTTCTATAGTTGGCAACGTATAACACGTTTTAGCTTAACTACAGTCCCCAATGAGTTTAAGGATACAGCCAGCATTTAAGACAGTTGCACAACGCCACAAGAATAGATATATATATATATATATATATATATATAAATATATGAACGTTTATATGCATGTTACGTTAATTCAATTAAAGGCATGTTAAGAGGGTGTGGCAAGGTGTAAGGTGCCAAAAAACGACACCAGCTGCTTGTGGCATGCCAGGAATGGCACAATGCAAAAGAGATTGGGGGCGGGCATCCAATGCCAGACTCAAGGTGCCAGCAGCGCCAACAACAACAGCAATAACATTAACAACGTCATCAACATTTTCATGTCCGCCTTTTCATCTTCATTTTCATTTTCTCCGACCTGAGCGGAGCAAAGAGAGCAAGAGAGAAATGTAAAACACTTTTGCTATGACAGCTGAAATGTCAGTTAAGCATGAATTGCTCTCCAGCAGTCTTCACCTGTTTCTCATTCTACTTCTTCGTCGTGTTTCTTCAATCCACCTTCTGTGACTTCTGTAATGAAATTGTGTCTGCTCCACAGCCAAGGTGTCAACTGCTTCGTGTTGTTGTTATTCGTACTGCTGTTCTTTACTTTATTTACACAAGGGGGTTAAGCTACGAATTAAGTGAACGAGTTGTCGAGTTTTGTGAATGTTGTTAACCTATAAGTCAGGAACGTGGTCGGACATTTTTGATGAAAGTCTATGAACATATTAATTTATGTAACGCAATAAGGAATTTGTTTGGTAATTGCAACGATTTATGCTGCATGTTGTGCAGCATTGCGTATACGCAATGTTTGGCGCTTTTGTTTTGTTTTGTATTTTGTTAGAGCCCGCTGTTGCTGCCATTACGTTGATAAGCAGCTGTCGCAGACGTCCCAACAGACACATATATTCACGTACACACACACACACACACACACACACACACTAGCTTATAGAGAAAGCGTACAAACAAAGGACAGCCCAAAACTGACAATTGTTTAGCTGCGTGTGCGCATCTATTCTATGCTTGTATGTGTATGTGTGTTTGTTTATGTGCCATCAGAGTTGACTGCACCTAGTTAGGAACTGTTTTGCCTGCCCCACCCCCTTTCCCTTGCATCAGCACTATAACTACAACTGCCATCAACTATAATGCGGGCCATCTATATGCGTGTAAACGTTTGCCAGTTTGCCTCTGTTTATATTTGCATCAATGCCAGTGTATTAGTAAGTGTGTTTATGCTTTTGTCTCTGTATGTGTTTGTGTGTGTGTGTATTTGCCCGCCTGCTCTTGACACAACTATAAAGAGTATATAGAAGGTTTGTTAAAGCTTGTGCCTTAGGCTTAATATTAAACTATTTAGAATAAGAATTAAATTAATGATGCTTAATGGAAGAACACAACATTAAATATTTTTTAAAACACTAGCCCAAAGAAGTTTTGTCTTTTTTCTTTATAGTCTGACTGATTGTAGTAGTAACGCATAACCCAAGAGAAAGGGTATTTCTTCTTATTTGTTTGTTAGATTATACAATTACGATGGTTTATAACCACTAAAATTGGATTTCAGTGCTATTCGCAGATTCATAACTGAACTATATGCATACATTTTCACTTCATTCTGTATGGTTTATTAAATTTGGGCAATGCTTTTTTGAGGTCATCATGTTTTATATGCAAAGACTTGCCCAAGAACTACTACTACATTTTATGTCACTTGTCATGTAACTGACTTGACACACAGCTCGCACCTTTATTCGCCCCCTTCCGTGGATGTATCCCATTCCGTTTCTGCCATTTTGCCTACACTACTAATGCGGCTGTTGTTTGTCAAACTTTAGCGTTAGCTTCACTACACATCACATCACATCGCTCTCTTTCTCGTTCTTACTCACGCTGCAGGCTAGGAAAATTATTTAGTCCGAGTGTATGGCCACAAAACTTGGATTTACTTCGACACAATTGTCAGCTTAGTCACGTTTCGTGTTTCGTCTCTTGACGCGCGTGTGTATGTCTGGGATTTATAAAAACACACATATACACACACTCACTGAATAAGAACGTTAATACTAAACACAACATATATAAAAGCGTATAAAGGTAAAAAGCCAAAGGCACGCGATGCGCATATTTAAGGTAGAAAGAACTTGGCTTCTATTTTTCTTGTGTTGTTGTTTACTTTAGATGGTCTAAGGGTTTTCTTTTTGTGTATGCTGGTTAGTTTTGTCGGGACTAAAGCGTGTTCGTCCCTTTTTTCTTTGCTGCAGGCCAGCAGAAACAAACTTTGATTCAAACCTCTGTTTACATGTTGATAACTTGATGCCTCGGCCCCTAAGCTATGACTAATTCTTAAAACCCAAGTTCAGTCCCAAGGGTGTTAGCTCACCTTTGATTACATTCTTGCAGCAACGTGCTAATCAAATTTAATCAGTGACCCAGTTTTTTGCATGTATCTAAAGGTACCCTTTTAGTTCTATCCTCAACACGATCTATGTGGTTTGGAAACCAACTTTGACAGCTTTTTATAGAAGAGACGCGACGTCGCTTAATTGATTTTGTGGCATGCAAAAGTTCACCAGACGGTGACGATGACACCAAAAAAAAAATAAATAAATAAAAACCAAAGAAGAAAAAAAACCGCAAGCCAGCCGTTCGCAACGATTTGAGTTCATCATCATTTTCTTCTTTTTCCCACCGGATCGCCTACTTAGTGGCAAGTGCAGCACCACCCCATCCTCCCACCGCCTGTAATCCTATTAGTCTCTCTTATTTTCCCTCCATCGCTGAGTCTATGCCAGCGTGTGTCTGTAGCAAAGCTTGCGGTTTTCACTTTATCGCATAGTACCCTGAAGTAATGTGTGAGTACAACAACAATGACATTTCATAGAAGGGTTCATCTTTTTGCCACTGCATACTTTAAGGCTTAAAGTTAAGACTTGTACTGCCTAATTGCCATTAGAGCGTGGCAAGAAAAATGCGCCTCAAGCTTGTAATAAATGACAAGCGACAATTTTGAACAGCGTTTGCATTTTTTAAAGCATTATTTAAACTTGACTTGAAATGGAACTTGTCGTGACAGTTGAAAAAAAAAACCAAAAAATACAAAGAACTTCTGACATATTGTTAATGCTAGTTGAGAATAGCAAGCGCGAAATGAATCTGAAATCTAATTTAATGCTATATTTGACACATTTTGAGCATATTTCGTGTGGCAAGTTGGAACTTTTGCAAACTGGCAGCAAGTAGGTTGCAATTCTGCAACGCCCACTGCCACTCAGCTTGCGTTAAATTACATAAATTAAACTACACACACACAAGCACACTCTATGGCAATTGCAAGTGAGAGGCGCAGGAAATGCAGCAGAAAAGTTTGTAGAAGACCTCAATAAAAAATTCTATTTAAAACGAAGGCCAGTTATAATAGTTATGAAATATGTAGGTGTAGATGTTAACCTGACACTTGCCTGCGGCTCATTAGGTTTTTTAAAGTGCCAAGTGTACCAGGCAAATGGCCAGCAAAATCTGAAATTTAAGCATAACAAGCTGCATATTCGTCTTATTGTTGTTGTTGTTGTCAGTGCTTAACCTTCTTTGCCCGTTGAATTGTTATTGTTGCTGTTTGTGTATGTGTTGGGGTGCTTGACATTTTGCCAACGCCTTGCACTATGCAACACACAATTGCCTAACGCCACCCAGCCACAAATGCCGCAAGTGCCAGTGCAACCAGCTTCAGCTCCATAGCTTTAGAGCTCCACAGCTATAGAGAGCTACAAGCGCTTCCATTGTCTGGCAAAAGGCACAAAGCCTACAAACTTACTGCGCCTGACAAGCAAATTAAGCGCACAATAGCAGAAAATAAAGCAACTCAAGTTTTGCCAAGCAGCCACAGCAAGAGCGAGCGAGTGTGAAAAGCATGTCGTAAAAAAATAGTAGTTGGCATTGTAGTTTGCTTCTTTTGCTACACGTAAAAAAATGAGCACATAAATGTTTTTTTTTGGATCTTCCGCTTAAAAATCTAGATATAAATAGATAAAACCAGAATCAAAAAGTCAAAAAGAATTCACTTCAATAAACTTTTCTCTGAGTGTATCAGCGACGCATTTGGCTTGTTTTTGTTGGGCAAAAGTGCAGGCAGTTAAGCACTTTTGTCTCAATGAGTGTCAACAAGTGCCCCCAAGAAACTAAGAGCCACAGGCATACCCACATACTTAAACAGGGAAAGAATCAGAAAGAGCGGAGGGGAGAAAGAGACGCGACCAACAAGTCAAGTGTGTGACAGTTTGTATGTGTGTATGTGTCTGTGTGTGCGAAAATAGAGAAAGAAGCAAAAAAATAATCGCTCTATTAATGAGCCTTAGGCCAAGTGCAACAAGCTGACAGACAACATGACCTGACCCAAGCAAAGCCAACTCAAACCTAACCCAGCTCCAGATACCAAGTCAGCTTTGCTTTTGCCAGCTATTTGGAGCGAGTTCATGTGTGTGTGTGTGTGGGTGTGTGTGAGTGTGTTGCCAAAGGCATTAATGTGAGTGTGAGACACAAAAGAAATTGCGACAAGTTTTTCACATGAGGTTGTGGTACTAGTTTGCTAAAGAATATTTAAATTTATCAATGTTTAAATATCTGTGCGAAAATTGAACTTTATATATTTTCTACGTAGATGTGCATTTTGGTATAGAGTCCTGGCACTAATTGGATTTCATATTATGCCTCATTCCATTTGAAAATTGCCATGCGCCGCTGTTTTTGACAAAAGTTGCCATGCAAACGCCAACAACAACAAATCATAATAATAATAGAAAAAAGAATATGCCAATTGTATACAACACAAGAACAGCAACAAAGGCAGCCACGTGAGTATATAATACACACAAAAAACATAACAACAACAATTTTTCTCTTCAAATGAGCGTTTGTGTGGATGTTCGCGACAACGCTGCGTATACATTACAAGTTTTGTATTACAACTGAATGGGAAAACAACTTTAATTGGTAGAACTTCAAAAAGGCAACTTCTTTTTGTGTTGCCTAAGTTCCTCTTTTAAAGTCAAGAGAAGTGCTTTTGAGTTTTTGGTCAGTATTTTGAGGGTTTTTTTTCTCCTCGTATTTTTGGTTTTTTGTTGGATTATTTATTATGTTGGTTGCACTAATGGCCAAAGTCAAATGGCTAAAGCGAAGCACTTTACATTGCACGCTTGCCACATTCCACTTTCCCTCAATTTGTGTTAATATAATTTAAGAAATTTCAGTGCTTTTTTTCTGTTTGTTTGCCTGCTTGATGCCATTGCTTGCTTGCTTTTAGTGCACATTGGGGAGTCGTAAAAGGGGATACTGGTTTTGCTTTTTGGCCGGCGCTCTTAATTTTTATTTGCCGTTTTCGATGGGTTGTTGCATACTGCTGACCGACCCGGCCGAGTCCTTGAGCAGTTTCCATTTCTTAATTTTTTTTTTTTAAAGTTCACACAAAATTGAAAAATAGCGAAAGTTTTGAGGGTTAGTTGTGGTAAGCCATCTTCCCGAATGTTTCTTCGCCCAAAAATAAGAACATCTTAAAGATCGCGCACGCGTTAGAAAATACACACATAAAAGTAGAAAAGAAAATAAGGATATAAAAATAGGACGAAAATGAAGAAGAAGACGAACAACAACAAACAACTTTCCTTGTGTACGGCAAACATACAACATTTTTCAAGTTTAGTTGCTGTTGCAAAGTTTGTTCCTGGTAATTATGAGCCGCCGCATGCACAAAAAGTTTTCCATCTTCATCTCTCCTTTGGGGTGCAAAGAGGCATGCAAATTATGATGATGACGATGTCAGGGACGAGAGAGAAATAGAGCGAGAAGGAGATAGATTGGGAGAGGGTACAACAACGAGTGCTTATGTCAACATTTAGGGCTGCAACTTTGATCTACTCTTCCCATTTATTCTCTGTCTATATATACTTCTCTTACTCTTTAATTTATACCTTGAGGTGTATTTTTCAAGTATTTCTCAGCAATTTGTAACTGTATGTGTATGTATTTTACAAAATTTCTACACTTAATTAAAAAGTTTGTGTTTCTTTGATTTCTACTACTACTAACTACAACATACTACGTATTTAGCTCTGGGTACAAAGTTAATTTCGCAATTAAAGTCGGTTAATTGCAATGTGCTAGGCAACCAGCAGATGAAGGTTTCCGCTTTGCAGATACACATACAGGCACACACATGGGCTTGTGTTGTAGCCGCATTGAGTTTTATGCAACTTTTTCAGTGCCTACGCACAGGCGCAGCGGCAACAATTAAAAATAATGGAAAAACATTGCGGCACCAAAACTACAGCTGCAACTACAACAACAGCAACAACAATACATGCAACTGGCAACATTACAAGCAAACGCTGGCATTATGTAAAGCAATTAAAATGTAACAGCAGCAAAAGCAACTGAAAAAAACAACTCATAGCATAACTTAAGTTACAAGCACACACACACAGAGAAGTACAACAAACAAACCGCTGACTTTTAATGGCATGCGAAATGTGTGCCAACTACAGAGCCAGTGAAAGGGAGTGACAGAGACAGAGACAGAGAAAGAGGGATAATGAAAGAGTGCAAAGGAAATTCGCATTAAATGTAGCCAGCTAAAAAGCATGCTTGAAACGATATAAAGTAAGAATATAGTAAAAATGATTTGGTAAAAATTGTATGACTAGAAAATACCCTAACATTCACGGATAAAACATCAAAAAAACAAGTTCAGCAGTTCATGGCATTGATCTTTAAAATATGTTTAACAAAAATGTATATGCTTTACTAATAATAAAGTTGATAAAGTGAACTGCTGTTACATACATGTCTGCAATTTCTTGGTACCCTGATTAGCCATTTTAAATGGTTGTAGGGCATAACGAAGGGAAAAATGGAGCTGCTGGCATGTTGTTTCAACTTGAAGCTAACCCCCATGATTAAGTAAATTGTTAAAAAAAATGTTAAACAAGCCAACGACAACACACGCACTCCCCCTTTAACCCCAAGCGCCAACCCTAACCCACACCACACACACACAAATACACATTCCTATGGATTTGCTACAGCTGCACCTCTGTTCTACTGTTCCGCTGTTCCGCTGACCTGCTATACTAAAATCTATAAAAATGTTGCTGTGAAAACGACAGAGAGAAGGGAGAAGCGCCTGCTGTTAGGCAACATATTGCAGTCAAGGCCTCGCTGCGTGCATTTTTTAAATGCTTGCCGCTTCCTTTTCGTGTTATTGTTGTTGTTGCTGTTAGTGCTGGTGCTCTAGTGTTGCCGCAGCCCGCAACGGCGCATGTGGCACAAGCGGAAGCTGCTGTTTGGCTCACATAAATAATAACAATAGTGGAATATGGGGAAATGGCAAATGCAGCATGTGTGCTATATGTGTATGTGTATAGACGTGTATGTTTGATGGGTGGCATGTGGGCGTGTCGAGGCAGCAACACGTGTAACAACTGTTGTTACTGCTTGTCTCCCGCACCATCAACTCCACCTCTATTTTGCTGTTGTCCTTTATTGAAACTATTTACGCTGTGTTTACAAGCCAGTCTGTTTGTGTATTCGTGTGTGTTCATATGTGTGTGTGTGTGTGTGTGTGTGTGTGTGTGTGTGTGCAACTATTTCTATTGTATTTAGGTGTACATGTGTAGTTGGCACACCTTTGTTTTAGAGATGTTTTTCATCTGGTTTAAAAATTGCCAACAATTCGAACAGTGTCGGGGAAACACAGAGGGTAGAGTAAGGTAGAAACATGTGTTAGCCTTGTTAGCTTACTCCAGCTTATTGGCTTGCAGGCCTTATAAAAAAATAAATAAAAGCTGTACACAAGCTAAAACAGTTTTGCTTTGCAAAAGCGTTAAGGATAATTAAATGAAGCAATATTTGCAAAAACTAAGTGAAAATAAGTAGAGTTAAAGCAATGAACACTTTAAATGAGAATAAATGTGTTAAACAAACATAAGACTGAAAGCTGAAGACATTATAAACGAGAGCTTAGTCCAAAGCCATACAGAGATATCATATATTGTGGGTGAAATACTCTAAGACCGGTAAGTATATTTATTTCTAGATTAAAGATATTGCTAGTCAAAAGGTTTCAGCAACCTACTCACTCAAACACATATATATTTATAGAAACATTTTCTATGCATTTATATTTTGTTACGCTAGACTGAGCTTTTAGATTGTGTTGCCCGATTTGTAAATGCACATTTAATTTAATTTTAGTTTTTCTCTTGCGAATTCTTAAGCGACATAAACTTCCTCAAACCATGCATAAAACCAATATCACTTAAGTCATCTGGATGCATACCTGTAATTAAAAGAGAGAATATTATATTTTTTAATTTGCTGTTAATTAAAATGCAAATATATAAAGTAAAGTTAATCAATATAAGGCAGAGTTGATTTTAAATTAAAGTGTGATTTAAACATACATACACTTAAACAAATTTTTAACGTTTTTTGTGTACTTTAATTGCATTATATAGACAATATATGTTATGGCTGAAAATCGTTTGCAATAATTTAATTTGCTGCATTTTGTGGCTAACCACATTGCATTTTGTGTCTGTTGTTGTGTTTGTTTGTTGCAACTGTATTGTCACTTTTTTTATTTATTATTATTTAAACAACAGATATTGTGTTTATTTGTAACCACGTTTGGCTGTTGTTGTTGTTGCTTTTGTTAATGTCACTTGCAGCAATTAAAAACTTCGATTTACTTTGACAAGTTTGCATATTATGGGTTTCATTGTTGATTTAGCATGATATTCATTTGGCAGCATCAATCTGTGTTCTGTACCATTTAAAAGAGCTTTATGTTTCCATAATCAATCCATAGTCAAAGAAAATCCATTCAAAACTTATTGAAAGCTGTTTAACTTTCGCCCATAATGCAGATGCATTTAAAAATGCATTCAGTTCAGCTCCATTTTTTTCTCACTTTAAAGAAGAGGCGTTAAGTTTGAGTATCGTAATAAAAGTTGTAAAATTAATTTAAACGTCTTGCTAATGAATGTTTACAGCGCTCATATTTTGTATTCATTGGTATGCCACATTGTCATGTAAATTATGGAAAATGCAAATGGAAAATCAAAAGTTGCTTGCATAAGCAAAGTGACAAAAAATTAGCCACAGTAACCAGATACGAATTAGATAGGATTTTCAAATTTTCTGTCATCTGCATATTAACGGCATTAAATGTCAACTGTCATGTTGGGCCTGACACTTGCCGCACCACTTTTAACACAAATGCAGCATGCATGTTTAAAATATCTAAAAATTTATTATAATATTTATCATTGTTTATACGCTTAGATCTGTGTGTGTGGAACTGTGAAATGATTTCAAACTGATATGCAAATTGTTGTTTGATGCTGGCGTGCTTGATAACTGAGAGAAATTTTTGTGATTGCCTTTTGATTAATAGGCAACATTTGTAAAAACGAAATGAACACTGCAGGGAGTCGTACATTGCATAAGCTATGGCTGGCTAATCAGACAGGGGTCCAACAACAGCAGCTGTTGCACTTATCAAGCTTCGTTAACTGGACAGTAACATTGACAGAGAAGAACAGATATTGGGGGAACATTTTTGCGTAGGCAGCAGCAGGCTTGGCTGGCGGGTTTGTTGGCTCTGGCCAATTTCAATGCCAAAAGTCTCGCAACGCAAAAGCGAAACTTTAACTTGTTGTTCTTATGGCAGTTGGAGTTGCCGCGTGTACAGTAGCCACAAGCACATGTCCAAACATACAACATTGGCAAGCGAAAAGAAGCAAGTTGGCCAAAACGTGGCTTGTACAAAAGTTAATGACTTTCGAGCAACAACAATGCGAGCTGAATTTCCTTTTTTGTGCTTATGCAATGATAATAAAAACGAAAGAGAGTACCAAACCGAGAGGGGCATGGAAAAATGTATAAATGAAATAAATTACTGCGCAGGCGCAGCAACAATAAAAACAACTACAACAACAACAGCGGCTACATTCAAACAATGAGCATGAAGCCAGAATTCTCAGTTCTCGAGCAATTTGAATGGACGTGCTGCTGAAGATGCCTCAACTGACTATGTGTGTGGGTTCTTTATCTGCTTGCAGCAAGCGGGTCTTCATTTGAATGCGCAACATGTTGCTGCAGCGTTGTCGACCTGGTGTGCCTGGTCAGTCAGAGATCCGCCTTTAATGCAACTGCAACCAACTCCTACGGCTTCATTTACCCATTATCTTGCCGTTTGGGTTAGTTAGTGCGCTTTAATTTATCGCTGCAAACATTTCTCTGTCTGGCAACGACAACGACTGCATATATGTGCAGAATGTATGAACTGTAGATTCATAAATACACCTACTACTGCAACAAGAACTACCTACAACAACTGCCACGAGGCAAGTCAATTGTCCGTTTCATTCCATGGCATGCCTCAGTTCACCATATCACAATCATAAATTGCTGCTATTGTTGTTGCTGTAGCAGTCTTCTTTTCAATGCATGCAAATATGACATACACACACAATCTACTTCTTCTCGCAATTCTCCATTCTCTTTTTCCATACGCCCAGAAACCTGAATATACTCTTTTTCACCCTTTCTCTCCCCTTGCTTCTCGCCTGTTTATCCTACAACTTATCTGCCCGGCTACTTATTTGCTTATTGAGTTTATTATTGTTGTCGTTATCTGAGGAGTCGCTGTTGTTGTTTTGTATTATTTTATTGTTGATGTGCTGTTGCTGATTATGGTCGTTGCTGCTGGTTATTATTATGTTTATTATTGCACTCGCTCAACTCAACTTGCCTGCCTTCCCAACTTTACTCCTGTTGCATTAATATGCGCATCATTTTCCGCTAATTTAATATTCCCTTTTATTGTTTGTAAGCCAGCCTGCCAGCCAGCCAGCCAGTCAGGCAGGCAGTCAGGAACAAACAAAGACTTGTGTCCTGATTGTGTCTCCGACAGAGCTTCAATTGATCTTAAAGAAGTTTGCTTTGTATTGTAAATTTTATCATTGTTGAACACGAAAGCGCGTGTGCGTTTAATTTCCAAGTATATCTTTGACATATTTAGTTTATGCTTTAAGGAAATTTTCACTTTTTCGAGCTGATTTGCAGTATGATTCTACTTGAATTTCCTGGCTCATGCTTCTCTGTCAATGCGACGGCTCATTTATATGGTGCAACAACCACACACACACAGTGCAATCAAATGCCCGGTCGAATACCAAGCTGGCAAATACAAATGCACATGGCTGCTTTATCTGCAACATGGTACTCCTGTTCCTCGTCAAGCTTAGCACTGTCAAGCAGTTGGCCAAGTAGTTAATCAAGCGGGCCGGCCTTTAGGAAAAGCATTGCAATCCGCCTTATTGTAGCTGTAGATTGTGCATTGTGTTTCAGCTGCTTCTACTGCTGTTGCTGCCTATTTACCATTTAGAATTTTGAAGCTTTTTCTACTTCCGGCCAATCTACCAAACCGTTTCCGTACGTTTGTAGGTAGGTTAGTTTGGTAGCTGGGGGTTGGAGTATTTAAGGATTTATGCCATATACACTTCGATATGGGCTCGAGTTCATAATCTTGCCACTCAAATCGCTAAGCAGTTGGGCAGCAGCTGTAGCTACTTCCCTACTGCTTCTTTTCCGAGCTGCACTTAATTTACCCTTAATTAATTGACCTGCAGTCCTCAGTTGAGTCCACTTCTCAAGTTCCATGAGCTCTCTCTCTCTCTCTCTCTCTCTCTCTCTCCACTTTCGTTCCCTCCTGCTCTGTCAGGTTCTTATCGTAATGCTTTGCTCTACTTAGTTGTGGCGTTTGCCATTTTTGCAAATGTTTTGTGTGCATGCAAATGGTTCGAGCTGAGTTCAGTTGTTCATTCACTCATTCCGTCAGTTAGGTAGTCAGTTAGTCATTCAGTCAGACGTTCAGTCCGTGGTCAGTATCCATTCATTTCCATGGCTCGCTCAAGTGGCACTGTGGGCACTGGAGTGGCCTGCCCACTTTAGAGTAAGAGAGAAAGCGAGAATAAGCAAGTGAGAAAGAGAAAGAGAGAGAGAGACGATAGCCAAGCCCAAACTTGACATGGCCCGACCTGAATTGCCCCCAAGCTCATTTAATTTAAATTTGAATTTGAATTTTATATTCATTTATTCGTGTACGCTGTCGAGACTCTCCAAATACCCTGTACAGGACGAAGAGGATATGAACATTGTCTGAACTTTTGAGCAAGTTCTCATTGATTATTAAATGCTATTTTTTTTTTATTCCATAGGGCAACTGACAGTCGTTTTATAGTTGTGTAGCTGTTTGGCAAAATGCAATTAAAACTTAATAAGCTGCAAGCTTTACACTCTACTCCATCCCTTTGCTACTACTCTGCTGACTAGTTAACTATTTCGATTCGTTGTTTATTGGCTGTATTTGCCACTCAATTAATTATTTTACTGCATTCGCATAACTTTTAAAGCCTGCGGTCAGTTTGAGTAATGTTTAATTAACAGACGAGTCGACTAGCAACGAAACGAATCGAGTCGAATCGAATCGAATTCAAGTTTTTATTGGGTTATGTGTGTGGGCAAATTGTATAAAATTGGGTCATTCACTGCGAATCTCAAATCTCGAGTGCTTCAGATCAGCTTATGTGTGTGAATGGTTTGCCTTTTGTTATGGCAACTAATTAAGTGCTAGTCTACATGTTTAAAACTAGCGCTTAATATGCTCCATCTTCGCTGCGTAGTGTGCCAAGTGTTGGCCGTCTCTCATTGTAGTTAAACTCATTCGCAGGAACACTTAATGCGCTCTAATGAAATGTCAGCTTAAGTCATAACTCAACTGCAGCGGCCACAGCAACAAAAGCCATGTCCAGCAGCAACGACAACAAGCAACGAGATGAGAAAACCACAATCCATAATTGTCCAAGTCGAAGACAAACCAAGCCAACAGCAAGCAACTGAGCAACTACTTACAACAGGAATCTATGACAAAAGCCAAGGGCGCTACTTTTGTTGGGGCTTTTCGCCTTGGCTTTTAAATATGACATGCACTTATAAGATTTATGTATGTATGTGTGTACGAATGTGAGTATACATTTGCTACTCAACAAAATGGCGGCCATTGTAATTGATAAGTTTTGGAATGTATGTATGTGTGGGTGTGTGTGGGTGTGTTAGTGTTATTGTCCTGTCAATGACCGCCATTTTTGCTTACACACTAAAACACACTAAAAGAGATTGATGATGCTTTGAAGGACTCAAAGCACTCAGTCTTACATCTTCGACTCTGAAGTTTGGTAATTGTAGCAGAAAAATTAAATGATGAAAAGTTTTTCTTTCTTTTTTTTTTGGCCCACTCATCCCACCCACTCCATCCAGAGCACTGTGCTCCACTGTCCGACGTCCATTTGATTGATGAAAAGATAAATATCTGGCGCTTGTCTGTCTGTTTTGCCAGCACCCGCAAAAATGCGTAACAAGCTGGCGAGGGCATTATTATTGCGTTATTATTAAAGCGTTTTTAATGCTAAATGTCAAATGCAGGACAGATAAGCAGCCCCAGCTGTCAATGCAACGATGAGACAGACGCGAGAAGGATGAGAATGAGAATGAATGAAGCACAAAGTACGCTCAAGTGACTGCCAAAAGAAGAGTCGAACAACCAAAAGAAGGAATCATTACTAAATGAGCATGTTATGGGGCTATCCGATTCGATAGCTGGCTGACTATCTGTCTGTCTTTCTATCTGTTTGTCTGACCGGGATAGATAGACTATGGCTAGTAGATGCTGTCGCTTGTCGGTTGTCGGCTGCAAATCCCACTTAAAATCCGCTTCGTTTACGAAAATGTAATGATGATTAATTACAGACGCCAGAGTGTGTGGCAGTAGCAGCATGCTGGTTGAGGTTTTTTTTTCGGGCGCTGCTCTGCTCTGGTTTTGTTTCTTCCGGGAAAGTGCTAAGTACGCGGCAGCAGTTTGGGGTAAGGCAAAAGAAGGAGGTTGGAGGCTCAGCTAAGCTCAGCGGATGCCTTTCACTCCCGCTGGCCGCCTTGACATGGGTCATTATCGCAATTCCACTCATAGTTCTAGTCTCCCCGCCTCCTCCACATTCTTCTCCTTCACTCAAGCGAAAAAAAAAATCCCAAAAGTAATTAATATGCCAAAGCTTTAGCGTCACTGTTGCTGTCAGTTCTGGGACGCAGAAATCTGCTCCGTTCGGATGGGTTCATTATGACCAAGGTTAAGTCAATGTTAAATGCTGCATTTCGTGCCCTTAAGAGACTCTTGTTAAGCTGTATGCAAAAATGTTTGAATCTCTTTTGAAAATCATCGAGCTTCAAACCGCAAATCCAAAAAAACAAATAATTGAACACCATGTGGCCATCAGCTCGTTTTCGCAATCAGTTTCTGGTTTTTCGAGCCCGCGGCGCCTAACTAACCAGCTATCTGGGGTCTGCGCACCGCATTATGGGTCAATTAAAAACCTCTTTCAATGCTAATTACTGCACTGGACTGCAATTTTTGGATGAATCGCTAAAAATTTAATCGCACATATTGATTATCACAAATATTTAATCACATCACATGACACGCAATTTGAAATGCCAATGGATGCACTTAAAAACACATTTACAACACATTGACTACAACTTTGCCCCAATCCCCCGTCAAATTGTTGCAATTGTATGGTGTACAAAACGTTAATTTGTTTTTAATATGCGGCTTAGATGTGGATATGTGTATGGATATGGATATGGATAACTATTACTACCACTACAGCCAACTACTTGATTATCTGCTCAAAAATTCATAAGCCGAAAAGTGTTTCAATCGTTAACACCCGGGTCGGCTATCGACGTTTACGATACCTTCGTTCGTTTACGGCTACAAAAATCCTAGGCTTAACAATGTTATTAAAATTAATATAAATGACTTTGAGCGCGGCATGGACATTAGCTCGGCTGTTTCACCTCACCGCGTTCCTTACCATCGAGTTTATTTTTTACCTAAACTCATATGGTTTGGCTCTTGTTTCTTGGTCATAATGTTTGGCGGCGTTGCTTTTTCTGCTTTTGTTGTTTTTGTAATTAGCGTTTGTAAAATAAAGAACTGAATGCTGTTCAATCGTTTCTTTCTTTTTTATCTGTTCTGTTTCTGATTTTGGAGTATTTTTACGCTTCTTCAGTTGCCTCTCCGCTGGAAGTTTTGTAACGCCTGCCCGTATAATTAATTATGTTCTTTATGCAGAATTCGTAGACCCATAAACATTTCAAAAAGCTTTAAAAGTTTAAACATATTTTTTTCTAGCTGTAGTCTTTTGTTCTCTCTAATGAAAGATGATTGCTGTGAAGCGTGAAGAAGTTGCTGGTAACGAGTTTTTATTAATTAAAACATATGCTTTTTTTTCCTATATTTTTTGTCTGTCTTTTGTTTGATGGATTCGTTGAAAGATAACGTATGTAAGCTGTAGAATTTGTATGCTTATCTTTGGTTTCAGCATAGCGTTAATAAATTACATATGTAATAACTGGTTTGCTTGAATAAATCAACAGTTTTGTTAATTCCCTAATTATTATTATTATTATCTATGTGGTACGCATCAAAGTTTTATTTCCAAGCCATTTGGCATTCGTTTAAGTGCCAACATAAAAGTTTTCATGCAATTGATTTAACTTTACCCGAAATCGATTATAATTAGCCAAGGAAAAACTTCAGCTAAACTCATCTTCACCCCAGGTGAAGAAACAAATGAATTTGACAGCACACTGTTTGGGTTAATATGCGATAGCTCGATGGGAAAAAAATCCATGCGTTTGACTATTAATTGAAATAAATTGAACTTGGCTTCAATGTGTACAAGCATATTTGCCAACTTACATATTCATGTGCGAGATCTAATAATGCCAAAGCTGCCTGACAGACAGACAGATAGACATGTAATATGTGTGTGAGTGTATATGGATTGTACCACACACAGAGTGAGAGAGAGAGAGAGAGAGAGAGACTGAGAAAACGAAGCTGAACTTCTTATGCAAAGCCACTTAACAAACAGCAATTTATTTGCACATAATTTGTGAGCGCCGCAGGATATTATTTGCTGAGCACAAGTCCTTGGAAGTCCCAAAAAGCAACGTTGACAGCAGGCAGCTCTCACTAAAATTACAAATTAATTTTCCGAAAATTTGCGCAAAAACTACAAGTGGACGTGGAAAATATGCTACGCAAGAGTATGTGAACAGAGACAAGACGACCGAAATTTTCTTTTCCTTTCCACACACAAAGACAGACGAAGATTGTCGAGTAAATGAAATGTATTGAATTGACATAAAAGTCGCTCAAGTTAATTCCCCGGCAATGTAATTGGTGGGCTTGCCGTCCCCCTTACTAAAAATTATATAAAGGAAAAGAAGCTGCCAAGATGCTCACATGATTACAGGGTTGTTTTGTGCAAAAGAACGAAAAAAGCGTAGCGAAGGAGCAGGATGGAATAAGCAGGAAGAAGGAAAATCTATACAACATTTTGGACAATGTCAATTTGTTAGCATTTATTGAATTGTGAATTATTAAAGCGCACAAATTGAAAACGCAAGTGTGTGAGTAGAAGCTAAAAGAGAACGAAGCTGCGAACCGTTCTCACATGTGTGTGCGTGTGTGTGTGTGTGTGTGTATCTGTTGGCTTATTGTATACATGGCACAAAAGCAAAGTCGATTTAGTTGGCCAAATAAGAAAAGAAGCCAAACAAAATTGGAAGACGAATCCCATTTGAAGAAAGATGCTCCAAGGAGAGAACTTGCAATCATTGCGTATGGCACGGGTTGCAAGCAGATACATATATGTATGTTTGTGTGTATGTGTACCTATAAACGAGTATTATAATTTAATGAGTAAAAGGCTAAGCTAAGGATTAGGAAGACAAACTGACAAGAAATATGGTATGGTATGGTCACAAATATGTGATTTTTTAACAATTCAAAACCAACAGCTTCTTTTTTTTGTTTATAGAATCTAAACTCAACAAAATAAACTAATTTTTGATATTGTTAACTAATCCACCCCAAGAAACCAGCATACCACTAGATAGAAAGCAATTCCCCTTCCTTCAGTTGCTTTCAAGAAAGCCAAATCAGGCCATGCTACCAGCTATAAGGCAACTAACTTCACTTAGAGCTACGGCTGCTGCTCCCAGTTTGAGGCTATTGAGTGCCAAAAATAAATGCCAATGAAAGCAAGGAATAAATGCAAACACACGCGCGCACACACACTTAAGCACACAATATGCGAATAGATTGGAAGGAAATGTTACAAAATGTGTTCGCTATGAAAAGGGCGCGTGGTGTTGAAGGAGGCGGAGTGGGAGTGGGAGAGCTAGTTGGGTGGGGGGCATGTGGTTTTTGTTGTTGACGATTGCTAGTTGCGAGTATGAATTCAACAAATTTAATAAGTAAATAGAGCGAAAAGTGCAGAGGCTGCAAAATAAGCCGTCATTCAATCGCAATTGCTGAATACAGTTTGCCTGGCATTATTATTATTTTTCTTTCATTTTCATTTGTGGTATTCATGGTGTGTGTGTGTGTGCTGTTGATGTTTTTTCGCTAGGCATAACAAATCGATATCAAGTAGGTGGTGGATGGGTAAAAGCAAGCAACCCTCGCTGACATAAACAGAGCTTTTCCTTTAGTGTGCAATTTTTCAAATATTTGTCTTGGCCGTTTTTTTTTTTGTCATTTGCCATTCGAGTAACCAAAACAAATGCCAACAAATGCCAAGAAGGAGACGGAGTGTGCTCAAGGACCAGCTAGATATTTGTCACGCTTCCAAACAAAAGCAAAAAAAAAAAAAAACAACAAACTACATTCATTTTTTGGCTATCGTTCCATTATCAAATCGTTGACATTTATGCCACAGGCTCGACAATTGGCAGCACTTGATTATGATGAAACAAGCGACGTGACTTTGAGAGTTGGATTTTAGTTTGGGCCTTACACGAAGATATCCTTTTCCTTGCTCCCTGCTATCCAATGTATTGTACGTGCTAAATTATCAGTTGAAGTGGAAGGTCCTGCTTTTCATGCTGTGTGCAATTGGGCCCGCGGCTTTGTTTAGTTTATAAGTTCGTTAGTTAGTTAGTTGTGTTGGTTAGTGAGGTTGGCTAATGCTTATGGCTTATAGTGTTTGTGGTTGTTTGTGTGTGTGTGAAGTGAAGTTGAAGCAGCCAAGATAGTCAGCCAGCCAACCAACAATATATAATTGAGAAAGCAGCTTAAAACAATTGAAGCTATTTGCTTTGAGTCATGTCCTTGTTCATGTTCTGGCTCTTCTCGTCAACAACTACCACAACAATAATAATGGCTGTTTTGTGTGCGGTCGGTCAAGAGGCTACTTGAGCACATTTAGCGATAAGCTTCGTCATGGGCATCAAGCATCCACCCAAACCCAAATTAAAACTCCCACCATACCTCCAACCAACAATTAGCTTATCTGCAAGTAGCGGCACAAATTGGATGGCGATTAGTTAAGCATTTATGTGGGTTATATTCTAGGTATGGCTAGCTCAAGTGCAGCATTTGGTTCAGTTCCTTCCACTTCTTGTCGCTTGCTGTTTATCAACACTGTCGTTTTTGAAAGCGCGCCAAATGTGCTTTGAAGCAAAATGCGACAAAAGCAACCATGTTTATGGGCTTCTGCATTCTAAATGCCAAAGCGGCAATAAAATAAGCAAGCGCATAAAATGTTTGCCGCATTTTAGGAGCAGGGGCCAACCCACACGAAAAATACAGTTTGCTGCCAAAGGCCAGAAAAACAAACCAAAAATCGCATAAATTATCACTAGAAAGTGTCAGGTCAAAGTACAAGAGTCGTTTTTTTCGATCCCCAAAGAATAAATCCACTGCATTTGGCGTGCATGTAATAACAGACCATAAAAATCACACTATTAGACAAACAAAAACGAGTTGTGTTCGACTGGATTTCGGATGAGTTATGTAAATTTTAAGAGACTTCTGAGAGGGTTGCTCGACTTGACTTTGGTCAGTTCGCTGACCTCTTTTAAAGATTTGTCAAAAAAACAAAATAAGGGCAAAAGATGCGCAGGAAATTCGCCACTGCAGTTGATTTTGAAGAGTTTTCTTCTATGACAAAGCAAAACGATAACACTTGTCCGGCTCTTTTTATTATTTTTTTTTTTTCTTCTGTATTCATCTTACAATCATTTTTCTGGCTCTCTGGCGGACTGTTCTTGTCGCATTGTGACAGAATTGAAGTGGGGCAAGCAGAAAACGAAAAGCGCAAAAAAAATTAAAGCTGCAGTCGTCATTTTCTTGGCAATGCTTTCTTACAGTTCAATTGAAGCTTTGGTGTGGGTTTTTTTATTTTGGGGCAAAGGCAGTCTTAGGGGTTGAAGAGTTTGCTGCTGTCCAAATATTTTTCTTACATTTCCGTAATGGGGCATTGCAATTGCAATTGTTAGACTATGACTAGTTCTCAATTTATATATACATATATTTTTTCTTTCCTCCATTTCCGTTTTTTAATCAGCGACAGGGCATCGAAAATAGTTTCGATTGCTTCATAAATATCTTGTCATGCCATCCCAATGGCAAATTAATGTTCAGAAAAAAAAACACGATAAAAACATGCAATTTTTATTTAATGCATCACACATATTGGAAATTTAGCGCCAATCAATTTCTATTGTACTGAAAACTGGGCCAAATCCCGTCTCTACTTTTGCATTTCCATCGCGTTTTGGGACTTTCTTCTGGGGAGCATCCATCAACTTTTATGATGCCCCAGCGTACAAATGTCGCTATACACACTCATACACACACAAACAAACAAAATTTGTTTGGCATAAAATTCACAATCGCATAGTCACAAATTGTGAATGCACACTATGGAATTTGCGCAGTTCGCAGCTCTTGTTCTTTTTTTTTTTATTATCACTGGTCAAATTGCATTGCAGTTGCAACACAGCATACAATAAAACGGCCACATAAACTTTTGGCCCATGTGCAGGAAGAGATCACGTCTAGATTGCGGCAAAAAAAATCATATTCACTATTCAGCATTTTGATGGCTTTTTGCATTTTTATTGCTGCTGCTCCCGTTAATTTGTATTGTATATGTGTGCATAGTAGAACCCACAAATTTGCAGTTATTGTGTTGCTGTCGATCGAAAGAGGCTGCGGTTGCAACTGCAACTTTCAGTGCATCTTGCAACGGCATGCTCGTTTAGCTGTTAGGCGGCGTTTAAGGATGTTAACACAAGCTTCAAATTGCGAAAACTGTACACTTAGAAAAAAGACCAAACGGAGAGGCAAAAATGTATCTGGTTTCTGAACGCAATGTGTTTGAATTGAATTTTTTGCTAGGATGCAGGAACAATAAAAATAGCAAAAAGTCTAATTTAGTTTAATGGTAAACATATTTTGCTCAGTGTAACAGCAATTGCGTGCACTTAACGTCTTAGACTCTCTTCCCTTAACTGCTCTCCTACAACCAACGCACATTTGTTTGTAATGAAATTATTTAACTTGAACGCAACCGCATCGCATCTACAAGTTGGCCAACAGGCGCTGCTGGGAAGCGCAGCTGCCATGGATGCCAAACTCAATTAAAACGTCAGCGCTGCTGTTGCCGCTGAATGTTGTTAGTTATTTGCAACAACAGCAACATTTAGCAGGCAACAACTTGCCGCACATGCCAACTGATAATTAACTTGAAAATCAACTTTTAGCAGTTAGCTCGCACAATTCGGTAGCCAACAGCATGATTCACTCGAAACGCTTTAAGATACCTCCACGAATCTAACGAAACCTAAACTGTGCTTCAGCAGCATAAAGCGATTCCAGATTAAGTTATACTTCTATATTTGCAAGCTTTAATTGTTCCTAAATAGATTGCGATGTTAATCCTTAAAACATGATATGTTAAAGTAAAGTATTTAAATTAAACCGCTTTAACTTATACAATACCAAAAACATAATTATTAAATCTGTCTTAGCTCATGGTTTACTTCAACCAATTATTTATATGACTAAGTTCGTGGAACTCTTAAGCTAAATGCCTAAATCACTGCTTGACAAAAAAAAGAACAAACAAATTCATTGACAGAAAAAGCGGTAAAGCTTTTTTGTTTTATTCTTAACGCTTGTAGTTTTTTTGGGCCGTTCAAGCGCAAATTTTGTTAGACTAAAAACTAATGAAGCGTCAATTTGTATATTCTTTTTATTATTTTAGAGTCAATGCTGTTTGCTTTTTGTCTTTTTCTCACCGAATTCAATTTGCGTTTCGGTCATTGAGGCCGCCGCTAGTCTGTGTCTGTTTGCATTTGTGTCTTGGCACGCCCAGTTCTTTGGCTCACTGTGTAACGCATCAATTGGCAGCATTTTATAACCCGTTTTATAGCTAGAGGTTTTCTTTGTTTTTGTTTTCTGTGTTTTGTACGTTACGGCTGTTCATTAGGCCAGGCAATTAATTGTCATTTGTCAGATTATGATAGCATCTTTTATGGTTTTTTTGCTCTCTGTTTTGCCTTGTCTGAATTATTATCATTTAGAAAAGAGCAACACGCTGTGAACATTTATGAATGAGAAAACGTTGCTCAACTGAAATTGTAATATTTGCTTGCGTTTTTCATTTGCGTGATTGTTAAATCAAAACTGTATTACAAATGTTGCATACTTTTTAGGGTTCATTCAATGCTGATGCGGCAAAAGTTTAATGCACGCACACATAACCCAAAGTAAAGTTAGAGACAAATGCAAAAATAAGTCCAAAGTTGGCCAACAAAAAAGGATGACGGTGGCTTCATTTTATAGCCCACCCCCCCGGAAAATAGCTAGCAGCAAATGAAATGAAAATCGAACGTATGTTAAATTTAGCACGCACAACAGTGCGGGTGTTGGGTGGTTGGATAGTTGTACTACTTGCCACACATACACAGCTGCACAGACTTGCTCATTCGTTCGTTGCAACAGCTGCTGGCAAACGGAAACCAAAAATGTAGCATAAAACTTGAAGTTTCTGCCCATCCACCCTCAACTTATTTTGCATACCCAGCATCCCCAAAATGGGATTCCTGCTGCCTGCATGTCTTTTTGTTGGCATAAAATTTTGCAAATAATTAGAAAATTGTGGCAGCTTCTCCTTGGTTCAAGTGCTAGGAGTCATCGTCATCGTCCTTCTGCTCAGCTCTACAGCTGTTGCAGCAGCAGTAGCAGCTCCTTCATCTTGATTGTTATTGCTGCTGCTGCTGCTGCTGCTGCTGTAGCTGCTGGTGTGCAAATCTATGTCAGCTCAGCATCAGTGTGTAAGTGGGTTGGCATCATAACAAGTGAGTGAGACAGTCACACAGACCCAGACAACAGCATTGGCAACAGTGGCAAAGCAGTGGCATCCACAGCCTGGCACATCAATTAGTGCCGCACAAAGCCACAGCAGAGAGCAGAGACAAGCCGAGAAGCTTTTGCCTCGCTGTTTTCGGCAACAAAATTTCGTTTAGCTTACTTTCCCTTACCCCGGCGCGCGTTCACTCTCTTTGCATGTCATTTCGAGTGTAAACTGTGTAAGAGGTGTCGTTGTTGCATTTGTTGTTGTCAATGTTATCCCTTTGTGCAGCCTCACCTCATAACTTGCAGCGTTCTTAATTGCTTGAGGTTTAATTAAAAAATGTTTCGACTGTCTGTTATGCGTCTATTGCTCAATGTGTTGAGCGCCCCAAAAAAACATTTCCCAAATTCGCAATTATGTCGAAATATGTGTTGCGCGCACAATTTGCAACTAATCAGGCAAATTTCGTACACAAATTACAAGTGAAAATTAATACAAGACAAGAGACAGATTCAAATGTCAATAGCAAAGCTGATCAATTAATTAGAATAGAAAACTTTTCGTGTACCTTAAAAATAAAACGAGAAAAAATGCCTTAACTGAAAAGGAAAGAACAAAATGCATTAGAAAAAATGGATGGTGGAAAAGTAACTTTTAAAGCGAGAACTTTATCTGTTGTCCCTTAGTTTGTGTTCGTTGCACACACACTAACACACACATACAGTAAAGGGTCAAAAATGTGGTGCAAATTTATGCAACAAAACTTTAAATTGATTTTGCTTCATTCGGTTTTTTTTTCTCTGTGCTTTCAATGTTTTTTTGTTTTGTGCGAAGTACACAGATGCTGGAAGACAGCGGGGGAGTGCGTTGCAGAAGAACGATTTTTTAATCCAATGTGACTTTCAATATAGAGAGACACCAGAAAAGGGATTTGGTTAAAACTGAACAAAACTGGACTTGACTCGATTCGACTGTACTCGAGAGAACAGTGGCAGCAGCAAAATGATACGTAACTTTTTTCGTGCGATATGCAAATGAAGGCAAAACTTTCTGATATCGGCAGGCAAAGTCACACAGCTAAAAAGCTAAAGGCAAAGACCAAATCAAAAAAAGAAAAAAATTCTGAAATTCCAATTGCAAAAATTCAAAAAGTGCACCAGGCATCTCATGATTAATGTTTGAACACCTCTTTACCCACACAAACCTCTGCCACACCTGAGATGATGACCAGCTTGGGCTGAACTTTTCAATAATACTCTGCGCCCACCTCCCAGCGAACCGAGCCGAACCGCACCTACCTCTAATGGCCAACTAATCGTGCAAAGTTCTGGCTGAATTTTAAGCTTTTGCTGCAGTTATTGTTGTGTGGAAAGTACGTGAAAATTGAAAAACTTACATTCCAACTAAGTATCTATCTATTCATGTGTACATGTGTGTAGGTGTATGTGTGTGCGTTGAACTTTTTAATGCCCTTAATTTGCTGAATGGCTTAAAAAGTTTGCTACTACGTGGACCAAAGTCAATTTCCATGCCACGAAAAACCAAAAAATTACAGAGAAAAAACAACCACACAAAAGATCGACAGCAACTGTAAAAACAATTCACAAAATTCACACAGAAATGATGGGGAATGATGATTGTCCCCAAAGACAAGCAAAACATAAACAAAATACAAGCTGTGAAAACAACAGCTTTTTATTTTGGGGGAAAAAAAATGCATTTCACACAAACACAAACACAAACGATCGAACTCTAGGGATCTCAAATAAAATTCAAACAAAATACTGACAGTTAATGCTGTGTTTTGTGGATCAGATGGATGAGATCGTGAGCTTTATGTGCGTTAATGACATGTTTCCTCATGCTTCTCATCTCATCTCATCTTATGTTTGTCTTTCAGTGTTTTAACAATTGTTTTTTATTCTTCGTGAATGAGGGCGGACAGCATTTTTTGTCTCTTGCCAGTGTCGTTAATGCAAATAAATTGTATAACACAAAAGTGCTATAAGATGCTGAAGAGAGAATTTGAGAACTGTAGAAAGTAAGTAAGTGAGAATTATGGTCTGGAGACGTGTGGGAATTACATCCCCAAGATTAAAAGCGCATTACCCAGTCGACTCTCGTAGTGTATGCCATCTTAAAGTCATTTGAAAGTCAAAATACGATACTGTTAATCATTGAACCCTTTAACCAACTTCCATTCGGAAGCGATTACATAACTGACAACACTACAAATGGCTAATGAGTCAACAGTCGTTACTAGTTTCATTTGGTTCTTTATCACAAGCAGTACTAATTATATTAAATACACATATACACGCAACAATTTGTTAACCATATAGCATTTGGAAAATCGCTTGATAACGCCCCCATTTAACCGTACCACACATGAAAAATGCATGAAACGTGGAAATTCAAAACTCAAACACCCACACGTGTCCAACCATCGAGCAAGGCAATAAGGCGACGCATCGTTTCCCATCTGATTGACAGCTTGACCGAGTTCAAGTTTGAATTCGATTCGTTTGGAGAGCGAGCAGCGAGTTTAAGTGTGAGTTGCACGCTTCGCGGCGGTTCCTGCTACTGCCACAACAACTACTTCTACTACTACTACTAAAGCAACTACTGAAGACCCAATGATGTGTGCAACCGACAACAAGCAAGCAAGCGAGCGGACGACGAGGTATTCAATTACCCACCAAAAGCGAGACAAGAGCCACACACGCAGTCCAATTGTATCTTATCTATAATGTATGTGCATGTGTGTGTATGTATTGCTTGCTGCCATAACTACGACTAATTATGGCCACCCCACATACACTCACATTCACATTCACATTAATATTACCAATCCCCATTTTCAGTTACTGGCAACTTGCTTAGGCATAAATAATTTCATCAGCGACCGACGACGTGTAGCGCCGATAGCCATCGCCTGGCATATATCATATTACTGGTTTATTAATATGCCATTATGATGGGGCAGCTAGCTAGAAAACAGGCAATAAGCAGCAGCTCCATGCAATACAACACAATTCACAATGTGCACTTGTAATTGTGATGACAGGCGAAGAGTCGCGGCATTTAACGCTGATCCCCGGAACAACACGGGATTGCTTCTAAAAGTGGCTAACGCACACACACACACATGCTCAGTCCAACAACTTGGCTCAAAGCCCGCTGGCCACTTCTCTCTTCCTTGTTCAATAGCTGTGTGTATTGTTTGTCTTTTGTTCCGCGCTTGCTTTTGTTGTGCGGGTGCAAAACATAAAAAGCTAAAATAATAATAAATGTATAGAAATGAAATTGTGCCGCAGGACACACTCGTTTGTGTGTGTGTGTGTGCGGGTGGAGCCAATAGTCTGCTAGATTTACCACTTGTAAATAATACAAACGAAGCATATTTCATTACAATTCATACATTATTTCTTAGTCCAGTTTGAGTTTGCGACAAATTTAATGCTAGAATTTTAATTCTTTAAGGGCGCAAAACAAGCTTTGAATTCGTTAATAATACTTAAGAGGTGGGCTTAATGTTGATATTTTCGTTATTCATTGCATTCACTATTAACTGCATAAGAACTCTTTATATTTATTTTAAGTAGAAATACTCTGAATCGTTTCAGTTTCACTCATATCTTTCAGACAAATCATAAAACTGGAAGCATGTCGCTATTAACTTTACTTTTGGTTTTTGGCCTTTTGCCTTTTACATGTTATTTTTTGTGCTCGATGTTTTTCTTAAGCCTTTTTCCTTTTTTCGGTGTTTTCTCGTTGTCACGCCTTTCCCCTTGAAACACGCCCACGGACTGTCTCGATGTTTGCATGTGATAAAATTAGAGCAGTTCCACACATAGCACGATGAGCTATATATAAACCAACAACAGCAACAACAACGGCGACAAGTAGGCTAAGTGTAGGTACTCTAAATATGAGAGGAAAGGGTATGTTTACTTGCCTACTTTGTAGGTGGGATTTTTGTGTGTTTCTTATTTGTATTTGTATACATAGTATTTTTTTCGTTGTATATCGCATTTGAATAGCACGGTCTGTTAATTTTCATTTAACTTCTTGACCCCACGCAACAAAACCAACTACACTCACCTTAACCATTTTAACTACTTTACGGCTAATAAAAACAAAAAGAAGCCAAGCCGCGAAACAAAGGCAATCCAATAAATAAGTAAATAAGTCTTGCATAGTTGACGAATTGTTATAACTGGGGGCGTCTCTTTTTTTAACTACTCTCAAATGCATACTGAGATGGGTATTTTTTAGTTGTTATACTTTTTTCTTCTTTTTTTATTTAACCTATAATTTTCTTAACTAACCGGAAAAACGTTTTACGTTTGGCTTCCGTTTTGACCTAAGAGTACCCTTTCTTGTACTTTTTCTTTTCGATTTCGTTGATGCTTGACCTGTGCAGTAAGGAGAGTAAAAGGCATTCCCATTATTATTATTGCTATACGTTAGGGTTGATTTGTGCTCGTGAGATTCTTATACATTGATATCCGATATTGGTAAGTGGCCGCTCCTTAGAGTTTGTTGGGCAGGTGGAGTCATGAAATCCACCTGCTGCCACCATTTAACCCAAGATGCAAAGACACAAAACGTATTTTTCTCTCTGTTTCACGTTTAGTTTGAGGGCTTGGCGTCCACCTCTTTGGAGTACTTAATTGACGCCTTGGCATAACCAATTATCTGGTCCAAAGAGCCCGCACTACAGCCCACTATTTTGTGCCATGTCACGCTTTGGTGTACCGCTGTAATTTCATACACTATGATGAGGCTTTTAGCTCTTTGTAGCTATTTATTATTTAACATACTGCAACCAGCGAATAATATCTGTGTGTTTGCGTGTGTAAATCTTGTAAATCTTTCTTGCTTTCAACACTAAGCCACTTCACCTATGTGTGTGCAAAGTTGGCTTCTTTTTTTTTGTTTGGTCATCGCATTTAAAAGTATTTTCTGCGCTCACCTTTAAACGACTTTAAATGCGATTCATGTCCGTCAGGTTAGAAATTGCATGTTTTTGGTTGTTATGCTTTATTTTAAGGTCTTATATATCCTAAATACTATTAACTAGCTCTTTACACATCGTCATGTTTAGACACGCCCTCGAACCTCAGATTTGGTGGTGTTTTATTAGCCGTCATTAGTTGGAATTGTTTATGTTCCCCTTTGCTAAACTCTAACCACAGTTGCTTATTAAATATTGTTGGGTATTAATTGAACAACGAGAAACATGCATAAATGCGTATTGTACATAAATTATAAATTAATTTCAGCTTATGTCTGGCCACGAACATCTTCTCGAGTGTCTCTCGGGTTCTGCTCTAGTTTTGCTACGAATGTCGGAAGTTTTAATTATTAGTTGTATTCCCACAATTGGGGGCAAATAGTAAATCAACAATTAACTAAGCTGGAAAGTTATAGAGTCTGGCGCAATGATTTGTTGCCAGTGCTCCAAATTTTTAATCAAGGCGACATTGATCTCAGTGATCCCAAGCTAAATCAAAAGCAAATGCCGCACTAACAGATTTTGTGGGAACATTTTCTTCTTTTGCTTATGATGAAATCAGCTCATCAAAGTAAACAGCCAAATGTTTTCGAAGAAATCATATGTTATGATAAGGTAAAGCCATATTAACATGTTCGCTGCTGTTGCTTAAACTAAATCCAACTAAGTGGGTGATAAACTTGCCTCCCACTCAAAAACAAAACTCAACAAATGCACAAATGAGTAAACTACTAAATTACTAATTGTGTTGGCGTTGTTGCTCAGCTTTCAACAAAGAACGGAAATGAGTAAATGGAATACATATAATATCAAAATAACACACGACTACAAAATACTTTGTACACAGCCACAGATAAGAACTGAAAAGCTGGTATTACTACAAACCCATATACTCTCCAAGTCGATTGGAAAACTAGCGCAGAAATAGTTAAATTACGAAAATGTCGCTTACATTTTGTTGTGCCGTCTGCTTTGTTAGCCAACTAACTAATTAAACCGCAAATAAAATATGTTGGCCAAGTAATTTGTAAAGCGCTTTCAACCAATATACAAACAGCTGTTTACACACACACACACACACACGCATGGAGCATAGCAAATGTATTTGTAGAGTTGCTGAAAATCAATCTGAAAACGCGCACGTTTTTCTCACCCTCTCAGCCACTCGACAACATTTGTTTATGTTTGCCAGTGTAAAATTTACAACATACGTCACACTTCCTCTCACTCACTCTAACAAACGTTTTTCGCCCTCCTGCGTTGGTTAAATTGCATGCGAAATATATATTTGCTGCCACAAATGTAAGTGCCACACGTTTATTTGCTTTCACCTAAAGATATCCTCAGGACCCCAAAACATGTTTATTGTTGTTGTAGTTTTCTTATGCGTCTTGTTTAATGTTGTTTTTGCTTTGCTACGCGCACACCTTGAATTGACCTTCAGCGTGAATGTCCTTTGGTTTAGTTTTGCGACTCTGCACATTTTGCCATTTGTTTGGGTTTTGGTTTTGGTTTCGGTTTCGGTTTTCATGCCTTGTTGCAAAACTTTGCCTTGTTTGTTTTCAATGCATTTTAAAGTTTGTCTCTTATGTTGTACCATGAAACCAGAGCAGTGTGTAGCTACTTAGTATAAAGATGTATAATCGGCCCATACAAAAACATATTTAATTAATTGACATACCCAGCGATAAAGTTTCGTTCATTTACATTGTATTTTAATACAATAGCCGTTTATTTAACTTACCTAAAAAGAGAAAGTAGAATGCATAGTTAGTAAAGATTGTTAAGTAAAATGTACTTATTGTGATAATTATTGTATGCAACTTAATTATAAGAATTTCCCCTAAACAAAATAAAATTTTACATTCTTTGAGTCAGTCTTAACTTAACATGCTCTTTGTGGTTGTTGCTATCAGTCATCTTTTTTTTTTTTTTACTTTTCTTTACCACACATGAGTAACTTTTAGTTACCCTGCGTGCTGTTGGCTCTCCCTCTCTCTCTCTCTCTGTCTCCCTCCCACGCTATAGTTGTCTGCTTCCACTGCTGGCCACTCAATTACTCAGTTTCGTTGATGTAATCAATACACCCTGTCACCGCAGACAAGTGAGTGACTTTGTTTACTCCAACAACAACAACAACAAAAAAGCAGCAAAAAAAAATGCTAAAATACTTTCAGCGACTAGTTTTTATATGTAGGTGAAGTATGTAGAGCTCTCTGGTTACTTGTTTATTGTCCAATGCATTTTATATTTATTTTTTTCTTACAGGAAGTCAATGCACTGAACACTTACACCCCCGCTATCACATTCTGATTGTGTGTAAGTGTAATTAAATATGTGTTACATGTATAACAAGAAAAAAATATATATAAGAGTGCTTTCTAAAACGCATTCTCATTCCACATTGGCATTAGCATCCGCCCTTTTCATAATTTGTAGCAGCTTCCGTTGCCTCATGATAAAAATGTACTAGTATTTTGAGCTGAGTCTCGATTCTGCTCCTCCTCTTATTTGAATTTCTATCAACGATTTCGTTTCATATGCAAATTTGTGACCGCAACGAACGCAGACTTGCGCCTCAAATTGGCAAAGTTCATTTCAATTTATGCCAAAAAAAACCAAGAAAACACCACACAGAAAACTGGCCGTAGCTTATGAGCTGCGCAATATTGCCCCCATTGCTGCTTTTGCGTCTGTTTTCGTTTGTGGCCCATTGTGTGTGTGTGTGTGTGTGTGTGTGTGTGTGTGTGTGGCTTGTCGCTAAACCCAGATGTAGATTACGCAGAAATTTTTATACATCTTAAAGAAGTTTTTTTGTCTCCTTATGCTGCTTATAATACGCAAATACGCTGCTCTGAGGGCACTCGAAAGTCAAACTGAAGCTGGGAGTCCCTAACAGCCAGTCAGATTGTCCGATTGTCTTTTCAGTACTTAGTGCACAGTGCACAGTTTTTCGTTCTGCTGCTGATTATTTTTGCATTTGTAATGCGTTTTCTTTTGAAAACGGGGCTAATAGTTTTGAATTCAGATGTCGCGCTCTTGCGATAGGGCACACATATTTTATTTATAGATACAACTCTACGAATCTCTCAAGAACTTGAGTAATTTTCATTTTATTTTTCACTTGTCGCAGCGACTTTTATGTTGCTACCACTGGGAGGCCATGTTAATGAGCCCAATATTGAAATTAATATCTATACATTTTATGGCGCAATTTAAGTGTAAAAATGTACTAAAAACTCTGCCAGCTGCCCTGTTGTTGGATGCTGCATGCCTCTACATAACTCCCATCTGAATTGGGTCAAAGAATAAAAGTACTCATAAAACCGAAGAGGGGAAACAACGCAAGCAATAACGCACTAATTGATATTTGATGTAATTTCGTGTGGGTGAAAAATAATACTACACTTGCCAGGGACACACAAAAAAAAAATGTATGTATATTTGAAAAATGTTTTCTATAAGTATAAATAAAATTAACGCATTAAGTGTGGAAATAAAATGCATGTTTTATGTTCTTCACGCATTCCAAAGTGAAGTGCGAAATGCATTCTCTCCTTTTAAATCAGCTGATTTACGATGAATCCATCTTGTTGTGCTTGCACTCTGCTTTGATGTCAGTGCCTAAAATATATTTTTGGTTTGATGTCAGTTTATATTAGAATTTCACTTTTGTGCTTTATGGCAATGTGTTCACTGTTCGAAACTAATATTATTTTTATGTTCGTGCCATTGTAAAGTGTCAATAAACATAAAATTCGCAGAACGATGGATGGGTTGCAATGCAAATGATGACATAGGAAATACATCTAGCACAATATAAATTGATTGGGCAACTAGATTCGAGATCTGAAAGGTTGACAGATTTGAGCTGGAACTTAAGTAAACGCATAAATTAGGAGCATTAACAGAGGAGAGAGAGAGAGAGAGACAAAACAAAAACAAACACTGAATAAACTAATTCATCTAAACTGTCATCATCATTTCGAGCAACTGTCAGCCCATTAGAGAAGAAGACGAAGACGACGACGACGACGATGTCGACATTGACGAGAAAAAACTTAACACATTACCCAAAAACCACGGTAATGAACGCGAGGAATGAGGCAATCTAGCTGGTTGCTTGCCTGGAAAAGTCAGTTTTAATTATGCCGGGCGCTAGATTTTGGCCCCCAAACTAAATATTAATGAGCAACGGCACGCACTCCGTTCATCGATAGACAACAACTTGGCAACCCTTATGAATATTACATGGCCAGAATCTGTATAACCGTATAAACGTACATGTGCATGTGTGTGTGTGTGTGCTAGTGCTAGTGCTAATCAATCAATTTTTTGTGGCCTCTGCATTGGACAGTGGCAATTGGTTTTGGCATTTGGCAGGGTAAAACTAGCAAAACGTAACACTATTACAAAACTCTGGCACATACATCATTTTCATGATCATCGTCATGACGATTATGAAGCAACAGCATGTTGCAATTGTTTTTAAAGCTATTCTCGGCTACTATTTTGATTGAGTGACATATGATCCGCCCCCTTTTCGGTTCGAAGTAGAGCTTGTCACTTCTGATGTATGACAAAAGTATTTGACAGCACTAATTCAAATCTTCTGTACTACAATTCATATGCAAAAACAGAGCAGAAAAAAGTGGAGGATCTAATGAACTACATGTGCCAGCACAGATGGAAAATTACAAAATCTTGTTCAACTTGTCGCTCTTTAAAGCCCCAACCCCAACCCAATCCACTTGTAGTCGTTAGCCGCAAAAACAGAAAAGCTGCGCGAGAAGACTTCAATAAGCAACATATAGAGAATACTTGACGCAGTATGACAGGGATGTGGACTGGAATTAAGACTAGGGCACAAGTGCAAGTCGTCAACACACACACACACACACAGCATGCGGAAGTGTCTGTTGCACAGAGAGTCATAGTCGTAGACATGCTGCTGAGGGTGGGAGGTAGGAAAAGCTATGCATTAGCTCGAATGCGGAAGTGGCTTGCGTTGTTTTTGGTCGTACCCTCGCATTGTTTGCCACACAAATGAAATATTTATAAACACAAAACGGAATGTGGCACACATATACATTCAAAGATAACAATAACTCCGACTAGCCAAACTGAAACAAAGGCTGCCCCTTGCAACGCCTGCTGCTGTTGTCGTTTGTGCCACAATCTTGTGTTGTGGGCGTTGTTTTTTTTTTTTTAAACTGACTGCATTTTCGTTAAGTTGCGATGATATAAGCAACATTCAAGTCACGTTGAGGCTTAAAGGTCTTCGTCTTAAGATCAATAATTAAAATAATCAAATGTTAATTAACGTAGATTTGTCAGTTCATTGTCAAGCTGAGCGATTCAAAATGCAAATCACATTAAACCGTTGCCATAAATAACCAAGAAAAAACGGGCAGCCAAGTGTCAATAATAATTTGACAGTTTTTCGCCAAAGGCGACGAATAGCAGAAATGTATACAAAAGCCAAAATGATTTGTTAGCTACCTCACAAATGTTGATTGTCTCAAATTTACATACATGAATATTAACAAATTAGTTTTGCAAGGTTATCGATTTCATGAATGAGCTGCTCTTTGGCTGTCAACATAGTATGTTCTTGCCCCAAAGTACAAAAGTTGATAGAAAACGATTGTAAATTGATTAATTAAATATTGAAAAGATTTTAAGAGTACCTCAATTGTGGTTATGTTATGCTGGATGATCCTTAATGCTCACTCTTTTAATCCTCTTTCATTCCCTATCACCTTTAATATTAACAGTGGCGTGGCAAAGTCAACGCCCGAAGCTGAAAAGTAGCCGCAAATAATAGAAAACGGCGCAGCTGGCGGACACAAAAGAGTAACAACAACAAAAAAAGGTTGCCTCCTGGCGCGGTGCATTCACCTACATTTTCCGCAACCGCGCACTACAAAATGGCGCCAGTAGCAGGAATTTGTGCAACTCGTTGGAAACTGGGGGAGTGGAAAGCTGGCAGCTAAGCGACGCGGGTGGTGGCGTTTGCAGAGCCTTTGCAAAACGCAAGAGGAGCAAGGATACGACATCGACAAAAGTCGACAGGCTGGCGAAACACTTAAAACCGGCAACCAAGTGTCCAAGCAGGTGGTGCAACAGGGTCGAATGGGTGGTTGGTTGGTTGGTCTGCTTTGACGTTTGTTGGCGCATTTAAATTTGCACTGGCTAAAGTGGTTATTAAAATAAACATTTGATGGCCAGTTGGCCAGCTGCTGAAGGTTGCTTGGATCAGTTGCTGCTGTTTACAGTTACTTGCCACATCAAATACTAAGTACTCTGCAGTAAGTGGCATCGCAGTAAGTAGCATACAAAATGCAAAGCCAAAGAATAAAGCTAACAGACAATACAAAATAATGATGTTGACAGGGTTTTAGTTCAAATGGTTTGCTGAAGAGTTCAACATTAATACTTTTTGTTTTAGTTATCATAACTTTGAGTTAATTTAACATAAGTTTCTTTTATAAAACAACTTGTTATTAGTAGATAGATTATTATTGCTGCGCGACTTTTGTTATTAGTTCACATACTCAATTAAAAAAGTTTGCTGTTACCCAAGCCGGAAAACTCGACACTGAGCAACTGGACTCCCGCTCTCTTTCGCTCTGTCAAAGGCAGCTTCTTTGCTTCAGTGCAGCAGTATTGTTCCTGCTTTGTGGCCTTTGGCTGGCCCTTTAGCTAATGCCTTTTGCACTTGCTACACTTTATGTAATGTTTGCAACCAACTCTAAAACCCGAACCAACAAACAAAAACAACAACCTACAACCAAAAGCAGCCAACTCTTTAGCAATTTTGTAATTTAATTAAAAAATATTTTTTCAAGTGGTTGGCGCTGTAAATACAACAAACTATCTCTCATCCCAAGCCAAGCCAAACTACCCAACAACCCATCAAAGGGGGCTGCTCTGCTTTCCACTACCCTTCCATCCCACAACTACTTTGCGTTACTTTTCATGCACTTCGAAGTGTGTGTGTGTGTGTAGAAGAATTTTAAAACTCCATTTTGGCAGCTGCTGTGCAAGTTTTTCGAGTGCTCTGCGCGTGTGTGTAAATATTTTTTTGCAATTAATTTTGAGCGGCTTATAATTTACTAATTTAGTTTTTTGTGTGTGCTTGCTGTTGCAGTGCCCAAAACTTTTATGCCACAAACATTTTACGGCTTGGCAAAAGCACACACATACACGCACAGACTAAGAAAGAGAAGTAAAAGAGAGCAAGAGCAAAAGCAAAAGCGAGAGCAAGGCAAACAATTTTTGCTGTAAAATGAATAAAAACTTTTTCTGTGCAAATGTGTAAAGTTCTCGACACTTACACCGACGTCTGCTTCTATACCAACTCCCACAACTCAGTAAACTCTCTTAGTTTTTCACATCCATCCAGGCAAATGAGCCTGTGAGGCCGCCCTTAAAAAGCCAAACCACTAAAGCACTAAATGCCTTTAAAGCTACCAAAACAAAAACAACAAAAACAGGAAAACAGGAAATCAGAATTTAGAATTTATTTATATGTATCTTTGTAGTACAGATAAAAACCGAGAGATGCATTTTTGCGTTTGTGCCACATGTGGAAACGTAATTAAATTAATCAAAACATGTCTGCACATTACACATAACTAACTAACCCAACTACACATTTCGTTTACATATACACGTATGCAAATATTCTCTAGATAAAAGTGAGTGGTAGTTGCAAAAAAGCCAACCACACATACACACAACAAAAGAGCATAAATTTAAATTTACCAAATGTGGTAAAAAAGAATTTCAAGTCGAGTGCCAGTTGTTGTTGCCATTTTGGCCATTTATACATATGATGATGCATATATATTACCATTTTCATTTTCTATACTTTTTGTTCTCTTTGCTGCTTCTCCTGCTTCAAAAAACAAAAACTAATTTGGTAAAACTGGTATGCATGTGTTTTTCTGTGTGATTTTTGCTCATTTTTATATTGCGACAGGACCTCTTTGCCTCTCTTCACATTTTTGCTTACAGCCATGTAAACACACGAGAGTGCTCTAGTTATGTTTTGTGCGTTGGTTTTGGTTGGTCTGTGCTTGAGCTTGACAGCATTTCAATAGAATTAACACACACATACTCATACTCATACGGTAAATGGGGTAAAGGAGTCTGCTCGACGCAAGAAAATTAAATAAAATTATAAATAAAATATGGTAAAGAAAAAAAATACTAAAAAAAAATCAACACACAGAGAGAATGAACGAAAGGTACACATGTTGAAAAATGCGCATAAATAGTGCAATGTGGGGGCGTATACGCAATGTGCAAGAGGTATACAACAGCTAGAACTTCAAGTGGGTCGTTTGAGTTCGTGTGTGTGTGTTTGTATTACTTATATTTATAAGGGGCTTTTATGGTATTTTTTGTGTTAGTATGCGTGTGTGTACTCGTTTGGCACTTGACAAATTCTTGTAGTTTTTTTTTTTTTTTTGCTTGTTTTCTGCTAGCACGCTTCCATGATTTTTAGTTTGCGCCTGATGAAAGCGACAAGTGGTGCTGCCTCATACGTGGCTTAAACCTAATTAAACTGCTCATCGCCAGCCGTCAACAAGAACAAGAAAACTCCCACTGGCTTGCTTGCCACACCATATAAAGTGGCAAGCACCAAATGCAGCT
Source organism: Scaptomyza caliginosa (assembly GCA_035044725.1). Taxonomy (NCBI): domain Eukaryota; kingdom Metazoa; phylum Arthropoda; class Insecta; order Diptera; family Drosophilidae; genus Scaptomyza; species Scaptomyza caliginosa. Next base: position 351,455 of record JAWNNR010001059.1, on the reverse strand, counting down.
AGACGATCTTTAAGCTTATCATCAGCGGTCGGAAGGAAAGCTGCCATTGCCTTATCAGTGTTGCTTTACCTTTCGCATGGATCCCGAACTCGGCAAGAGAGAGAAAGCTTTCAATATGGGAACAACAATGACGGCTATCACAAAACAAGTAAACGGGGCAAATTTCATACAAGGCTTTAAATAAATTGATGCCAAAAGCAGCAACCAAAGCAGCACCAAAGTCCCAAGAACGTTGTCCCGCCAACGAGTCAAATGGTCCTCTTCCATTGCCAATGACTGACTGACAATCACTTAAGTAGAAACCGATAAAAATCTTGAAGACGGCAACTCCAGCTCACAATACTGAACAACTGGACAGCTGGACAACTGGATAGGTTGGAAACCCAATGGCAACAAAATACAAAAGCCAGACGGAACTGAAAGAAAGAAGCAAAGTCATGACCAACAGGCAACAGCAGCAACAACACTTTGGACATTTATGGATATTGAAGCTTATAGACAGGCAAGCACAGAGCGTACAAAAATAGCAGAATCAATGAGAGGATAAGAACGAAGAAGAGGCACAGCTACAAAATAATCATTGTTGTAGTACAAAAAAAGAAACTGGTTTTTGTTCAGTTTGGTTGGGTTTAGAGTTTGCCGCCTGAGCACATACATACATTCATGTATATTAAAGGAAAAATGAAAATGTATACAGTGTGTGATTTTCTTGGATGGAAAAACCTGTGGTCAAGAGGTCGGCAAACGGGCCAAAGTAATTTTGTTATAGTGCTTCTTTGTCTCGAGGTCAGGTTGAGGATAAAACTCACGAAAGTTACATTTATTTATGACAACATTTTTAATTAAATATATTTTATGTGCACTTGTATGTGTCTGTGTGTGTGTGCATCTTTGAGTTATTTGATGCACAACAAATTGGAATAGTTTCTCAGTTGTCATCATTTTGATGGCGATAACTAAAATGCAGTCGGCACTCCCTCCCTTGTATTTCTCCGTGTGTGCCATAAATATATATGACCAGCAAATAGTAAACAATTTTACTGCACAAAATGACAGCAAATTGTTGTTGCTGCAAAGTATGCAACTGCAACTGGAACAGCGACGGCAGCGACAATAAAAAAAAAAGACGCGGCACGCGTCAAGAAAAATTGCACAGTTCACAGTCAAAGGGAGCGAAACGCAGAAAGATAAGGAAGCAAAGATGTGTAGCATACGTACATATTTTGTTTGTGCTATGCCACTTGCCTTTTGCTACTTGCCACACATATTCTGCGCCTACCTCAACTACCCAAACTCCCCCCTTCATAAAGCACTCACAAAGGTACTTGTGAAATTTTTCATTGCCTGGTTAGCAAGTACACAAACCCATTCCTCAACTATCCCACTACTTTATTCATTCTACTCCTTGTACTTTTTTTTTAGAAATGGTATTGTTGCTATGTACGCAAACATATAATACTTTTATATATAGTTTTTGCACTGTTGCAAAGCTTATATTTGTATTGCTTGGCCATGTCCTGAAAAACTTTCTTTTGCATGCGTGTATATACATGTAACGCATTACTTAATGAAAATCGTCCATGTGCAGTCTTAATGCTATTGAAAATCTTCTATACGATGCTTAAGTCAAAGAAATAAAATGGTTAGTATTAAGGATGATATAAATGTCCATAGACAAGCTTTCTGAAAGGTTTTTGCTTGGAACAACAGAGATTCATATTTGGTTGGATATTGCAAGGTTGTTGCACTGATCCAATGCCACCCCCCTTTGGAAATTAGTTTGTGTATATAAGTGTTTGAGAACTATAGGAAATTACTGCAGAAAATACACAAAGGAATTCAATACAACAAAGAATTCCAAAATCACAAATTGTGAAAAACTTGCTGACCAGAGCGTACTAAGTTCGAACAAATTACGCCGAAGAGCAGCATGTTGGTAAAAATGCTGTTTGGGGCTAGTAGTCGCGATACACCGGAGAATTGATGTCATTTCCAATGTAGAATTCCTGCTAGAACATGTGTCCAGGCTGTGTACGTGCCGCAGCTTGTGGCTGCTGTTGCTGTTGCTTCTGCAGCTGCTGCTGCAATCGAGGTTGACAAATAAAAACTAAATAAATTATTGACATAATATTATAAGGCAAAGCCTTGTTGAGAACATGACGACGATGATGACAACGACGACGACGATGATGATGATGATGCTGCCCGGTTATGAGCGTCTACATAATTGATTTCCAAAGGGTTATTAGAGCGACACAAAAACAAGAAACTGTCTCGCTCTTTCTCTCTTACTCTCGAGCTGTTCATTGTGTCAAGTCGGGCAAATAAAATATAATTGTAATTGCAAGAAAGAAAAGACAAAAGATCAAAAGGATAGACAGGCAAACAGAATCCCAGACTTGAATTCTAAAGTTGCGCATCAAGTTGAAAAGCGACGAATATAATACAATAATAATCATAATAATATTGATGACGATAATGATGATGCTGCCATGCGCATAGCTGCAGATACAATTGTATCTCAGTTTCTGTCTACATCTGTCCTTTGTACTCCCCTTCCACGGCACTCAAGTGTGCACAAAACACTCGTTAAATGTGCCAAAGTAAGAAATGTTTCTCCAACATGGCTCACAACTGCCGGCATTCGTATTGATTTCAACTTTTGCCAAGGGTTTTGCTGTGTTTTGTGTTTATGTCGCTTGCCTGTCCCACCCCACACCTTTCATACATACTACTCTACAGCCTTAAAGTCGCAGTCGTAGTACACCTTGCGCCTGTCAACGCCGCAAAAGGAGGAGTTGAACTTGAAGCTGGTGCTGGGATACTAGGCTCTTGGTTAGTCGTTTTGCTGCTGCTGCTGTTGCTATTGCTATTGCTATTGCTGTTGCTGTTGCTGTTGTCATGTACTTATGCTAAGAGCTGTCAAACAAGTTGTAGTTACAATGATTACATGCCTCGACTGCAATCTGTGGCAGATCGCAAGCGCTCTGCTTTTTTGTTGTCCTTTATATGAGAATATTTTTAATATGATTGCATTACTTAGTTGTGAACAGATTATTATTGTCGCTGCAGCTGCCCCATTGCAACTGGGGACATTGATTGTAAACAAGTACACCCGCTGGGAATCGATAAAGTTGCTCCAATAGCAGCTGTTAACGTTTTTTCAAAATACTTACACACTTTAATTTAAACTGGCAAATATAATATGACATACCTGCAAAAGAAGAAGAAATGGCAAAGTTAGTGTGTCTCATTGATACATAAATACAAAATAAAATACTTATATGGAAAGTTTAATAGTTTTATAACTAAATCTTATTAAACATATTTGATTCCTTAAGGAAGAGCTCTTGTTAGAATGATTCTTATTTAAAACAATATATTTATATCTTAAGCCAAATTTCGTGGCTTGAATTCCAATACTATAGTTAAGGGTTATAAAAACTAATTTGATGGCCTTCCAATGCACCAACAACCAACCTTTTCACACATATACCTTCTAACGCCCACTCAAGGATTGTAGCAAAGGATTCGCAATTCGTTTGGGCCAATTATTTTGCACTACAAACAACTTTTGGGCCAAAACTATCAAAAGCAATTTGCGCAACGAGTGCAACAACTGCAAACATGCATTATAAAAAAATTGCAAAAAAATACATCCATTAAACCCCATTAGAATAAAGTTTTGTAGCACTCACTGTACTCTTCTTTGCAACCCTATCCTACAGTCAGCCCACGCGCCTATTGCTACCATTTTTGTGTTTTCATGCTCCTGCAAATGTGGATTTCAACTTCATTACACGAAATGCGCCCACGCAAGACGAAGACTACTACTAAAAAAGTAGTAGGAAGTTGAAGTTGATAATACATTGCGATAGCACTGAATGCAATGATACAATGATGATTAAAGTAGCCCAGTCAAGCCTCTCTATATGCTGTACGTTCAACGTTCTATGGGAAATGCAGCCATAACAGTTTTTCATGCCAGTTTTTCACCAATTTCCAATGGCAGCAGCAAAGACACGCAATTTTCGACCCGTCACACAAAACGCACGAAGCCTGACTCTAAGTTGGATTTTTTTTTTTTTGCTGCTTTGCCTTAGCTACGGTAATGAGGAGATGACGAGTAGGCAGGGGGTACGATTGAAGGGGTAGGTTAGGAGGTGCTTGGTACGCGTTGTCGCCATACACACGTACATACGAACCCCAAACGAGCCATCTAAGGCTATTATATAGGTTTTCATTTTCATAGTTCTATCTTTTTTTTGTTGTTTAACATTCTGGCGGCTTTTGTTTCGCTCTGTCGATGTCGACAGCACAATGCGAATATGTCGGCGCTGTTTTGGCACACACACAAACACACACACACACACACACACACAACTAACAAACATGGCAATTTGGATATCGACAACAAGCAGCAAGAACAACAACAACAACAGCGCTGGCAACTTGGAGGCCACAAAAATCCTTTGCACAAAACACGCACATCGCTGATGGTCGCCTTTTACCTCCCCATCCCCCACTTGCCTACCCCTCTCCATTAAACAACACGCTCCTTCTACAGGCTTTGAAGAGACGCAGTCCCAGGGCCTAGCAACACCCACATGGCTCGTTTATCTATCTGGCAGCCCATAATGGGCACGCATATGAGAATATGTAGGATATGTGCACGAACCCATCAGCAATGGGTAGGGGCAAATGGGCAGGAGGGGTAAGCGATGTTGGGTTGGTAAGGCAACTCCTTTGCTGGTAACAAAATATAGTCAATAAATTGTGCCGAAAGGCATTATGGAAAAATGTCTTCTCTCTTAACGTATGGGTGATTGTATGAGACCGAAAGCTACCAAGACACAACAACGACAGCAACAACAATGTTTCGGGCTTGATCTAGTCTCTTGGATCCGTAAAGCAATTCATTTATCGATCGAAAATGATAAAGTGTTTAATGGACATGGATGGCGATAAGAAACTCCTTCACCTTAGTTAAGACCTTAATATTTTCTCAAAAATTATAATACTCATTAATTTCCTATAGGCGTTGTGATATTTTCAATATATTTATTAAATACAATACATTTTCTTAAATTAGTCTTTGTCAAGCTCAAGTCAATTTTTTGCCGTTTTTATGCTATGTAATTAGACCTAATGTGCAACCTCTACGCTTTTAGATAACATTGTAAGTGACTTGTCATTAAAAGTGAGGCTTCGGGTCATTTTATGGCCCTGTATACAAGCATGTTGTAAAAAAAAAACAAATTTAAGCTAACGCTTAGATAAACATGTAAACATTCCGGCCTCGTCAGCTTCAACCTTTCCAAGCACGTAACAAAAATAAAAATAATTATACTTATACCATATGGCTAAACACAACTCAAAAGTTGAACGACATTAAAACGCAACGCCGGAAAAATTACATTTTTTTTAGGGTACTCAACGCACATAAAAATTAAAATAAATACAGCATTTACACTTGAGCACAAGAACATTAAAGAAAGAAGCGAAGGAGGCCAATGTAACCAATGGAATGTTTTGTCTTGCGGCCACCCGGCTGCCAACTATTAACGTCTCCTTCAAGGCGTCACGTAGGTGGAAAATCAGAAAAAATCAGCTACAAAGACTGGCGAATATAATATGAGCGCGAGAATTATGAGACACGCCGAATGGCGACAGCTAAATTGGATACTAGAGAGCGCAAAGATCGAGAAGAAAGAAAGAAAGAAGATGTTTTGCAAGTGATTTTTTTGAAAATTACTTAAACCGTTGTGGCGGATGATATAGCATAATAAATTGTTGTAAAATCTATTACAATATTCGCTAATATGTGAAGCGCGTGGGCCAACGAAGACGAGGACTAACGGTCCCTACTAGCTAGCCAGAGAGTTAGGCCCCAAACGGCAATAGCAATAGCCAACAATCGATTACAATCTGCTTGCTTGTTAAATTGCAAGACATGCCAAAAGGAAGGAACGCGACCAACAACAACAGAAATGGCTCGAAAGAGTGTAACCCGTTTGAAAGAGTTTTGGCTCTGGCCAATTTTCTTCTGTTTGGCGTTTGCTGTTATTTTTTTTTTTTTCTGCTGGTTTTTGTTTTTTTTCGGTAAGGCCTTGTTTGGAGCTAGCTAGAATCGCCATCGAGCGTTGGGGCCAATAAGCCGACGCAAAAAAAACAAAAAAACATTTCGATGGCTTTTCTTGGCTTCGCATCTTTTTTTTTTATTCTTTTTTGGTACGGGTGGAAATTGCGTTTCTTGCCACAGTTTAGTTCTGTGTATGTGCTTCCTTGTTCTCTTCAACAGCTTGTGTGTAGAGTTGCCTTAAGCTGCACAAGTTCTCTTTGATTACGGGCCCGAAGAGCTTACTCTCCTTCCAATTTCGCTGGATGGAGCCTTTTCACAAAAGGGTCGCTGTACGATGTGTGCGCGTTTGTGTGTGTGTGGGTTGTGCATTGTGCGAGTTACGACTTGGCCAAATGACTTTTTGGCTGGCAAATTTCGTTGCTGGGGCATAAAGAATGATGACCATACGCATTGTCATTGAGTGCAACCCTTTTAAAGCTCCCTACTTTCCATTTCCATTTGCCTCATAAACTTTAAGGGGGTTTGGCATAAAGTGTGTCTACGATTATCGATCAATTGCTGTTGTTGCTGTGGTGATGGTGATTATCTTGCTTGCCAGCCACGCCTACAAAAATTGCGCAAAGCGATCTTAAGCGTTTATGATTGCCTCACTTGAATCTTGGATCTTCAACTTTCAAGCGGTATCTCTCACACCATCTTCTTAGCTCATTAAAAGTCTGTAAGCATTTTTTGCCAGTTTGCTGATTTTTTTTTTTTTTGTTTTCAGCTTCGATAAGAAACGCAGCAGCCCACGTCGCAAAAGGCATTGCATGCAACGCGTTCCTCACCCCTGGTACCCCGTGCTAATGAAGTGTTATTTCATTTTGTGTGATATTATTATTTTTATTTTTATTTTTTGCTGGCCTTCTGCAAGAGACTCGCTTCTTTTTTCCCATATAAATTGCTCAATTCAAGGCAAGCACCGCACCTTAAAAACTAAAGACGGGAAGATGCTGCCTCAGTTGTTGTTGTTGTTGGGTGCAGCACACACACGCAAACCGCAACTCCAAGATGATCGTCTAAGTGGCGACACCTACGCAAATTACAACAGCAACTCGAAACTCTTCACTCTTTGGTCTCTTGTTAATTGTAGCTTTCACTACTTATCTACACATATGTACGAGGATGTATGTGTTTTCTAGGCATGCAAGACAGCTGCAATTAAAGTAAATAAGCTCTATGCGAACCTTTTCCTGTATTCCCTCCCCCTCAATGCAAAACAAGCTCATCAACGGCATACAAAACAGAAAAACCGCCAACGCCCACAACAAAACAGCTTAAAGAGCAGCTGCGACTGGGCTAAAAAAGTGGTCAACATAACAGCGTTGACATGCGACATTAAAAGCCAAGAGCAAGACTTAGACATACAAAGATGAAAAGACAAAGACGCAGTTTTTAGCAGGATCGAAGAATAAAAAGAGGAGGAGAAGAAGCAAAAGGCACGTTTTATTTTTGTGTATGGTGAATCCTCTGGCGTGTCTCATTGCGTGCCTATTGGCCTGGACACTGGTCGCGATTCTCGAGAGAGAAAGAGAAAAATGTCCGCAACACACGCAAAAAATCGCAGCGCATTAAAATCACTGCGTGTGCGTGCAATAGACCAAGGAGCGAGGGGCCTAAGGGGGGCAACAACACAGGCATGTTATCAAATAATGTTGCCGTCACAAATTGCCAGGCTGGAAAAATGTACACTTAGCAAAAACAATCGGTTTCTTAGTGATATAACGTAGTGCCAAACTAACTAAATAACTATTTTTATTAAACGCGTTAGCGCCCAGTGTACTTGATGGTGTATTGTTGGCTATTGCAACAGCCATTTAGAAACGCGTCAGGCAATTTAAATAAATAATTAATTCCCCTCAATTAAGCGCACAGTGTGTGCAAGGGCAGTGTGTCGATCAAGTGCTTAAGATTTCGTTGAGAGCAACAACTAACTAAAACAAAGAGGCAACTAGATAAAGTTAAAATTTAAGCTGCTGTTCTTGTTGACTTGGCAGTATTATCCTTATTATAAATTCGCATAAATTTCACAAATTATAACCGTATAAAGCGGTCAGCTTAGTTCACAACTTGCAACTTGCAACTTGCAACCTGCTACTCTCTATATGGTATCCAACTAACTGCAATTTCTTATGCAAAGCACAAATGCTTCTGCTGATGTTTTGCTTAGATTTGTCGGCGCTCTGTTTTTCTTTTACTTTTGGCGCCGTTGTGATTTCTTCAACCGCAGACACAGTAGTAGAAGCAGAGATTTGCTTAATGCCGACTTGCTTTGGCGTCTCCACGTCGAGTGCCGCCAACTTCATCAACAGCGACTCGCATATGACGTTGCTCCGTGACTGGCTGGCTGGCTGGCTGGCTGCTCAACTGTTTGGTTTGTGTTGTTGCATTCGGTGGCGTCTTTTAGCTATTCCACAGCTACCCCTTCACTGGCTAATTTTATATTCAATGCACGCAACAGTCGCCGACGTTTACTTTATACATATATATAGAATTTTTTTCTCTCTCAGTCTCTGCCTTTTGTTTAATTTTTTTCATCTCTCTTTAAGCTGTCCTTAGTTCTCCCGCGGTTTTTTTTTTTTTGCAAGCTCCATAAATTCTCCAAAAACTATTTTTGCTGCACATAGTTTTTGCTTGGCTCGTACTAATTATGCAGCTGGATTTCAACTCAGACTCCAACTCCTCCTTAAGCTTAAGTTAGCTTCGTTTTTCTGGGCTAAGGCTAATGCATGCGTGGGTGGCTTTAAGGCAGCCTCATAGCCGTCGGCCATAATTCATGGGGCTCGAGTGCTTGAGACGACGGCGTCTGTTTTTTTGAAATTGAAAGAAAATAATTATGAGGCAGCGGAAATTGAATTTCTTATTACAACCGGCCCAGAAGCAAATAGGGAAGGAGAAGAAAAAGGACTTTAGGACAAGGAGCAGCAACGAGAGCCCTGCCAACTCTAACATTTGGAAGGGCTTGCAAATTAATTAAAATCCATAAAGTCAACGGCATCCCATCGCTCTTTTTGTGAGGATGGTTGCAAAAGCAGCAACAACAAAATCACAGCCATTGCAGGCGGCAACCATTTCTCGATTGTCAATTTCAATTCCAATTCCAAATGCTTAACAAGACCAACTGGCAAAGCTTCGAGCTAAGGATTTCTTGGTGTGAGGGTGAGGGGAGGGTCATGGGTCAAGGCTGTTGAATGTATAATGCAACGTTTTGTTTGCTATGCCCACTTAATATTTATTGTATTCTGATTTATCGAGGGGCGTGTCACTTTTAGTTGTTGCCATGCATATTTCATTAGCTACCTCTCTATCTAGCTGGCATTTGAATTTTCTAACAGCGAATGATTAGAGATGGGGAATTTGTTAAACTTGCGTTGCTTTAGTTCAAGTTATGATAGTATTTTTTTTTCTTTTTTTGTTTTTTTGGTAGAAGCTACGGAAATTCCTTTTTCTTTTTTTTTCGTAATTCCAAGGATTTCTTCGGATAGGTAAAATGATCATAAACTATTACGAAACTACAAATGCTTTGACTTTCTGACTCTAAACTAATTAGTGCTTTCAATTGTTACAATGTTGCCTTACTGTGAGAACAGCAAGAGAAACGAAAACAGGGTGTTGTTGCACTCTTGCATTTTTAAAATAGCGCCCTTCACACCTCAAAGTCGTCGCGCAGAATGCTTCTACTGCCACCTTACCGAAATGTGCCTTACGCTCGGGGGGCAAATACAACAGCGACGGCTATGGCCACAGCCACAAATTACAAATTGAAAGTAGTTTGTATCTGTTGCTGTTTCTGCCGCCACCGTCGCCACCACTGCTTTTGTTGTTGCTACTACTCCCGCGGCAGTAAAAAATTTAAGTGCATAAGCAAAGTAGCTGCGGTGGCAGAGTAGCGGTCGCAGTGGTGCTGCTGCTGCTGCTGCTGTTGCTTGTGGTGGTTTGGGAGGCTCCAATGTTGCCTCATTTTGTTTGCCCCCAAGGCTGGTCGCAATTTAGGGGCTAAGTTCGAGAAGGTGGGCGGGGGCAGAGGAGAAGAAATGTATGTATGTGTTTGGAGCATGTTATGCACTTTTCCTGCGGCTACCGAAAAAATGTACACACACACATAGGAACACAAGACAGACAGACAACAATAACAGAGAGAAAGAATGAGAGGAAGGAGGAGAAACTTCTAAGTGGCCGGCCAAAGGAAGGCTCAAGAGCCAAAAACTGGGCACTTGAAACCCATTGCGACCTGCCTGCGAATCTTTGTTTCCCTCTTCATCTTCGTCTTCGGTCTTGTAGTGTTTTGGCTATTGTTTCATTCATGAAGCTGACTGCTTGGGATGCTGCCTGGTGCCTGCTGCCTACTCAAGCAAGTTGTTGTTTTGGCTGCCTGCCCAAAAAAAAAAAAACTGAAAAAGAAAAGATTTCGTGTCTCTGTTGTAAGGCCTGAAGCGTAAGCAAGGCCAATGTGAGAAGAGCAGAGTGAGGTAGGTGCAAGTGGTCTAACGCTAACCCATAATTTGTGTTTGGGTTCGTGAAATGAGGAAGCAGAAGAAGACAAAAAAAAAATTAAGAAGACCAAGCTGCAAGCTTCATACAAAGAGTATCCGTACCCTGATACTAAATAACATTGTAAGCTTCACTTTTTAGAGAGGTAGTAAATATGAAGATACGCCATATAGTTGTGGTAGAAATTAAAACACGTCCACAATAATATGCCTTTCTAAGAAGTTTACTTTTTGACATAGTCGAAATAAAATTACAGTTTTAAAGAAGAAGGGGTTTACAAACTTATTTGCCTTAAATTTGAAGTATAAATTTGTAACAAATAAAACATCATATATATTTTTATTATACCAAAAACAGTATACCATTCAAAGGCTGCATTGAAACTCTTTCTAAAAATATGTCTATACAAATTTTTGCTATTTATTGTAGCCATCACTGTACATGCTTTACAAATAAGTAGACATAGAAAAAGCGCTTAGTAAATTGTCGTCTTTTCAGGGTTATCTCTTTCCCTCACGGAGCTTAGAGCTCTCCTTCTTCTTATTCTCATACAACAGCGCCTGTCACATAACTAATGCCACTACTTTGGCTTTCTTAATTGTTGCTAGTTTGTCTGGCGAGCCAACTTCCGTCTTAACAACTGCATCAGTATTTCTTATTCATTTTCCTTTCTTAGTTAGGTTTTTGTCTTCATTCCTTTTTTTTTTGGTTTCTTGTATAATTTTGGGTAATTTATTTGGACGCCGGCAATGTTTGTGCTCATCAGTTTAGCCCGAGATACATTTGTATCTTGTGCTAATCCTTTTGGTCTAAATACGGCATTAACGGGCACACACACATACACACAAATAGAGTCATATCCCAGTGCACATATATCACAGAAGCAAACCTCAAGCAGCTGCGATGACAACGCTTGCTAAGGGGACACTGAGTGGGTAGTGGGAAGTGAAAAGGGTGAAGGGTTAGCTGGTCTCTGATGTTGGTCGTGGTATCTTGGTTCGCATTGGTCTCGGGGATTAGTGGCCAGTAGTCTGGTGGCTTTGGCAGCTTTCTTGGTTGACTGACAACAGCAAAAGTTGCCTGACTGCCTTGCTGCCGGCCTGGCTGCATTTCCAAAATGATTATTAATTACAGCGCTTAAATTGATGCTCATGAGTAGTACCAAGCACATCTTACACCCCTTCTAACGGTTTCGTTTGGGCGTGTTAGCAGTATTGAAGTGCCAGTTGCGACCTCACACATACATATATAGACATTTCCCTCTACTCAAACTACGTGCTATAAATGACTAATTCATTGCGTATATTGTGTCTCTATAGAGATAGAGACCCTGGACAATCTCGCGTGCCCCGTTTGTATGATCCGATGCCTTTTGTTTATTTTTAGTAGCCGGCACTTTTGTCTCATTTTTATTGTCTGTCTCTGCATTTCTAACCATTTTGTCAATTCATTCACTTCATTCACTTTAATCATGTGTTCCTGCATGGTGGGAGAGCCCACACAAACGATAATGTCTGGCGATAAGCATTGCCTGTGAATAGATCCGTCTGGTATACTATCTGACATGAGGATACGCACACAAATATGTGTGTGTTAATATTCTCATAATTTATAGCTATATATACATATTTTTAAAATATTATTCAATATGCACCGAATGTTTTACCTTCAAGATAAAATCTGTGGAATATTTCTAAAATACTTTCGACCACAAATCTGATACTTTATCAATTTCTGTCAACGATTCTTTTGGGTAAGTATTTCAATAGTTTATAGCCACCTTTTTGGAATTCCATTGGGTTAAAAGAATTTTGAAAAACATATTTAATATGCGCAGAATGTTTAAGTTTTAGTAGATATTGTGGAATTTCAGATAAATTCTATATTTCTGGCTAAATCATTTTGCCGCATATTCCATTAAAACACTTTGTATACTCACTATGGTTTATTATACTTAGGATGTGGATTTTAGCACAGATTTACATACCTGAAAGTAGAAAGAGTTTTAAATTATGATTAGAATATGCGTGTACAGTGATTTAAAATGATTAAATATTAAACATTTTATTAGCTTTGTCTTCCGTTAAGTCTCTTAAATTATGGTTTTAATTTTGAGATTTTTTCTTTTTGGGCGCTCTGGGAAATTACCTCAACAACTGTCGCTTTGATGCTTTTTTTGGTTTGACGACAGCCTCGAAACTCTCGGAACAAAAGATGTCAAGAAGAAGCTGCGCAGTAAAACGTTATAACAAAATGCAATAACAACAAGCAACAAAAACAACAAGCCAACTGACGACAATGGAACAAAAAGTAACGACGTTTTTGTTAAATTAAAAGTTTATGAGGCATTAAATGGTCAACAACAAAGCAAAATTGCCAAAAAAAAAAACAAAAAATAAAAACAGAAAAATATAATAATAATAATATAGCATAGAAAACAGGGGGACAAATGGGAAGCGGGAAAGAAGTTGTGCGTTCAATAGCATCAAGTAAAAAGTCATTAAGCCCTCAAACAACAGCAACAACAACAACAACGATGACAACAACAATATTAAATTGTCTATATATGTATGTAAGTATCTATCTATCTGGGCAGTCAGACCCCTTCTTTGGTCTTGTGGCACAGGTCATTAGACCCACGGCATCTAAATTGCATTATCAACGCCAATAACGGGACACAGCCCGGTTTTGTAGCTGCAGTCAACTCCCTTTCACCAACACCCTCCCTCGTACTATCACTCTAGGAACCCTGTAGCACCATCATAAAAATTACATTATTTGTCAACGCCATAAACATATCGCGTTGTTGCCATAGTTGCACAAAACTGCAATATTCTCGTAGGTTGGCAACTCTAGACAACAATGCAGGGTGTGAACATATGGCCAGTTACTTTCTGTCTTTTTCTCGTTGAGTATAAATCTCTTGTGCCAAAAACTGCAATTAATTATTTTTTATTAAGTGTTCAATGGATGCGACTGTATGCTGTTTTCTATAGGGGTGGGTGACAGAGGGGTGGTGGTGGTCATAATCGCTAAATTTGTAAAGTATTATCGACTACTGGCGGCAGCAGTAGCACATTTAATTATGAAGACATGTGGCAACAACTGCGCTGACAGTTGTGGCTAATGACATTAGGCCTGGCCAAAGACCAGGACTATGGTATATCAAATATACAATTACATATATATAGATATATTGAAATAGAACCACAGACATTCATAGAACCATAAAGAGACCGGAAGCCCAACTTAATCCGCAGCATTTGCGGCCGAGTGTTGAGCATTAGAGGCATTGGGCATTTTCAATTTTTCGCCCGATTCATTTACAAGTTTCTTTCCCGCTCTCGCAATTTCATATTGCCGTCAACCCCTTCTTGCAGGGGGAGTTGCGGTTTTTTCGCCTTCCTTCCTGCCTGTCCGCCTGACTGGGCCGGCCTGGCCTGGCTGCATAAAAATATGCAAAATATTACAAATATTTTCGGGATGGGGTAGAGACAGAGAGAGAGAGAGAGAGAGATGATGGCTTTAAAGCGCGCGACGGGAGCAAGCCGCATGTGTGCGGACATTTTTGTGTTAATTTTTTTTGAGCGAGAAAAATGAGGGCTTGGAGGGGTGATGTAGGGTAGACGGACACACAAGGGCACAGGGATCGCCGAGTGACGTTGACATTTTTTCCATTGTGTCAGTTGTTGACTTGCAACAGCAACTGAAGAGCAAGCAACCAACAACAAATGACAATATTGTGTGTTTGTGTTTGTTTGTATGGCTTTGCTTTATGCTTTTCCAACACTTTTCTTATGGCTTGACAGCAGCTGCCACAGCAGCATGGAAATTGAGGGAAAAACAGATCTGCTTATGTTTAGTTTTGGCTTTGTCAATGTGCCTGCCTATTGCCTTTTGTTGTGTGTGTTTGCCTGTTTGCCTCATTTATGAAATATGAATCCTTGGCATTTCATTAAATATATCCCTAACTACTGCTGTCAAATACACAGGGATCTAAGTTTGTGGTGGTGCGTACTATATACAGACATGTTCACGCAAATAGCTTTGCTTCTTAAGAGAATCTTGCAAAGTGTTAATGCGAATACTAAAAGTTGATTACATTTTTTCAAGTTCAGAAATACATTGATGCATTCAAGTTTAATTCTTAACAATATATACTTAAAGTGTTCAGCTTATATCTTTGCCAAGCTTTCTTGTTGTTAACTTTTACCCATTGTTCCATTTGTATGGCCATGACTGTAGATGTATATGTATGCACATTAACATGTGCCAAAAAGGCGGCAAACGGCCCCACAGAAGGCCAACCCGCAATTGTGTGGCCATCATAATGATGTTTTGGCAGTTGACCCACTTAGAATGGAGCAGTCCCAAATAATATCATCTAATGTCACGACATACACTTCCTCACACTGCATACTATACTACGCATACACTGTAGTCAATGGCATGTGAAATGAGCTGCGAATGTTACTGACAATAAAAAATTGCTTTTCACTTTCGGCACGCAACGCGGGTGAGTTGGTAAAGAAAAACTGACTGTAGGGGCGCATTTTACCTGAACGCTTCCAAGAACTCTTTGACAAGCCGTGGCAAATGCATTCGACACTTAGCTCATCATCAGCATAGAGGGGACAGAGAGACTGGCCGTCTAAAAGAAGTGAAAACAGAAACCGCAGCAACCCAAACTCAAACTGAAGAACAACAAAAAATGAATATGAGTAAATGTACGTAGTATATGACTGATTAACCAATACGAATCGATTTGTCTACACTCAATCCTCATGCGAGGCAACCTCTCGATTATCCTTGGCTCAATCTTTACTCTTCACTTCTTGCTTGTTCGCTGCTCTTTTATAACGTAAATTCTTCAATATTTTTGTCGTTGTTTTTTGCTGTCAGAACTGACAAACGCAAATGATTTATGTGTGTTTGCATGCGTGTAAATGTCATTAGAAGCAGAAGTTTGGGTTGAAGAAAAGGAATCGAGTCTGGCAGAGTGCATCGATTTGCTGTCTTTGACTTTCCATTGCAAAGCTGTTGACATTTGTACTAGGTGCCCCTCCAGTTTGAAGCTCCTACAACTACTACTCACACCGGCTGCTTGTTTGCTGCTTGCCACGCACGCACGACATGCCCCAAACAACAGCAGCAGCAGCAGCAGCAACAGCAACAGCAACAACCAACCAACAACAACCATCGACCAGATTTGACATTAAATAATGAGTTATGCCGCTGACGGCTGAGAATTTGCAACGTGGCGGCGGCTTCTCAGTTTTGCCACAGTCACAGACACCAAGTGAGTGACTTGTGGGCTGGGCTTGCCTCCAACTGGCAAATGTATGTACACTTAGGAGAATATTTTCACAAATAACGATTAAGAACAAAATCTTATTAAGAGGAACTTAAAACTGCTATCTCATTTCAGAGGAAAACGAATTTTTGCTCAGTGTAGCTGCTGCTGCTTGATATGCTGTCTACTTAAGTAGGCTTGGTTTGTGTCTTGGGTTTTAGTTTTGAGAATTAGTCATCACTAGTATAATAACATTAAGTTTGTGTGTTTGGCATTGTCGTCAGCTCATTTTGGCCAGTCTCAATGCCAGCCATGTCCCTTTCCTATCCGAAAACAAAAAAATAAACTCTGCATGCCAATTCATCATCTGTTTGGACTTTGCATCTGTTTCCTTTTGCCACTGCTGCTGTTCTACACGCTTGGTTGCGCATCCCCAACATAGAAACATACACACATATATGTATTTAATTTGAATATGTGTATGTATAGAAAAAACTCTTTCAGATTGCCAAGTGTTTTGTCTTCATGGTTTTCTTCTTTCTTTTTGCTAGTTTTGCTGATGGCTACTCGTGATGTGAAGTGCCTCCAGTCACCCACACACCCAAAACAACGCCGCCGGCGGCTTCTTCATCAACAACTGTCAGTCGTCGGTACGTCAGAGAGTCGTTTAAACATTTTGCTGCACATGAAACAAATTAACATTTTTCGCTATGGCTGCAAGTTGCAAGTGTGGCGCCTGCGCAACAAAACAGAAACAGGCAAAGACGCCTTGACTGAATGCCTAATTAAGTTGCCGCTTGTTGCCACAATTGCAATTGCACAGTTGTTGCACGTTGCAGTTGCAATTGTCTGTCAACATGTTTACGTTTCTGAGATGCATTTATTGCATTTACCTTTATTATAACTCAAAACTGACTCTGGCTACTGTTTAGTTTTCATTTGACTTTTCCGGTTGCTCTCTCAAAAGCACAAGCTGTTATTATTTGTATTGTTGTTGTGGTTGTTGTTTATGTTGTATGGGGGGTTGGGCCCACATGTTTTTTTAGCGTTGTAGTGTTGACAGCATTGGCACATATATATGTATTTGTGCAGCTTTTGGGTGCAGGCTATATTTGTAAACCTTTTTGTTTTTCTTCTTTTATCTTGCTCAAAAGTTTAGTTGACTTTGCCAAAAACGTCAGTTGAAGGCAACAACGGCAGCTGCGTATAATTGCCTGCGGTTAGTTGTCGATGTTGTTGTCTTTCTTGTTAACAAGCATTTTGTTTGGTATTTGGCATATACAACAAAAAAAAAGTGAGTTTTCGAATTGTGCAAACTCAAAAGTCCGTTATATAAGATGCGTTTGAGTTAGTATGTGGTCAAGCTAGCTGTTTTTCAAATGATTGCAAAATTGCATGCCGCGCCAAATTGTGAAAAAAAAGCAAATTAAGCAATATAAAATCATAATTGGGATTGATGAGATCTTATAACGTTGTCTGCTGATTTGGTTTGCTTTTACTCCAGTGATAAACTCATGTTTTGTTTAAATGAAGGCGACTACAACTCGGTTCACATATGCTATGGAACATTAAAAAAGAATTTCTAGAGACAAACTCATTAGGTTAACGTGATCATCATCAGCTTATATCATTCGCTCATTTGCATTGTGAAAGGAAATTAACATCCAATTTAGTTTGGATTCTACCCTTGGTATGGCCGGCCCACTGTTAGTTATGTCCTTGGCAATTACACGATAATTTACGGCACAAATGTATTTCATATTAGTGGCACAAAGTTGTTGTTGTTGCCATTCTTGTCTACTTAATGTCCTTTGCATAAACGCACGCTTGTCTCGCGCTTTCATGTCCTCTTTCATATGCCTTAACACATTTAATTAACAAAGCAATTAAGCAGAGAGAAATGTCAAACCAAGAGAGCGAGAACGAGAACGAAAACGAGCCAATGCGAATTGCGGCAAAAAGAAAAGCCAGCAGAGAAGAAAAGCATTTTTAATTTAATTTATATATCATTGTATGAGTGTGTGTCTGTGTTTGTTGGCAACACTTTTGCTAGCTTCTCCCAACCACCAACTCCTTTGTTATTGTAAAATAATGCGTTAAAATAGTACGCAGTAATTTATATAAATGTGTGTGTGTGTCTGCAAAGAAGAAGCAAAATGGTGGAAGGACCTAGCGCGCAGTGCGATGATGACATTTTTATTGCTCAGTACAAACAATAACAGCATTCTATCTGCATCTCATTCACACTGTATCCTTGCACCTCTCGTTCTATCTAGCTATCTGACTTGCTTTATAATTCCTGCTCGAAACACAAGGAAAATTTATGCATAGCAAGGAATTTTTTTAATTAAATTTTACACACAAACGCACCAAACACCAAAGACTGATGGATAGAGGGAACTAACTTCGTTTTATTTTTTTTCTCTCTCTTTTCAGAATATATTTTTGGGTAAAAGGTTAGTTTGCAAAGGCAATCAAGAAACTCTCATCTTGTGTCGGAGAGCAGTCAGAGCCGTCTTTTTTTTGAACACTTCATCCGATTACAATTCGCAGCAGCGCTGAGGCGGCGGCTTTCTTTGTAGGGTAATGCGTCGATTGGGCAACGCCTTTACAAAGCGATCTGTCATCTCTGACAGCTTACAGCACTGTTGGCCACAGTTAACAGCGAAAAAAAGCGCTCTGATCCACGCATTTTTCGTTGGGGTGTTAATTAACTTCACTCACAGTATATAAATCAAATATATTAATGCAGCATTCCATTATTTGATCGCAAGTCAAGCGCAAAAATGCATTCGTTGTCAACTTCGCATATGCTTATAATGCGTATATATGGGTTATAAAATGCAACATCATTTCAGTAAAAATAACATCGATCATGACACGGAACAGCAGTATTATAATAACAATATACACACACAAACACATGTGTTGCGACCTGTCACTCTTTTTTTTGTAGCAATTATAATGCCAAGTTCTCATATGGCAAACAACCCAACCCCGAATTAATAATAATTCTTTTTGACATTACACCATCCATCCCTCTTCAACTGCTGCCAGGCTAAGACCCATGTGTAACTGTTTAACCCTTTGATGCCCTGTAAGCCCCCACTCAAAACGGGCCCGTCTTTCTTGTTTAAGTTGCTCTTTAAGCAACGATCAATCAAAAAACAATAAAACAAACAAAAAACATTTCATGTACTATGCAGATTTAACATATTTCACGGTTTTTTTTGTGTTTTTTTTGTTTTTCTTTTCTTCTTGTATTTTTCGCTCTGACATCCAAGATTATTCGCTGAGTGTGTGGGGGCACTTTTGACATTTTAAATGCTAATGGTGTATAATCATAATACGTAATATGTTTCTATAGTTGTTATTCTTTAGCTTTTATGCTCAAGCGACAGCTTGTTGAACATTTTATTTTTCGGATTTTCTGAGGGTTACAATCGTTTAAGCATTTTGATTCTTTTCTAAATGTGCTTTTGTTTTTGCCACGGTTTTCGTTCATAAATCAATGATGTATAGAAGGTCTTATGTATTATTGGTTTTGCAAATACAACAACTATTAATTATTATAGCAAATAGTAATTAATGGTGTTGAAATAGTTCAGATAGAAAAAATTGTGTGTTGGTTTAATTTTTAAATGAGGGTATCATGAGGGTTCTTAAGAATAACCACAAACCCACTAAGATAATGATCAGTTTGTTATGTAACATTTAGCCTTGCTGCTTACTAAAAATGTTTTTTATGTATTGTCTCTTTGTTCCATTTATTTTTTATAAATACTGATTATATTATTTCACTTACGTCAAATTACTACTTGTCTTTAGAAGATTCAATCTAAAATTTCGATTCGCAGCAAGGAACTATCAATGAAAATATTATTTTCCCACATCATAGACTCACAACTAAGTCTATGATGGGTAAGGAAAAAGACGGATGCCAAGTAAAAACTGTAAGACAGTTTTTTTTTAGTGCGTGGAGCTGCCGTCGCCTGGGGGCAGAGATCCATAATAAAAAGTCGTGGCCTGTTCCGCAATCAAGTGAAATGCGAGTTGGGTAAATGTTTAAATGAGTGGGAAGAGGGGCGCACAAGACGAACATGAACTAACAGAAATTATAAGTGAATTAAAGCGCCGACTACGACGACGACGTTGCAGAGAAAAGATGCCTTTTTGCAGACAGGTAGAAGTAAATACGAGTCAAGTGTTGTGTAGCTGCCCATTCTGTGGTACAGTTAGTTGTGTTGGTTTGCAGTTGCCGGTTCATGCTTTAAGGTCAATCAACAGACAGACCGAGTAATGGAAGAAGAAAGAGAGGAAGCGAGCGAGAAAGAAGAGTTGAGTTTAAAATTCTATTTGCCGCACAGCGGCAATTTAGCAACTCGTGGCAACCAGAAACGGGATGCACTGAAAAGAATGTCCAAGCATAGGCAAAAGGGGAAGGAAGGCGCAACATGCTGATGTTGATGCACTGCTGGCGCTGCTGCCAGCAAGACTAACTGCTGGGTAATCACATGCGGTGCTGCTTAAGCGTTGCCAAGGCAGCCACAAAAAGAAACCCTCAGCTCTGGCTCAGATGCATCTATGGATGCAGCTGCCATCGCGTCGACATCGTGTGCCATCAATGCGAGTCCTGAAGAGTACCACCCCACCAATACCTCACTTGCTCCCTCACAATGACCTCCCATTTCACTCCCACCAGCAGCGGAAACTAGCAACTGGCAAACCACCAGCAGCGTCGACCGAAAGTCTGATGTATGACTTGAGATAAACTGCCAGAGAGTTATTTTTGGCTGCCACTTAGATACCCTACACTCTTGGCTATATAAATTAGCACTTAAAAGCTTGAAATGGGTTCATGAAATTTTATAACTTAGGATATAGAATTTATAAATTCAGTTTACGAGCTTATTACTATAAAAATTCTTATTTTTATATATTAAGTATACCAATTGAATCAATTATACTTATTAAAAAGATCCAATAAACAGTATTTTTCAAGATGGATATGTTGTCTATAAATCTCTTTTTACTGTAGCGCATCAAATAAACTGCCAACTTGAGTTAGTACACAGTGTACACGTTATGTATAACAGCATATGTGTTTGTACCATTTTCTTTTTGCAGTTTTTGCTATTTCTATGCATTTTTTATCATTTTTTTTGGCTCTATATCCCCCGCACACTATTTGTAACTTTTTGTTCCACATTTTCATCGTTTTGGCTTTATCTTCTGCTTCTTCTTGTTCAGTTTGCCATCGTGCGTTGCATATATCACACAAAACTACA
Organism: Scaptomyza caliginosa; assembly: GCA_035044725.1. Taxonomy (NCBI): domain Eukaryota; kingdom Metazoa; phylum Arthropoda; class Insecta; order Diptera; family Drosophilidae; genus Scaptomyza; species Scaptomyza caliginosa. The sequence goes on along the minus strand of JAWNNR010001059.1, from coordinate 330,262 downwards.
GGGAACTATACTATAGAACACAACTAGCATACTATATTGTAGTGGCCACTGTGCCTGAGCTTGCGGTTTTCGTGAGTTGCATGAGGATGAGATTCGAGGATGATGATGATGCTCCTCGCTCCCCCTTTTTACTGATGATGATGATCCCATGTGCAGTTCTGTGTGTGAGTGTGTTTGTTTGTGTGTGTGCAACAACATGAAGGTTAATAGCTGGAAGAGTGCGCTTTTAAGTTACCATCCCGAAAGAGAGGCAGTTCCAGTTGCAGTTGCTTCTAGCTAGATAGTTAGATAGATGAAATGTGCAACGCTTTGCCGCTTTACCATTTTGCTAAACATTTAAGCAGCTCATTTCCTAGGAAATCAACAGAATAGGGGGGATACGAGATGGAGTTGCAGTCAGACGATGACTATTTTTGGGCTAATGATGTACTTTGGCCGAGCCATCAGCATCATCAAGAGGTGCCCAAAGGTGATGCAGCAGTAGCAATAGGAGGGGGATTGCAGATATTGGCTTTAGCTGTGGCATCAACACACACACACACACACACACATATACAAAGAGGCGGCACCGGCACAGGCACCGGCACCGGCACCGGCACAACAGCGACACCAAAAGCCACTCGATGTCCATCATTCATTTAGCCCCATGTACGAGGCATGTTTATGTTTATTGACTGTTGTATGGACATGAGTCACAGTTAGACGACAACGACGACGCGATTTTAACGGAAGTGTTACAATGAGACATTACGGCAGAAGAGGGATAGCTTCTCTCATAGCTGTCTGCCAGAGTTATGCCTGTTGTCCAGGGTCTCTATACCACTACTATTACCAGGGCGCCTGTCAATGTCAGTCAGTTCTCTTAGTCTCTCTCTGTGTATGTATGTGTATGTATATGGTCTCTGGTTATTTGCTTAAGTGCAAATATGAGCAACTATTTGCTAAATGACAGTTATTGCTGATTAGCTGTCAGACATTTTGACAGCATGAAGAATGATTCGCAATTTTCACAAGAAGCAGAAGGAGTCTCTTGAAATTGGGTTTGTGTCTGCTGGGGTTCTTTTGCCTGCAGTTAATGATGTAGCATATGGTTAATTAGAACATTAGTCTCCACACAGCTTGGCAGCTGTAAGAGTTAAGAGTTAAGAATTTGCTACTTGCTAGTGTTTTGGTAGTTGAAAATCGTTGCTAGTAAAAGCAACTTTAAATCATTAGTCGTGCAGTAGTAAGCAGCAAGTTAGGTGGCTGTCAAATTCATTTGGCTGTTGGCTAAAGTTTTTGGATGCTATTGTTGCAAGCCAAAAATGGTTGGTGATGTATGAGTAAGGGTTAAGTGCTTTTTGCTCCAATGGTTTAATGAACAAGTCGAAGCAGCAGTACTCGAACAACGAATGAGCTTGACAAATGACTAGAGAAAGGTTTTGCTCCTGTATAACAAATTATGTGTAGGTGCATTTGATCGATGTGAAGTAGCTTAAAACGAATGAAATCGCTTTTCCATAGAAAATAACATCAAAATTAAGTTAAACTATTGAAATTCTCAATGCATTCACGATCTGGCAATAAAATGTAGCATTAATACTGAACCCAAATAGGGTCTAGGCCATAAAAATCAACAGCAACAACTGGCAACAGCCCAAAAACAGGGCCGAAAATTACGCATGCCTAAACGGTCAACACAAATTATGAGGCACACAGAACAAGCAGCTACCAATAAAAAAAACAATACAAAAAAAATACCAAGCAAACGCTTTGTAACCCAAAACGTTTTGGCCCAAAGGCGCAAAGAAGAGTCCGAATCGTGTGTACCTGTGCCGATCCCATAGTAGACATCGTTTCTCTCCTCCCGCCTGCATGCCTGCTTCAGCCACACTATTGAAAATTGAATATGGCCAAAAGTGGAAAAGAAAACAAGTAAATGGGCTATGGCAGCTAGTGAGTCGAAGAGGCAGAAGGAGTTGCAGTTTGTTCGCTTTTGCTCTTTTGCTATTTCGCCTTATAAGGTCGCGCACATAAATAAGCACAACAAATACATATATTGCAAGTGGTAGGCTCCAACTTTAGCTCCGGCCAAGAGCGAGAAAAAGAGAGAGAGAGAGAGAGAGACTTGAGCATTGGTATGCGGCATGTTGGCAAAGCAGCAGCTGCTGTGGGCAATAGCGTCGTGCTCCAACAACAGCAGCAGCATTGAGTACCATCAACAATTTTAACAATCAACTGATGAGAAAAGGAAATGAAAAGTCAACATAGGCCACCACAATAAGCGGCTAGAACGTAGCTTCGTTGCTGCTGCTAAAGTCAAACAGACAAAAGCCGTGGAAAAGTGCGCATCAGTTGAAAGGGGTTGGGGATTGGAAGCTAGCAGTGGCATTAGCTGACCGCAAAAGGCCAAGTTGGTTCAAAACTCTACGGTTGCCAGAATAAGCAACATCAACAGCTATAAAGGCCTAGCTCAGCTGCAGCAGTTGAAATGAAAATTACTTGGGCCAAAGATTAGAAAACTTCAATCTTTTTTCTTTGAAATGGTCATCTATCGAGATGTACAAACAAATTTAAGAGCAAAGCGGCACAAGTTAAACAAAACCTTAAAACGATATAGACAATGGGCTTAAGATAATTAGAAGTCTATTGGTATTTATGCCTAAAGTAGTAGACACTAGAAAGTATTTGTATTTCTAAAAATAATAAGACAAACTTTAAATACGTTTTCTAAAATACCAAAACATCAGCAGGGAAATCAGAAAATATACAACTTTTAAATAAACTTCAAAAGAGTAGATTTCCTAAGTGTATTTTCGCCAATTTGAAAGCGTTGCGACACAAGTTTATCAACACTTTTAAACAATTTATGCAATTGGCTAGTTGGAATTAGTTCTCAAATGCAATTTATAGCTTTTAACATCATTGTTTGTAGAGAATCGTTTGACTGGCACAAAATCTTCGTCACTTGTCTGATGCTATTCAAAAAGCAGTTCCATTTAAGCCTTATATCTGTGTTGTGATATCTTTTTGCTTAAGCGCTGCTTTTTTCATCGCTCTTTATTTCGCCTTTTGGCTTGCTCCTTCCACAGCTACCCCCGGTTTCCTCTTTGATCACATCATCGATCGTTCGTCGATCGTTTCGATTTTGTGGCGCGCTATTAAATTGTAAATTGGTTGAGCAGCGCTGCCGACGCAGCCAAACGTGTCTGAATGCTGTATCGTAGGATCCATCTCTCCTAGCCCCGCTGCCTCTAGTTTTCTTGGAGCGAACGCATCGTGAATCGTGTGCAATTTGCTGAAACCCAGCCCCAGTCGGGACTTGTCTGGTCTTGGTTTGCCAAACAACTCTGGACTGACCACTTTTGCTGTTCAGCTCAGCAGCGTTTTAGTTCTCTTGGAGCGCGTGGTTCAGTTTGGTGGGTATTGTGGTTTTTGCGCTGATTGTTGTTGCTCTACCCCCTTTTGGCCAACTCCTCTGGCACTTTTTGCATTCTGTGGCACTGGCTAATCAATTTTTCCACTTCATTGTTTGTCCGTTGCGATTGTTGTAGTTGCTGTTGCTGCTGCTGCTGCTGCTGCTGCGGTTTATCAACGCTTTATTACAGTGACGTTTTGTCAATTTGATTGCTTTTGATTTGAGTCTGTTTTTATATTTTCTTCTTTAGTTGTTGCTGGCTTATCTTTAGTTCGTTTCTCGCATTGACAGCTTGGTCGAAGCATTTCAGGCGTTTAATGCATTTACATTGGCAAGACCTTGAAATGTCTCTCAGTCGTCGATCTTCAATTGTCGAATGGCCCGATGGTCGTGAATGTGTTTACTGTAGGTAATGGCTGACTTTTTAATTGCTTCTCTGTAACAGTTTGATTTTGTGGCCTCACCTTAAATCGGAAATGGCATGGGCGGCACTTTCAGTTTTATTATTGAGTTGGTTTGTTTCTTTTTGTGTTTTGTGTTTTGTGTTTGTTTCGATTATTTTCGGTTGTTCACATTCATATGCTGTTATTTTTTTCATCGCTGTTTTATATCATTGTCTGTTTGTTAGTTGGTTTTTGTTGCTATTTTATGCAATCAACCCGTTGGCCATTGTTGTTAGTGCAAATCAAAAATTTGATTTTATTATATGCTTTTTTGAGTACTCGAAATATTTGCATGTATATTTTTTTGCTTTTGATCTCTTTTGAATTTTTTTTCTTTTGTTTTGGTTTACTGATTGACTAGTTGTTTGGCGCTGCAGGTGATGTGTTATTGAAAGTTTTCATTTGCCATGGAAATGAATGCAGTAAATTGATTCGTGTTTAGACTTTGCAGTATCATGGCTGGGTGGCAGGACACTTTCATATTGAATAGCTTTGGGGTGTTATTGCAAAGTGTTGGCTAACAAATATAGTTTGGTCTTCATCTTTCACACGTTCTATTTAGTGTGAAAGCGAGATATCTAACTATGCAAATTAAACTTAGATATAAAAGTGTTTGTTTTATATTCCACATATATCACGTGTTCAGCAAATGGCTCAAATTTCTTTTTTTTGAGGTATCTCATCATTGAAACCATGTCAACTACCTGATCACCGTGCCTTTCACTCTGTTTCTAGCTTCATGCCAGACAAATTGACAACTTTATTGCCTCTAAATATGGTTAATGACCAAAGCAAAGTTCCTGTCAACATGCACACAAACACACAAAAGAAACAACAACAACAACAGCAAGAAAAGCCATTAAACAAAAAAATAATGTCAAATGTCATTTAATTGTTTTCAAGTGGTTTTCCCTCTTCACGTTCAGCGCACAAATCCAACAAACAAAAATCTAAATTCTGCGTGGGCTTAAAACGCTTCATTTTTGATTTTTCAACTTTGGTTTACATAAAGACAAGAGACGAGGGGCAACACTTTGAAATAAGCCGCCAGCAATAATAATAACAACACAAAATTGACTTTGGCACGGCCAACACTTGCAAGTTTCCACATGTGGCAGCCACTGCTGATTAATATCTCAGAATATTTTTTGGCTCTTTGATGAATTATTTCACAACTCGCACTTCTCCGGCTGCGGTGATTTGTTCTGCCAGCACCAAAAGCAGCAGCAGCAGCGGCGAAAAATAAATAAATAAAATAAAATTTAGCACAATTTGGTTTCTCGTTTGTTTATTTTGCGATTGCGGTTGCCCGATTTTTATGGCTTGTTTAAATGCTGCGGTATTGGGTTTTCTGCTGCTGTTGTTTATGTTTTTATTTATGTGTTGTTGTTGTTGTTGCTGTTGTTAATGCTGCTGACGACTTTGCAAGGCGTTTATGGCACTTGAATTTATACGCGAGCTGATTGATTAAGTTATTTGCTGGAGCTCACAGAGAATGTTGAATATTAAAGTAAGCATTTTCTCTGTGTGTTAAATAGAAACCTTCTTCTATTAGGAATCGCCATCTAACGCCACTAATCATGTTATCTGCTCCTTTAACTCATTTCATTTTCATTTTCATTAAATTCGATTCGATTAGAGGCCCAACGCACACAAACACACATGGCCCCTTGAACATACAGGCCGCTTGATTCATTTATGAGAATTAATGATACTCAAGTGGCGCAAATCTAGCTCCCTTTCCCCCCTCGCAATAACTAGGAAGTAAGACGACTGTCTGAGCGTTAGGTTGCAGCCTGAAGACGCCGCCACACATTCGGTTGCAATTTAATTTCCATTTAACTTGGTCGGGGGAAGGCCAAGCAAAACTCTCTATATGTACATCTAACTATTTGGCGAGACTTTGGCAAATGATTAATTAGTCTTCTGACTGGCCCTATTGCTGCTTTTGTTGTTGTTGATTCTGATGGTTTAATAATCAGACAAAAAAAGTGTCTATTGTGTGGCTGAATGCTTTCAGTTGACCCAAAACGTGGTCTTGCAAGGGGGTTCAAAGAGGCAAATACTAAATCATATTTTGTTCAGGCCGTTAAAAGAGAATTGCTAATTGTTTGGAGTCTTCAGTTTTTATCTCTCCCCTTCTGTGGGTTCACTTTCTACACTTAAAGCTAAACTGTGCGCATCTTCATATTTAGCTTATGTTTATGTTTCTTATTGTTCATGGTGCCACGATTTCGATTTTCAACTCTAATTGCTTGGGCTGAGTATAAGAAAAGCTGATCCTATTTTCTGGCAATTACATTAGAGATAACTATAACTCGTTTAGCTCTTCTTTTTTTCGGTTAATCTTTCTTTGAAAAGAAAAGTGAAAGTCTCGATCTGACATTAGATAATTTGGCTAGCATGTTTTTGTTGATTGTTACGAAAACTTACGTGAATTGACTAGATTGAAGTTTGTGTAGAAGTAATTTACGTACCTGCAAGCAAAAAAAGAACAATATGATTGTTAGTTAAAGAGTAATTAGGGAAATTTTTCATTTCTAAATTGGTCAGCACTTAGCATTGACCTATTGCCCCCCAAATCAAGTTGATTGAACGACCCAACTCATTTAGCTCAACCATTTAGCATAGACCCAAAAAATTAGAGTGTCAAAGCTTATTTAGGGTTGCCAATATTATTTAATTTTCACAGCTCTTAACCGCTCCACTCAGTCCACAAGCTTATGTTATTTTGGCCAAGGACCGAGCGAGCAACCGTCGTCAAACAGTTGCACAAAATTGTGGAGTAAAAAAAAATAACGAAGTAAATATTGACATTGCGTTGTAATAACGCTGCATTAACGGTGCTTTTTAGTAGTGCCGTTATCGCGGCAGCCGCACAAATGAGGGCAAAACCCAAAATGGCCGACTGACGACGGGAAATGAAAAACCAAAGCCTTTGCGAAACGTACTCTCCCTCCACCCCCAAACCCCCCTTACTACGAGCACAATTCACAATTTCTCGGCCAGCGCGAAAGCTTAATAATGTAAATTTCGCTCTAAGCTATTTCCAAAGACTAATGGTGCGTTTAGTCAGCAACCCCTAAAAAGGCGACTCCAAGCAAAACACACACACACACACACACCACAAAAAAGATGAAGAAAAAAGAAAAAATACAAAACTCAAGACGAAAAGAAAGAAAAGAAAACAAACTTGTCCGCACACGTCACAAGGTACACTAAGGGAACAGAAACAGTAGCAGGCAAAAGAAAAAGAAATCATCTTGAGCCGCAAGTTTGCGTGTGACGCGAAATGTCGCCAGCTGAAATGTCGTTTGCCGTTTGCTAAAAACATTATTAAGCGCCAAAGATTATGCAAAGAAAAACAAATGTTGTGGGCAAAAGAAAGCGGGAATAACGAAGGAGAGGAGAGGAGAGCACGAGCTTGGAGGGAAAAACCAATATGGCCGACTCTTCTCGTCGGAAGATGTCGCGTCTTGCTTTCCCAAATTATACGCTTGTGTAAACAGCTTGTACACGTGTTGAAACATACAGCAATGGTCAATCGAGAAGTACAAGAGTAAAAGAAAAATGCTTAAGGATATGCTCCTTCCGCTATTTAATAATTGATAGCCAAATAGCCAAATAAAAGGGAAAACAGAATAGAAAAAGCCTTACAAATCGCTAGTCACCCAAACAATTCAGTTTATTTGGATACTCGATTGCTTTAACTTAACATGCATTGATGCTATTTGCATGTGCCAAACTGTAAATCATAAATTTATTGAGAAAGAAACAAATAAAATGCATGTGGTATAAACGTGTCTCGGTATTTTCCGCCTCTGACAAAATTCTCCTTTACTTTTTCTATATTTTCGCACACCGCACTTTTATTGCTGTTGACGACATCTTCAATTGTTTTGGGATTGTGGCGCTGATCGTATTCATATATGATTTGGGAGTTTTTCCCGGACTCACAGTTCCCGCTTACTAATCGCTTGTTTGCCTTTGGAATCCCGCCTTCTGCTGTGCGCACTTGTCGTAACTTCCCCTTATTGGCGGTGTTGTGTGTGTGTGTGTGTGCGTATTTATATCCCTGGCGTATTTCCTGCACTGTGTCAACAGACCTGGTCCCAATTGCCAATCCTCTCGCCTCTTGGCTAAAGTGGCTGACTTGCAACGTCTTTGACTGTATTTTTTATTAAAAATAAAAACAATAACGACAGTCACACACGCCCACATCACACGCCCCTTTATAGATACATATGTATATGCTTATGTAGATTTTGTTCTCTGTCTTGCAGCCCTTTTTTTGTTGCCAAGCTTTCATCTTTATGTCACCGCATCGATTTTTTTTCTTTTCTTTTTTAATATTTCGTTGCCTGTTTTCCATTTTCTGCTTCTGCTGCTCTTGCTGCTTCTGCTTCCTGTCGTCTTCATCAGGAATACCACTTAAGAGCTATACCCCTTATCCATCCATTTATACCCTTGGCTAAAATTGTTTGTTTGGGGATTTGCATGTTTTTACATACGATTCTCCGACTCCCGCTTCGCTCTGCTTCCCGGCATTGTCTCTATTAGAAGCTAACGCATATTTATTGTCGGGTTTTTGCACCTTGAGCCTTCATTTTCATCTGTTTTTTCAGCACAAACACCCCTTCACAAAGCATACATACAAACATATCTATGTATCTAGTAAGATGTGTTTTTGGCTTTTATGCTCCAATGGAAATGTTAATAAGCGTTTGAGCTTTCTGTTTGTTTGTTTGTTTGCATGTTGTTCTTACACACCCTGCGCTTGTTCATTGGCACAGTGGCACTGCAGTGTGAAGACGGGGGAAAGCCTTTAGCGCCTAAAATTAGACTTTCAGCTCGACAACTCAATCAGCTTGATTAACATTTTACTTTCGTTCTCGGCCAGAGTCTTAGCGTTGGCACATGCTAAGCATTAACCGACAACGCCGCCAACGCAGCCGCCATCAACAACAACGACGACGTCTCAAGTGTTTGAAGATGATGGTGGAGGCAGAGGCAGGAATGGCGATGAAGTGGCTTTCGAGAGAGGCTGAGCCTGATTTCACTTTGGCCACAATGGATTTATTGTTTGCACTTGGCTAAAAGCCTCTCAGGAGGGCTAAATTACGGGGTGAGTAAGGTGATCCTAGTGGGTGAGTGATTGGGTGGCTTTTTTTTTTCTTTCGCAATTGTGTGCAATTTAGTAAGCATTTGCTTAAGCTTAACATAAACTGCGTTTAAGCAATTGAACTGCCAATGGAACCAAACTGTGTACGTGACAAGATCGGGATTCAATGATTCACTTTTCACAAAAAAAAAATAAACCAATTAAAAAAGTACCAAAGAATAGTAAGAGTAAAGCCCACTTTGAGTATGATGTCATATTCACAATAGCAATACAGCACTTACCGTCAGCTTTTGTCGAATCTTTTGTATTTATTATTGCAAGAAAACTATGGATTTTTATATCCAGTGTTTATGTTTATCAGCCAATGATCAACTTTGCAAGACAATCTCTTTACTAGACTTGATAATAAATCAAGTAAAGAAGATTTTTGAAACATGATATTCGATTTTTTTTCTGTTTTCTTTGACTACCGAAACGTTCAGAGACTTCAAGCTTCACAAACAAACTAATTTCATGGATTGCAAATTTGAAGCATGACAGCTGCTATCGATCAGTTCTCCTTGCTATGCTTAAAGTCCACTTGAATGTGGAACGCAAGCTCTCTGTTTTGTGGGTCATACATTTTGCTTGCGACTGCATAAGTGCAATTAGAACATCAATTTTCTGTTCATTTTGTTTGTAAATCGATTTACCAGATTCTTTTACAAGTAATTTACTTATCATATTAAAATATTCTTCTTTGCCAACCTCAAAAAATACCTGCATATAATTTAATTTTGATTCTCAATACCTTAACAGCGACTTTCAGCAATAACAAATATGTACGCAGTCTGGCAACTTTGCCGCCTTTTACCGTTAGCCGTTGACAAAGAACAGAAATCAACAACAACACAGTATGTGCCACAAGGAAAAATACAGAAACTCACGCGCCTGCTACTTCCCCCTCGTTTACCTCTTCTTATAGCCCCGCTCTTAACTCCTTTCACGTGCGTTGAAATTTTAAGTGAGCTTTTCTTCCAAGTCGACATCGTTGCTGCGTTTTGGCTTTTTTAATGACGTCAACGTCGACGACGACGGCGATGAAGACGACAACAATTTTGACTCTGGGGCATTCTTTTGCAGCAACACACAGAAATCAACACACGTGTGTGTGTGTATTTATACAGAAATTTAAATTTTAAAATAACAACCAAACAACGCCCCGAGTTTCTTTAAAACTTCGTTTGCTTCATTGCCAGTCGCTTCATTACTTAAGCCCGAAGCTGAAATTGAAGCTGAACCTGAACCTGGCCAAGCAACCAACCAACCAAGTCAAGTCAACTCAACTCAAGTCAAGTCAAGCGGCCAGGCCTTGAGGAACGCAATCGGAAGGTGCTTTATGATGGAAGTGGGTGGCTTTGAAGTCGTTGGGGGCAAAGTCTGGCAATGTGCTTTCCATTCTTGCCACAACTGGTAGCAAAATGTCATTTTGTCACGAAACGTTCGCAACTTCATCATCATCATACAACGCTCGAAATCATTATGTTTATTAACACACACACAGCCAGAAAAGCAACAACAACAACTTTCAGAGATTTTCATTTTCATGCAAAAATTGTTGCCGTTCTCGTTTTTCATTTTTATTTTACTTCTTCTTGTTACCGGTTCTTTTTCGCTTCTTTCGAAGATGTCTCAGAGTGAAAGTCAAAAAAATGATTTGGCTTACTTCTAACTTCAATTACACACGCTCTATCTTTCTATGTCTCTCTCTCTCTATCTCTCTCTTTCTTTGTGTCTGTTTCTGTCTGTCTAGCTGAAGCTGCACGTGTTTCAAGTGTCTTCAAAGGCAGCCTGCTGACTGTTTTCATTCTTACCTGCTTTGTGTATTGTACCCAATTTGCATATTTTTATCCTCAAACACAAACATACATAACACATACATATATATATATGTCTGTCTAAAATAGTTACACTGATAGGAAGTTCAGAAATATTTATAACAAAGTTCCTTATAATAATATCTGTCGAAAGAAATTGGATTATAGATTTTTGCTTCCACAGCCCGTATCTAAAAACAATCAAATAACAGAAACGTTTGCGCCACTCTTTCCATAAATTCCGAGAGTAGAAAATAAAATAAATACAAAAAACAATTTGAATTTTTCACGCATCATAAAATGTAAAGTGGAATGAACAGCAGCAGCAGTGAAGATGATCTCAGACGCCTAAAAAAGAGAAGGGAAACCCTAAACATAATTTGCATGTGGCGCCTCACACACACACACAAACACCAAAGATGAAACACACCTAGAGAGACAGAGCCTAAGAAAATCAAATGAAATGCCAAAGAAAATGATGCAAAATGTTATTATTGCTCTTGTTGTCGTTTCATTTCATTTGCGTTGTACATATTTTATTTATTTATATGTTTTAGCATCTCACATCTTCTCTCACACACATTGCCAATGTTGTCTATGTTAATTTTTATTTATTTTATTTATGGATAAAGCCTTATGCCTGTACATATCTTTATCTTTATATGTTTGCATAGGGCTAAAGGGAATAAATTTGTCGACGACTGTTTGACATTGAAAAACATTTGCTTATGACTGGAGAAGGGCTACAGAAGTTGGCTTTGCTTAATGCAAGCAACAACTCAATAAGAAAATTCTGATTGCACAAAATTCAATTTGTTACTGAACTAAATGCGGTTAATTTTGGCTTTGTTCTATGGCATTCTAATATTAATTGATGTGCCAATATTTGCATAAATCAATAAATGCCGAAATAATCATAATAATATTAATAATAATACGTGAAAAGAGAGCACATTAATTATAGCTACAAATTGGCCATAAACACTGACCACTGACCAGGCCAATTCCAAAAGCAGACTTCTTCCCCCGCTTCCCCCCCAGCGCGACTCTTTGCGATTCAATTAACACTTACAGCTTACAGCGGCAGGCAGCCAGACGCTAATTATAGACCCCACACATTATAGCACATAGTGGAAGATGGGTTGTCCGGGAGGCAAGGGCGGGCACACGCAAACAACAGACGGACAAGTATCCCGGACAGTTTCGTTTCATTTGTTCGCGTAAATTGTATAATTAAGTTAAAGTTGTTTAACAAATTTGTTCAACAATAAATTTATTAGCATTGAAACGAACTGTTGCCAAGTTGCATGTCAAAGTTAATTGTTGACTTAGCTCACCCTTTACATCTTTGTATACACATATATATATATATATATATATATATACTGTGCAGGTGGTAAATTGTCAACTACATTGTCAGGGATCAACCCAAAAAAAAAAATGAGGCGCGTGTCTGACTGATTTATGAATTTCCAAAAGACAAAAAATGTTGCGTTGTTAAAGAGTTTTGATTTGTTAATTAAAGAAATCTATAAATTGTTATGTTGTGTCAAAGGTTGATTTTTTAGTGTCAAAATTTATATTTATATTTCATTTATTCGTATTGAAATATTTAAATTAATTCAATATTCAATTCAGTTTAATTCATTCTAGTATTTGCATCATTTTTTTGCTATTTCGCAATAAAATAAGGTAATAAAAACAAATTTAAATTTCACGTTTGTCACGCTTTGCCTGCACCGAGAACCAATCTGCAAGTCGACTGTCAACATTTATTTGCCAGCCAAGTGGAAAGTCGTAAAGTTTGTCGATATACTACACTCCAAACTCTATGGTTGATCTCGCATTTAGGCGCAGCTTGGCCATTTGCACGTGTTCGCATCCTTCATAGCCGTATTCTTATTTCGTGTCCATTTTGTACTCAGGCATGTTCTGACTGCCTCAACTTTATGATGGCACGTTGGACGAGAAGTGTCGCAGGACTCGCTGTGTGTGCGTGTCAGTCTGAGGACTGCCTGCTGCCTACCGCAATCCTTGTCGCCTTCTTTTCACACGTAATAAACGAAGCCGTAAAGCAACGTGGACGACACACACACACTGACACTCTCTCAGCTCATGGCCAAGTGTAAAAGTTGTGCTGCGTTCCACTTGCCTCTCCACCACTCTATGCCCCCTGATTTTTGTCCGATTTGTCTTGGCTTTTCTTATGGTGTACGCACGATTTGTAGCCGTTCGTGCTGCGCCAAAGTTTTTCTTTTTTTTTTCGCCTTGCTATGAAATATAAATAACATTTTCAAGCGTTGAAAAATTTATGAAATACGCCGCCACATATATATGTATATACTCAACGTTCCCAATCTTGCTTGGAGGCAATCTCACGTATCGATTTTCTAGTGTTAACTTAAGGCCAAGTTAGCTGCTGCCTCGTCTGCCATTCCATGGCACTCTTGTTCTTTGGGCTGCTCTTTTCACATTTTCACACTTTATTAAAGCGCCAAAGTAAAAGTCGAAAGTTAGTTGTAGTTTATAGTTTAGCAACTTTTCTTTTTCCGTTTATTATATTTTATTTATTTTTCTCCTTTTTTTTTGTATTCGTGCGGCACTCTTGGACAAATTTAAGGCTTGGCTGCTTATGAAAATGCATGGCAGCATTTTTATTCTCAGTTGTTGTTTGGTTTGGTTATGTTCTGTTTTGTTTTGTTGTGAGGCACCATTAGGCAAATGTTGCAAGGCAAAAGTTGCCACTGCTACGATTGTCATAATGAAAACGAAGGCGTGCGTATTATTCAACATTAGAATTTGGTTCGAGTTTTTTGCTGTTTATTGTTTGTTGTTTGTTGTTGTTGTTTACGCTGATTTATGAATCATCATTAAAACTTTTTTATATCGTGCCAAAAACTTTATGCCCAAGGTCGTTTCAAGCGGCAGCAGTTGTGCCATGAACACATTTATTTTTCCCTATTTAAGTTGAGCTTGCTTTAATTTCGATTCAAGCCAATTTCAATTTCCATTTGGAACGCCCGAATCGCATAACAAATGCAATTGTTTAGTTCGTTGCGTTTCTCCTTCTGTTTCATTCAGTACAGAAAGCTGGTGCTTTTTATTTTGTTTTTTTTTTTTTTGCTACTTTGTTGCCGCAAAATGAAATTGGGGAATTTACTTTAATTTGTTTTTCGTGCCGCCGCCGCAGCAGGCAGCGCCGTAACCACGTTAGGTTCCTACCCTTAGCTCCCTATGCTTCTTACTTGCTCTTCACTCCCCAGCCTCGCCCCCAGCCCCCTGTACATCTATTGTATTGTTAAACTACCCCAACCAATCGCCCAAAACCAAGTTTGTTCTCAGCTTGTGCTTTTTAAAATCAATTTCGTCTACTTTTGTGGCTCTGTGTGCCCCGCCACGCCCAGCTCTTCTGCCTTTTGTTTTGTAGTTTTCCGAGCAAATTGAATTTGGCATAGAACTTCCTAGCTGACAAGCATGCTAAGGAAAGCGAGGCAGTAGCCAGAGGAAAAGCCTTTACGTATACATATATTCTTCAATTGCAATTCGTGTGTTCTTTTTGTGTTCTTAACCACAAGTTTAGTTGTTGCATTCCTCTATTGCACTTGCAACAAATGCTAAAGTTCTATTAAGTTGCTGCACTATTGGCCAAATATCTTGTGCTGAAATTCTGCAATAGGAATTTAATTTTAACAGTCAGATGTTAATCTTTTCCAACTCAAACTAACCCACTTAAACAGGGCAGACTCGTTCATACAAACAGCAAGTAATACCTGGATTATAAAAGCTCAAGTAGGATTGAGAAGCTATATACCTTATAGGGTCTAAGGAAATGGCTGTCATTCAACTTTGGCACAAACTTTCATATATCTTTTCAATCTAAATACAACGACTTTAGTGCATAACAAAACAGCCAATTTCTAAGCTGCCCACTTAACTACCCACATGCTAACTAAGCTCTTCGCATTTCCCTAGCCCTCCCTTCCCCTAAATCCCCTTTTGAGTATAACTACCTCAGCGTGTGACGTTTTTTACCAGCAAGGTGCGAAAATATGGCCAAAGAAACTTGACATTGCCTGGCGCTGAGTTTGCCAGCTCATCCGTTTCTGCCTCGCTCCGTGCGTACGTTTGTCTGTCTGTGTATGGGTGAGAATGTGTGTGTGTCTGTGTCTTCCGGAAGTGGCGTCCAACTGTGTCTGTCGACGTTGGCGTCTCCGGCAGGCCTGGCCTCGTCCGGTGCGTGCTTTGTTAGCGAAAACAACAAACGACGCAACTAAAAATTGCTCTCAAGGCGCCAGTAGAAAAGCTAAAACTCATACTCCTACTCCAACTCCTACCTAGCTTTTGGGTGCGTGTGTTTTGGGGGAGCGGGGCGTTTGTCTACACACGAGAGGTGTTTGGAATTTCATTAATATTTTATAACTTCTTTTTTTTTTTTGCTGACTGCATAGCTGATGCGGGATGGGGAGTAGGAGTGGCTGGGGACTTTTCTGTGTGCTGTTTTGTTGAATTTATTAAAAGTGCCGGCTGCTGTTGCCTGTTGGAATATTTTACTTACAATTCATCATGAGAGTAGAGATTGTAGACAGAGAATATGTGTCTGTATAGCTGATCAGTTGAACAAACAGAGGAACTTTTATGTTGACACAGGAGAGAAGGCGGCGCCTAATGAAGTCTTTGTGCTATTAACCAAACCGAATGGCATAAACAAGTTTCAAGTGCCGTTCATGTCAATGTCAGTAATAGAAAGAAACAGATTGAGAAGAGGCGAGGCGGGGCGAGGCGAGGGGGTAGACATTGTCGTTTGTGCCAACAAAACATGATTGAACATGATTACTGTCACACATGCCAGAGCAAAAGGAAAAAGACAAAAAAGAAGCTGACAGCAAAAATGTCAGAGCCATAGTCCGGCACAGAATCCGGAGTCGGACTATGATGCAGGTCCACTCGATGGCAAACTGAGAACTGATGACAAACATCGAAAGCCAAGCACAAAGCAAACGCAAGCAATCCTCTCGTACTTGTGCTCTGAAGTTATTATATTTCCACTTATTGATGGCCAAAAATGAAATAAAAACAATCAAATGACAACTGTCAGCATAGCAAAAAAAAAAAAAAATCCAAATGAGAAAAATTATAGAAAGATTTTTGCGATGACAAAAAACTTTTCCAGCTGCTGCTAGGCAAAGAATACAAAAACCATTTCAATGTGTGCAAAATTTTCAAGTTGGCCCCCAAAAACTTTCCCAAGCAAAATAAAAAAGAAAAAGCGAGAGAAGAGAACAGCGAATTGGGAATAGAAGTCGAAATTGAAGCAAGAGTTTAAGTAAATTATATTGTCGGTATAACGGAGAGAAACGTAACAAAAAGTACGAAAAGCCTGCAAGTTTTATTTGCTTACTCTTATTATCCGTCTTGCGGCATAAACTGGCTGAGACTTTTACCGAGCCCGTAACATACGGGCTTTTCTTACTTTTGGCTGCTTTTCTTTATTTTGTGTTGCTTACCTCAAGAGCCATTGTACAATCTCAGCTCAAGAACGTGGCGTATGCGTAATTTGTGCGGCACAGCACATCAAATAAATTGCAGTGCAATAAAGCACAGAATAAGGCGCACAAGCAGCACAATCCCAAAGAGTTTTGTGGGCTATATACTACAAAAGAAAAGACCATAACAATACGAAAACGAGCAGTTTTCGTAGGCAGCAGGAGCAATAAGAGCAAACATTTCACTTTCGAGTTGGTGCTCGGTTCGTTGCTTGGAGGCTGACACAATGAAAGCAGGCGCTTGCAATATTCTCAACGTGTGTGTGTGTGTGTGTGTGTGTGTTGGACGTGCAAGTTTTTCACTTTCATTGAAAAGTGTGATAGCAATTGTACATTGTCATATGCAGGCAAGCAAAAGTGTCTTTATTTTAAAAGTGCACAATGAACGTGTACTTAAATTAAATGCAAGTTGCAATAAAGTCAATATTTAAAGAGCAGTTAAGTTTGATAAGAGAGTTAAAGGCCAGATATTAAATTACTTTAACAACTTTAACAAAGTAAATTTATGTATTCCCATCTGTAAGTAGTATTTTAAAGTTCTTTAAATAAACCAATAAAGAATAAAAACAATTGAAAAGAATGCAAATCACAAACAAATCGCCCAAAACTGTCCAGACTTTTGAACTCGGGCGCATGAAATGAAATGAAATGAAATTCCAGAGCAGAGCTCAACATTATTTCCACGAAATTAAAAAATTTACGCGCATACAATTAATCTTGGTCCAGAAGCTCAGTGAAGAGGATAAAATCTCTAGCTGGCCAATGAACGCACACAAAATTCCTAAGAAAATGCACAAGATTTCCATTCTTCTCAGTTTGTGTGTGTATGTGTGTGTGTGTGTTTGTGCGTTTGAAGCACAACAAACAAGACAAGAGAAACAAATGCGGCACGTAGCAAACGCTAATCAAATAAAAACATTAGGTAACATTTACACTTTGATAGCCAACCAAACCAGAAAATGAAGAAAATGTAAGCTAGACAAGAACAAAAGGAATGACAGAGTGAGGGTGAGGGAAAAAGACAGTGTGCGTGTGTGTGTTTGGCTCAATTTAAGACCTGTTTTCTTTGCGTTGTGTATTTTGCTTTCTGAGACACTATTATTATGTTTTTTTTACGACTCTCTCGCTTTCCCACTCACTCTCTCTATCCCAAATATTTGCTCCCGCATTTTTGAGCCATACGAAGGGCCTTTCATTAGGACCAGCCATCAGGGTGGGCAGCAACAAATATACATATATCTGAAGCAAATGCGTTATATGATATGCATAAAATGCGAGGCGGCAGGCTAAAAAATAAGGACCGGCCGTTCTGTCGGTCAGATCCCTGTGTAACCTGATGCGTTGTCCTGCTGCGTGTCGCGTCGTCTCGTATTGTAAGTTGATATGTTGAAAATGTGCTAAAAATGTGGTTGTTGGCTCTTATCATGCTCTTGTTGTTTCAACACTCTCTCTCTCTATCTCTTTGTCCGCCTTTATGAATTTGTAAATGTATCAGTGAAAGATACTTTTGCTGTTTGCCAAAAACATAAAAATTGATGTTGCATTGTTTGTTTGCTTGTCATAATGCCTAACTATCATAAAACTTCCATTAGCCGAACACATTTATGAGCATATGTATCTTTAAGATACAACACGCCGCAAACTATAGCCATTAGATAAAGCAAAGCGAGCGTATCCTTGTACATAGTCTCATCATTACTTTATTCCATCTGCCAAATTATCACTAGATCTTTTGCGTCTTTCACTTCCTGGCCTCGGTACTGCTATCTCAACTCATCAAAACGTTCTCAAGTGCCAAGCATTCTTCCCTACTACTTTAAGTGTCGCCGGCCATAAAAGTGCCAATAGAAACTAAACTGAAAAACCCATGATAAAAGAAAAACCCTACGTCAAGTTATTCCCGCACACACATCCTACGGGTTTTCTTTGCTCTTGAATTTCATGTTTAGTCTGCGCTCTCTCTCTCTCTCTCTCTCTCTCTCTCTCTTCATTCTTTTGTTGTACAGCTGCTACATTGTTTCCATACAACGCACACACAATTTGTATGTCTCAGCCTCAATAGCAACAACAACAACAACAACAACAACAACGACTACAAACAAGCCAAAAACATTTTGCATTTTCCGTTTCGCTCTTTCGTTTTTTCCCTTTCATTCTTGTAGTTGTGTGCGCCTATTTCGCTGCCTATTTGTTTTGGTCTCAAATGTATCTTAAATTTTATTTTATTGTTTTGTTTCGTTGCGTTTCCTTCTACACTTTTCTGCCTACTAAGCATCCTCCACTGTTCTGTTTCTACATCTCTTTCGTACATTGAAATGAAAATGATTTTCACTGATTTTTCTCTCGTTCTTGTTTTAGTTTTCTTGCTCGCTTCTTGTGCAGTTTGTCAACGTAGCTGCTTTTAGCTTTCTTCCTTTCCTTGTTCATACTGATAAGCCGTTGTGTGTTTGAGTGTGTGCTTATTTCTTGTCTTTTTTTGCTGTTTTTATCCGTCTGCTTCTAATGATGAAATGCCCAAAATAAGATGAGATGTGGGGCACAGTTGGTCCTTTGTCGGTGTTTTGTAATATGTTTATCCACAGCGCCAAAAAATTTTATTACTGTTTGCCTTTTTAGTGGACCAACAGCTGTCGTTTTGGCCATCTTTCATCTCACTCTGTATCGCTTCGTTATCTGTTGCCTAATTTTGTCGTATAAGCCGATTTAAGGTGCCCAGATTTCGACGCATTAAAAGTTGTTTTTTTCTTTTTTGTCATCTCCTGCATCGTTTTGTATGATTTTTCTTTTAGTATGCGTTGGTTTTGTTATAGCGCGGGCTGTTCAACTAACTGTCCAGTACCCAGAGGCATTTGTATATATGTATATATATATATGTTTATATCGGTCAAAAGTTTGCCTGCTGACATTCTGTGGCTTTGGATGTCATTGAGAACTTCCGCTGATAAATCTGAAATCTCTTGAGAGACGCCTGCAATGTTTTCTAGAATGAGTTTCATTCAAGTGGCATATATATACAAATATATAATGATTTCAAGTGTTGTTATTTTATCAAGCAATAGCCCCAGGCAATAGGAAACTAACAGAGGAAATGTATGGGGCGTGGTTTGTATGTGGGCGGTCCATGCATTCTTCCCACTAAATTCAAGATAACAACTGTCAGAGAGACCCCCTTAACAAAAAAAAAAACACACATCTTTCATCAAATGCAACGAATAGTTTCAGCATAAATGCCATAAAAATCTTTGAGCTTGATGCACTGAGGATTTGTCATTACGTATGTCATTTTACAACTTAGTGAGAAACAAAGCACGGATAGTTTTATGACCTGGCTAGATGGAGTGTAGCTGAGTTAGAGCTCAGCTTTGCTTAATGCAATTAAAATAAGAAATGCTGAGCGCGCTCGTAAAAAGCCACAAAGGGAAATAAGGATGCAAGAAGCCACTGTTGAAACAAATTTGCATTCAGTTGTGAAACATTCTATAAAAAATAATAAATTTTATGTTCGACAATAAAAAAATATATATATGTTTGTATGTATGTACTGTGGCAAAAAACACTCGCATATTTTTTTATGAGCTTTGCGTGCTTTAGCGTTTTGGGTGCTCGGTTGGGGAATTCTTAGCAATTGCTACTGCAATTACAGCAAACAATCATCAGTCAGGCACAGGCACATTCAGTTATGAGTTTCAGACCCAGACAATGTGTACAAGTCATAAAATGTCTATACTTTGTCCGCCGCATGTGGTGACGAATGCCCATAGATTGTGAGAAAAAAGCACCGAAAAGCAGCTAGTATGTATCCTGTCTTTTAGAACTAGAAATGTCTCTGTTTCCAAGGTAGCAAATCCCTTAAATTGAATTCTAAAACATCAAAAACACTAAACCAGCATTAATTTTGTGAATACAAAATCGTGTCTGTCTGTTCGAATAATAATATTAGAGTGTCTGGCATTTCGGGTTAAGCTGCTTTTCCCAAACAAAAATCAAATTATAATATGAAACAAGCGAGCATTCGACTCTGTATCCTTTTTTTCTCTCTTTCAACGCTAAGGGAGAGAGGAGAGTGAGGGAAATAGGCAATGAGGCATGGCACACAAAACGAAATGAGAGCTGAGCGAGGGGCTAGCAAATGCGTTTGGGTTAATCCCAACAATGACAAAATGACATTAACGAGACACATCGGCCATGCAACAATGCAACTGCAGCGAGTGTGGCACTTAAGTGCAGACACCTTGCAGGCAGGTCAAATATACCTATCTAACTAGTTTCTTTTTTATTTTTGGAAATGGGATCAACCTTACAAATTTGTCGGTGTTAATTTATCTTTGAACCCAAAGGCTCGAGTATTGCTCATTTGCGGTTGTTCTGCGCATCATTATCGTTGTCGAGCGAACTCAATTCTCAAGAACTAACCCTCCAACGTGTGTCAGGTTGAGTGTATGGGCTTTAGGACCCTTTTTATTCCCAAGTCTTTTTGTGTGTTGGTGTTGCGAAAATTGCTGCATAAAAACATTGAAAGAGGCGTTGTTGGACTCCTGCTGTTTACGTGTAATTTTCCCAGCATTTTTCTGTTTTTTTTTTTGCCTCAGACTACAACATTTTTCCGCCTCTGTCTCTGTCTCTGAGCTCTTTCCTTTTGTCGGTATCTGACATTTTGAATATTCCGGTGCTGTCAATTCCCTTTTTTTTTTGTTACCTTTTTTTATAAACACATACATATATATATTCTTTTTGTTGCTACTCCTTTTTGGCCTGCTACAAATCGCTTTGATTTACATAATTCTGCGCACAATTCGACGCATAGTTTTGTATTTGCCAATGTTGTCTTTGCTGCTGTTGTTGTTGTTGTTGTTGTTGGGTGTTTGCATATTTTTTGACAGCTGTCAGGAAGTAATAAGTTGGAATTTTGCGTTCGCCGGCGCCTAGTCAGCTTCTGTCAATGACAGTTTTCGCAGCCACCCACAAAAAAACAAAAATGCGAATGCGAGATGCAAAAATCATTGCAGACATTTTACAAATGTTGCTGCCATCGATGTTCATATCTGGCAACACCACCAACACTACACCCACCCGTTCTTCACGTAGGAGTTATATAAAGCTGGCAATTGTAAAATAAGTATTTCTCTTGCTCAGTCCATCGAACAGGTTCTAAAATATATACGACAGCTGCGCTTATGGCATCATTAAAGCAACCAAGGTTTATTTTAAGGATTAGCCTTTGAGCAGCTTAGCGACAAGCGAGGATTAGGTGAGGTCCAGTCAGTTAAGAGTAAGCAAAGTGGTTTGCGTAAGCAGCTTTAAGGCAAAAGTACTACCAAAAATACTTCCAGACACTAAAATACATAAAAACTTAATGAAATGATTTCACCCATTGCTATATTGAACATAAATCCAATTTTTATATAAACCAATACTCGGTTTCAATGCAATGACGCACAGCGGACAAGAACACAATTACGCAGGTACTCCAAAAATACGCTTGTGGCATACAATGTGTGGCAGGCCATAACACTACATCAAGCACAAAATTGTTGAAACATGCTAAGATTCCAGCGATTCCAGCGATTCCAGCCATTCCAGCAAGCAACTAAACAAATCCAAGTGGCAAAAACCGCAGCAGCCAATACAATAATTACTTTACAAATCTAAACACACTCGGCAGCAAAGCATAAACATAAACAAACGAACACGAAAGCTATGATAGAGTCAATGGATACGCTGGGTGTTTGATTTAAGCATATATTATTTATTTAGAGATCAACGTTTCTAGGGTATTAGGAAAAGTAAAACAAAATGCGGCCGGCCAAAAATAAAATAAAATTTGCAAGAAAACGGCGTGAACAAAAATAAATAAAAAACATATACCAAAAAAAAATTTGGCCACTTCAGAACAGCTACTGTGGCCTAAGGTGCACACAAAGCCAAAAACACACTCACACGAATCTGTAAGTTTGTGTATCTTTGGGGGAGCGGCCTCATTAGTTTGCTCTCTGGAATCTCTGTGGGTCGGTTGAGGCCATAAACTAATCAGGCGTGGCATAAACAGTATTAAAATCAGTGTGAGAATATACATAGACATGTACCTATTGGTATTAATATATGTAGCTTCGATACGACCTTGTGGCCTTTCAATTTCAAAAAAAAAATGAGTTGCGTGCCATTTGAATTGGTAGATATTTGCCAGCTGGAGTTGACTTTAATAAGTCAAAGTGGCTACGAAACAGATACAAATATTGCTAGCTAATTTGGCTAATTGGAGTCTGGTCAAAAATAACATATATACAATAATAATAATAAAGCAAGCGATGCAAATCAGAAGCCATTAATAAAAATCTATAAAATTTCTTCATATTTTTCGGTTAGATTCTTTTTGACGTTTTGCTAAATTTTCACACATCAACAGCTGCTAGCCGAGAGAAAGCGAGAACGAACATTTTCCATACACGAATTTATTTTTATGCCAAACATAAAAAACGAAACAAAACAAATATTATATGGAAACCAAAAGAAGGCAAACAATTTTCGCTCAGAATTTTTATGACATGCCAAAGGGGGGCTGGGAGGACGAGGTGCTAAAAATGGGGCGGGTGTAAGGGGATAGGGACACACTCTCTCCCTCTCTCTCTCTCTCTCTGCGTTATTGTTGCCTTTTGCCAGCTGCCCTTCAGCTTCCTTTACCTGGCAAATTTTATTGAATTTTATTTTCATTGGGCAAAAGTAAAGTGCCGAAAGTCGTCAGTGTTCTCGTTGTTGTTGTTGTTGTTGTTGTTGTAGCAGTAGCCGTTTGGTAATTTATTGCTTGCAGTTACGAAATTTATTTGCTGTGTGTGTATGTGTGTTTTGATGTTGTAAATTTACAATTTTTTGTTTTTTTTGTGGAATTCGCCACTCAAGTTTTTTTTTCCTCTATGTTTTCTGCAGGTAGCCTACCCTATCCCACCCCACTTTGTATGCAGCATAGAAAGAAGCTTTCTTTTTCTTTTCGCTTTTCTATTTTGTTCGTCCATTTTCTCATTTGGTTGACTTTGTGTGTGTGTGTGTTTGTTTCGTTTCAGGCTTCAATTGTTCAGCAATTGTTTTTATACTGCCAATAGCCAAAAGTAGTCAAAGTAGAAGGAGAGGCAAAAGAGGAAATGCCAGAAATAAAGTTATGTAAATTCCAAACAAGCGTAAACAGCATGTGTTTGTGGGAGTGTTTGTTTGCGTATGTTAACTTGGCCAAGAAACATTGCGAATGTCGGAAATAATAAAGTTTAACTTAAACGTTGAGTTAAAGGTTCCTTTAAGTCAACTATAATATGGATAGTTGACATCTTTGCTTTTGAAAATTTAATTTAAAATTCAGAACAAAAAGCTTTTTAGCTATTTATTTATTAAGTTCTCTCAACATATTTCTTTTTAAAAAAAAACAACTTGATTACCTTATTAAATTTAATTTCTTTCTATTTTATTCAGAAAATTCTTCTATTTAATTTGTAACATATGTAACAAAAAGAGAAAATACATGGCATAAAAATTTAAAAATACTTTAATTGCTTCTATATTTATAATTTATTGTTATTTATTTATTTAATAAATACGCTGTGTCATGCAAATTTTATTTTATTTCCAATTCAAACAAACTTCTGTTTAATTTTAAGGGTTAGCATTCAGTTAAGCGATTTTTTGGCAACAAATAAAAAAAAGGTTTTGTTTGGTTTAGTTTGAATATATAGATAAGCAGTAAGGTACTTGCTGGGATTAATGTGACAGGCAGCGGCTTAAATTTAATTTGCCACAGCGACAAACGAGACGAAAGAGAGAGAGAGAGAAAGAAGAACCTAGTGGAAAACCGACAAAGACAGGCAAAGGAAAAAGGACTAAACGAGAGGAGGCAGATAGAATAGAGTTGGCGGTACCTAGACTGGAAAATGTATAATGCAGGCAGTAAGCAAACAAACCAAAAACCCAAAGGACAACACGCATAAAGCGCGAGAAAAGGAAGAGAATAAGAGAGCGGATTGGCAATTGTAACCAAACTCCACTCGAAAAACCCGGCTCGAGGTTTTTCTTACAACTCATCTTCGCTTGAAACTTTTATTCAGCCGCAGGCATCGCATTTGAAATTCTTGCAAGAGGGGGACGAATTGAAGATGGGTTGTCAAGGGGTAAGAAGAGGAAGGGAGAGCGAGGTCATTACATAATTTGCAGCTTCTAGTTGTATTTCTATTGCTATTGTTGCTATACTCCACAGACGCTCTATTCTATTTCATTAAGTATATATATATATATATATATATATATTAAGTAGACAAATAAATGGGGAAAAACTCGCTCAACTGGAAAAATCATCATTATCATCATAATGCGGCAAGAGCTCAATTTCAAATCCCACTTCTATCCCAAATCTCGAATGTCGAATGCTTTTTTAACCCTCAGCTCTACGTGGCTTTTCCTTTAATTTGTTTAATTTATGCAAAATGTTTGTAGCGCGATAAGCGCCGCTAATTTGTTCAAACTTGTCGCAAGTTTTTCATATACATACTTTTTTTAAGCGTCCAAGTGTTGTGCTTGCTCTTCTTCGAGCTGGTTATGAAACATGCTAAATGAAAATGAGCTGCGGAATTTTCATTTGCCAGCTCAGTGGCTTTGAAAGTTTTTGCACCAGCTTAAGTGGCTTAGTTCGGGGCTCAGCTTAGTCGGAACGAATTATTATTGAATTTTAATCGAAGCAACATTGAAAAACTATTTGCATTGAAATTTTCATCGCAAACTTAGTTAAAAGTCTTAATTGGAATAAACATAAATTAACACAACAATCACTAAAGTCGACTTTTGTAAAAGAAAATTTGAGCAAGTAAATGGAAACTATCAAGTTTTAAAAGAATATAATAAATAAATGTAATCATTTAGTTACAGACGAGTATTTTGGGAATTGAATCTAATAGAAAATTTAATTGTTTCTTAACAATTGTCCTATTTAGAAATTTGAAACGAATTACTTGAAAGTTGCTCTTTGGATTTTGGGTCTCTTATTTTTTAATTTTTTACAGAGGAAACTTTAATAAATTTGTGATTGGAACTTTTCGACAACGAAGAAGGCATATAAATAGTTCAATTTACATAAACTTTAGTTGCCAAAGTTAAGATTTTAATTTCTAAGCAAATATTCTATATTTTCACAAAACTTTTTTTCAATTTTCACACATCTAAGCACAAAAAACCAATAAAGCGGATTAACTTTAAACATTTTGCACTCAATATTTTTGCCAATTTTCATAAATTCACTTAAACTTATTTTCATCGAAGGGCTTTCAAAATTCACTTTTAACACATATCAAAAGAAAAAAGAAAGCAAATGCAAAATGGTTTTTTTTTCTGTTTTAATTACCTTGTCTTCCGTGGGTTCGTTGTGCCGTTGTTGTTGTGCTGCCGTTGTTATTGGCTATATTGTTATCCGGCGGGCGATGCGGCAAATGCTGATACTCGTAATCGTAGTGCGAGGAGGAGGATTGTTGAGCAGCTGCAGCAGCGGCTGCCGCGGCAGCAGCTAGAGAATTCTGTTGATGCTGTAGCGTTTGGCTGTGCACTGAAGCGCCTGCACCTGCTGCAGTGTGGCGTCCTGTCATGGGCAGGGTGCCGGGGCAGGGTGGGTAGGTGGGTCCGTTGCTGCCGCCGCCGGCGTCGCGACAGTCGAGCGTGGACTCAAACTCGTAGGGATTCATGTTGCTGGAATCCAAGGGACATTCGTCGTCGTCGGTGTCGGTGCCACCGTCGTAGAGGCTGTCCGTGTGACGGTATGCGTGATGTTGATTCTGCTTTGAGAACTTAATTTTGGCGGCTTTTGCTGGCCCAGGGAATGCCGGGACACTCGTTGGGGGGAGAGATAGACAGAGAGAGAGAGAGAAAGACGGCGAGGCACAGTGACGAAATAGACGAAATGGGGGAACGAGAAAGGAGACAGATACGACTTGACTTCAAGTGTGCTTGAATGCGTATGTATGTATTTGTGTGTGTATGTATGTGTGTGCAAAGCACAAAAGCGGCACAAGCATATAGCAGAAAGTTAACTCCGCTTCTTTTCTTTTACACTCCTTTCCTTTCCTTTCCTTGTGATCTTTTTTTTTATTTGGGTGCTGTTCAATCAAACAAAACTTTTACACACACTTTTTTTTTGCACTTGTTCACATTGCTGGGAGCTTCAACATTTTTATCCAAATTTCAATATTTATCGTTGGGAGATATTTTTTATTACTTTTGTTTAATATAACTTTTTACTTTGTGCACACACATTTTTTGTTGGCTGTCTTCTTCACTGTCGGCATTTTTCTTCACACACGTTGGGCCAATAAAAATACATTGAAAGAACAATAAAAGCGATACGATTCACAAGAATATTATTTTGAAAATTGATTTTGGTTTTGCCAAACAATTATTGCAGTGGCCAATATTTTTTCCTTGTATCGCTGCACGAAATCAATTGAAAATCACACACACGCGATTTAAAGGCGACAAAAAACAAAAACGAAGAAAACGGGACCACGAATTAGGCAGGATAAGACGTGAACGTTAAAAACTCACGCTCCCACTCAAACACACACAGGTGCGAGATGAGCGGTTAATTTTTGGTTGTTTTCGTTTGCGTTTACTTTACGCTTCAACTTCAACTTAAACGTCGAGTTCGAGTTCGACGGTCGTTTGTTGTTTGTTGCGCGACGGCCGCGTGACGTGCGGGTCGGCTTGGATGCGAAGTGAATTCAGCGAGCGACGATTTCAAACTAAAGTTGCTGCGAGCAAATTTTTCTATACGCCGTCAAAGACGAGAGCGACACAGCGAAAGAGAGCCAGCGAGCGAGAGAGAGAGAGAGAGGGCACGCGTTGCTGTAGCAGCCTTCGTTAAGTTTCGCTGCTGCTGGGGAGAGCGCAACGCAAAGCAGCTGAGAGTAACGTAAAGCGCAAGTGTCGTGGGAGGGCTGCTGATGCTGCGTGTGCATTGTTATTGTTTTACTCGTTTGACTGCTTGTCCGTCGCTGAGCATGCAATGCGCATGACGTCGCTGCCAACGCACTGGCAGCGCTGCCGCCGAATCGAGTCTGCACAACGACGCCTAACGAAACTCTGCGGATGAGTTTTGAAGGTTAAAAAGTGCGTTTAAGTTTTGGCAAAGCTTGCAGCCAGCGCAGGGGAAATGTTACACTAGTAATGACACGTTTATTATGCGGGTGGGAGCTGTAGCTGTTGCTGCTGTAAGTAACAGTTTCGTTCAAATTTATCTGCTGCTATTAACGTTTAACAGTGGCGCTGTAATAACAGCAACTGCCTGCGGCTATTAACAGTCACACTGTTACTTGCAACTTTTATACAACAGACGACTGTTAATTGGGCAGATGAAACATGTTCAGTCATGCACAGTCGTTTTTTTAATTTATCAATATTGTGAAATTATTTGCACAAGAACTAGCATGTAAAACTAAGTTAATGTGAAAAGTTAGACAGCATTTCATGAAATTAGTTTACTCCCACTTACATTACAATTTTTACTTACCTATGGACCCTGCCAAGATTAGAACAATGAACAAAACTCGCACAAATAACATCCACCCATACTCTGTCAACCCAAAAAAAAACAATCGAAACAAAAATATTCTTCAACTTCATTAACGTTGCAGTAAAGTTTTTGGTTCTGGACACAATGCAGCCGAAAGAGCAAGCGAGAACGGGAACGGGAGAGAAAGAGAAAGAATGAAGCGAAAAACTTTGCTTAGCAGCCGAAAAATGGGCAACTCAGATTCCACACATAAGGGTGCCAGAGTGAGTGGGAAAAGGAGAGGATGAAAAGTTTAAAATGCTGACAGTGAAGTTGTCATTTAGCGCCAAAAACAACAACAACAACAACATCAACTAGAACAACAAGCACAGTGTGTCCAAAACTCCAAAACTCTCTGGCTAACGAAGCAACAGCTACAACAACAACAACAGACAATAGACAGGCCGAAAAAAAAGAAAGAAGCTGAAAATTGCGTTATAAGCAAAGTAAAGGACATTTCGCTAATGGCTTAACTTTTCCCCAGCAGATTTTTCGACAGGCCAATCCACAACTCAAATACTCTTCTCTCGCTTACTCTCGCAGCGGAAGTTGTTGCTGAAGCTTTTCTGACAGCTTTGAAGACGACCGAGAAAACGATGAAGCCAAAGAAGAAGAAGAAGACATTGCCTATTTCACGGAATGTGGCAACGCCGCATGACGCAAAACGATGCCTAAAACTGAAATTATTTGCGTAGCATTTTGAAAGCTGTTGCTGCTGCTGCTTCTTCTTCTTTTTGACTCCGTGTGTGTGTGCTGTCGATGAAAAGTCAATTTCCTGTTGTTGTGCGCAAAAATCTTGAACATTTAGAACAAAAAGACGAACAAGAAGGAGAGAGCGAAAGAGAGACGCAGATAAAACGGAACTAAACGCAACGCAGCTTACAAATCGCTCGCCACTGAGACATTGTAAATTATGCCACAAATTTGCAAAAGAATGAGATGAAAAGGTGGTTTGTAAGATAGTGGAAGATAAGCAAATGAAAAGGAAACGATTTTCGGATACAATCAAAAATCTTAGCAATAAACTAATCAAAATTTCTTTTACCCCGTACATTGTCCTGACTTATTTGTTATCAAAGCATAGCCCAAGCTTCAAAAGATACAAAACTAAAATTCGAGAATTATCCATTTGCTTTTGAGCTTATAATAAACTGCATATCAGTTAAGCCTTCCTTTGTGCGAAATATAAGCTTGATCTACTTGAAAAATCATAGAAAACTCCAATTAGTAATAATCGAAATATGGTTCCATCATATTTTTGAAAGATTGAACTCGTTTTTTAGATAGACAGGCTTAAGTTTTGTATCTAGAAGCTTAAAAAGCATTGAGCTTTGAACTTCTCTTTGCTAATTGACAACACTCACTCACAATTAAATTTTGAAACTTTTTGTTTTTATTTAACATATAATAGGAATGGCAGCCGTGTGATGAGTTCGATGATTCGCTTTAAACGAATGTGGTGTAGGCAGCAGGATGAGGATAAGCAGCAGGCACTGCATAAGCGGCAGCATGTGGCACGGCATAGGCAGCCGGAGCAATGCGAGCAACTGGTGCAACAACTGGTGCAACGGGAGCAATTGGTGCAACTGGAGCGACAAGACGAGCAACTGGTGCAACTGGTGCAACGGGAGCAACTGGTGCCACAATTGGTGCAGTTGCAATGCCATTATAGTTACGTGCCACATACTGTGAACTGGTGGCAGTCACAACACCAGCCGGAACCGCTCCAAGCAGCACACCAGGCTTCGCCTCCACCAGGCTGCAGGCGAGCACAAAGCAGATGACAGCAGACTACAAAAAAATCCACAAATAAATAGTTAATAAAAAGTTTTGTTTTGTTACTTCTTTGAACGCACCAATTTGAACATGTTGATATGATTTGTTGAAGCTATGCAAGTAGACTATGCTTACAACTTGGGCGTCTGCCTGTTTTATAGCAAAAATTCAAAAGTCTATGCGACACTTTTTGGTTATTGCAATGCAAAGGGCCAATGGGCCATAACCGTTAGCATGGCCATGAAAAGCAGCTCGAACTTGATTATGTCAAGCACGTAACTTTGGCTATACACACGAAAAGAAAAAAAAACCCGCTATGTTTTCAAGGTAGTCGAAAAACCGTAAGTTAACTATATAGTAATTGTTATTGATTTAATTTATGCGCACTGTTAACTGTTAACTGACCTGCCCTTGTAATATATAAAATAAAATAAACTGAAATAAAACCTGGCATTTTAATTTAAGTAATTAAAAACGGAATACAAATTATTTGCATATATTAACATAAAAATTAACTTTCCCGCTACTATATAAAATATCATTATTATTATTTTCTTTTTTTTTGCACTTTTTAAGTTGCGTTAACTTTAAAGGGGAAACCATCTGTATATATTGTTGTTTTTTGTTGACTTTCTTCCCCTAACAACAAATAAATAAATACAAAAAGAACCTGCCTTTAAATTGACTTCCCGTTTTGTGTTGTTTTTTGGCCAGAGCTCAAGTTTCAATTCAACTAAAAATTGTCTTTCTCCTTTCTGTTCCTTTCCGGCTAAGCAGCCAACTGACTTTTGCACATTTGTTGCACATTTCAGCTTCATTTTGCAATTACTCGGCCACTTGCCACTCTCTCTTTCTCCCTCCCTCTCTCTTTTGCATTCGTTCTTGCTCTTTCCAACTATAACACATGCAGTTTGGTATCCTGTTAAAGGACACAACATACCATGTTCCATTGCCCTTTGGCCTGCTGCACTTAAAGCTTCAATCAGGAAATTTGATCAGCACATAAAAAGCAGCAAATGAAGCAGAAAGAGAGAGAGAGAGAGACAACTTTAAAGAGAGATGCAACAACAAGTGTTGTTTGTTGGTTGTTTGTTGCCTCAACTTTTGACCCGAAATCATCGACAGCTTTGAACTCTCGAGTGGACAACAACAAGAAGTTGCGGCATTTCCTGCATCAATTTTCACATACTACAACAACAACTAGAGCTCTAAAAAAAAAATGGCTGAGAGGCAACGTCATCCAATGGAATGCAGGTCATTTTGGCTGCCCAAGAGAGCGCCGGAGCCTCGACTCGGAGTCGCGTTCGTTCATCAAGCGGCTCATTTTGCAGTCCTGGATGTCCTTTCTATATGGCATACATATACATATATATATAAATATACATCTATAGCCATCGATCGAAGCGTACGCAAAAATGTTCGCTTGACCATTTCGAAATGGCACCCAAATAAATAAATAAGCCGGAATATACTTGTTAAAGCAAATACCCTACAAGGTCCTTATCTATAATGAATGTGATTTGTGTGGGAAAATGCACAAATGTGCAAAAAGTAATTAAAGTTCCTTTCGAATATCTTAAAGTTTGTTTTAAAGAAATTTATGAATTTTTAATAATAGTTTTGCTTTTTCTTCTAAGCGAAAGTTATTTTAAACTATCCACCTTTTTGGATAATTATAATCTTTAAGGGAATGAACAATAATTAAACCTGATGAAGTCGACAAAAGTGAAAGAATCCAATTTGTATGAACTTCTTTTGTTGAAAACTTCATAAAACAAAACAAAATATCATAATTCCATGAGTTTTAATCAACTCAAAGAGCATTATTCTAAGGATTGTTGTTTCGTTATAAGAAAATTCTTCAAAATACCCTCTTAGCTGAGTTTTAATTAAGACAGGGTATATATACATACATTGAACAGGACACGCGCAAAAGGACAACAGACTGGGAAGAGCAGATGAAGCAGGCAGTGCAAGGATTCAGAGCTGACAATGACTGGCAAGCACTTTGTGCCACGACCGACTGACCTCTGCACCACAGCTCCTCCTTCAACAAACCACTCAGACAACCAAAGCAAAAGAGTGAGAGAGAAATAAAATTACGCGAGATATTGAATTAAAAAATGAAATTAAAAAATATTTTCGCGATTGCATTAAACGAAAAGCGAACTAATTAAAGGGGATTTCTCTGCTCTGATGTTCAGCTCCAACCATTCTCTTTGCCATGCACAATTTTCGCTTGTTGCAATGAAATCATCGTAATGCCTGCCAGAATGAACGAAAAACCTCTTGGCTAGGTCATGAACTCATCAGCAAACATTTTCCCTGCTCGTAAAGACATCAACTCAAAGCTCAGCTGATTGGAAAACAATTAGAAACACACAGAAACATAAACACGTGTCTGAATGCAATCCCTTAAGGAAAACTTTCCCATTTCACTTTGTTTTTTCCCTTCCCCCCCAAAAAAAAAACTTTTCGTATGCTGATCTTCTGCATTGGATTCCAGTTTGCATTCAACAGCTGCCACTTAGACAAAGGACGTTGTGTGTTTGAAAGAATTACGACCGAGCCAAAGTACCAAAGCATACTGAAACACTTGACTAGATATGCGCCCTGCCGGTCCCAACTCCGCCTACTCCAACTCCCTCTTCCACTCTCACTCAAGGAGTCTGCGGGCGGGCCTGGCATCATCTGCAAGCCAAACAAACAATGCATCAATCAATAAAGATTTCCGCACCTAATAAGCCACAGACAAGCGTCGAGCGGTGCAGTTGTATTCACTGAGCGGTGCGGGGCAAGGCAAAAGGCTACACAGAGAACATTTGGAAGTTGCTTTTACAATAAGAAAAGTTAACATACATACTTGTTGCATGGTTGAAAAAGAATGTTCTTAAAATTTAAGCAAAATTTCAATTAAGCCTTTTTGTAGCTGCTTAAGCTAACCATTAATATTTATCGATAACTTTTTTTCCGGACATACTGTTTAAGTTGTTGTCACTTTTTAAAGGTTGCATATTCAAAACCAATGTATTTATCAATTTTTTTCACAGTGTAGCAGCTGCTATTTTCATGAGCCATCATTTGACGCTGGTAACCAATTAAACGGCAATAGTCGCCAGCGTTGTTGTTCCTGATGCCTCCGACCAAGGTGTTAATCGAATTACAGCCCAGCGGCAAACGTTGACTGCGACGTCAACAGCGACAGCAACATCGACATTAACGTTAACTGCAACTTGGAAACAGAAAGAGAGAGAGAGAGAAAGAAACGCAGCTGCATCAGCCACGACTTCATTTCCACTTCCAAGCATTGCGTTCTGACGTTTATGTCGTTGCCAGCATTTCCATATTTTCAAATTTGAATTTTCTATTTCCACAGAGTTGTCGTCAAATGGCAAAGTAGCAGAGTGCAGCGAAGGGTTCGGGGTAGCTGCAAACATTCTGTGCCACACTTTCGACTGCTGTGGCTGTGGGTGCTATAACGTTTCTTCGTTTCATGTGCTCGTAAAGAAAATTACACACATGTGTGGCCTTTTTCCACCAACAACTGTAACGGAGATGTGGCGGGTGGGGCAAGAGAAAGAAAGCTGATGCAAGTTGCATATAGAGATGGTTGCGTGTTGCCAAAAGTGCACGAAAGAACACTTTAATAATCCCAACACGTTGTTAATTCTTATGTAATTTTTAACTCTTCTGTTGCAATACAACAAACAAGCTACAAGTCACAAACAGATATACAAACTAACTAATACAAAACTATTAAGAAACACTCTGTGACGAAAGTATTCCTCTTTATGGCCTCAAGGCCCATCAACTGTCATCAATTTGCCTGGCGCCTGGCCTGGAAGGACCTTTACCACGTGGGCGCTGTCAACATTGCAATTACAAAACAATTTTCGACAGCATGTTCGACGAATTGAAGAACCGAAAATAGAGCTGCCAACACACTCTAAATCGCTCTCTCTCTCTCTCTTTGTTAACACGCCCCCCATTGATCGCTATTGAGGAGGAACAAAGTGAGAGAATGCGCTGTCAACAATAGATGAAGAAGAAAAGAATAAAAGTTGAAATGGTTGGCATAAAATTATGCAGATGCAAAATGGAGGTAACTTTACCGAAGTCAATGCCAAAGAACAAAGCATCCTTATATGCACTGAGAGAAATATTTGTCTATAACTATAAGCTATTCTATTTTCTTAACTCAACGCAAGTTACATTTCTTTTCTTCAAGTGTACTTACTTGCTTTTGTTGTAACTGCAACATTTTCAACACCTTTTGGGAAACTCACGCCTCATTTGCATGTAACCATGACACGACAGAGAGAGAGAGAGAACGGGAGAGTGAGGGAGACAAGAGAGTGTCAAATAATCACATGTGCGAAACGAAAGACCGCAGTGAAGACCACCAACACTGAATGTTCGAATGGCAAAAGTCGATGTTGTCGCTGAGTCCTTCTTCACACATCCTAATGCTCATCCTTGCCGCGAATGACAGCCGCAACCGAGTGACAACCACAATGTAAGACCGCATATATCACAAATAATAATAGCGCACCCCAAACCCAATTGAAGTAGGTTTTGCTGCTACGCCGAGGACAATCGCATCGTTGCAAAATATTTGAGTCTATTGTTGTGGACTGCCGTGGGTGGCTTAACAACCTAACACTAACGACGCAAGCTGCATATATTTTGTCAACTATATGCTATATGCTAAAATGGCAAAAAGGATTGCCGCCAGACAAAGACTGCAGTAAGTACTTTAACGAATGTGTCGTCGAATTGAATTCGCATTTCAAACGAATGTTGATGTCTGTCTGTTGGGCCAAAAAAAGCTGATAAGCAATTCGATTTACAGCAGAGCACACAGAGCAGAAGCTCTTAAAGTGCCACAGAATGCATTCGCACTTGACTTTGTTAATTTACACGACAGGAATATATCAAAGGTACCTGTGTTAGAGGGCGTTTTGAAATTGTTAAGCCATCGAAGACAACAATGTTGATGAGCTAATTATAATATAATTTGCTTTCTTTTTAACGCGCATTGTCAAATTGAATTTTTACTTTTCTTTTTAGCTTGTTAGGAAACAAAAACTTTTGGCACAGCATGGCAAATACTTTAAAATATATTTATGCAAATCCAAGTCAAAGTCTCCCTTTAGATGGGAGAACCAATTGGTCAGCTGTCAACTTGGCTGACCAATTAAATATCCTCCAAAAAATTGAGAAACCTTGCTAATGCCACTTCTTTCTCTCTGTCACTGTCAAAGCAGCAAAACCATTTGCACGCTTTTTGAGCTGTTCCTTGTGGAGAGCACAAAAAAAGAAAGAAAGAAGCTAAAACGCACTGGGAACAAACGAGCAAATGCAGCGACGATCATCAACAAGTTCATCAAGAAACAGTAGCGGGTGCTGTGGCATCCATAAACGCTTGTTGATTACCCGCAGCCTTGCCACAGTTTTGCATGCAACACAAAAAATAACAAACAAACAAAAAAAAAAAAAACAACAACCTACAAGTTATTTGCATTTGCCGCTGGATCTGTTACACTTCAAGAGTACGCTAAATCCGCGTTGGCCACGTCTACAATTTTTTTTTTTGGGTTCTACTTCTTCGTTTTCTTGTGGCTTGTGGCAAAAGCGGAAAGTGTTTGGCAGTTGGGCTGGCGGAAAAAGCGCAGGGCCACCCAGCACTACCCAACCACACTCAAACACCACCCAACAGTATCGTCAGCTGACGCGCGTTAAATCCACACCTGGCTAGCTGCCTGGCATCATCAGCATCCTTTGCCACGATTTTGCCATCTTTTATGGCAAACAGCGAGAAAAAAAAACCAAAAAAAATGGCAGCCAAGGATAAAATGGAATAGAATTGCAGATTCATTTCACTTAGCGACGGAAGATGAGAAAAAGAAAGATGATGTCCTGCAAGGATAGTTTGCCAGCTTTTGTAGGTAACCTTTTAGTGAGTTTTATGCTTTCGCTTGTTTACCTTTTCCCATTTTTTTTTCTCTCATTTTGAAGTTTTTTTTTTGAAAGAAGAGAAACCAAACCAGAAAAAGGTCAACACAAATTCCCCAAGAGTCCGCAACACTTAAGGACAAAAGTTGAAAATATTTTTACTTCTTGCATTTACATTTCAATTGTCACTTTAGTCTATCGAGCTTATGACAGCTGACAAAATCTTATTAAATTACATAAAAACAATCTAAGCTCATAACGATTGCAATAATAGTATAATTAAATAATAATTTTCTAATGTCTGTATGCAAACACAATTGAAAACGAATCAATCTGTCAAACATTTAAATATATAAATTGATTCAGTTTATAATGAAATGCCAAAGTGTAACGCACAAAAATTGAATTTAAGTCTAATCAATTACTTTTCAAGCAACTGTTTTAATTAAATACTTTAAGACTGAACATCTTTCAGAGGGAGATAGAAAACAATCAATTGAATGATTTATTTATTTTTCAGGCTATAAATAAATTGTGCAGAGATAACAAAAAGCAATATATCAACATTAGGCAAAGTTAGATTACAAGAAAAACCTTTAAAGTAAAAAACTGTTCAAGGTCATGGTTCAAACTGTTAATGCATAACTCGAAACGTTTAGATAAATCATATTACTAAATGACTAAGGCTTAAGTCAAATACTTTCAGATGACATTTCTATTATGTAAAATCAAATCAATTAATCTATGAAAAACTATTAAATCAAATGAAACAAGAAAAGTTTCTTGTACTAACAAGTAGATAGCTTTTCTTTATACCCTGAGTCGTATTTCTAACGAGAACAGTCAGTGCTTATATGTATGTTTATGTCTGTTTATTTCTGTATAGTAAACATAACTTTAATGTTGTATATCTTTGGTGTTTTTCAACTGATTTCAATACAAATTCCATATATATATTTATATTATTTCAGAACCAATTTAAAAAGTTTTCATATTAAAGTTCAAAGTGTTAAGAAAAGTCATTGACGCGGGCGTACAGACAGTCAGAGCTGGCTACATCAACATAGCTGTTAATACTGCTCAGGAATATTAATACCTTACAAACATTTCCACCCTTTTTCTACCATTACATGGGTAAGGGTATAAATAGAAACATAAGTTTTCCTTTAAACACAACACTCAATCATATTTCAGCAATAATTTGCGACTAATACGAGCAGCTAGTTATAACTCTACCCAAAAGAATGGTATAACAAAAAGCAAAATAAAGAATCTATTGCTTCGACTGCTACTTGTATTCAACATTTTATTCACTTGGCAAATAAAAAACTTAAAAAAAATTCGATTTGTCTTAAGATTTGTCGCATCTTGCTTCGCAATACAGCTAGAAAAAGTTTTCTTTCTTTCTTTCTTTTTTTTGTTGTACTTTTTGCTTTTGTTGTACTTCGTCATCCTTTGTTATTTTCAACCTCCCACTAACTACCCAATCCACCCAAGCCACCAAATCCACCCACTTACTCAGTGCTCATCTGATTGGCCTCCGGCAAACTACTTTATCAGCTTCGGCTTTTCTTATACATTTCTTTCCTTTGCCTGTATTTTATTCACGCTGCCTGCCTTGCGGCAAAGTTGGTCGCGTCACTTGGCCCGTCCTTCCGCCGGTCTATCTGTCGTTCGGGCTTACCATCTGCGTCCTGCATCCGCATCCCAGTATGCTCCATACAGAATCCCGCATTCATGCAGTTAGCATCCAGGATCACTCTCTTTCCTTCTGTGTGTGTGTGTGTGTGTGTGTGTGTGTGTGTTCGAGTCCTGCGCGAATGCTTCTGGCTCACAATAAACCACTTATACAGCTACTAGCTTCTTTCTTTGCTTCTTTCTTAACGCTTTTTGTTGTTTTTCTTTTTCTTTTTTCTTTCCCTTAACTTATTTTTTTTTTGTTTCTTGAAATTAAATTAAAATTTACATTTTTAATCATTTTGTATAGCATGCTCCCTCGTACTACCCACTTTTCTATCTCTCATCCTTGTGTCCTTGTCTCAGTGCAATTCATTTGCCAGTTTGTCGTCAGCTCGCAATTCGCATTTAATTAGTGTGAAAAGCGCAAATTATTCGCCATTTCTTTCCTTTTTTTTATCATTATATGGCGACGCTTTGCTGCCAGCAAACTTGTCTTCACTTCACAACTACTAATTGGCTTAAAATTAATAATAATTATTATATGTACTTATTCTAGGTATTAACATTATGCCTACATACATATATACGAGTAGATACATACACAACTCAACAAGCAAACAAGCAAAAAATACAAAAGTATTGTATTTTTTAGTTCTCTTTATAGCTTTGCATGATGAAATTTGAATGCATTTTTGCATTGTTATCCCAAGCTCTTGTTGGGCATTTAGCATACATTTAAAATCAGTTGCTATTTTGCCGAGCAGTTGAACGTTTATAGTTCGTCTATATTTCTGAAGCAAAAAGCTAAAAGAAATTATTAAAAACTGCAAAAGCTTTAAGTGTCTTTAACAATTTTAGCAAGGTAAATTAAAAACCCAATTTGATTGTCATTAAAGTGAATAGATTATGATTTAAATATCTATCCATATGTATACATTTTTCTGTATTATTTTAAGCGATAAGCCTATGGAAAATATAGCTTTTAAATCATATTAATGTAATGAATAAACCTTTTCCAGTGAAACATTAAAATCTAAAAACCACTTAAGTGGTAAATACTACCCACGCTTTCCCTTAAACAATTATTGATAATCAGCAACTTTGTGTGCAACTTTAAAATTTAACATCTCTTAGCTGCTTTATGCCACACAAATGATGTGGGTTAACAAATTTAATGCTGACAAGCAAAGAGAGTTAGTAAAAGGCGTATCCCATGACGCAAAAGGCGTCGCAAATTGGTAAACAACTGATGGGCTTGCGGGAGGGATAAAGGACAACTCCAGCTAAGTAGGCCTGATTGCCTAACTTCTGTTTAACTGTCTGTGCTGACGGATTGACGAACAAACTAAAGTGAATCTAATTGTTGTTGTTGTTGTTGTTGTTGCACAACTCATTGTTGTTGTATCTCGCGAGCACAAATTAAATGCAAATTCAATTAATTTGAAGCAAACAATTTGCTTAAATTAATTAATTGAATGTGAATCTAAAGTGCTTCCAATTTAACGTTGAAGAGCTACGGACACGAAGAGCAGAGATGGTGGAGAGGAGAGCGCAGGCAAAACCAAACCAGCAAACTCAAGAGTTTGTGTGTGCGTGTGTGTGTGTGGGCGTGGCATTTATCGAAAATTATTGGCATGAAATGTTTTTGGGCAATTGGTTGGTTGGCTGGGCGGGAAGCGGAGTTTGTGGAGGTTTGTTCGCTGTTCGGCTAACCGCAAACTCTGGCAACTCAGGCGTATGCGTAATTTGCATTCGAGTTACGTTGGGTTGGTGTGCGTGTTGCGTTTGGGTTGCATTAAGTAAACTGTTCACTTGAAAATCAACTCTAAAATAAACATCAGCCACCAATATGCACAAATATACACCCCCTTCTGTGTGTGGGAGAGAGTGTGTGTGTGTGTGTGTGAGTTTTTGAGCCCCCCGATTTTAGGGAAAATTGCTCTTCAATGGTTAACCAACAATACGGCAACAACAAATTCAATGGCCAACGGCCATTACAGTTAGCCAGCAAACAAACAAAACAACAACAACAACAACAACAAAATAATAAAGAGAAAAAAACTATGGCACAAATTCTGCAAACCAATTTTGTTTGCATTTTATATTTGCCAAGTTTTTATCGCTCGTTTTTCACGTTTCGTGCATCAGAGACAGAGAAAGAGGAATAGAGAGAGGGGAGAGAGAGAGCAACAAATTATGCACTTGATTAATATGCGTTCAATGTAAGCCAACCAACGAACCACTTGCACCACCCAACCACACACATTCCCCACAGGCAGAGTTGCATTTTGCTGTTTATTTTCATAGTTTAATGTGTGTGTGTGTATGTATGCGTTGTTGTTGTTGTTGTTTTTGTTGTGTATTATTATTATTATTACTATTATTGTTATTGTTATTGTTATTGTAATTGGAGAAGGCAGCGAACGAAATGGCAAACTGCAAAATTTGCGCACGGCAAACTTATCGAATTGTAAATTATTGTAACTTTTATATGAATTTACGCAAATTGAAGCAGCGCCAACAACAACAACAAACAATGAGCTCTTAACATGCTACATACCATAGACTCATTCAATCAATATTTCCCAATTAGTGTTTATACACTACAATAAGCACTCGAAAACTATGCAATAAAAAGGTGAAAAAGAAGCAATCATCAATCATAAGGAAATCAAACTAAAGCCAAGACTTGTCACAAAAGGCAACATTTTCACTTTCGCTTATGCCAAAACTGTAACTAAATGGAAAACAATACAAATGTACACATTCATGGCATAAATTTGTATAACGTGGGACAAAGCAAACGGGTCAACGATAATAAATTTTAAATCATTTGTCATTTGACGCGGTTTTTTATTTGGGTAACGAGCCCTAGGAGACTCGCAGAGAAGACAATAGCCAAAAAAAAAAAAAAAAAAACAACCGATAAACATCATTTGTTAAGCTGGGCTTTTTTTCTTCTTCTAAAGCTTCGATTGTTGGGTCAGCAGCAGCAGTGGCAGCAGCAGCTCGATCCATTGACAAATGTCTCTCTGGTTGCGGTTTAATTGCCTA
Organism: Scaptomyza caliginosa; assembly: GCA_035044725.1. NCBI lineage: Eukaryota > Metazoa > Arthropoda > Insecta > Diptera > Drosophilidae > Scaptomyza > Scaptomyza caliginosa. The sequence goes on along the minus strand of JAWNNR010001059.1, from coordinate 289,870 downwards.
AAAAAACATATATAGTATACTACTGCAGAGGTTTTTCCTGTTTTTTTCCTCAATAGATCATATCGCCTATTGAATATACATACACATTTTATGTTTGGTAATTTTCAGTTTAAACGTTTTTTTTCTTCTCCAAAATCTTTTTCGAAAACAATGTTCTGCTGATAAAATCATTTAGCTGTGGCGACCCCAAAAAGAATAACCAAAAAATGCGTTAAATGCTTCTTAGAGAAGAAACAGAGAAAATGAAAGGCAGACAGAGAGAGAGAGAGAACTGCAAGCTTTACAGCATTAAAAACAACAATCTGACTGTAGATTACATGCATTCATATTGTACCCTAAAGAAAACTTTTTAGAGAGTGTATATACAAATTCTGATATAAACTTACCCAACAACTTATACCTAGAAAGGCACAAGTCTACTGTTGTTGTCAATTTATCTGTAGGGTATCTTTAAGTCTAGCACTTTCAACTTAAACACCCCTACTCGTTAGTCTTGTTGCGTTGACACACATTTCTTAACTGCTGCCTACAGTATGATTGTTTATACGATTTATTTTACTACTTATTGTACATTATTCTGATAGCTGATAGTAGAACATGAAAACACAAAAAACAAAGTCTGTAGAGAATTAAATCCAATGATTGACCTTTGAAACTATTTTATGCCTGCGTCACATTACTAGTAAGAAGTAAAAATTGACATTTTTATTCCAGTCGGCATTTTAATAGCGCATTGAATAAGTACTTCTAAGTATTTAGTTTGAGTCATTACAATAATGATATTGTTATCGTCTTAAAATTTTTTTTGATGGGGAACAGGAAGTATGAATTTAAGCATGTGATTCTATTTGCGATTTGTGACTAAATATTTCAATTTAAGTTTTTGATTTGTCAAACTTACCCGCTATATTAACCACAAAGTATGCTTTAGTAAAAGTAGTTGGACTCACCTATAAGAGAATAGAAATTTTAATGTATTTTATAATAATCAGTTAGGTATTTTACATAAAATATGTTATTGTTTTGTATTTGTATTACATTTTTCCAGCTAGCTGCTCTGTTGCTAGCTAGTTATTTTTATTGAACTATTTATAATGTAGTAATTTCTATTACAGCAGAATATAATTTAAATATATTTGTCAAAGAACAAACAATGTTTAGCATTAATTTGCCTGTTTTAAAATCGTAATTAACAGTTTTTGGAATCGTTTTTGCATATGCAGCGATATTTTTAAACATTTTTAATTAGTTTATCTTTGCATTTCATAAAATGTAATCATTTAACGTTTGAAGTCTAACAAAACAAGTATCTTTCAGTGTCCCACTTTAAATCATTAAAAGATTTGTTTGAACCAATTTAAAACTGTAACTATAAAATTTTGTACCAGCAATTTGTCATTAAAATAAAGTATTTTGCTTTACTTGACAATAATATTTGATTTAGCAATGTTCAAAAAACACTTTAAGCTATATTTCAGTGATATTCAGTTCAAGAACTAACACCATAAACAGTTGTTAAAGCCAACTCTCTGGCCTTATACTAATTATATACTCTTTAAACTGACGCACATGCTGCCAATGAGGCTGCAAGTAAGCTGAGTAACCTGAGATTGTTGTGGCAACTTAAACGCATGTTCGAACTGTCTGCCGCACAGGCGACAGGCCGACAAATATGGCCAAAATGGCAACGCAAGCCGTTGGCCTTCTTGCCCATGCTAGAGAGGTGGCAATAAAGTTCGCATGGAACTATAATGGCTCATTAGGCGAACGCTGATGTGAAGACCGGATCTGTAAAGAAGTTGCAGTTGGGACAGGGTTAACTTGGCCAAATCGCCGCATTAAAATCGCAAAAGCCAACCCAAAACTTACTTATTAAATGCTGCTAATGTGCGCATGAGTGCAGCGCCCAAACAAAGATTTGAAACAGATATGGAAACGACGAGCTTTAACTTCGAGCTTCGACTGTTGGCTGGCTGTTTAAATGCCAATTTGGCAATTGCTCGGCTATGGCAAATAATATTTCGCTGCAGCAATGCAATTATCCACAAAAAACCTCCGAAACAAAAAAAAAAACTTTACAGCTTTGTGTTGACCCTTGCGTTTTTTTCCAGTAAGGCATTGGCTATGCCAACCGGTCGTTTTAGGCACCTTCTAATGCTGCTAATTTCCCAAAAAACTACAACAACAACTACAAAAATGACCAAACTGAGATTCAAGACACGCGATTGTGAGCCTCACCCCTTGCCCCCAATCCGTACAATAGCTGCAGCTGCGTGTGTTGGCGTCCAGCATCTCAACAATTGAGCATTTGGAATTGCTTGGTCTTGCTCGGCTAGAGTTGCAGTCGGCTAGTTGGTCAGCCAGTTGGGTAATTGGTATATCAATTGTTTGCCGCATTGTTCGCCGCTTCTCGTTGCTTGCTGCTCGCCAAATTTATGTCCATTTGGAAATTTACCTTATATGTCGTTCGGTTTTTTTACTGCTCTTTTTTATTTTTACGTGTGCGGTGGAAAATTTTTTTTGCCTTGCTTGGTTTGCTTTTTGTACTCTGTACGATTTGGCAATGGGTTAAATGGGTATCCTATCATGAACTAACTACAGTACAGTAAGTAGTAAAATTTTAAATTTGCTCAAAGCCGATTCTAATTGATGGTAACATTAAGATAAAGATTGTCATCTATATAGAATACATTTCTGCACAGAGTATTTTCTAGCCTACAACACAAATCTACGGCCTCTTTACATGTTATTGCTACTCTTGTTGCATACAAATTGAATTTGCAATGCAAATAAATTGTCATAGAAAACAACGCCCTCAGTGGGTTTAGTAGCATTTGAGACTGGAGATCAGAGCAAAATATATAAACAACAATGACAATTTATATGGGCAGGAAATGCAGCTTGATCTAGATTCAAATAGAAACGATACACAAAAAAAGAAGACTAGTTTCCAGAAGACCACCTCGAACAAAGCAACGATAAACGTTTCAAATCAAATAAATGACGCCTGCACACAAAGAGAACGGGTCATAAATGACGCCAGCTTGAGTTGGCCAAAGGGCCAATAACAATTTGTGAGATATATTAAAGAAGACGATGCTCATGCTCAATTATCATTCGTTAAGCAGGCAATAGTTTTTAAATTATTTTAAATAAAATTTATCATAAGTAGAATGCATTTAAAAGCCAAAAGCCACTTTGTTCTTCTACTTTTTTTACGAGCCCATTAAAAATGTAAAATGTAAAATGCAGACTAGAAAATCATTAAAAAAAAAATAAACTATAAGCTAACTATACTGGAGTAATCAGTGAAATGCAAAGGTTATCTTTGAAATGAGGCGACTTCACAAAGTTGTCGCCGTCTATACGTCTTTGTCCCCAGCCCCCCTCTGCCCACACAGCTCCACATTGAGGGTTATCAATTGGATGACAGGTCAGCAGGCATAGTCTCAGTTTCAGTCTTGCAGTCACAGTATTTTTTTTGTCAGTTGTTTCTTCTGTTCAATTTGGAATACTTATGACTAAGGCGGCAAGCTTTTTTTCTCTCTTTCATTTTGCTTGCTTGCTTGCCACAACCGACCGCAACAACAGCAACAACAATAACAAGCGCCCCATGCATTTGGTTTTTCTTGTTTTGGTTTTTTTGCTTGTTTACTCATTTTCATTTTGAAATTCATTGCACGTTCTACAAATTTGAATATGAGTTCAACATCTTGTTCTCTCTATGTTGTTGCTGCCACAATCGAACAGCAGCTGTGAGTCTCAATGAGTCAGTGGCGAGGCGTTGAAAGATTTAATCGTGCCGCCGAGGCCATGCCCCCTAAATACCCACACCAAGCTAATGTAAGTCCAGTCTTTGGTATTTTGTGCTGCATTCGTATGAGTAGTATTTATGCATTGGCCTCTCCCAGTTTTACTCAGTTTTCATTCATTTGAAGCTTTTCGTTTCTGCTCTATTGCCCATATCTAGCTTTTATCTCTAGTTAATAAGGCATTCCCAAACAAAACGAGTCTTGTTCCACATTTCAGGTTTCTTAAACAATTTGTATACAATTTCCGTTTTCCCTTCGATTGACGTTGGTTGAAACAGCAACTTTTTATTATTTATACAAATAAAATAGCAAATTGATTGAAATACTTTTCTTGTGGCTAGTTCGGAAATTCTGAATCATTGGCTATTATTATTTAAATAAGAACATCTTACTCATACACTTCCTCTTAAATTGTGTATTTTGGGTTATGCATTGTGGAATTTTCAAGAATAAGTTCCCTGCTGATAGCTCTGAGTAGAGATTTGCGTTGACCTCATCAGGCAGTGTTGAACCCAAACCCTCAAGCTGTTCGCTGTCAACTTACAAATAAAAATGTGAAATATGAAAAACTAAATAATGAAAAGTGTTTTCACCAGCAGCAGCAGCAGCAGCAGCAGCAGCAGCAGTGGAAACGAGCCAGCCATAAGCAGTGAAAAGCGAAATGAAAATATTATGGCTGGCTTAAGAAAATCTACAATCTAGTTCAACGGGAAGCTGCACGTTTGCAGATGCACAACACCGGCAAGGTGACATTAACTTACACTTTGAAAAAAAACCTAGATTTAATTTGGGAATACTTAGCGCATGCTTTTGTTAAAGCCCAAGTTGTTGGATTAAATACAACGCAAAGTTTTTAATGTTTTTTTTTTTTAGATAATTCTTGGTATTCATTGTGATTCTTAATTTAAGAGCTCATAATTTTAGCCAAGTGTAACAGGCAGGGCGAACAAAAGACGTTGCAACTCCCTCAGAGTCCTTGATGGCTTACTCGCCTGCCACATGCCATTCTAGTTATGAGAGTGAGAAAGCAACGAACAACTCCAAAGCCAAGCTGGCAAATGTCAACACAAACAATGTCAATGTGTGTTGGGGATGCTGAGGGTGAGCTGGAACGAGCTGGTAGATCTAACTGTCATCTTGGGGACTGTGTATGGTGTTAACCCTTTTTGGCCCGGTCCGGCGCTTAGTTAACCTCACTGATGTGTCTGTGCTGCGGTGGTGCGGCAATTGCAGGTGCAACAAGCAGCATGCAACATGCAGCATGCAGCATGCAGCAGCAGGATGCAGAAGTGGTTGCTATCAGCCACAAACGAGCCAAACCGGCTACCGTGCGCATCCTGTCCTGTGTCCTGTTGCCCTTTGTCGCCGACGCCACCAAGCATCGCCACATGGAATTTTGCAATTTCTTTGGGATTTCGAAATTGCTTTTTCTACTTTTGCTCTGTTTCGCGAAAACGTCGCGCCAACTTTTCTGCCCAACCCACCAATCCGCCCACCCACGCATCCCATCATCTACTTCAGCGCCTCTTTTGCCCAGGTGGTGTAACCAACTCCCCTGCTCTGCTCTTTCTCGTTCGTTTTTATTTTATTTTTTGCTTGCTTATCCAGCGTTTCGCATTGTTGGCCTGCGTTTCTTTTGAGGCCAGAGCGAGCAACAACAACAACGACAAAAAAAAATCGATCAAGAAAAATGACTTTTGTGGGTTTTCGTAATTTTCATTGCACGCGTAATTGAAATTTTCAAATTCCTGCTTGCATTTTTCTTTGTCCATCTCCCGCCTGCCCGCTCGCCTGCCAGTCGATTTTCCAAGCCCTTATCCTCGGCGCTTATACCCCATATTTATCAGCAAGGCAACAGCAGGCAGCATCAGTAAAAGTGGAATTTATATGATGATAAAGGAAAATATCAACCACCCAACCACCTTTGTATGTGTTTTCTCTATTGCTTCTCGCTTTGGCTGCTGCTTTTGCTTTTGCTGCTGCTCGTGGCTGTGTTTCATTATGTTTTCATTATTTGTCGAAAATTGTGTTAATCTTTGAGCTTTTCGCGTTTTTATTTCTTTTTTTTTGGCATGAAAATACGATAGACAAACACACAAAGACGTTCATTGATAAATTGATGGCAACTTAAATAGCAAAGTTGAAGCTAGCTACTTTGGCTTTAGCAATTATTGAATTTGCTGGTTGAATGCATCAAATAGGCAACCATAATCAGAAGGATAATGCACTTACAGCGAGGTTGAGTCTACCTCAACTAAGTTGAAACACAACCCACACAAGGTGTATTGGCTATGACTAACCACACACACACACACACACACACATACAGCTGCAAGAAGAAGAACAACAAGAGCAGCAACAACTGGAGCATTGTAAATCCCAACTAATAATTTTGTAACCTTATCTGGGCTGTCTCGCTGTCACAGCACACACACACACACACACACACACACACACACACAGCCAGCACAGTGGCAGAGAAAAGCGCATATCCCACAACGATAATGAAAATGTCACACGAGCCTCGCATTTTCTCATCAGCAGCGTCATGAGGAGCAGGACGACGACAGTTCCACAGATGACCCGGTAAAGAAGAAGAGAAGACATGCAGCACAGGAAACAGGCAAAAGCTCGAGCCTCGGTACTGCTCCACATCCATGTCCTAGGCTGATGTGCGAGTGCAGTCAGCAAAAGGAGCTAACTGCAACAACAACAATGGGTATGCCAGACAACGACAACAATGTTGACAACAACATAAAGGTAAATCCAAAATAATGCGCTGTGCTCACTTCACAACACTGCAACGAGATGTTGTGGGAATAGTCCTGTTTGCAGTTGCAGGCACACCTTCCCTTTGGAACTCTAGCTAAGAACATATAAGTCAAGGGTGGTCGGCTAAAAGATACTTAGCTTACATGGAACGACTAGGTTATGCCCTTAATCAACGCAATCTATACATATAGAATGTAAGAAAAAGCGGACTACATGTTTCCAATGGCAGTTGATAAGACTTATGCTAAATTTCATTAAGGTAAACCTTGTAGTCAGACAAACTAATGATCTATCAAAAACAAAACACAAAAGAAGGGTATATACTTATTAACTGGAAGCTCCACTCAAATCGATCGAAAACTCAAAAGATGCTGCTGTTTTTCCAGCGAATACGTTAAGCTGCCTTGCTGGCTGGTAGCAGTGTCATCGCCAGGAGACAACAAAATCCACAATGTTTGCCTCGCTCATTGTCATCACTTGAAGGCTGTGTGTGTGTGTGTGTGCGTGCACTCGCAGGTGCTAAGACAGCTAAAAACTTTGCCTTAGGACATTTTGCGGTTAGCTTTAAGTTGCAGTCAGAAAGAGGCATGTGGCGGGAGGCTTGAGTACTCTGCTCTCTCTCTCTCTCTCTCTCTCTCTCTCGTCTCACGTTCTCGTACAAGACGATTATAGCTTTGCCTTGACTGCTACTACTTTCTGCTTTTGCTGCTGTGGACAGACTTAGTGGCAGTCGTAAGTTCTAATTTCTTATTATTAGGCGTGGCCCAGTGGCGCAAGTGGTGCGGTGGCGTGGTGTTATGGTGGGCATGGAGGTTGTGAAAAGGGGTTGAAGTAAAAACCGCACAAGTTTGCTTGCTGTGGCATAAAATTATGGCGCAACTTGCGCCGTTGCATATGAAAATGGCGGCTGGCAAATAGTTTGGACAAACTATTTCTTTGCTTTGCAGTACAGTTTTCTAATGTTGTTGCTGTTGCTGTTGCTGCCGTTTCTGCAGTGGTTGGCTTTGTTATGGAGCGTCGGTTTGTGCTTTTATGTCTTATGGTTTGTTGGTTGGTCGCTTTATTGGTTTCAGCCTCTTGCTCGCTCGCTCCGCAGATTTGCTGAATTGCAGCGAACAAAAAGTTTTTAAGCATTGCAGGGGCTGCAGTTTGGGATTTTAATTAAAGCGGCCTAATGCCTTGACTCGCAACTGAAACTGCAATTCGCAAATCCAACTAAAGAAGAAGTAGAAAACATCGAGTCCTGTCGCTGTCCAATGTCGAGTTCAAAGTTGAAAAAGGGATCAAACAATGAAAGTCAATTCATCTGTCAAATTAAACAATTGGCAGCATGAGGCAAAGCTAGCCATGAAGGGGCGAAAGGAGAATGAAATACGTTGCAAGAACTAAGCATCCAAACAATGACACATTGGCAGTACAAAGCGCAAACTGAAAAGTGAAAAGTGCAAAGCAATAAACCAACAATGGCCAAAAAAAAAAGAAACGTGAAGCAAAACTGAAAATGAAAATAGACGAATAAAAGAAAGCCAAAAAAAGAAAAAAAAATGAACACAAAAACTAGCAAACGGCTTCAGTTTCAACTGAGTCTGAACTTTTGCTCATGAGAATATGGATGAGAATCAAAATCAAAATCAGTATGGAGATGAGGATGAGGATGTGAATGAAGGAAGACCGAGCCCATTATTGTTTCCACTTAACTTACAACAGTTTGCACTTTGGCCAGTTCATTGAAAATCAGCGTCAGCGAAAACATACAAGAGCCAAAATAGATCAGAAGGGGTGGAAAACATCAAATAAATAGTCGGGAAAATGAAACTGATTGGAAACTGAGAGCATAAGATATTGTTGCAACTAAACAAATACTCAGAAGATGCTGTTAGAGTGATTGGCTGCAGTATTGCTCAACTTGTCTTTCGTATTTGATGCAACTATCCACAAGCAGAGACCATTAACTTGTCAATTGGGCGGCTTTTAACCGCTTGAATATGTTACGATTACTCTATTACTCTTTCTTGACCGAAACACTTCAACTTGTTTATGTTCTGGTTGTTACTTTAAAGTATGCTCCATCTTTGTTATATGAGTTGTCCCTATCCTTTGGCTAGCGAGCTGTCATAACTTTACCATGAACAATATTATTATCACGAACGTCTGTGTCTGCAATGCGACTCTGTCTTTTTCCCCCTCTCCCTTCGTTTCTCTTCGTCTGATGTCGCGCCACCGTCGCCTGCGGGGCTTACTCGGCACCCATTGCCCAACCGATGCCGTCTCCTTACTTTATGGTACCCGCCTCGGCTCGACATTCAACAAAAAAGTTGCACCGCTTTCCTGACAATGATGACGGCGTCTGTTTCCGCTTTTGACGACGTCGCCACCGCCGCCATTTTAGGCGCTTTGCAGTAGTTATATTTTCCATGATTTCAGTACTTTTTCTTTTTTCGAAGTAATGTTTTTTGCTACTAGCCTCGGGCCTACTATTTTGCCGCTTTTGCCCATGCCGTGTTGTTGCAACAACAAAGCAGCAGCAGCAGCAACAACAGCAACACAAGCTACAAATTTGCAACAGACAAACGTCGTCACACGTTGTGCAAACTTTTCCACTTCATTGCATGATTGCAATTTTTACGCAAAACAATTTTAGTTGTTTGATTTTGCTTTCTGTTTGCACGACAAATGTTTCATTGTACCATAGCTTGAATATTTTACAAAACTACCAACGACTTTAAGATGAAGATTGAAAATAGAGACACTTTTAAATTGAATTCGATTATTGTTTTAATGCATTTGTCGTTTCAACTTCATGTTTAAATATTATGTAAATCTTGCACATTCTTTCCTGCACCTTTTTGCCTAGTAGAACTTCTTTAACCCTAACATTCTTATACGGTCTCACACTTTGCTTAATTCTTTATTCATTACGTCGCTTTTATGTACTTCAATGATTTTGTACGGCTTTACACTTTCATTTTGTTATAAGGAAGAAGAAAAAAAGAGTTGAGATGTTTTTTTCTGCTGCTGCTTTTTGGGTTATGTAGTATTTTTTTTCCGTCTTTCAATTTGCATTTTGTGATTCGCATTTGAACCTTTTATTCATTGTTTATTTAATTATCTTTTGTATTGTCAAGTGGCTAAATTTTATAAGGCTTTCTTCTGCCAACTTGGCCTGTGGTTTGGCAACAGGACATCATTTGGGTTGGCCATTGAAACACTGTTTGAATGGATTTCAATCCCTGGAATTTGAATCCCTGGATTTTTTGGGTTTGTAGCGGCACGTGCAACTGAAGAGAATGGATACTCTAATGGATTAGGGTTTAAATTAGTGAAACAAAAAAAGTCTTTGATACTTAATTGATAAGACCCGAACAAATGTATATGCAGTATACAATTTATTAAGTACTGGTAAGCCAGTGGAATTTTTCCATTGAGTTGCTCTTTAATCTATTAAAAATTCCAAGGCAAAACTATTTGTGCAAACTAAAAGCACAACTAAAACAACTCAATGTTCAACTAAAAAGTAAATAAAATTGTTTAAAATTAAAACGAGCAGTGAAAAAACAAAAACAAAAAAAAAACACACACACACACTAAAAGCAATTTAAAGCTGCAAACATTACATACACGAAACGAAAAAAAATGCACACTTTGAAAATCATTAAAACGTCTGAGAGGGATGAAGATGAGAATGGGAATGGGGATGAGGACTATAAAGACGTTCGCGACACAAGGAGAGCGGTTGGAGGCGAAGTGGAGTCCGGAAATGTGGCAACAATTGTAAATAGGATTGAGAAACAAAAACAACAACAACTAGCAGAAAGGATGCAATTTAGAATGAAAGGAGCATTAAAGGGAATGGCAACAGAATGGGGAAATTAAAACAAGAGCTGCGACTCCACACGCCTCCAACGAATGTGGGTCAATAGGCAAACGGAAATAGCAGGTGGGCTCCGGGCAGGAAGGGGGCCGGCAGTCAGGTCGCGCTGAGACCTATACAAAAAGTTCCTGCACAAGTTTTTGGGCTTTGTTTTCCGGAGCCAAATTAAATTTTCCTTAGCCTTTTTTCAAAGGGGTTAAAGCGTACTCGGACTTTAACTCGAACTCGAACTCAAGCTCGAATTCGCCTTGCATTTGCCTTTTTACGCTTGAAAACTTTTTTAACAAACATATTCGATTAACTGGCCATGGGCTGGTTTGTGGCAGCTAGCCCTTTTGGCTGCTATTCTCTACTTATCGAAAACCACTTGATTATGCAGGCTTATCCTTAACCCTTTGCCCCTTCAATGTTTTCCCTTTTGGGTTTGTTTCATTTTTGTTTTCTTTAATGTACATATATACATTTTTTTGTGGGTTCGAGACTTTAGTTTTCACTGAAGCGTGAAAATTTGTTTGCAAATCCTTTCGCTTTTCTATATTTGTTTTGTTTTTCCTTTTTGTTTGTGCAATATTTATGATTTCTTGTCGATATTTTTTGTGCTAGGCTTTGCTATTTCTCCCGATTTCTGTTTGATTTCGTTCTCGGGCTCCGGCTTGGGCTAATTTATAAATTGCATTTTCTTGTTAGCTTGAGATTTTATTTGGCCTTTGTTTCTTGTCTAAGGCACAAATCGATTTGCAGAAATGGTTTGTCAATTATTCTAATTTGATGGGTTTGCTTGGATTTAGCCTCTTTTGTAACTGGCGTTAAAGTAATTATGCTTATTAAATTAAAGTTGTTGGTTTAATTTGCTTTTAATAGCTTGCTAATTAAATAACTTAATATTAATTTAAGCCAGCTTTTATTAGCTCTTCTAGTGTTTTTTTTTTTCGTTTCCATCTCTTTCCCATACAGCATCCCAATAAACTTGTTTTTAATGCAAACATAATGCAATAAATTTTATTTTCTTTGTCAGCATTTTACACAATTTATTTGCTGTGCATTGTGTTGTTGTTGTTGTTGTTGTTTGTGGCATGTGTAGCAACAAAGTAAGCTCAGATTGTAAATTAAATTAAATTTATTATATTCGCAGTAACCGTTTGTGAATTTTCTGATATTGTTCGATAAAAAGTAGGCTTAAAAACGTTTTGGATGCTTATAACAAAATACTTTTTATATATGGCTGTAATCTATATAAGTTAAGCTGTTTTTTCACTAACTACCATGAGGTTACAATTTGAGAAGCAGCTTAATTTTTTACTAATTAAATGTTAATTGACTGCAATGGCCGAAGTGACCAATGCAGAGTATTGTTTATAGAGAAACAATACTTTATATTTTTCAGTAGAATGTTTTTCGTTTTACATATTTGTTTAGCAATTTATTTGCCAACAATAGAAATCTGGTGAGTCAACAAATCGAAATCGTTTACAATTCATATTATCATAAAACATAACAACTAGCTGTTAAATATTTGTAAATCTCATTGCAAATCATAATATAGAAAATTGGTATGCAAAATCCGATTTTGTTTTTAACAATGCATTCAAATTCTGTGTAATGACTTATTCGGCGGTCACAATTCAAAGAAACGCTGTCATAAAAAGAATTGTTAATGTACAAACATATATACTAAAAAATATCAATGCGAATGACGCGTGACTAAGCAATAAAAAATTACACGAAATAAAATTCAATTAAATTAACAAAAAATTTAGAATTCTAGAGTCCATAGAAAGCCGCACGCGTTCAAAATCTTAATGCGATTCTAATAAATAGTCAAAAGAGTTAAGCTAAATACACACAAAGAAACGAGGAGCGCCACACAAAAAAAAAAAAACGTAAGAGAAACACAAAGCTGACAAGATATGAATGAGAATTTTGGAAGGCGAAGGAATTTCATAAAGCGGGATGCCGAAAAAAATTGAATTTGAAATGCATGCGACGCACGATTGACAGCCGAAGAAGAAAGAGTCAAGAGAAGAAAAAAAATGAGAAGACAACGACAATGACAACGGTTAATGCAATTAGACACGCCCAAGGGAATGCAAGGGCAGACGGGGGCCTATGGGCATCTGTGGCGGGGCAAAGCACGAGGCAACCAAAAGCAAGCTAAAACGCATGCTTATCGCTCGGCTTTTATCACTTGCGTAAGTGAAATGCATTAACCGAAAACTGTAAATTCGATTTTGAGGGTCGCGACCCCATATACATGAACGTACACATGTATGTGTGTGTGTGTGAGAGAGATGGAGTGAGCGAGCAGATCTTCTGCCAACTGTAGATAATTACCGTTATGTGCATAAGTTTAATGGTCTAATTACTATATGCACTTCTTTTCTCCTTCTTTTTGGCTTTTTTGAACAATGCTTCATTGACTTTATTGCCCAGCTCTTATCTTGCTAATGTTTTAGCTTCTCCTATGGTATTCTTTTAATACTCTTACTTGGGTTACTTGTGTTATGTCGTTGAATATGTTTGAATATTGGGTATACAATAATTTGAAAGTTTTTCTGTTATAATTTAATCATTTTTATGAGAACTTAACTTATTTTTGGGTAAAAAACTAGACTTTTTGATAGTCGAATAATATTTGTATGTTGAGTTTCTATTGAAAATATAGGAAATGGGGAAAAAATATATATTTTTCCAAAACATATGGTCGATCAAATATTTTAAGTACCTTTTTATTTCAAAAACGTACTTTATTTCTTGACAATACATTTTTAGATTCTTTAATAACTCTCTAAAATTAAGTGAATATTTTATAATCAAATTAATCTTTACTACAATGTTTTTTATTGCCTATCGTCTCCGCATATGTATTATTATATTTTTTTTTTATTAATAATAGTACTGATAATAATTTCCTTATCAAAAACAGCGTCTCCAAAAAATTTCAAAGCTATTTAGGCTTAGAAGAAACTAAACATTTAAAGTCTTGTTTAGAATTTTTATTCCAAATAAATTTCAATTGCCCAAACAAGTAAAGAAATGGAACAGTCAAAGTGTCACTGCATCTCCAAACATGATTTATGTCAAACAAAATGTTCTATAAACTATAGCTGCATCCCTGTTTGGCCCATAAAAAAAACAAGTATACAAAACCGCTGGCTGGTGGCTAATTTTGGAACATTTCAAGTGTCAGGCCGATGAAATCAATCAACAATTGACAACAATACAGTTGAGCAGAAGACAACATTGACAACCATCATAACAAAATGTGCGGGGGTCATGGGCAAGACTACATTAGCATGAAGGGTAAAGTAACTGCAAGGGTAATGTGTACAAAAACCAAAAGAAAAAAAGCATTACTATGCCCAGAGAGATAATGTAAATGTACAAAATTGTTGTTGAGTAGATGACGCGGCGACAAAAACACACAAACTAATTTTTGGATAGCGCCGCAAAACCGCTTAAAGGGAACTCACTGTACAGGCGGCATCGTTAATCATCATTGAAGGAACTGAAAAGGGTTCAAAGATGACAACAACAAGCAATTGAACTGGGAAATGCATTGAGAACAAAGAAATGGGAACGTCATCTCACCAAAACAGTGATTATTGATGAATCTGCTGCAGTTTGAAGAGTTTTGTTAAAAGCCTTTAAAAATTCTCTGTTTTGTTTAGGGCAAACTGCAAATGCATTTTATAATATATTTATGTATATGCGTAGATAAGCACAGATGGGGCGTTGTTGCGACCAAATGGCAGCTGGAATACCATGCTGCGATTTTTCCCGACTTTCAATTTTCCACACAATTTGATATGGCTTTTGGATGCCAGCGCGGGTGGAAAACTGACTTAATTTCTTTTATTGCCGCCACTTAAATTGTTAATTGCTGCCGTGTTGTGCTTAGCGTGCGGGGAGTGAGAAAGAGACAGAGAAAGAGAGAGAGAGAGCGAGAGAAAAAGAGATGGATAGAAAGAGCACACATGGATTTTCCCAGATGTAAATTAGTTTTGATTTCAGAAATAGAAAAATAAACAAATTGCCGCTGATATGAAACAGGCTGGCGAAAGTGAAAAGGCAAGATAAATTGAAGTGTGTATGCGTGTGTATGTGTGTTTGGTTGTGTGTGTATCTTATATTTGTTTGCAACTGCCCGCATTGCGGTGTAATTTTACACTGAAACGCTAAGGACTCAACACAGAAAAGGGGATCGAATAATGCAAGATGGCAAACAAGGGAATTATTTGAGTAATTTGAGAGCATATGTTATTTGCTATATATATATGTATATATATAAATACATCTGAAGAGTGAAAAGTGAAGATAAACTGAGATTATATTTTTTTATTAACTTGCTTATTTGAAGTAAAACTTTTATTGTTCAAAATGTTAACACATACTAAAATTATTACAAAAACTGCATTTATCCCACTGTGCCAAATTCCAGCACTGAACAACAACAACAAATTTGTGCCAAAATATAAGAAAATTCTGCAGACAAGAAGCAAAAAAAAAAACAGGACGAACATTGTCGCTTGTTTGCAACAAGGATATATAAAGCAGGCAGGATTTTGTATTATAATTTCTTTAACCATTGCCCCACCCTGTCTCCCTCTCTCTCTTTCTCTGATGTGTGCTCTAAGGATGTGTGTAATTCGGTTTGAGGTCGAGCATCTGAGAGCGGAACATGAAGAAGAATTGTAAGCCAACCGAGAGTGAGAGGACCTTTGGTCTGTGTAGGCAACGATACTAAGGCTCAAGTGCACCAGGCACACACACACACACACACACATACTTGCAACAAACAAAAGCAACAAAACGCAGGAAACTCGTATGCAAAAAGTGCACTTGAAAAAAAAAAAAACAAAAACAACACGCTGTGCCGCTTAGACCGTTTGGGGTTATGTTTATGTGGCATACATAAATACAAGCATAAACACACACACACACAAAGAGACATCTGGGAACGGCTGGGCTCTTGTCAGCCACATATTTACACAACTGCAATAATATTTGTGTCGCCAGGCTGCACTTTTACTTGACGGCAGCCAAACGACCAAAAAGATGCCTGGGCAAAGAGACCTTTGGAATTTGGTTTCTTTTTTTCACAATTTTGTTTTTCTTCATTTTTGGTTAAACTATTGAAAAAATGTTCAAATGAGCAGTAAGTTTTCTTTTTGTATTTTTTTTTTTTTGCCTAGCAACTACTACAACAGAGAAAGTGATTTATGACTGCAAGAAGAACTGCGGCGAGACTTGGTCTCAGTTTTCTGCTGTTTTTGTGTCTGGCTCAAACCCACCCGTTTTCTGGGCTACTTAGTGGCGACTTTTCGCAACTCCAAGTCCCGATGGTGCAGTTGAGTTTTTTTGCTCCTGATCCGTGTATGTTGTTTGTGCCAAATGTGCAATAAATAAGTGTTTTGATTTTGTGCATTGCCGAAGAAGTTGGCGCCAGCTACCCCAAACGCTCTACACTCTACTTTTAAGAAACTTTTATCGCTTTGTATAGAGTTCTTAAGTTGCATATCTTATTCATATAGAACAGAGCGACAAACTTTAACTGATTGCCAGAAGAAAGCAAGACACTGAGACTGAGACTCCTTGGTGAGAGATTAGGAGACAGGCTGTGAGAACAAAGCCAGTTATTCAACTGTGACGCCATGCAAACGCATAAATAGTCGCTTATTAAATTCAAAGCATATATTTTTCAAGTACATAGTAATAAACACTTGAAAATTACGAGTGTGTGTATGTATGTTTTCGAGTATGTCGCCAGGGTTTTTGGTTATGCTTAATTTGAGGCATTTTTCAAATGTCAGGCATGTCGATGATGTGAGGATCACACACGCTGCTCGTTATGGTACTTGAGAGAAAAATACCAACTAGCATTAACTAAAATCATTGAACTCACCAACTTAGTTATTAGGTAAAAGTCAGAGATACATACCTGAAATGAGAAGATTGATAAAAATTGATAAGTTTTTCTACTTGTTAAGAGATATGTTTTAGGTAAATATGTTCAAATTCGTGTTCAGCTTTCTTAAGTAACCTTTAGTAATTTTCTTAAACTAAAGTTATATAGATATTTCCCATAAGATAGTGTGCAAGAATATCATCTAAAAAGTTGTGACATTTTTTTTATTACTTTAAGCATTTATAATTATTTATTTAAGTCAAAATATTTCTACATACAATGTACAGTGTAGGAATTTATCTTTGTCTCAGCCAGGCTGAACTGCAGCAAGTTATTCGGGTCATGCGGTTCTTAATGCAATTTTTCTCCAGAACGGATTGAAGAAAGCAGCAATGTGCTGCGCTGCAGTTGCCACAAGATGCTGCACAGTCAGTTTGGTTTGCTGACACCACTGGCAGGCAACCTCTGACTCATTCTCAATATTCTGTTGCTGTTGCACACACGACTGCGCATATTTAATTGCTCATTGCGCGTGATTCGCAGTTAAGTCTTAAGGGGGAAAAAAGAGGGTTTAGTTGTTCGACTGCAGTACTTTGACAGCTGGCACAAATTGCCAACAGCAGCCGAGAGTTTTGCAACAGCCTGGCAAACTTTCTTTCTTGCCATTGGAATTTTGTGCAGTGCGCCTGCGCGCAGCTCAGGTCTTGAAGTCTTTCTCATTCTGTGTTTTGTCGCCTACGCGGCGCATGCCTCATTTGCATTTAGGCTGGCGTCATGCAACATTTGTGAGTGTAGTTGTTGTCTCCTGTCTGTCGTCGATCGAATGCTGCTGTTGCTATTGCTGCCGTGCCATGTTGCATGTTGTCATTGTCATAAGCTGCCGCAGCAGCTGTCAGTTGTCTTTTGTCGCTGGCTACTGTGCAGCAAGCAGGCTTTCAGCTTATTGCATTGTCACCTCAACGATGTGACCCTAAAGGGGCACGATATGCAACTGACAGTATAGCATGCTTTGAGTATTTTACATATTTCATTTTTCGTTTATTTATGATTTTGAGTAACTTTCTCGTCAAGTCAATCATAGCATATTAATAAACTCGAATAGTCAAAGGTCAGTTAAAAAAAAAAAGAAAAAGGGGAGAAGAGGCTTGGAAAGATTTTTTTTTGTTTTGTTCAAGACGCAACTTGATAAAAATCATAATTGTTGCGTAAATATTTGGTCAGCTTTAATTGCTTTAACAAAAATATTGTATTATATCTCAGCACGCAGTCGGACGCTCTGTAAAATAATAATTTACATAATTTTCTTACAAATCACGCGCACGAAACTCGCCCGATCAACAAGGGTTCAGGCTGGCCTCACAGTTGACCTGACCAAGAAAAAAAACCTTAACAAAAGGTAAATCTAGTTATTGATTTTATGCCACATCATTGTGCAACATTATTTCAAATCATCAACAGAGAGAACTTTTGTTTGCTTAACGTTTCTCTCTCTCCCTCTCTCTCTCTCTTACTTTTGGCATATCATTGTTAGCATCAGCTGAAAATGCATTTATGGTAGTCTTGGTTGGCTCTTGGCTATCAGCTACGAGATGATCTTCAAAATGGGCCAACAGCATCATTAAAAAGCAGCCTCCGCTGCGAGTTGTGTATGTAAATTAGGTCTTTGGAGTTTAAGACTGACGTTGAGCAGCAGTTGAGATGCCATGCTTGAGATGTCAATTGATAGATAGATCGTTGGATACTGGGCTTTATGGCTTAAAGATATAGAAGCGCGTTAACTTTATTCTCACAGAAAGAGCGAATGATTTAGTCTTGTCACCTTCTTTCTCATCACTCCATGCATTGTAATCAAAAGCTTTAACTGTTATGGCCAGCCCCCATTCACTTTACCCTATCTAATACAAATCCCAACAGTCATTGCCCATTAACATAACTTCATACGGGACGACAACAACGACAACAACGACAAAGACAACGACAACTACAACGACATTGCCTACGTCCACATCCACAGTCCAAATACACATCCATGTCCTCTCATCGTTGTCCACTCAAACGGCACTCAACAAGTTCTAATAGGCACACACTCACACATAGCAATACTTAGACTCTTGCCTCCTACACGTATCCAGTTAGCTGCCAAGCTCACCTGGTCGAATCTCTTTCTAAGCCCATCCGCCTAACCCACGCACATACTACTTGTACACTTGGAAAAATTAAAGGCAACGGTTAACTTAAAGCTTCTTTATTGTTATTTAATATAGATTTTAACGAGAACTAAGCAATAATGTTATTAAAGTAATCAAAAACCTTTGAAACTGTTTAATGGTTTTCTTAAGAACACAGGAAACCTATTGGATGTTCAAGATTTTGTGATCACCTTTCTCTCAGTGTAGCTGGTCGCTTACACCCTTTAGCTTTAGTCCCTGCACCATCGAACTCAATTTCCTAGCTTGTTGGTGTGCATATTGCATTTATGCAATACGTGCCTTGTTATTGTTCTGTCTGGCTGAGTTCAGGCTACAACAACAATAACAACAACAGCAACTACTGCTGCCGCTGCCGCTGCCACACACACACCCACACCCACTGTCCATTGGGCAGCGAAGCGAGCTTGCATATAATTTATATGCATTTGACAGTTTTGACTGATTTATCGATGCAAGAGCATGGCATACATAATGCGTGCAATCCATGAGACGCACAACTTTTCCAGGAAAATCAGGAATAGTCATGCACACACAAACACACACACACACACGCATACCAATACGTTAATTTTGCATAATACTTATGCATGCAGATAGTTTTTCGCAGGCCATTCAAATCGCCATTCTTGTTGTGAATCAATTTGCGGTATTTGAATTTTACTTTTTTTATTACTAGTATTTTTATTTTTACCAATTGAGTAACGAAATGTATATTGTTCTTAGCTTGTTTGTTGTTGTTGCCGCCCGTCTGTTGTTGATCTATGAAAAATCAAAAGTCGGAAACATAGCTGACACATTTGAAGCGATAAATGACAGCAGACAAGCGAAACTAGGCAAAGTGCTCGAATGAATCATTCAGAGATTTAAATACCAGAAATTCACTTAGCTCAGTTAAAGCTCTTTGTTGTATTTGTGTTTGTTGTTTTTATTTGGGCTATATAAAAAATTGTATAGCTCTCAATGGAGTCGACTGCAAATGGAACAATATTTTATTGTATTGTTTTATGATGTTCGCCAAATGGCGTGTGAAATATTTATTTCAATTGAATTGTATGAATTCTTTATATTTTTCTTTAAAGTTTAAAATAAGCTGAGCTTAAAAAAGATTTAAAACTCTTTGCTTAATGTTTATTAACTAATTGCAAGGGTTTTATAAGATAATTTTAAGTTTAGTGTCAATATGATTTATTGCAGTAGGAATTTTACTGTCCAGACTAATGGAAAACAGTCTAGTATTTTTTTTATTGTACCAGTTTATGGAATAAATCGCACCGTAAGTGAACATTAACTAACTAACTAGGCACAACTTGCACATTACTTTTGATGATGTTGTTTGTTATTTAATTAAATCAAACTACAGCCAAAGCCAAAGACAACGACTTAGGCAGAAAGAAAGTGAGTCGTGGTTGCCCTGACACGAAGACCCAATCGGGGCCTAGACAGAGAGCTGGACTTGGCCAACTAGTTGGCTCATTGGCCCCACACGAAAGCGTGTTCCAACAAATTTGATTACAGACAAACACGTCCCCAGCTGACTATAGATACTTTTTTTGGTCGTAACAGCTCGTCACTGTTGTTGCTTTAAGCCTTGCTCTTTGTTTTAGCCGCAGTAATAAACAATCAAAGCAAATACAAAGGCGACGTTTTATTGAGCACGCTTGGTTAGGCAGCCATCGAATACACATCCATTTCCACCTTCATAGACCAGACCATGACTTGGCGAGACGATATACTCGATGTGGGTGCGTGAGATGGAGTCTACATATTTATGGCGTCTGCCAAAACTTAGCAGCCAGAAAGCCAAAACACATTTGCGTTTTTCTTTTTTGTTTCTCTTTCTCTCTTTGTATTTGTCTAAATGGCAAAGAGCCAAAAATATTAAAAACGCAAACTTTTCGCTTGCATTTTTATCGAATGTCGATAATGAGAAATGAATGCAAACCTGGCGACAGCAATGGCCAACAAGTCATAATTCATGACAGTAACAACAAAAACCGCAACAGAACTGACTCTTTGGCCATATTGCAAAAGTTTGTTGTTGTTGGTTATTTTCATTTTTATTTTATTTTTTTGTCAAGTTCATATTCCTTGGATTGCGGGTGCGTAAAATGATTTACCTGCTCTGGCTCTGGCTGTCGGAAACTTTTTGGCTTGACAAAGTTCAAGTTTTAATCTCATTATACGCTGACTTTTGTTTTTGGACGTGTTTCTCTTATGCTTACTGTAGGTGTTTGACATTGCTTTTTTTTTGGTTTTTGGTTTTTACATTGCACAGTTGTCGCATCTGAAAACTTCAGACCATAAAGTTGTCTTGGCAGCCTGGCCGCAATCCAATTGCCAACGGCCAGACCAATATGTATGTATGTTGAATGGTTAAACGGGAAAGTGTGGGATTTTGGAGGGGGATGTACATAACTTGTCTGCGGTATTCATTAGCCAAACAGCAACTGCAATGCGAAATGAAATGTTATAGATATATACATACACATAACACTGCGTTGGAATGGGTAGCTGTGGTTTGATGAGATAAGATAACACGGGTTGTACGTTAAACCTTGATGCTCTGTGGCTAATGTGATTAGTACGAAAACTTCTTGCAGTAGGGGCGTGAGTTGACTTTATTTATATATATATATGTGTGTGTGTGTTGTAGCGATCTTCAAACATCATGTATTTCACATGATTAAGTTTGTAGTTGTGTGCTGCCAAAATATCTTCATTCCTTTCACACATGACTTTCATTTTTGGGGCAATTTCAAAAATTTCTTACTTATGCAGTTTGATAAATACTCTAAGCCCTTTCAGATTACACAACTTGTCGCCCTTTATGATAGAGATTTATGCAGCTTTTCACCAAATGATTGATTTTAAACAGGCAATCGTGTTTAATTCCTATGTGCTGGACTGGAAAATACTTTAAAACAAAAGCAGTTCATTTTTTACACATAATAATTGAAAAAACGTTTGTATATAAATTAAGTTAAGAGAAACTCACTTCGACTTTGCCTAGATAGAAACCCCATTTGTGTTTAGTAACTTTATAGGGTATTAAAGACGCTATATAAAAATTTACCATATACATCAGTGTCAAGAAAAGCTGTCACAATAACAGAAAAGAGTTTTGGAGATCAAACAACTGTCCAAGAAAATCCGTCAATTGACACTTTAAGTGTTAACATTTCGGACCTCTGAATAGTGAGAAAAGCTGCTTTGCATTGGAGCTAACCAATGTCAGTTCATTATTGGTAAGTTTGATGTCATTTCTGTATATTTGATGGCTTTTTAAAGGTAGTTAATATTCCAGCTTGGGCATTAACAATCGATCGTTTCGCTTGAAAACGAATCCAGCTTTATGACTGGAATTAAAAAATCGTTTCACAAACATTACAAAAGCGGCTTTTGTTCGATTTGTCTACTCTTCTGGCGTCTAATAAGCCATCAAATGCTTGACTATTGTCATTGAATGTAAATATTTGGATGGAGCTTTTTTTACTTTCTGATGACTCCAACTGCGACTGTTAAGAGGAAAAGTCGTAAATTAAAGCGCTTTTGATGTGGTTATTACTGCCGTTTTTTTCTTCCCACCTCCTTGTGGTAAATGTCAATCCAGTGAGTCATTTGATATGACTACAAGCCTAAAGATCTAGCTCTGCGCTTTGACTTTGGAAAGTCAATTGAATGTAAAACTATTCTGTTCTTCTGTTGAGGTTTTTAAATGTCTATTGCCCTTTTGTTTTTTTTTTTTGCAATGTTCGTCATATGCAAATGTAGCAAAAAAAACAACTACAAGCAGTTTCACAACCATCTGAGACAGACGAATACAAAATGCTGCACCCAGCCCACATGTGCCACATGCCACATGCACCAAGTGGCTGACTGGCTGGCTGGCTACATTCATGAGAGAGATGAAGATGAAGGTACTGCGGCAAACTCCAACCTCAACCTCAAGACTCTGGCCTTAACGGCCTGCTGCTGGGCTGCTGTGCTGCAGTGCTGCAGTGCTGCACTTCACTTTGATTTATCAATAAAAGGCAAAGTTTATTTATGAATTTCCGATTTCAATTCAACGTCACAGGCGGTGGCCACAGATACAATTTTCGTGTAGAAGGACTTCCACCACCCATACGACTTAAATTGTATGAATTACTTCCAACAAGATACAAAGCACAGCAACTGAAACAGTGGAACGAATCTCAGCATTTTGCTCAGGTTTGCCTACACATTTAGCAATTGCAAGCAGAGTGGAGTAAAGGGCACAATACAATTCTGTAACAGGTAGTATATTGTGGTAGCTCTTTTCACTTGGGATTGCAAATGCCCTGCGGCTAGCCTCATTCTTCACTCCACTCAACTCCATTGACTGCACTTGCCAATCGTCGGGGGCATCTTCTTCATTTTTGTTTTGCTTTCCACGACTTGTGCGGCGTCCCAATAATCATGATCAATAAATTCAAGCTGCTGATATTGTGCATCAACTTTTTTTTTGCTTTGTTGTTATTCGTTGCTCTTTGTTCTCTTTGCACTCCTCGTGATCATTTTGACCGCCAGCCAGCCAGCCAGGCATCCATTCAGCCTCAATGCTATGGGAAGATTTTCGTAGCTCATCAAAAATCTTTCACTGTCTTTGGCTTTTTGGGGTTTCGTGTTCAGGCGACATTAGTTTTTATATATATTTTTTTGCTTAAGTTCATTATCATTTAAGTTTTTCAATTTGCTTGGTGCAACAAGTTCGTGTTTGGCATATTGTTTCTAACCATTGACGGTTATCGGATTCTATTTCAATAAAACAAAATCCAGCAGTGTGAAATGGGTCGCTGATGGTAATTCATGAGTGGGGGATTTTAACCAAAAGTCAAATTCACATTTGTGGCAAAATAATAATGATAAATTCACAGCGGTAATACGAAAAATGCTTTCAAATGTTAACTTTCCCAACAAGAACAACAAGTGCCGTTATGAAGTACAGGAAGTTGAACATGGAAAATGTAAGAAAAGAGTAATAATAAGAAGAAAGATCGCTCATATACGTGGGTTATTTATAAACGCACTGCGATCTAAGGTCCCACAACACACTTACTTATGGAATGGTGCAGATGTGACTGGTGTCGACTCGAGTTGAGTTTGGATGAGTTTGGTTATGTCTTGTAGAAAAACACATTCACCTTCAGCACTGAGGAGACACAAACAGAAAAGAAGAGGGGAAAAATAACCACATGAGGAAGCAAGCACTGTTCGAAAGCAGAAGTAGAAGTAGAAGAACTAGTAGACAAGGTTAAGCTATAAAGAATTCATTGTCTGCAGTTCAAAGATCGCAAATTGAAAAATTTATACACACAGTACAAGGTGTGCAGGGACAACAAGCAAAGAGAGAATGCATGCGAAACCGAGTGGGAAGTGCATGAGAATATTAATAAATTAAAGGCCGCAGATAGAGTCAAAAGACCAGCCACAAGTTTACACAAATAACCCAAAAAGAGGCGAGCAGGTGGGAATGAGAGGGGATTGCGAAGCAGCCAAGACGCACGATGCATTGCTGCACTTGATGAGATCTTTATTGGCGGCGAATCTGCACTGTGGTCATGCAACATAAGAGAAGAAAACATAAACCACATGCCTGAAATCAACAACGACTCTTCGTCCACATCGTTTCTGTATGGACGAGATGCACTTGCCATCAAATTTATGCTGTGCCCAACTGGACTTGGGGCTTACTCTTTACAGTGTGGGTTGCCTGAAGTTGCTCTTCAGCAGCAGCAGCAACAGCAGCAGCAAAAGTTTATTGCTGCACATGAACATGGTCATGGGCTTAGTGGACATGTGTGTGCTGTTGCTCAACGATTAGATGGTCAAGTGAATAACGTGGCTTGGTAAGCTAAGCAAAGGTCTAATGAACTTTTCCAAACAGGAAGAGAATAGCAAAGCAACAGTACCAGTAATGATTATAAGTTATATTTTAAAAATCTCATTTCGCTTATAAATTTTTTATCTAATTTGGTCTATTTGATTCTATAATAATGATAGTAAAATTCTTAATTCAAAAGTAAAATTATTTCATAATAGTGCTTTTAGCATTTTTTCTGTCTTTTTGTTAAAATTGATTAAATTTGCTTTATGCACTTTTATAGGATTTCGTTTGAATTTAACTCTTAGATTTTTACTTTGTTTTAGTTAACATCTCCAGCCTGTTATTGAGCCGACCTTAAATACTTGTTTAAGGCAACTGATAAAATCAATAAGCACTTTCAATTTGGGTAAATATATTTAAAAGAGAATCATTTAGTTTAATTTGATTTAATATCTTTTCTTTTGTGTCTTCTTGAATATTGATATGCCTTCAATGCAAATACCTGAATTCGATATAATCACGAGTTAAAAGTTCTTTGCCATTGTTTTCTTTTGTTTGGCCCTTAATCAAATACAACTCTTACCTCAGCTTAATTCACACTTTGACTTTGTCCAAATAACTGCACGAGTTTGCGACAACTTCAAATGGCTCCCAAATGCGCAGAAACAATAATTTTTCGCTTTATTTATTTTATTATTTTTTTTTGGCAAACGAAATCCTTAACATGGTTGCCAAAAGTCTAGACGGCACAGCAGCACCAGCACCAGCAGCAGCAGACACAGGCGCATTTAGAAAGACAAAAGCATAAACAATGCCAGACAGCTGCCGTAATACACGCATACAATCAAAGAGAGGGACAATAGCCTGATGCCCGAATATTAATTGAAAATGGTTTAGGTACCCGCAGAGACACCTTTTGGGAGCTCAACTCAATCGACATTAAATGGATATGCAAAGCGTATTGTAATATAAATGGAGGTGAAATCAAAACATGGCAATGCAAACATTCCGCGACATAATTCAGCTTAAATAAAGGTTCAAGATCACCTCGATTGGGTGTTGAGGAGGGAAAGGATTGCGGACCTTACGTACCACTAAATGCTGTCTGTCTTAACGAAATGAACTTGTGTTGCAATAATTTATATGAAACCCGAGAGACAGATAAAAAAAAACTACATACAACGAAAAGCGACGACAGAAATTGAAAACAAACTAAAAGGATGGAGGTTGAACGGTTGGAGGCTGCGTGCCGGCATTCCCTGGATAGTCGCATAGTCAAACTGTGCGGGATTTAAAGGGGGCGTGGTTGCCGTTGGAGGCATTATGTCTTTCGATTTCAGTTGATGCGACGGCGCATCGTTGCGGGCCTCGCATGTTATAGTTTGTTGTTGTTGATTTTAAATGGATTTCTGTTGTAGCTGGATTTTCCCTCGATGCCTACAAGTTGACTTTATGTTAACAACGACAATCAATGGCTATTAAAAGCCGCGATATATGTTAAACATAACTCTATAGGTAAACTGAACGAATGTTGAATGGGGGTTAACAGGCCACAGATTTGTCTGGTGTAGACATCTTGCATACTTTGCAAGACGCAACAATGTAAATTAAGTAAATCGAGTACTTGAACAGCACACTTACAGCAAAAGTCAGTGAAGTAAACAAACCGACAAATGATAATGAGACATTTTATAAACACAGCGACAAGTCTGCGGTGCTCTCCCTACTCTGGTTTTTAGTATGAGTAATGAACCATCATGGGCATTAAAAATATAAAAACCAGAGCAGCATCAAGCGGCCCGAGCCAAAAAGCAGACACAGATTGTGGTTTCAAAGTACAAGTTAGGCATATAAATTTCCTCATTTTTATTATAATGCCTCGCTGTCTTTTGGCCATTGTCTGAGTGCGAGACTGTCGTGATTTTGTGTTTTTTATTAACTCTTTATGGATTCGCAAGAGGATCTCATCGTCAATGACGACGATGACGACGACGCCGGCGGCGACTACGATGCTGGCGATTAAAACAATTTTACGACTTAATGAGCCACTCGCCGGCTTGTTTGGAGATGCTGCTGCTGCTGCGGCATGTGGGTGCCACATTGCCTCAAGGCTCTAGCTTTAGCGTTAACAGCACCTTCCGCCTGAGACAATAAAATGATAATAATGATGATGTGGCGCATAGAGGTGACAAAATTGCTGTACTGACAACTCGCTCTGGACAGCGAACACATACAGACACACACATACACCTAATTCACTTTGCATTAAGGTCCAATTGAAGCGGTGAAAGTCGACGCTGCAGATAAACGACAGCATCTTAGTTTAATAAAAATGTTTATGAGTGCCAAGGAGCATTAGAGATTAGCGTCGCCTCGGCCGGGGCAATTAGCAGAAAGCACACTCGAGTTGGCACAAAGATTTAGGTCAAATTGACTAGAAAACGAATCGAGTATTCACTGATTGTGCAGACACTGGGTAATTAAGGACACAAGTCATTACAAAACCAATCTTAAGAAAGCCCAGTTGTCCTAAAAAATATATTAAAGTCGTACTGATCGATTAAATGCTATAATTTGATAAGAACTTTTCCTAAAGGCTCAAAATGAGCTGCTTTAGTAACAAGCATTTCCATATCAAACAAGAAATTAACAATAATATATTGGATAAATATTGTTTCATTCATAAGTTTCATAGTATTTAAAGCAATTCGTAGTTTTTATCCCATGAAGTTTAAGCCTTTAACTAAAACAGGCTTCAATCTTTGGTTTATAATTTACTATACAGTTTTACAGTTATTGATATATTCACCTGTTCATCTGCCTGATGTTTTTTATTTATGGAAGCCAACACTACCATATAAGTAAAAAACCTCGATTATTTATTTCAATATGATGAGAGTAATGTTCGACCAATCTATAATGTTTTTATTATTTAGTTGTGGTTGATTGAATTTAAAATAATTCATAATCACGCAGTTGACATATATAAATATACTATATTAATGATATTTCAATTATTTTGCATTTCAAGGTCGTGTTTCTAAAAACAGTTAGGTAGACTTTTGTTAAAAAACCTCGACTAGGTGATACACTGTGTCCATTAGTATATGCGTTTCTGCATAGTTTCATGTATAAGAATCAATCCAATTTCCTCAAACAAATTCAATTTTGTATATAGATTCTTGGGAAAGCTGATTAAATATTACATTTCACATTTAATTCTTTCCGAAAAATTGTAAAAATACTAAACTAAAACTAAAAATACCAACTACATTTTAACCCTACCTAAAATAACCGTACAATTTTATTTTTGTTGTTTTAGTAAATAGTGTAAAGCTAATTTGATTTTAAGCACAACATAATTGCATTAACACATTTATTTTAACAATATCAAGATAACTACATATTTGTATTGAATTCTATTTGGGTTTCCTGGTTTTTAATACGACTTTTTCCATAGTATTTGTATATAGATTCATGGTGCCAACTACTTCGCTTGGAATCTTTGCGTAATTCTCCATGCAGGTGATTCGGGATAGATAAAATCCAATTGGCATCGGTGGCACATAGTTTTCATCAATATACATATCGCGTAAATTAAAGTCCCCTTGGATCGGGCAAGTGTGATTCATAGTTGTGAAACGTGCCATTAGATTCTTGGCTATAGCGCCATATGGCGAGAATTGGCGTCGCCCAAATACATCGCACATATTAAGTGTAACATTTATTAAAAACGGATGATACTTATTGCTGTAGTCCTTTTTGAAAAGCTCGAAACGCAGCTGCAATATTGCTTGTAAATATTTACTTTAAACAATTTAACAACTTACTGAATAGTTCTTCAGTGGTACAATTAGAAAGCCATTTGTCATAGCTACTCCTTTGTTCCAGTTAAGAGCTTTGACGGCACAAGTGGAATTGATCAAATATTTTGGATTTGCGGTGCATTCAATATTTTTCAATTTATGTACAATCTTTTGTTCGCAAGTCTAAAACAATAATCGGTGTTAAATGCTTGGCTGTGGCTCTTCTGTTGTTTTTTTTTAAGGGTCTTACTGTTTTCCAAACAAACCAGCAAAGGCATATTACTAAAAGACCTCTATGCCGCATGACGAACTTTTACTGATTATTCATTTCAATATGACTATTATAAAGTCGGACCATATAATATAAAATTTCTATATTATTTAGTTGTTACACATGGTTGAACTGAAACTTTTTCACAATTATGCTTTCAAAATAAATACTGCACTTTCAATTATTTCCAATATCAATATTACGAAATAATTTACCTACTTATAGGCTTACACCTTATAGCGCAAAATTAATCAAACCAGCTAATTAGAGGCACGTTGCGTTAAACAACATTGCCAAAGCATGAAATGTTTGTGCTTCTTCAAAACATGTGAAATTGTCAATTCTTAAATCCAACTTCAAATTGACTAACCTACAATCTCATGTTGGTCTGTATTTGGTTTTTTTTTTCACGCAAGTCTCGAGAATAAATTGTAAAATATTTTCCAAGACGCATGCACTTTCCAGTAATAGGCATTAACTCGCCCACGACAGTAGCAACGACATTTTCTCTTTTAGACTATACCATACTCGCAACAACACCCACGAATGCAATTGTTGTTGCAAGAAGCGTGGAGTTGTAGTTGTAGTTGGTTTGGCTTGGCTTGGTGCAAGTTTAGTTGCTTCAATCAAATCAACGAAAATTTTCACAAACTCAATTTAAATCAAATGCTTTGGCGTCGCAGACACTCATCGACACACACATACATATGCACATTTGTATGTGGGAACATGAAAAGCATTTGGAAAAGATGCCATGTTGGCTGCTTTTGGCTCTTTTAGCTGTGTGTTTCGTTTCGGTTGTTTCTTGGGCTGTGCCGCCGCAGCAGTTTTCACTGTCTTTGAAGACTTTGATTGTCAATTTGCGATTGTCTCGAAATTGAAGCCAGCGACAGCAACAGCTCCACAACAACAACTTCTCCACAACTTCAATATCTGGAGAGACATTGGCAACATCCAAGGAGACTTGGTTCTGGTTCTCTCTGTCTATGGGTTCTGTCAGTTGGCTCGTCTATTTTTAAGTCGCTTTTATTTTACCATTGAACGATTGTTGTGTGGTTTGGTAATTGCTGCAAAGGGCGCACGCCCTCAACCGCCTGCCTCTCTTACCCAAAACAGCCCAACTTTAAAATTGGTAACGCACAGCGAGAGAGGGGGCGACGAAAATAAAGAGATGCCATGTGTCTGTGCCAGGAATCCCAAAAGCGGAAACAAATTTCCAAGAGTAACGACTTGCTGGTAAAGGAAATAAATACATATAAAAACGGGTTACATACAGTTGCCGTCTGACTGACAGTCGAGCATTGGCAATTGGCACTTGCATTAACTTTGATTTGGCTAGAATTGAGGTAGAGCCACAAACACACATGCACAGACAGAGATAAAAATGCAGATAAACATACAGTTTGAGTACATAGATACAGATACATAATGGGAACTTGTATCCTGCAGCTATAAAACTGTTTCTAGCCCTTATTTGGTTCGAAATAGTAGCCGATTAGCGAGCAATTGACGACGAAATTTAACTAAATTGCGGACACAGTATTCATTTCATTTAAATGAGCTTTGATTACTTGGGAAATTGTAGAGTGCTGTGTTGGAGAAATCAATATATCAAGCTTTTATTGAATATAATAGTAGAGATATGTTGTAGGTCTATTGATACAACATTTCAGTAGCAAGAAGCGAACTCAGGTCATTGGCCATTTCCATTGGCTTCCACATTACGAGGAAAAACAATAACTAAGAACCAATAACACATCCGTTTGCCATATAATTGATGGCCCAAATCCAAAAAATGCTTTTCAAATACAAGCTACTTTAATGGTCATAAAAAAGACCGCGCAATACTTCTCTCTGTCACACTGTAAAGCAACCACCCGCTACCCCAACTACTCCGTAACAGTCCCTTAACACCGGCAGTCAACCGCATTTAATCACACATTTTCCAATGAAACTGCAGCAAATTGTTTATTTAATTTTTAATGTGTGCACTAGAGAAAGAGAGACACTGCGACTGAGAACCGCAAAAGAGGGCCCATCAGCAACAGAGCGAGCCTTGGCAAAAGACAAGTTGAGTTTGTTGCCGTTGCTGTTGCTGGCCATGTTTCGCGTATCTTTTGGGATGCGCGTTGCGCACTTTGCTTTATGGCCATTAGCGTATGATTTGTCTTAACAATTAAGCGCAGGCCGAGTACGACTAGACGTATGTGCATATGCGGCATGTACACTTGAAGAAAACTTTGCTAACAGAGTTACTAGGTAAGTAAGTTATTATTAAAATGTATTACTTCTTAAGCACCAAGAAATGTTGAAATATCAATAACTCAGAAGTGTTTTTATTATAAAAACACCATAAATGTCCATGACTATTTTGATAACAGAAAAAAAATGCATAGCTAGATTGAAATCATCGTAAGTTAAACACTGAAAATATGAATGCTTCTGCAGTTTTCTGAGTGTACCAGCAAGACTTTTACTGGCTGTAGCTCACTTTTTATCTGTATCTTAAAGATACACATGCTACATGTGTACATGCACTGCAGCATGAGAGAGATGATGTTGTTGTTGCAACGCTTGCGGCTGGCAGGCAGGCGAGCAGGCAAGCAGGCAGGCAGGCAGGCACTTCAAAAGAAAAATGTGCATGGTGCATCTTATGGTTTGGCTCGATGTTTATATATGTTTTATTTCCACTCGTTGGTGTTGTTGCTATTGCTATGTTCGGGTGTCTGGTGTTTTATGAGTACGCCTAACTGATTGATGCGCCTATTAAACGATTTCTCATTCGCTCGGGGTCTACTTACTCGGATATGTGTGCATATGTGTCTATGTGGTATGTGTGGCGTTATTTTGACGGTAATTGGATTGCTGGCTAGAGTTGGCGGTTTTGGCCAACAACATGAATAATGCCACACGAATAGTGTTGGGGTAAAATAATTGAATAATCATTTAATGATTGCTTTCAAACGATTGTGGGTGTGATTGTGAGAGCCTAAACGAGAACTGAGTAATGATGAGCGAGAGAAAATGCCATGGAGATGCAAAGATTAACAGAAAGTTGTCTAGAAATTTAGAGAAGTGGGTGAAAGATATATGGTTTAAAGGCGAAAGCACTTGAACCTTATCTATTTGTATCAGCAAAGGTATCCAGCCTTAAAAATGTGGCCACAACACTTTTACCAATCTGCTTACACCACTTCTTTGTTGTTCGTATTTTACCTTTTAATTTATTTATGATTTTAATATTTTTGGCAAATAAAGTGACCTTTGCGCACAACCTCAGCAAATTTCATTAACAAACACAACGAGTCTAGTTTGTTGTTGGCCCTTTTTTTTGTATTCATTAAAACACAATTTCATACACAAAACCTAAATGACATCAAAGATTCATTTTTATCATTTGGAGTTGTGAATGTCTGGCTAAATCTACCTACAATGTCTGCCTTGGACTTTACATTGTCTAGCGCTCCGCCCCCTCTCTCATGCTTTTACGCTCTTGCTCTAGCCGGTTACTGGTCTGGTTCTGGGCCAACTGTTTGCCTACAGAATGAGAATCGTCGCGACGTGCAGCTGTCTCTGTTCCAACAACAACAACAACAGCAACGACAGCTTGGCGTCTATCATACTAGTGCTTAAATATTTATAAATTTAAATTCATGTGAAAAACAAAAGCGCCTATCGCCAGGCCCGCCTGGAGAGATTTTGTCGACCGAACTGGCAACGGAGTGCAACACAGAAAACCATGGCGCACAATTCAACAGAAAATTGAGAAATGTCAAAAGGAAATGGCGTAATTTTGTAATTTGCACTCGAGCAAAAAGCAAATGAATTAATCTCATAACTTGTGGGCCAACGCAGGCGCAACATGCAACATCACATATGGCTAAAGAACGTCACAAGTCATCTGGCTGGCTGGCTGGCAGTTTGATCCCAATCCAACTTCATTCCATATTGTCAACCTCATTGTCGTCATCGAGCTGGCTTTTGATTTACGTGAATAATCGCTTATGTGGAAATGTTTTCACATTAAAATAACAAAAGCCAGAACAAACAGCAAAAAAAATGTACACACGCCTGGATTACAGTATAAACAGTTCTGGATATCCATGTTGCGGATTTGACTGCAGAATTTATTGCACGCATTTCATATACACCAAACATATATAAATTGTATTTGGTTTGTTGTGCTTTACGCACTTGCAAAAATTATAAATATATATATATTTCCATGTTACTACACATATTGAAAATGAAAATTTATTGCGTCTTAAGGCGACACATTCGCGTATGCATGTTAAATGGGGATTAGGCATAAAGCGTATGGAGAGTTGAAGATACAAAGGCAGCAATGAGTGTGTGGGCCATCGGGTCATAAAAAATAAGCTGTCACATTTTGATTAATCCCCGATGAGTATTTTAAAGAATTGCATTTTCTTTGACCGTTTTTTTTTTTAACAAACAGAGGAAGTTAATTAATTTTAATTGACTTAGGTGCAAACATTTGTGGTTCCTTATGTATTCGTTGGGTTTTGATGTGAGGAAAACCCCTATTTTTTATTTTCAATACTTCTATGTTAACATATTTGAACAATATAATGCTTAACAAAAAATATGTGCATTACTAAATTTTTAACTTAACATTTTACACTTAAATCTTTATTCAACTTTTATCACATGCAGTTCCTAAGAAACCATAAATTTCTCTTTTGGGGCATTTTTATTTTATGGACTGTATGTTTTTTATGAACTTTTTGTATTTATGGTTTTTACAATTTCTTTCCTGCTGCACCTGACGCTTGCCAAATTCTTAAAAAAAAAAACAACAACAACTTTTAGGGACTCTTTAATTTTCATAAACATTTTTTAGTTGTTTTTAATTTCCGTTCCAAGTTTGGCACACACACGCCAAACGAAGCCACACCCAGTTTGCAAAGTTTGTGTCCAGCTGTTCTCGGCTCATTCACAAGACCTCTTGAAGACTGAGTCAGCAATAATACGTCCGTCTGTCGCAACGGTCAGCAGCAGCAGCAGCATCTTGCTCAATAATAATAAAAATCAACACACGCCTCTTTGATGGAGAATTAATTGCTAATTTCGAGGCAAATAAAACAGCAAAATGGAACAACAAAAAACAAAAAAGAACCGATCGATGCGGTGTCATAAACCAGGCTTAAGAGATCGTAAAGCTTAGGCGGCGTTTTGCTTTATTTTTTTTTATTAATTCTGATATTAAACATTAAAAAACACAGGCAAATTTCAAAAAGATACCACTATGTGGTTTAAGGAATCAAAATGTGTGGGATATTCTGGGAATTTTTGCTCGAAAACAACAACTTAACAGTTTTGTAGTGATCTAAAATTAATTGGCATTTAAAGGCGTGCTTCAGATTTTTAGAGTTTTTCGGATTTGATGTGTCCATGTGAGGCAAATTTATGCTTTGGGTTCAGTTAAGTTATTCGAGGTATCGAAAAAGGTTAACACATTTATTTTGTTGTGATGTTCACAGGCATTTAGCTTAAAAGAATGAAAACATGTGTTCCACTATCAATCACTTAATAATAACTAATCTGTTTTTGCATGTTGAGTAAAGTCATTGGTACCTAAGCTAAATAAAAAGCTAAATCTAAATTTGTACTTATATTTTGAAAAACTATTTCTCTGGCTCCCTTTGGACACAACTTTTTAATTTATTTTTATAACTTCCATCCTATGCTATGCAGTTTATGAGCGAAATGAATTATGTGAATGTACCACGCAAAATCTCCAAAGGATCATTAATAAATATATTTCACTCGCTGACTGTTTTTGGCTCTTCACTCCTTGGCTGCCTGTCAAATCCGAATAGGCCTAACACATACACACACACACACACACACACACACACACACACGCAAAGACAGTGCTAGAGCTTAACATGTTTGCGCTATACCTCCAGCTTCTATCTCGTTTAGACTGCCTCCCGGCTGCCTTGTCAGTCAGCAAGCGTTGAGCTCTCCTACCATTTACTGATGTGCGACCCAACAGAAACCGAAGCCAAACAAAAGTCTAAGGTCTGCGACGCATCTCTCTCTCTCTTGCAAATAGCATGCAAGAAATCCACTTCTACGCTTTTGGGTAATCCGCATTTTAATGACTTATTTTCTCGGCTTGCCTTTTGGCAGTCGCCAGTCTCTGCCAGTCTTTCCCGAACCGCAGATATGGCACCAGCACATGTGACTCTTTTGAGATGGGATTTGGGGGGGGGAGGGAGGTAGCTGACTACTTCATGTGTCTTATGCTCATTCTTTATTTCAAAGCAAGTAGACAAACACCTACAGTAAGAGCCGTTCAAGTCTTGAGACAGCACAAGACTCAACCCACACCATAAAATTGTCATTTATTATTTTTTTGAATCATACATATTATTTGGTTTGACAACTGCTTAAAGATTCAACTTGAACAGATAATAAATATTTAAGTTGCACTTAAACAGCTTTAAGTTATATAAATATAATATATTTTAAACTAGAAGTATTCTACCAATAATCTCCTTGGTAATTCTGGGAAATTATATAAATATATACATTTACGGCTTTAAAGAAGCAGTCTTTATTAGCCTTCAAGCCAGAAAGATTTAATTACTTTAGCCGTAATATTAAATTAGCTTTCAACCAAGTATTGACTTTGTAATGCACAAATGAAATTAAAAACTTGCAAATGCAAAATAAATTATCACTCTGCACTCTCCCCCGGTACAACGCAAACACAAACAATGCAATCGAATGCAAGTGCAACCCTTGCGAGCGATCCATAAACATTCAAATAGAAAAGGGACAGCAAGTTTCCCTTTAAAATTAGAGGTTTGGGTCTTTAATGCATGCCAAAATGGCACTGCAGTGGCTGTGGCGACTATTAAAATATATATTTACGAAATGAACCCTTGAGTGTGTTTGGGTGCACGAAAGCAGTCGACGCTAGTTAATTTATGTTCGGTTGCATTGACTGCAACGCGCCTGCAAATATGCAACAGAAATGGCAACAACTGTTTGTCTGTCTGTCTGTTGGTCGATTTGTTGCTTGTTGGCGCCGTTTCTTAAAACATGGCGCTGCCTGTTTGCCCTGTGCTGCTGATTAATTGCAAATTGCAGGGGTGTCTGCCTGGCAAACCACATTAAACGGCACAAAGGTCACGACGACGACAGCTATACCATCGATCCCACCATGTTGCCACAGTCCGTGCGTATTCCTAGTTTATTATTTTTGCCAATGCGCCATCTACCACTCTTTACCAGCTCGTCGCTTATGCAAAGTGGCGCACCAGGAGCTGGCACACAGCAGCAGTAGCGACGAGCAACAAAAGCACCCGCAGCCAATCCTCATACCCACAATATTAAACCCCGTAGCGCAGCCTGGCACCTTTGATGTCCACGTTTGGCGAGGACTTTTCAACCAGCAACGGCAGCAACAGCAGCAGCAGCACTTTCATCATTTGGCTTTTGCCATTTGCACCCCGGCGTCACTTTTGACCACTTCAGGCAATGGCAAAAAGGGGGTTTTGCCACTTGACCATTTGCCGTTGCGCCAACCAGGCTACCGTTTGCATTAAGCACCCTTTCTTACCCTCTAGCCCCCCTTTTATTCCGCTCTGAACTGCGCTTCAGGTCACTCAGTCAGTGCTTTGGCAGCTGTTAAGTGTTTTGTTTTGGCTTGCTCTCTCTTTCAACTTTATCCATTTTTTTTTGTAACTCTATTTTGCTTCAACCATCTCTTGCGACGTTGCTTTTGTTTGCCTCACTGCTCACGCCTTTGACTGTCTGCTATTTGTTATCGTTGTGTTTACTGATTAACTTTCTGCCGTTCGAGAATTGACGACGAGAGGCACTAACAAATTGCTCTAGCATACTCCTTTGGGGCCTCTTTAGACTACGGTCTATGCTCTAATAGTCCCTATTACTGTGTAAGTTCCCGGTACCTGAAAGATTCTTATCGGACTCGGTGTTTTGCATGTAAATTTGCTGCCCAAACTGTGTTTTTTTTGGATAAAGGAAATTAAAGCTGCAACGGAAGTGGTTTGTTGGGTCTTAGACAATTTTTCACTTCTTACTGATAAGCAGCTAATAAATGTGTAGAAACCATTTAGGCGGAAATGGTCAAGAAAAAATAACCGAAAAAATCGAAATTTTTATAAGGAAAACTTAATACACTTAGAAACTAATATAAAGTTATTTATATAGAAAGTTTTATCAAATAAAAGATACTTAAAGATACAACATGATCCAACCCGAAACTGTTCTTCATAATTGAAGTTTGTATTCTTGCTCTAAAACAGTGCCAAAGTTGTTCTTTAGTAAAATACTAAGCTTAAACAAAGACTTTTAGCTTTAAGATTTAGTGTTAATAACCCAGTCGTAAATATTATAGAACCTATTGATAGAGTATCTAAGAGGCAGTTAAAAGCAATCTCAGCCATTCAAAAAGTAGTAGGCAAATGCATTCATTAATAAATTATCGGAGCGCACACAAAAGCCTCAAACTAAAACAGCAGTCGCAACGAGAGAAAGGATGAAAATGAAATGGCTCGAAAAGGATGGGGATTGGGGTTGGACTGAGAGGAGCGACAAAAACAATGTGTATAAGCCGCAGCATCCACCGACAACAACAATAGAATAGGATGCTTGTAACATAAAGTGGAAGAGAGGAAGAACGAGTGAGAAAGTGCCCAGCCTGGGTGCCAAAGGACGACAAGGACGACGACGACGACGATATCATTACGTAATCGTAAAACTTCCGCCTTCGAAATTCAATTAAACTAATAAATTTTCCATTATCCTTATCGGTGGCCGTGTTTGCCGTTGATGCTGAGGTTTTGTACGTGGTGCAATCTAAGAGAGGGCAGCGGTAGACAGAATTTAAATGCGTCTAAAGCAAACATTAAGACACAGACATCGAGACTAAAAAAAACAACAACAGAATACACACTTGCACACACATGGATAAATAAAAGAGAGAAAGAGCAACAGACATGTGTATGTATAAATATAAGCAAAAACAAATAGCAACAATTTGCATAAATTAAAACTTAAAATCAAGCGACGACACAGAAAACACCCACTACACCCTTTTACACCCACACCATCACAGAATTGTTGCTCGACCTAACAATGGGTTAGACTTGAAAATAATGGATAAAAAATTTAAAAACAAACAACGAAGAAAATTGAGAAGTTGTCTATTAAATGAACTGAAATTCTAAGGTTTTCTAAGTTATACTTCGTTGCATTTCAAA
The DNA here is from genome assembly GCA_035044725.1 of Scaptomyza caliginosa. NCBI lineage: Eukaryota > Metazoa > Arthropoda > Insecta > Diptera > Drosophilidae > Scaptomyza > Scaptomyza caliginosa. Next base: position 252,115 of record JAWNNR010001059.1, on the reverse strand, counting down.
CTTAATAAACAAACTCAAGAAATGATTTCCCAGAGGCATATATTTCAGCTAAAAAACAATTTTTTCATGGCAAGATTTCGAACAAATCAAAGCACAAAGTTTTTAAAAGTTTGGGTTCAAATATATCATAAACTTATCTATAATTATTTTCAAAGATTTTCGAGCTTAGCTTAGGTGTTTGATATTGTACTAATAAGTTAATTCATATAAATACTTTTTTAATTCATTTGATCATTGTTTGTTACATTGGCAAAAAATCTTTAAATCAATATATTTTAACCATTTTAATGAAATACTTTTTAAAGTGCTTTTGTTGAAAGCTAATAGTTAACAGTTTTAAATAAAAGATATGCTCCCAAATGTCAAAAATCCCCATACAATAAATTCCGACTTAGGAAATTATGGTTCTTCAAAGAAATAAATACCAGTTTTAAGCTACAAAAACTTAAATAAAACCAAATCCATATATTTAACAAATGCTTGCAGATATAACCCACTGTGTTGGCTGCATCAATAATTACTTCAGAGACCTACAAATTGAAAAATGTCAAATAGCATGAGAGCGACAGGGTGGACAAACAAATATTTTAGAGAAAGAGTAAATGCAAAATGAAAGAGATATGAGCAGAAGAAGCGTGCGGTGGTGAACAGGTGTAATTGCAAGGCATTTGAGGGGCGTTGTTGGCTAAAAATTGTTATTCAAAATTAAAGCATGTTGCATTTATGTATATAAAACTTTTCGAGAGTATATGTGTGTGTGGAGTGTATTGGTGTGTAAGTGCGTTGTCCGTTTAAATTTGAGCACATTAAAGGGAGGATATAACATTTACATAGGGAGGCGGATTGGGGCGCAACTGCAAGTAAGCTCCGGTTTTTGCATGTGGAGCACCGCAGCAGCTGATTTCTTTGTCAGGACAACACACACATACACTTACATATACACATAGCTTTGGTCCTGGGTGCTGCTGTGGCGGCAGCACAAACACGTAAATTAATCTGACAAGTGATACTTCTGGCCTCGGGCGGTCTACACTCTCTTCCTCTTTACCTCTCCATTTTCTCTTGGTGCTCCTTTTGGGTCTTTGGTCACAAACACACAAACACACACACACATACTCGTGGCAGCCAAAGTGAGAAGTGAGGAAGGAGAGGGAGCGAGAGCGAGAGAGCTGGGAACGTCAAAATGTCGCTGTGCTGGACAGCAGCCATGTGGCAAGCACAAAAGTCCTTTGGACACGCACACACATCCTGCCTAGAACGCAAAATCCCGGACGCAGGACAATGGAGCTGAATACTGAGGGCTTGGTTGGGCTGGGCTGGGCTGAGCTGACTTTTTGCTTGGCTGCCAGTTGATGAGACGCTGACGTCGACGTTCCCCCATTTCTCCAGCCAACCGGCCAACTCGACCCTTGGGTGTGTCCCTCTATTTGCTGTGGGTGTCCACTTTTATTTACATGTATTGCAGTTATTTTGTATGTAATTTATTTCTCAACAGCCTGACGGGCCTGGAAGAATAAACTCCAAGTGCCTGGCAGCTCGCAAATCTACCTACCTAACAAACATTTCTCCCGCACCCGCCATGGTTTTTGTTTATTGGTTTTTCCACTTGGTAGCCTTATGTGTTCTGCTGTTGCTCAGTCGGTTCGTTTGCAGCTTACTGCGTAAAATTTGCGACGGTCAGGTTTGGGTTTGGGTGCAACAAAATTGCACCAAATGCAAAAGTGGAAGGGTAACTTTGAATCTTTTCTTAAATAAGTTTCAGTTTGTAACAAACTTATTTAATGAATTCTTTTTTATAAAAAATAGATGTAAGTTACTTAATCAGCCACTGAAATATTCAATTAGCAGCAGAGAAAACAATATTATAATCTTTCTATTAAAAGCTTGGCTGGCGCCGCTGTCAACATTAAGCTGGCGACAGATAGCAATTTGTTAATTTTCCTATATACAAACGAAGCACAGCAAACGCATGTGTAATGCACTAACAACAACAACAACAGCAGCAGCAGCAGCACCAACATCGACATCGACATCAAAAACGACAACAAGAACATCAACATTATTAACAATAATATTAACAACAATGCGGCAATGCAGCAGGCGTCGGCTGCTCGTTGATGGGCCTGCCTGGCACACTTTGCAGCTCGTTAATCAATTAAAAACATTGGCGTTGGTCGAATTTGCATAAGCAGCGTTTTCAGCCATCATTTTTGCTTTTGGCAGTTTGCGTTTTGTTTACATGGATCGAGTAAAAGGGAAAAAAGAGAGAAGAAACTCGTTGAGAATCGCCAGCCAATTTGCAAATGTGGCAAACATACAGAAATTGATTAAAACATCACGTAATCGCAATCGCATCGATATTGGCGCCAACGTCAGTTTATTGAGAAGAGTTTCGAAGCGTAGCTGAAATGTTGCACGTACTGCGAGTGTATATATATCTATATATATATGAAAATGAGTATGTGAGTAAGTACTTCTATGAGTATATTATGTGAATATTAATTCAAATCAATTCAAGTGAATTTCTGCGAATTTTGCAGTTAATTCAGCACGATTTCAAATTGTGTTCAATGCGTCGCGGGGGTCCCAGACTTTCAATTGTCGAATGACAAATTGTGCTTTGTTGATGTTGGTGATGGTGATGAAGATGATAATGATGTTGATGACGGCTTGACCAAGTGACTCACAATGGGACAGCAATTGACCAACCTGACCCAAGCAACATCTTATCACTATCGCCATAAATAAGCCGAAAGGGAATTCGGATACCTGGCGCAGCTTTAACGGCACACGAAGGGACCAGACAGACAACGCAATTCTTTACTGCAGTCTTCATAAATTTCATTTTTACATGCAGAAAATGTCAGTGCCCTGGCAGGGAGGGAGAAAGGCGCTGGCTGTTGGCTGGGCCAAATATGGTTAATGACTTGTTTGTGTGCTGGATTAAATATAAATTATATTTTGTTGTGTGTGCCCAAGATTGGAGAAGAGAGGCACGATACAGAAAAAAGCAAACCAGTTTCGTATTGCAGCATGATTAAAATTTTATTCCAATGAAATTTTTTTTGCATGTTCGAAACACCAAAAGGGTCATGCAAGTTAAAAAGTAAAAAACAAAAAAAAAAAAGAACAACGAAGAGTACATTGTGTGATTGCTCTTTTAAAAAAAGTTTACCTTTCTGTATCAGTCAATTGACTTCATTCAATCTCAATAAAGTTTAAAATGTTCCACATTGATTCATATGCAAGTGCTGGAAAAGCTCAGATCAACTAATAGGTTTCTGTTTGCTGACACACAGGGTCAAAATAATTAAGATCGAGAGCTTAATAGATTTTGATTTATTGATGGCAAATCAAGTACATAAACTTATCAAAAACATGACTACCCTAATTGCGGCTATTATCGAGCTCAAGTTCTGTATGTCATTTGCATCAATTTATCAAAAGGTTCCACCGTACGTTTTGGCCAAGCAATTTTGGCTTTCAACATATGACCCGAAATGTATCAAAATGTTCAAACAAAAAAAAAAAACCAACACAGGATGGAAAAAATAATAATTTACAATGGAAATGTGTGAAAATGTATGTGCTATGAGAGAATAAAAAAAATGACCAAAACATAAGTTCAATGGTGCGTATGAGTAATATGTGGAAAATGGGAATGGCTGCCAAATAAATAAAAATATGCGTACGGTATAAATGATGTGCTCTTAGTCCTGTGTATGTGAACGACGACAGGAAACTGCATGAAATTGCTCAAGTTGTCAGCTGAGATATAAGGGAAAGAGTGAGACAGGGAGACAGAGAAAGAATGAGAGAAATAGGGTGAAGTGGAGAATTAGGGGTGTAGAAGTTTGTTGCAAAGCGAACTTGAAAGCTGCCAACGATCAATAATTCCCACACACAAAGTTATGCAAAGCTGTCAACCAGGACCAGGGCCAAAATCCCAGCACATGTTTATGAAAATGTAAACGAACGCTACACAACACAACATTGAGAATCTGCAGCCGGAAATCGAAATGTCTGTCAGTGGGAAATTTTATATAAATAGCAGCACACACAGTGTTGGTAAGTAGCTTTGGCGCCGGCTCTACTCACTGCTGCCACTGGCAGTTCTATTTACCTACACTTAGAAAAATAAATTTGACTAGCGAAGCTTTCCTAATTTATATAATTTGCTTATATCCAACTAGGTATTTAACTATCCAAACGTTACGATTTTTCTGAGTGTACAATTGAGTCCAGTTATACCACCCGTGTGCACCCAACATAATTTATGCAAATAAATTGACACACACACACAAACCAACATACGTCTGGCAGACACACACACACACATACACTCTCTAGCTTGGCTTGCCAATGAATCATATCGCAAAAAGGCATTTGACGGCTTGATGTTGCTAGCTTGTGTAATAGGCCCGTTGGGGTACTGCCTGCCACGTATGTAGTTGTGTCTACATGGCGTATGGGTAATGCACGTCCAAAGTTTTGTGTCTGTCAATTTCAGTCTGATGCTTTCAAGGATTTTAGCTTAGGTTCCGAACATTTGTCTGTTCACGAAACTTGGCTATGACTTTTTCTTGCATTTTAATGTAACCGAGCACTCTGCAAAGTGTCAGCTGCTCGCTTCTGTCTTTATCTTTGACGCTTACCTGCAAAGAGATAGAAAAGCAAACAAACACAAGCATTAGTTAAGAACTTGGCAGGCGATAAACAATCTAAGCTTAACTTAAATCAACGCACACAGGGCCAACAGCACTACTTAGCTCCAATTAACCTAGGAGCGCGAAAAGTCGCATAAATTAGGTCTAAGGATAGTCTAATGATGCCCTTGAGCTGGGCCCGCCAGGACCACGCTTTAGCCAATAACATTTTGCATATAATCAAGGAGACTAAGGGGGCGAAAGGCAACCATGCATGACCTTTTGGAAGGCTCTCTCTCTCTCTTTGGCTTGGAAGTCCTGCTGCTAATCCAACAACTTGACTGTCATTACACTTGGCCAAAAAGGCGCCCACGGGCGCAGGGGCTATACACAAGAAGAAGATGATGAAAAAAAAAAACAAAAAATGAAAGAAAAACGTTCATTTGCTCAATCGTGCACTCGAAAATGTCAATTTACATTTGCGGCAAGCGATGTGCTCACCCTGTGGAGCTGTGCGTGGTGTCTCTCCCCAATGAAATGTTAAATGGGTAAGGGACCAATGCTGTTTGGTAGTCCTGAGCTTAAGTTGACTTTAACGCCTGAATGCATCTGTGAAAAGCTTTAGAGAACAGCAGATATCAAGTGAAAGTTTTAGTTGTATGGCAAACTTTTTATTAAAGTCAGCTAAAATAGTTCGGTTTTAAATTTCCACACACTTCCATTTCCTAACTACCTCCCAATCACTCACACTCTTCTTGGGCTTTGCTCTCTGTGTGTGTTTGACAATGTGGGCGTGACCGTTGGGGGCTGTCTGTTGCTCTGGTCAAGTTAATTTGTATGTGTGGCCGTAAACTTTGCCAGCTTAGACTTGCAACACGCCCAGCTGGGCATTTGCTGATCAAATGGATGGATGCATGGATGTACAATGCTTGTTTTCTTTCTCCATCTTTGTGTCTCTAACACACGCTCTCTCTCTCTTTCTCTATCTTTCTCTCTCTTGCTCTCGGACATCCTGCTTTGCTGATATCTCAAATGTCCAGTTGCTAAGACCATGTCTCTAGTCACAAGTCCCCCCGTCTCCTGTGACGAATGGCCACAATGTGTGAATTTTGTTGGCTTATTGCTTTTGTATGCCGCATAATTGCTGACTTCTTTCATACACACACATTCACACACACCATTGGGCAGTTTTATGTATGTGTAGTTCTACTAGACGTTTTGTCCTTGAGCAATATCGCATAATTCATAAGTCTGTGGCTCTCTCTCCGTAAATTTATGCTTCATTGCATTTCTGATGCCGTACAACGCAGGATGCCATGAAAAAAAATACTTTTGGGTTAGCTTAAATGTATTTGGCCAGTGGGCAAAGTAGATAACAAGAGAAACAGCTACTAGGCGGATCTCTATTCATGTTTGGGTGACCAGAGAAAAGCGCCCGCAAGTAAAAATATTGTTTCACATTTGTAACTTCTGTTGAGTGACAAATGGTTCACATACTTCTTAGCTTCACTGTATAAAAATCAATTGTATTTCGAAAAAACACAAAACTACATTCTTCTGAACTTGAAAAAATCGCTAAGCGTATGTTTGATTTAATGTAATGTTTTGCGTTTTTTAATTGAGCTAACTGAGGCTCGTCCTAGAAAATATGCAAGAAGAACGTTTAACAATTTTATATTTGACTATGAACACAACTATATATGACTTAAATTTAAGCAATGAATGGAAAAGTTTTGAATATCTTAACTTATGTTCCAAAAACATAAGCACACACGCACAATCATCTAGGATGAGCCTATTCCACTGTGGAAAATACTTTTATTGAGGCAATACTAAATAAATGCTGCTTAAACTTATTCATTCCCAGCAATAGTTTTAAAGCTATTGTGAATATTACCCAGCGCTGTGGTATCTGGTTTTAAGTACCTAGTTCCTTCAACTTTCCCTACCATCTACAGTTTTGGTGTTTGCTTCGATTAACCACGCACATATATAAAACATAAAGTTACAAACCCCATGCACTGTCAGGGTTACCAAAGTGCTGTCAAGGTGACCCACGCTTGCTGCATAAACAAACACATAATAAAAGCATAGCAACTGGTCAACAACTGGTATGTTGTTTTTCACACAAATTTCTTGTCATTGAATAAGATTGCGTTGCATAGTGTTGATTCGAAGTTAAAAGAGTTTGTATTCCTGTCGTAATGCCCTGCTTATCGGCTTGTAATGTGCGTTTTGTTAGCGCCGAGTCGCAGCTGAAACAGAAATGTCAGGAGCTTAGAGCAAGAGCTCAGACTGCCGCCTATCGTCCACCACCCGGCGGTTACAGACCATTAACATCTCATAACCCAAGTCAAGGTTATGCGCCCTTTCGTCGGCGCAGCGAGCAATTCGCTGCTTTTGATCAAAAGCAGCTAAAACGTAATGAGAGAGAAATGCGACGCAATCAGGGTGCCAAGGAGCTAATACTGCGACCCAGTGATCTAAAGCGACTAAAGGACAAATGTAAAGTGGAGACAATACACGATAAACTTAAGGCAATTGAGCAAAGCGAGGACGAACATCGCAGGCAACTTCAGCTGGTGGAGGAAACAAAGCGCCGCTTTAAGGAGATTGATGCTAGTAAAAAGGTAGACTTAAAGGAAGCCGAGCCGAGCAGTGATCTAAACGAGGCTTTGGACGAGCAGAACACGGTGCTAAGTCGCGCTCTACTTGCCAAACAGGAACAGGAGGAGGAGGTGAAGCAAATTAATCGCATGATACTTGATGCCAAGTGTAAAGCAGTAAGGGAGGCACAAATCCAGGAAAAACAACAGCTAGCAAAAGCTCTGCGCGAGGATGACGAACGACTAGCCAAGATGGTCAATGAGCGAGCCAAAGAGGCACTTAACGCTGAAGATGAACGTGAGCGTCTGGAAGTGGAAAAGAGAGCCAAGTATGCACAGGAGATTCGCAAACAATTAACAGAACGGGAGAACAAACGCTTCCTAGAAGCGCAACGAGTAGCTGCAGAAGCCAAACACTTGGCCAAGGCCACTGAGCTTATTAGGGAAGAGGAGGAACGTCAGCGAAATTTTGTGGAGATGCGAAAACTACGTTTTAGAGAGGAGCTGCAACGTATCCGAGAAATGTCTAATGTATTTAAAACAATGTTAGTTGAACAGGAACGTCTGGCGGACCTTAGAGTAGCTGCTTATATGCGGGAGAAACTGGAGAAAGAACGTCAGCTAAAGGATATACAGAAACTGGTGAAAAAGGAGTTCGAAAGAAGACAGCAACGCATCTTCACAATTGCCTCGGAGGCACAGCAGACACGTCAAACAAATGAGGAGCTCAAGTATCTTAAGGAACGCAATCGTGTTGAGCGCGAGTATCGCCAGCGGGAGAAGGAAGCCGCAATAGCTAAGCGGGAGGCGGAACGAGATCTTCTAGAGTCTCGAGCGCAGCAGGCGCAGGAACTGAAGCAACGCATTGCCCAAGAGATTGCACATGCCGAAGAGGAGTTCAACAAGCTGCTCGACCGCATGCGCAAGGAAGAGGAAAAGCAAAAGAGACTTGATCGCGAGCGTGAGATGCGTAGTCAAACCTATCGACGCGATCTCAAGCAACAGATGACGGACCGAAAGGAGGAGCGTCGTCGCCTGCAAGACATTGAGCAGGATCGCATGCAGAAGTGGCTGGAGCAAGAGCGACAACGTGATGCCAACATCAAGCAGGTCATCAGCTCCAAGATTGCAGCTATGCGAGAGAACTGTCTGCCCGACAAGTACTTGAAGGAGGTGGAGAAACAGCTTAAGAATATTCAAGGTACACGCAATCGCATTCGCTAAGCTGAGGATTGGAAAAACGTATTGCATAAGCTGGGGTGCTCTTTTTAGGCGTGAAGCTCGACTTAAGGTATTAGGAAACCGCCTGTAACTATGCACCGAACTCTAAATTAACTAAGCTTAGATTTTTATAGCATTCATGCCGCACTTTAACTCACTAAGAATATTAAATAAAATAAAATAACCTACACAAGTTTAAACATACATAAAGGAATTTATGCTGACCTCTTACGACACTTATTTACTTTGTCTAAATTTATATTAAAGAAAATCATTCTGTCACAGGAAATGGGATATATGAGTCAGATCAAAGATTTACTTCAAGAAGCGATTATTAATATAAAAGCTGAACTTTAATAAAACATTTTGTTTCCTTTAAATCATATATTTATGATCGCATTCACAATCAATATATTTTGTGTTCGCTTTACCATGACGGAAAATTAATCCCACTGCCTAAAAGTATGTTGTTGAAATTTTACTGATACCAACAAGCCGCAGCTTAAATTACTGAAAATGAAATCGAAGACATAGACGATAACCATGACATTGTTGCATACGAAACACACTCACCCACCCACACACACACAGTGCGCTAATTTCTTGGCATGTGAGTGTTTAGTTTATCATTCTGCCTCAATCTTTATCGTATAGCTCCCAAAGGAGTCAAAAACACACGCACATACACACACACCACACAATAAAATTTTGTTATGCCACACACATACGCATCTGAACATACACACTCACACACACACACACACAGTTACATAAAGGACAAACAAAGCAGCCAACGATGCTGAAACAGTAGTTGAAGATGCCTTCGTCTGAACTCGATGTCAGCTGCGGCAGCGACAGCAACAGCAGCAGCGGCAGCGGCGGAGACGAACTCTTGTGCATGGTTCAATTATCGTATTTCATGATTCGTTAAATTTTCGCATACGCCAAAAAAAAAGATGAAGAAATATACGCAAGGCAGTGCTAGTAGTGGAGCGTCCCAAAAACTCTAGCAGCCCCTTGTGCCACTTCTTCGCGTTTGTTTGGCAAAGAAAATCCACAACTGAAAAACAGGTTTTCCCCTAGCAACCATTGTGATTTTCTACCTACAATGAAGCTGGATAGCTGGAGACGAGCAGACTGCCTGGCTGGATGGCTAGATGCGCTGCTCCACTCGCATGTGGCAGTAATAATTCCAATGACAATAAACGTTGTCGTATTTACAAGTACCAATACACACACACACACTCGCATACACACACACATGTGCAACACAGACTCCCGCACTCTGACGTGAATTGATGAGAAAAGTTTTTGAGGAAATGTCAATAGAGTAGCAGAGACATAGTATGCATCGATATATAAGCAGTCTCTCAATAACAGTGGTAAAATTTAGGTAGTTTTCATATATAATTATAGTTCCTATTGGTTGATAAGTTAATGTTTGATTATTTAGCGATATAGATTTATTAAAAAAATAGTTTTTTTATAGTTTTTGCTAAGAAAGTTTTTTCAGTTTGTTCAGCAATGTTTTATTTTCTTGACCATAAATTGATTAAATTTTAATGAGCAATAAAATTACTATTTACTATTATTTATTTATTTCCACAAATATTAATGCTGCCAATTAAAATATTGCTCCTCAGAATTTTCTTTATTATTTCAAAGTTTAAACTATAAATAGCTTAAATGGTTTCCTTATGCCCACTGTTCGGGCATATTTATCGTTTAAAAGAAAAAGGTAAGAAGGCAAGAAAACAGATATTGTAATTGGGGAGCAAAAAAAAAAAATAAATAAAAACCTAAAGAAAAACGAGTAAAATTGCAGCAGCAGCTGCATTGCGCAAGGCATACTTAGTTGCCACACCCCCTTAACCATCCGCCAACCCTTTTACAGTGGGTCACCCACAGTCGAAATTTATCTGCAAAATTGCACTCAATTGTTTTGTATTAGTAAAGAGTAAATATGTGTGTGTGTGTACGTGTGTTCGATATATGTGCTTAAAAGTAAATTGCTCGGCTTTAGTTTTGCGTTTGATTTCTATGGCTTTTGCTTATGTGGTTGGCATTACGTATGCATGCAGCCCCTCATCCACCATTCGAACCATAATACAAGTCTTTTGTTGTGCGGCATTCAGATATCTTTTAATGCATCTGTATCTGTATCTGCAACGTGTATCTTTCGCTAAGTGTATGCATATCTGGGTGAGTGGGTAATGCACCTCAATTGCGTCTTAAATTTAAAACATCAATCGGTTTGGGCACGAAGGAATGAGGGCAAAAATCAATACAGATTGCCAATTCATTTGTTTTGACGTACTAAAAGACGACAAAGGAAAGGTAGGTTTTGAGATAAAATGAATTTTTGTGCAGGAAATTGGCTTTAAACAAAAAAGACTCCACATTATGTAAACTACATTCTTTCCAATTACATTCCAATTCAAATTCTTGCTGGCGCCTAACTTTTCCTACCCTCTCTCTCTCTCTTTCCCCTCAATCATAATAGAACTTTATTTATATTGTTTGTATTCTTGTTTATTTTGTTTTATCAGTTGAGCTATGCGAAATGAATATACGCGTCTAAAGACAAAGGGAGTAAGTTTCCAAGACTTTTGATTGTGAAATAGACGTTTACTTAGTATTTGTAGGTGTGTGCTTTATATACTAGCAAGTGATTAGATAGGAAAGTGTTTTAAAAAACTTTTGTTATAACCACAATTACATTCTGGACTTATGCTTATCGACAAATAGCAATCAAAATTTTTGCGGTTCTGGTCTTTGTCTTATCTACTGCATTTTTATCTCTTAGGTGATTTACACACATTAAAAGAAATTATCAACCAGATAGGTTTCCCCAGAAGTCACAGTGAATGGAAAAAAATTGAAATTGTTTGGTATTTGGTTGACTTGTACTAATTTATGGCTAATTGGCATTAATCGTAGCGTCTACTAATTAAAAGTACAAACAATTATGTTCAATGGTACTCAAAATACCTAAATGCATGTAGTTGAAAGTTTCGAATTGCATAAATCATGTTAAACAATAATCGATTTATTTATTTTGTAGAGCAAACATTCGTTTAATCAAAGTGTAAGCAGCTAAAGTAAATAATAAACTAACTTTAAATCTAAACATAATTAACATAAAACAAATAATTACAAATGCTAATAAATAGTTTTAGTTCATAAATCTTCACGCATGGCCATTAATAATAAATTGTTAAATGCGGTTTAACCACACAACAAGTAGTAAATGCTACAACTATAGCAACAACAACATCAACATCATCATTATGAACATTTTCCTTCATTATTATTTTGTTTATTATTTAAAGTGCTTTATCGTCCACGCATTTAAAACTATTCAATGCCGGCAACTGCAACTGCGACGTCAACTTCAACGTCGCTGCCACAAGATTGTCGCAGCTGATTGGGTAGCGGAACGCTCCACGTTGCTGTTGCCGTTGCCGTTGCCGGTTTGTCCGTCTATCTGGTCCGTCTGATTGTCTTCAAAGCGCTGCGCGGCGACATTGTTTACAAACAAACAACACAACAAACAGCAGCTGCTGCAGCCGTGGAAAAAGTAACCGCCAATAATACAATATCAGCTGAGTCGGCAATTACAATGGGAGAGCAAAAATATTTGCGATAAACGAAAGTCTGCACAGATCTTTCTCTCTCTTTTTTTTATACAAAAATTCCTCGGCTTAAGTCCTTTCTATAAATGTTGCACAGTGAAATGAAACCCATAGATTAAATGTCGAAGATACATAATGATTTGATTTGAGTGAACTTCAACAAAAAACTTGCCAGGAGTTTTCTTCATACCAAATATGCTAATGTTTTCGCAACTAATCAGTATGATCAATATTTTTGCCTGCTTATATAACATTAAATGCCCATTGTGCGCCCGCAGCGTTGCCAGACTGTTGCACTAAGCTGTTGCACAACGTTGGCGACGCCCGGCTCGCCTCGGATTTCGTAAATCATTTCAGACTAAAGCGGTATGTGCATATCAGGTAAACAGTGCGCCGTGCGCTTATCACATACATATACATATTACAAATATTCGGTTGCATCGATTACTAAATGGAGAAATAGTCGAAATACTCAATACGTAGATAAGACGACTTAGACCGTATTTGGCAAGACACTGGACGCTGGTGGTGTTGGTGGTGCTAGCGATGGTGTTGACGCATGTGATGTGGGCGACTCGTAGGCAATATAAACGTTGCCGCCTTGTTCCTCTTCCTCTTCTTCTTCTTCTTTTTCTTTTTCAGTTTCCTCGTCATGGACATGATCAAGATCATAGACGTTGCTGTGGGGTCCACAGTCCAGTTGGTCAGCGACAGTTGTTGTTGTTACTGCAACAGCATTTGCAGCCAAAAAATGCACTTTAGTCGATGTTGTTGAATTATTATTCTCTGCTTGCAACAGTTGATGGTGCAAGTGATGATTATGTCGCTGTTGCTGTTGCTGCTGCTGCTGTTGTTGCTGGTGATGGTAGCAATTGCAACTAGTGGGCATATAGCCCAATGCAACCGGGCTTGCCGCGTGGGGTCGCACATGCAACAGATCGCCCACATAAATCGCAGTGATTGTGGCATAAACAACGCCCAGAACAGCGCCCGCCAGCACATCGGACCAGTGGTGCCAATAGTCTGCAATGCGACTCAGCGACACATACCATGCGGCCATAAGCAGTAGGAATTGGAGAATGTGCCGCATGACGCGCACACTGCCACGCCCCTGCCACACGTGGTGCACATAGAACGCAAGCAGGCACATCGAATAGAAACTCAAACTGCTATGAGCACTGGGAAAGCTCACGTGCAGTTCACGTATCTGTTGCGATGAGAGATTCCGATTGCTGCAATAGAAATGTTGCATGTAGATCTCAGCGTTCTGCGCATCAGCACAACTAGTTCCATCATTCAATCTTGGCTGACAGGCACTGTAGAAGTGTGGACGTAGGCGACCCACCACATGCTTGGCCAACTCTGTCGTCAGAAAGGTGGCAATGAATCCGAAACTAAATATTGCCTGTGAACGCCACAGATTGCGCAGATATCGACGCATGCGCAGTTGGCGACAGATGCGCATTATCTCCACAACGCTGATGAAGAGCATTGGTAGCAGAAGCATCATTAGTAGCAGCATTGGTACGGTTATGGTGCATTCATGGTAGGGATATCTTAGTGATTGATCCGAGCAGAAGAAGCCGCGTTTAAAAGTTCGCATATTGTTGAGTTTTTGAAATTTTGATTGGGTTAAGTTTCTTAAATCACTGAAGGTTGTAGTGTTGTAGCATTCGGAGTTAATTCGGACACTTTCAGAGTATTATCATAAAAGTATTTAAGAAGTTTAGTGCAGTTATTGAGTTGCTAGAACACTTTTGTAGCTTGATTTGCAACTTTCGGAGTTATTCGGAGTAAGCATTTTTTATCTATGCTTAATTAAATACTTATTGCTTGATGCGTGGAAATATTATTTTTAAGTAATTTAGTTATTAGCATAATACTTTGTTGTTTTACTACTGTTATAAAGTGTTAACTAGTTGACAAATACAATTTATTCACAGTCTGTTGTTGTTTTCGGTGTAAATGTGTATTTTGTATTTGGCGGCGTTTTTTGTAGTGATTCGTTTTTGTGTTTTTATTTCAAATTGTTTTATTTGCGTTCTTATCGCTTACGCGTGCACTGATATACACACTAGCTGAATTTTGTACAGCATCAGCTTGACGATTAGTAGATTTGTTTTTGGTTATAGTTTGCTAAAGTCAAACAAAATTTTCACAAACAATTGCTTGGCTTTGTTTATGTTGTCAATTTTTGGACAACTTGGCATACACAAATTGCGCATTTATTTATTATTGTGCATTTATCAATTGGATTTGCTTTCTAAAATTCCCATTCACGATTATTTTGCAACGAACGGCTGTCAAAGGCCATTTTCCATTGTGTCTTTTGGCAGTAGGATAAATAAATAGACCACATGCAGTGTTTTCTTCGACTTTTCACAGCATTTGCGCGCGTTTTTCCAACCGTTTTCTTTTCTTTCGTATCCGCAAATTAAATAAATAATAAGTGCATAGGGCAGATTAGCCAACTCTGGCAGTTATTCGTCACAGTTGGCTATGTGGGTTTCCTGGGCAGCGTACCTTGCTGATCGCGCTCAGTTTGTTGTCTATTCGGAGAGCTAACAGCGACGACGCTGTCGTTTTGTTTGAAAGACCGAATCTGACTGTGACTCTGACGGTGACAGCGACTGCGATCGCGCTGCTGCTGCTGCTGCTGCTGCTGCTGTTGTTGTCGCTGCTGCTGCGGCTGCCGCTCGCAGAACCCATCCAAAACCCACCACAGCGTATGCTTGTGGAGGAGTGCTTCTTTTGCTGTTGTATTTGTATTGTTGTTGCTGGGTTTCGCACTGATATTGAATTTCATTCCTATGCTTTCCTTATCAATTAAGCGACGTCAGCAGCGACGCAAACGTTGACATCTACATCGGCGTCGTAAGCGTCGTCAGCGTTGTTGCTTGGTAGTGAGTGCACTCGTATTTCTTTGGTTGGACGCTAATGAGAAAACTGTTGAATTGTTTCAAGGTTTACATATAGCAGTTCAGTTTGTTTAGGCCTGTTTGCCAGCGACTTGACTTCACTTGGCATTTGCGCATAATGAAAGAGTTGCATTTACTCGACGAATGCCAATGGGATGACAATGGCGAATGAAGGAGTGCCTTAGCCTGTTCGTAAACAAAGCTCTGCTTCTTCGTGCCCCAAACCACCTCCTCCCGTTGGAGTAGGTCATTGAAAATGTTACTTAGTTCGGCTGCTGTATAGCATTGGCTGCGTGCCTTTAAAGCTATTTCTGTTGATGTAGGTCGTTGCACGAACAACATTGCATGAAGAAGCCAATATGTAATGGATACCACAACACCAACAACAACAACGACAGTTCCACTTCGGACTTGAAGCTTAGTAAGTACTCCGAACTTTGTACACTGCAAATGCAGTTCATAAAGTGTCGCAAGTTTATGGCCACTTTGACAGCGTGTGTGTGTGTGTGTGTGCTTGTGATTTTTATGGCGTTTTAGCAAACAGCTCAATTTGCATGCATATATAGAAATTGTCGCACTGTTTGGCCATTTGTTGTTAATTTATGTTAATTTCTACGACTGTGGTAAAAGGGTACTATAAACGACATTGGCGTCGTTGCTTTGCCCAGATAAATATGCCAATATGCTAAATGATGATAATGGGACAACATTCAAGTTCTATTTAAAACACATTCAAGAGATCAATACACGCCATTATATCTTGTAGCTTATTTAGCATAAAGGAGCTTAGATTGTTACGAATCGTTTTGTATACGTTCCAAAGAGTTAATAAGAATGCATTAAAGTTTATGAAACAATTCATAACTTAACTTAATGACCAAAAAAGCAAAGAATTTCCAAGTATTAAACTTGATTCCTAATTGAAATATAATATTTTCATTCACATTCATTTTTGTGCCTTAAAACGCAACCATTTGATTGAAATATAATATATTTTCATTCATGTACAACTTAAAAAGTGTTTGGCATTGTTTATAAAAAAAAGAACAAATGTGTTTTTACATAATATAGCAATCATTGTAAGTCGATAGCCTTGAACACACACACACACACACACACAATATCAGTAAAACCACAATACAAAATTAAATACGCCCCACTTACTGATCCAAATAATTTGCAAGCAACATGCTATGATGATCAGCAATATTCCGTATCAATAAGTAACCGCAGCACGCGCCAGAAACTCAATCGCATAAGATCATTATCATGCCAGGCAGGAAGCTACAAATTGAGCTTCAGATCAGCTAAATTAAAAGGTAAGTGGGTAAGAAACTCAATTGACTAGTTTTTTTTAGTTGCATTCTTAGAATTGAATGTCGTCGCTGCAATTCAAATGATAAATAACTAAAATTGATTATTGACACAATTTTACAAACAAAAAAAAGGCGCTGAGACAGCGTCGACGTTTACCAACAATCCATAATTTACAAAACAATCAAAAGATATTGGATCGGGTGCATGTAAACAAAAGTAAAGCTCAGACTGTCTGGGGCAGTGTATTCAAACAATAACTTACACAAAAGCAAAAGCATAATTATGTTTTACGTTTGTACAGACAGAAAAAACATATCTGAGTAGGCAAAAAACTAAAAAAAAAAAAAAACCAACCTTTGAATTTAATTAAAAACAAAGCGTGCAAAGTAAATGTAAGAAAATATTTTGTGATAGAAACAAATAAAAAATTCCTTCGAGTAGGTTTAAGAATGGTTAAGATATTGAAAAATAAAACTGATTAGGATAAAAAATTTAAGTGAAAGTAAATGAAAAAGATGAGTGTTAAGATTGTAAAAATATTATAATATAATATGTATACTTTTATTGCTATTGTCTTTGTTTAAAAGAATTTGTTAAGAATTTGTTGCACTAAAAGTAAACATTTTTGTGGTACTTAAGGTACATAAAATATTGAAGCAGAGTTAATATTAAAAACTAATTTGCATAGAAGTTAAAATGCCTAATACTATTAGGATTAAAATATTTCATAGAATCTTATCACACCCGTTCCACTGTTTTGCGTCAGGTTCACCAAGTGTGACTGATAAGAAAAAGGTGTAAAAAATAATATATAATGCGTTTGCGATGACAAGTGCTGATAACGATACGAGAATACGCTACTGCTGCTATTGCAACGCAATTATATCGACGACAAAAGCTGATCAGCTGCCCCCAAACTACCTATCCCGGAAATTACAGTTTGCCAAGTGCCCGTCTGGGCCAACCCAAGCAACATTGGCAATAATCGTGAAAAGGGCAAGGCGTGTGTGGGTGAAAGGAGGAGTTTTTGTGTTGCTAAATATATTTTTATATTTAAACATTATTATGTTTTGGTTTGTGTGTGTGTGCATTAATTGTTTTTTACTTTCTCAAAATGCAGGTGCAGCCAGACTTAAAGCTATTTTATTAATTTATTCATATTTTGACCAGGCGTATACTTAACCTTAAGGAATGTCTTGGTGTGAGTAATTTAAGCAGGAAGTAACTGATAATTTAAAGTAAATAACACATTTTTGATAAATAAAAATTGATAGCTTATATGAATGATTAGAGGTGAATCAAACATTGTGAAAATATGTCTAAACAAAGACTTGTAGAATATTAATCAATCATGGAAACAAGACCATTAAATAATGTGTGTTTGCCAAAATCATTACAGCTTTTAAAGCAAGACATATAGGAATGACTTCTTCTTTATTCTACATTTTCTGTCTTATTTTTAACCGACACAAACTTTATAAAATTTATAACGACTAAAACAAATTAAGAATCAATTGATTTTGATGCAAGACTTTGTAAACATAATGAAGAAGTAAAAACAAATGTTAAGAAATTAGCATTAGCATGAAGTAAAAGTGATTTAAGCAAAATACTTCTTTTATTTTCCTATAAGAGATAATCATCATCAACACTTATTTACAAAATGGCAACAAACCAAATTCAATTAACATAATGACTTAATAAACACTCAAACACGAAGTTGATTCGAAATTTCAATGCAAATTTATTGCCGTCAAAAACTATATGTGAACAGTAATTTTACAGCTTAACGATCCGAGACAACTGACACCTAATAGCAAATTCAGTTAGTAAAATGTATATAAAAAATAAATAAATCGCAAAACTTGTTTGCCATAAAAAAGCTGCGCTTCATTTCAAGCGCAGAGCTTTCAAAGCTCTTGTCGTCACAACATTCCAACACTTGAAGAATGCGCATTGACGTCACAGTTTCAGGTGCGGATTCTCCATGCCTTTTGATTGGGTCACTGCACACTTTGATCTTTTAACGTGCGCATGATTCATGATTCATTCATCATTTTGGTCGGTGGAGAGAAAATCCCAAGACCCAAGTCGAGTCATTTACGATTCAGTCAAAGCAGCAATTAGCTAGCCATCTTAACACTTGAGTGGTCAAAACCGTTTTCGTTTACCGCAATTCGGTTCCACATTATGGCCACATCTTACTAACTCACAAATTATGCACACGCATCGAAAAGTGAAGTTTTTTCTTTGCAACAGCTAAAGATGCAAGCAAAAGTAAGAGAATCACACTGGGGCAGGATCACCCTCCCCAAACTTCCACTACACCTCTTGTTGCATATCCATCTTGCTGTTGTTTTGGTATACATATGTATAAACGAGTTTTTGAAAAGCACACTTTTAGCAGGTAGATCTTACATATGTATAGAGTATATATATGTCAGTATGTATGGATGATGATTCGCTTTGGCTATGTTTTGTGCAGTGCTAAATAATTTCTCTCTAAGTGAAACCAGTTTTTGGTATGATGTTTTTGGAGTTTCATTGTTGGAGGGGAATTTAAAAGGTGCATGCTTATGAATTATCTCGATTTGTTTGTTGAATTTCAGGTAATTATATATTTATTTGGTATGTAAAATAAACTTGAAAAGTGATTGTTAGGAATAAACAATCATAGACAATAGTACATTTTTATTTTTATGGTCATGAAAACTGGCAATATTCTGTATAAATTCAGTTTATGTAAAAAAAATAAACTGTTCAGTTTCAGGGAACGTAAGTTCAAGCAAATCTACAAAAACTATAGTTAAAACCGACTTTAAACAAAAGGATTTAATATTTAATCAACATGTGTATCTTATCGAACATTCCAAACGCCATTTAAATGTTTTTATTCAGCTATTTTTCTTGTAAACTGATATATTGGATTTTGTGCCTTGCTCTAATTATGTTATCCAATGCAAAACTTCAGCTTATTTAATTATAAGCGAACAACAACAACAACTACAACAACAACTGAGTAAATAAATAAACAATTATTATTTATAGCTAGCTCGCGTTGCCAAGCAACAATGGATCAATTGCAATGAAGCAGGGCGCTTGCAACGGGTCGGTACGTGGGTGCAAATAAAGCACGCATAAAACGGTAGCCACAAACGTGTGTGTTTATTTGAGTATATACATATGCGACTGACAGACCGCAAAGAGAACATAAATATCGAGAGAGAGAGACAGAAAGAGAGCGATTTTGAGAGAGCGAAAGAATCACGGCCAAGTTGTTGCTTGGTAGGCCCCCTGAGCCAGACAAAATATTCAAGCGGCATCGTTCGTTTAGTTAAGCTCGGTTTTTCATACAGTTGAGACCTCGCATCACGTCGGAAATCTCGGATCAAACAGAGCCTACTACCATGTCCAAGTATACAAAGTTGGCTCGCGGCTTTTGCGATGTGTTGCTTTGGGCCGCGTTAACAGCAGCCACAGTGCTGCTGAACAAGCAGGTTAAACCCTTTAAGCGGGGATTCTTTTGCAACGATGAATCATTGGGTTATCCGTGGCGTGAGAACACAATTGGCACAGCCTATGTCATTGGCATCACTTTGATAGTGCCCACATCTGTGATCATTGTGGTGGAGCTGTTCAAACAGCTGCCCGTTGGTGGACCTAGAGATGTGGCTGCGCGGGAGAAACGTGACAATGGCTGTCGATTTGTGCATCGTTTGGGGCAACTGTACAAGCAGGCGGGCTACTACCTATTCGGTCTGTCCATGCTGACATTTACAACGATCTTGACGAAACTGTGCATTGGCAGACTGCGTCCACACTTCTTTGCTGTGTGCCAGCCAATGATGAGTGATGGCTCGACGTGCCAGGATGAACAGAATGAGGGCAGATATATCGATAGCTATACTTGCAACAATGCAAATGTAACTGATTCACAGTTTGAGCAACTGAATCAATCGTTTCCCAGTGGACACTCCAGCATGATGATGTACGCAATGCTGTATCTGGCCATCTATCTGCAGGCAGCACTCAGTACACGCATCTCCAAGCTTCTTAAGCATCTGCTGCAGTTTCTGTTTGTCATGTTTGGCTGGTATGTTGCACTGACGCGGATTACGGATTACTGGCATCATTGGTCGGATGTGCTAGCTGGTGCTGTCTTTGGTGTGATCTTTGCCTGGCTAACCAGTGTCTATGTAGCTGATCTGTTTGCCTTTAAGCGCTGCAATCGTTCGGGCTACTCGGCAAATACTCTCAAGAAGTCTCAGGTTTCACCCAAGAGCTCCACGAAATCACAATCGAATGCTGCAGCCGCAGCGGCAGCAGCAGCAGCAGCTGGTGTTCCACCCGCTTTGCCCGCCTACACTTTTGGCACCCTACCCTATCTGGCAGCGCATCCAGCCCAAGCGCAATATGCTCAGACCTATCACAACTATGGATATGTGCCTTGAGCGATAGCATTGGAAGACTTTTAGTTATAGGTGGATTATCTATTGAGGCAAGGTGCTTTTAGAACTGTTTAAACGAAGCCTCACAATCATTTATCTTAAATTTTAGCACGATTATAAATTAAATAATTATTAAGTAAATGAAAATGTGTTTCACTTTTGTTTAAAACAAAGAAAGTTAATTAATGATGTCAAACAAAGTTGTTGAGAATTTTTTTTGCTACCATTTGTTTTTTTGCGGCCCCGATTATTAAGCGAAATTAGAAAGTGCCCAAAATCGATTGAAACTTATCAAGATATGAGCATCGGCAACTCTGTTGAACAAAAGCTTTTACCCAAATCTCAGCCAAGTGGAACATTCGGAGATGATTTCGAAGACTGCACAATCAAACTCTAAAACATAAATGCAACTTAAAGTTAAAGTTAAGCAAATAAGTTGTAGAATTTAACTTAATAAATTATTAATAAATATTAATAAAAGAATATTCCGTACAGATTTACAGTTACTTTTGCTTTTGTTTAATCCGCTAAAACTTAGAAAAAATAGATTCCACAAACTGGCAAAAAAAGTATATAGAAAAGGCACAAAATTTGAATAACCTTAAGCATAAAGAACATTCCAAAATGTATTTTTGTCTGGTGGTGGCTTTAATCAACTTCCCAGCTAGTTAATGAGAGACTCTAGGCATAAATTAATAAAGATTTGCATACTTGAGCAATCGATAAACAGCATGGGAATGAACAAAAACAACAACTTGCATTGTGTTTACTGTTGTTGTTGTTGTTTCTTTACCACAACAGCACAATAGAAAAGAACGAGTTGAGTTAAGTTGAGGGTTTTGAAACAAGTTTTTCATCGTCGTAACACTTGATAGAAATGTAAATTAGCCTCGGACCAAACAGCTGCAAGAGACCAACCAGAGACCAGCCAACACCAAAGACCATCTAACCATCCAAATCTTTACAAGCAGTATCAAAATGTGCGGCAATCCGAATACGCGACTGCTCTCTCGGCTTATCATAGACTTTCTGCTGCTGCTCGGTGTCTACTGTGTGGCACTGGTGGTCTTGCCACAGCAGTTGATGACGGTGCAGCGCGGCTTCCATTGCACTGATGCCTCGTTACGTTATCCATATCGCCAGCCCTGGCTGACCAAGGTGCACTTGACCATTGCAGTGGTAGCTCTGCCAGCTGCTTTTATGCTTGTGGTGGAGATGCTGCGTGCGGCATTTGTGCCCAATGCCGTGGAACTGAAGCAAAGATTTGTTTTTGTTGGAGCACGTATACCCAGTTTTGTCAGCGAGTGCTATAAGATTATCGGAGTCTATCTATTCGGATTGGGTTTGGTGCTGCTCTTTATACGCATAACCAAGTATTCCACGGGCAGATTGCGTCCCTATTTCTTTGATGTCTGCCAGCCCAGTTGGGGTGAGGATGATCTACGTGAGAGCTGCTCTTCCTCCTTATCTAACGCAACGCGCTACATCGAGGATTATAGCTGCACGGAGTTTGCTGCCTCGCTGGAACTGCTCGCCCTGGTGCGTCACTCGTTTCCCAGTGGTTTTGTGACTACCACCAGCTATGCCATGATCTTCTTGATCTACTATGCTCAGGCACGTCTCTATGCATCGTGGCTGCGAATCCTACGCTCCATTTTACAGTTATCTTGCGCTGCAATGTCTCTGCTCGTGTGTGTGGAACGTATTTCTACCTATCAGAACCATCTGTCGGATGTGATGGTGGGTTTGGTGACTGGAGTGGGTGTTGCCTCGTTTATGGCCATTTTCGTGGCACATCTCTTCAGGCAGGTGAGAGTGAAGCGACGACAGTGGCCCAGAAACGAACAAATCTATGGTTATGCAGGGTACTACAATAGAGCTACGTATGGATATTAGTTAGTAATAAAAAAAATAAAATATATTTATGTAAACCACAGAAATTATGATAAGAATGTTTTCCTGTTGAGTTGAATACAATTAGACAACGCATTCCATTTAAATTTAATAATAATTAGTAAAAGTTCTATAATTAACTACAAAAGCTAAATGATCAACCTACATGCATCCGAGTTTCAAACCATTTACTGTAATCAGTTAGCTTACGATCCACATAAAACAAGTGCGACAACCCACTGACCACAGTCCACACTCATGCCTAGTTACTCTCACCTTCACAAGCTCTCCCTCTTTCGCTCTTTCTTCGGCGCGGCACGGCAAGCCAACGTTGAGCAATGCTGATCGAAACGAACGCACATCGAAAACAAGAATAACAACGACGGCTACGCAAGTGGACTGCAAGCGATTTGTTTACAAAGTCAACAACAAATAACAGCGCTTCATGACATTTGTTTTGTTTCCATTCATTCAGTCGCGATCGGCAAGCGGCGCTTCGAAGTTTACAATTCGGCATTCGGAATAATCGTAAAGCTAACAAACGATCGTAATAAACTTGAACAATTACCGTTTACTTTTTACGGGCATTCTGCGTAGATTAAACTGTACAACTCTGAATACGCTACGATATTCAAACAGAAATGAGTAGGCATAAAATAGTCATAAAACAATGTTATAAATGTGAGTAAAACAAGAAGGATCTCTCGCTATTATTAGCAAGTGACAAATAACGAGAAATGTTGTAGTAGTACACTGAGAAAAAAAACTTAATAAACATTTCAATTTAAAGCAATGAAATAAAGATTTCAAACAGACAAAGTTCAACAAAATAAAATAGACTGCATTAAAGCATTCTACAGCACGTTTGTGCAGCAAGAAAAAACAAGTAATTTAAGAATAAAATGCATTTAGTGAATAAAGTTCAAAGTGCATTTTAAAATACCAACGGGTTAACCCGCACACAGCAGCACTGAAACACTAAAAAAAATCATTCAAAAAGAGGCAAAATAAGCGCCAGTTGCCCCAATGAATATGTTAAAAAGAGATACATACATAAAAGTATATGTATACAGTGCAAAGAGAGAGAGACTTAATTCAATCAAATGTCGCTTATTCATTCAATTAAAGGTCGCGCCATTTGACGTCCCACTATGAATACGAATACGAATACGAATGCGAGTATATGAGTACTCACTTGGGCATGGTCTGGGTTTATGGTTAGTATTTTTTTTTTTTTGTTGTTAATACAATTGACTGGTTCAACTTTGTGCATATGTCAACATGCATCTCCCTTTTTGGAGTAAGATTCCGCTTCCCAGCATAAAAGATCAGGCAAAGATCAAAGCACACAATGGGGGCCATTCTTGGGCAGACAGATTAGCAATTGCAACCAGACAAAGTCGCGTTGCACTTTCTGCTGCCGTTTTGTATGCATATGATGATGATAATGCAAATCTTATTGGGTGCGTAAGTACGACGCGCCTATTTGATGCATCATTGCATTTAAACAATAGACAACTACTCAGTGGACATAGAGTAATAATGATGCTGTTGCTAATGATGATGAATAAGTTGTGAATTAAATGAGTCACTTTGTACACACTCTCCTCGTGTCGCCTATTGACCTAAGATATTTCCCCGTCTTATCACAAATTTTTTTGTAGTAGGTGAAAGTCTCTCAGATAGTTAACTCTTTCTCTCTCTCTCACTCTCTTATCACAGCCATAAAACAACGCTGACGTTTATCTGCACTCCGTTTGTTTGCAGACGAAAACAAAAAGAGCTTAACATCAATGAATTTGCACAAAAAATGTGCCGATTCAATGCAGGTGATGAGTCTCAAAGCAGGCGTGCTTTTTGGTGAAGTATGAGTGTGTGTGTGTGTGTGTGTGTGTGTGTGTGTGTGTGTGTGTGTGTGTGTGTGTTATCTGGAACACGCTTTTATTTATCTTATCAAAATGATCTTGAGCGCATTTCTCTTTAGTGTTTATCAAGGGAAGCACAAATTGTAAGCACACTGTGCGAATTTCTAATTCAAATGAAGGTTATATTAATCAACGAGTGATATAATCATATTAGTAAATATTACGAATAAAAATATATAAAAAAAATTATTTAAATTATTTATACCTCAATATTAAATAGATAAGTTTCAAGTATTTATATATAGTTTTTACTATATTACCAACAACTTTAAAAGTTTCGTGTTTTTTCTTGCAGTGCTGCCAAATGCTACTGCAAATACAATGTAAATAGTTTGATGTCTAATCTGTAGACCTAGTATGTGTACTATGCAGAATACGCCTACAGTTAGCTACATAACTAAGATCCAACGCAATAAACAGGCTTTGACGCAAAGTGGAAGCGAGAGAAAAAGAGAAAGAGAGAGGGAGGGTGTTATAAAAACAATACGAGAAGAGAGTCGTCGTGCATGAAATGATTGTTAAATTAAAAGAACGTTACCCACTCGAGTCCGGATCAGTCAGCCACTGACAACGAACCCGAAACGACGACGATTACGGCGACGAAGCCAAACGACAACGGGTAAAAACAAAACAAAACCAACGAACCAAAAACTTAATTAGACAACAACTACACAAAACAAAATTGGAATAATAATTAATTAAAACAAAAAAAAAAAAAAAAAACAACTTGTAAAGACAAAATGCGCGACGAGATAACCAGTGAAGATGACACAAATAAAACAACCGTTAATCGGCGTTCAAGGGACGAGCGGGAGGCAGAAGTGCAACGTGCAACGAATGCGGCACAGCGGCAAGTTGCCAGACGTTTCCTCATCGAGCTGCTCATCATTGTAGTGCTGGTGATACCCATCTGCATCTTTGAGTTTGCCGTGGAGCCAGCGAGAAGAGGTTTCTTCTGTAACGATGAGAGCTTGCGATATCCCTTTCAGGATAATACAGTGACGCCCGTGATGCTGGGTCTGCTAACCGGCGGCCTGCCCTTGCTGATCTTTGTGGCCGTGGAGTATGTGAGATTTATGCGCGCCGATAAGCTCAACTCAACGGTGCAGCTGCTCGGCTTCCAGATGTCTGCCTGGTATGTGGAACTGGGTCGTCAGTTTACCTACTTTGGCTTCGGGCTGCTGCTCACCTTTGATGCCACGGAGGTGGGCAAGTATACGATTGGACGTCTGCGACCGCATTTCATAGCCGTTTGTCAGCCACTATTGCGTGATGGTAGTCTCTGCACCGATCCCGTCAATCTGCACCGCTATGTGGAGAACTATGAGTGCCTGGGTGAGGGCTATACCATTGCAGATGTGCGTCAAACGCGTCTCAGTTTTCCCAGTGGTCACTCCAGCATTGCCTTCTACTCCCTGCTCTATGTGGCTCTGTATCTGCAGAGGAAACTCTCCTGGCGCAGCTCCAAGCTGATTCGGCACTTTCTTCAGTTTGTGCTCATCATGCTGGCTTGGTATACGGCATTGAGTCGCGTCATGGATAGCTGGCATCATTGGTCGGATGTGTTGGCTGGTTCTTTGATTGGTGTGACGGGCGCACTAATAACAGCCCTATATATTGCCAAACTCTTCAAACCGCCATATCAACTGGTTGCTAGTAGTGGAGGCTTGAGAAGAGAGGATACCTCTGCCACTCTGCAAGAGGAAGTGTGTCCCAGCACGCCACCGCCATATTGTGTCAATGGCATCTATAACGATGATCAGTATTGTACCAAAGTTTAAAGAAAACAACACAACCAACAATTAAAGTTCATTGAGTGCTAGTGCAAAAGCAAAATTGTAATTACAAGAAAACATTCCAAAGTAAATTTAAATATTAAATAATATACTAGTAAAGCATGAGAAAATATTGTATGTCTTATACCTTAAGTTATTAAGAAAACCAACGTATTTAGTAGTATTACTTTAAGTTCTTAGTGTTGAGTCATTTACTCTTCAACATTTGTAAAGTTATTATTCATATTTTTTTCGTAGTGTACCTTAACCCATGTTTCATCTAATTGTGAGTGTGTATGTGTGTGTGTTTCATGTGTTATATTTTTAAATAAATTTAAAAAAATGAGAACAAACAAACCACATTGCCAATGATGATGAGTAGAAGTTAAACACTTAACGCTTGGTTGCATTTGTTATAATTACTTTTTCTCTAAGTAAGTATATATTTTTTTTTGTGACATTGTTGCAAAATATTGTTGAAATGAATTGAAAGCAATGATTTCTTGATAATTTGGCATACAGAATTATTCTTATATATTTTCTGTGTTAACAGAGTTAAAATAAAATAGTTAACCTTGACAAAAATATATGTTTGGCAGTAATATCAGAAAAATGACTCATAACTAATAATAAGTAATGAAAGATAAACAAATATTTACTCTACCACACAATGAAACAATAACGTACAGTAGAATAAGCAACATAAACAGTCATTAAAAAGTATACAAAATATTGAGTTCTTTATATACAAAATATTCTGAGAACAATGATAAGAAATAAGTTGCAGCTACTACAAGAGTATTATCTATTCGATCATTAGCAACCTCTTTTGTCTTTAAACCATTTTTTTTCGTCAGCTCGGTTCTGCTGCGTCATACTTTCAAAAACAAAAACAAAGCGAGCTGAATTAATGTTCATATTATTGGGTCGTTGAGATGATCGTGGGAATATTGAGAGTTTTGTGTAGGTAACCCTCATGCTCCAGAGGGAATCATGCCAACAATGTGAATCACGTGTTTCCACGAAAACATATGTTGAAGTAATCAA
Organism: Scaptomyza caliginosa; assembly: GCA_035044725.1. Lineage (NCBI taxonomy): Eukaryota > Metazoa > Arthropoda > Insecta > Diptera > Drosophilidae > Scaptomyza > Scaptomyza caliginosa. The sequence goes on along the minus strand of JAWNNR010001059.1, from coordinate 224,684 downwards.
AATAAACAAATGAGCTTTTACAGAGCTTTTGCATAAGCTTAGTAGCTTAAGCTCAAGCTATTCCGTTACCAAGCGCTGCAATCAAAAAATTTCAAGTCACAGCACATACTACACATGTGCGATGTTTGAACCTTCAAGGCCAGACAGATGACAGATGACGAAAATAACAGCAAGTAGACTTCCCAAACCAAGCCCCCATATCAGCAAGAGTAACTAACTATCAGCTAATGTCGAACTAAGGCTAAGTCTATGCTTAACCGAACGCTTGGTCGGGCAAAACAACATGCATTAAAAAAAAAAAACATTAGCCCCCGTTTAACCCTGCTTTTAACTTTGTTGCGTCAGAGCTGCAGGTATATAAACGAAGATTTGAAATTATTTCCGTATTGTGTATTTAAGTTTTAAATACAACAAAGCGTTTTATATTCCTTAAATTAGTTAATTAAACTGGTTTACAATTGCTATATGCTTTTGTGTGCATAAAAACTTCAACTGGAGCCTGCTAAGCGAATGACAATAAACAGATTGTTGACAAGTAAAACAGAATAAAAATGCATATTAGTCAAAGTAAGGTTTATACTACTAGTTTTCTTCGCATTTCAGGAATATAATAATAATATTTATGCATGCCAATCAAAGGGTATTTACTTAATCGCATATTGCCATATTTCAAGCAGCTTTCTTTGTTACGAATACAACAAATAAATACAAAAAATTAAGCGCATGAATAGCAGAAATTGTTGAAAAACCTGGAACAACAATAATAATAACAATAATACGAGCACACTAAAATCTCAATCGAATAAGTAATATTTAGCTTCAATGTTGAGCTCAACTTCTCGATGCAATCAGTGACGCGTGAAACGTGCAAGCGAACGGAAACAATCATGATTCCCGGTCTTAAGTTCAGTTGTTCGTCTGTCTATCGGAGCCTGCTATTGGATACAGTTGTACTGGGCATCCTGCTCGTCGTGAACACATACTTTAAGAGATTGTGGTGGCCAACAACACAGCGTGGTTTCTTCTGTGACGATGAGACACTAATGTATCCTTATCATGAGAATACCGTGACTTCCGCAATGCTGCACTGGATAGGTGTCTACTTGCCGCTGGTAGCTTTGGTTTTGCTGGAGAGTTGCCGCTGCTGGCGAGCAACTGGATCAAAGTGGCAACATTATTGGCCAATGTATAATACTTTGCGCTGGTTTCTATTTGGTCTTGGGGCAGGTTCACTAATCAAGAATATGGGCAAACAGACTATTGGTAGACTGCGTCCACATTTCTTTGAGGTCTGCCGGCCAGAGCTGCCCGATGGCACATTCTGCACCGATGCGGCACATCGACAGGGTGGCATCTACCATATGGTCTACACTTGCCGCAGGGACCTCTCGGGTGCCACAGCAGAGATGCTGCGTGATATACACGTCTCCTTTCCCAGCGGACACTCGAGTATGGCCTTCTATGGCCTTGTTTTCATAGCGTTGCACTTGCAACGCACTCGCTGGCCTTCGCCTAGCAGTTTGCTGCGTCCTGTGTGGCAGCTGTTGTGCATCGGACTCGCCTCATTTGTCGGCCTTAGCCGTGTCATGGATTACAAACACCATTGGTCGGATGTTGTGGCCGGTTCGCTGCTGGGCTCCATCGTTGCCCTTGCGGTTGTATGTGCGGCTGAAAAGGAGCAGCGATTCTATTTGGAAAGCATAAAGCAACAGCAACAGCAACAGCAACAGCAACATGCAAATACTACAATGGCACCTCAGCCATCTAGCGATGATGAAGTGGGCAGACAGGGAGTTGGAGGAGAAGAACAGATGCCGCCACATGATTTGTGTGTTGTTACGTGCCATAGTTCTAATTAGTTTTTAGTTGCGTTTTAGCCTTTTAGCTCGTTAAGATAAGTGACAGTAAAGATAGATAATTAAAAATGTAATTTGTTCTTTTGCTTTGTTTTGTTTCTATTTGTGCCGTCGAGAAATGCAACAATAGTATGTTGATAAATGATAACTGAAGTTTGATTAACGAGAATCTGATAAAATTATATAAGGAATTATAACTTTTATTTAATAACTCAAACTTAAGTGGATAAAAGATTTTTAAAAAACAATGAAGAAACTCCGTTTATTTTGATTTCTTCATACAAATTTCTGTTGCTTTCAAGTATAACGACAACTTTTGATATCTTCTGCTGCATAATCCTACATAATTTAACGTACTTGTGTTATATTTATTAAAACTGCGCAAATACGTAAACATAAGTATGTATGGCGTTAGTGCGCATGTGTTTTTTACGTACTTTATTCTATGAATTTCAACCCAATCGGGGATTTTTTTTCGTTAGCTTAACCCAGTGGAATAACCCCAAGTAGCAACAGATCAGTACATACCTGAAATGAAGACAAAGAAATATAAATATTAGAAACAAGACGAAATAAATAATATATATTCTCATCAATAATAACAAATAATCTTATCAGAATCGAAATATATAGTATTTAAAAATAATTATGGCTTATAAGACGAACATAAATGAAGTATAAATGTTCGATTAAATCTCAATTGTATAAGTAAAATCGTATTTAATGGATTTTAGTTTTGTTATTAAATTACCATTTACCATTTAGCGAAGCAACCCGAAAACTGAATAGTTTCATAAACTTTTGGGCCACCCAATGCAAATTGATTTCAATTAGCAGCCACAGGAAATTTTCGAAGATCCCAAGAAAACCCCAATTGAAAGCCACTGTCGCGACGTTGACAACGGTGCAACAATTAGCGGCTCTTTAAGTTTCATTAGAAGCAAATTTTCAAACGACTTAACCTTAGTCAACGCCAGTTTTCTCCTACTCTTCCTTGGTAAATGGCAAAAGCGCAGTAAGAAATAAATAAATTTCAGCAGCAATTTGGGAAGAAAGTGCGAAGGAGACAGTGGCCCAAATCCGAAAGGCGCTGATGATGATGCGCAACACCTGAGAACCTTAGATTTAGCAGGATTCGTGTAATCGTGAAGGTCTGCCGAAAAAATTTTTTTGGACTACCCTTATCAGGAGAGGCAGAGAGAGAGAGGGAGGGAGAGAAGAAAAGGGAAAGGTAGGTTTTTGGCAGCCATTTTCACTTGTGGCTCGCTTAATTGGCTCATTTATTTTGATGGCAAAGAAAATGTTGCAAAAGTGTAGCCTTTTTTTCTTGTCGGCCTTTCTTGTTTGGCCTTTCTCGCATTTTACCTGGTTCGTTGCTGTCTCTGGTTTTATTATGATTAATTATGGCACAAGCACACAATTACAACACAAACACACACACACACACACAGAGAAAATGACCCTAAGCTCCAGTTTCTTGGCAAGTTTTGCAACTGTGTCAAGTGTTGTTGTAAATCCTGTTGTTGTTGCCTGGTCTGAGATTCGAATGATAAATTTCTGTGCAATTTATTTTAATCTGCTGCGACAGAAACCCACAGAAAACTCCACTTTCTTTCTCTCTTTCTCTCTTCACTCTCGCCTAAAACTATCTTTGCAGCTAGTTTCCATGCGTTAATTAAATGGAAAATATTTGCACATAACAATGTAAAAGGCAGCGGCATACACACAAAAAGTTGGCAAAATGGGGCGGGGCATGCTTCTAAAGTTTTACTGCAATCCACAACACAGTGACCTACATTTTGCATTAGCGAAAGTTTTGTTTTTCCACAGCCAAACACAACAAACAAACCAACAGTAAAGTAACGGAGTAGGGGTTTTTTTATTCTTCAGTAAGTGGTGCAAAAAGATCCTCCCTGTGGTCCGGTTAAAGTATTCCAAGCTAGGAGTAACCAAGAAGTCGATGCCCAGAAAACTTTAACTGCATGCTAAACAAAAAAGTGGAATAAGCTGTTTACATTTACATTTGCTCTAATTAGGTAAGTGGTATCTTTTTGAATCTTAAAGAGTTTTTCGTAAATAGTCTGTTACCTGTTTGATAAATCTTTTCCTAGTCTTTAATCTTTCGGACTACTGCACCGAGTTCTATGTACTATACCATTGGCACCAAATTTAAGAGCTACGCTGCATCTCTAATCGCTTTCAGGTGTTATAATGTGACATGTTCTGAGTCCAGTCCGATGTCAAGACTGCTGTCTAGTCGAGTCAGTTTGTCACTGTGTATTGCACCTGCATATTGTACATGCCTCTTTCGCTTGATTGTTAGCTCAACAAAATATCCCCAAGCATGTCGGAGATTCTCTACTTTCCATATACTGTTGTACAGGCAACATTTACTCTACAGAAAACGTATATTATGATTTTCTGTTGAGATTAGTAACGCATTCAGTACTTTAAATGGTGTTGTTAAGTAGATTGAGAGTTAGCTAAAGTTATGAGTATTAAAATTTGTGTATATCTAAAATAATATTTGAGAGTATTTAATTTTCGTTGTGTTTCCTTCTTATTATTATTGCCATCATCAGTCGCACCATGCGCTTCATATTTCTGCGGTTACCAGTTTGTCCATTCAATTTTGCACGGCTTGAAGCAAAATCCTGCCCTGCCTTTCGGGAAACTTTTGCACTTGCTATTTGCCATCAGCAGTTGGCAGTCGTCAGTTGTTGCCCGGTGCTTGATGCTTGGTTGTTTGTGCTCAGTGTTGGCTGTAGCCCCTCATTGGCTTCATGTGTGTAAAGACAATTTGATAATCGCAATATGCAGCATAGTTTGAGTTAATGAAGCTTGTGTGCCATATGAGTGCCACCTTCAGCATCCTTTCACAATAAATGTATATGTTCGTGCGATGTGTGTGTGTATGTGTGTGTTTGCAGACTAGACGAGTCGCAACCACACCATACCAAATGTACCCATAGAGAAGAAGACCTGGTCGTTGTGTTGTTTGTTGGAAAACAAGCAGAGCGTTTTGCTTGCCAATTAGTAATTTGTTTGCCGCCTGGATAACTTGAGGGCGAGCAACATCAAAAAGTGAGTGGGAGAGACAGATAGACAAAGAGTGAGAGAGACTGAATCGACTCATCCTTAACTAACAGTGATAGTCTGTGGTATTTTTCAAAAATTCCATAGAATTAAAGCTTGATTCTTTAATTGCTAATGTACTTTAATGTTAAATATATTTGGGCAAAGTGAATGAAATAGGTTTGTTTCTTTTTCTAAGCTTTATATACTTTTAAAAATGTTTAAACTAAAACAGTATTAAGTGCTCACATCAGTTTCTTTTCTTATTTTTGGGTTTTGTAACAATTTTCTGCTTTCTTCTAAAAATGTTCTGTTAAATTTCCGTTCTACCCAAGACAAAAAAAAAAGAAAACTATATACACTTGCATATGTGCATTTTGTAATATTTGCAGCGTTTTGTTGCATTTAACAGTGGAAAATAACAAAAAACTCATACAGAGAGCAGCATCAACAACTATTGTAATAATAATAACTCAAACTGTGCACATTCCGCACACAACAGATTTTCCTCCATTCATTTTCAATTTATTTAAATTAATTTTAAAGCACGCTCCACATGGCACATTACAATGCATTTATCAGATGTGCTGTCTGCTTTGCCACCTCTTTCCATTTACTCTCACTTCTCCTCCTTTAACTTCCAGCTGTTCGTCTTCTTGTTCTTTTGCTCATGCTGTTAGCTTATTCTATTTTTATCGACAGACAAGACGAGCGATTTCAATGTGACAATGCGACAGCTCAACAGCAACAGCAATAACAGTAGAGACTATAATAATGGACGTTTGCCGCTGCTGCTGCCGCTGACCCCAGGAGGAGTAGACTGTGGCAGAGGCGCCTGCAATCTGAAGGTGCACGCGGGATACCAACGATCTTACAGCAATAATAAAAGCGAAGCAAAAATGGCATTCGCTCTTTATTTTTGCTATTGGGTCCCTTAGTCGTGGTTGTGCGAAAAATTCGCTACCGTTTTGTGAGCTGTTGCTGTCCTTTCCTGTTGAAATCACACGCAGCCTCGACACGTGACGTCGACAGCCAAAGCGACGCGTCGGCCATTTTGCGTTTTGTTCGGTACCGCCATCATCGTTATTAATACCAGGCAGTCACTGGGACCAGAACCAAAACGATAGGATAGCTCGATGGAACGATGTAAGCGACATTTGCTTTTGCTCTAACTTCCGTTGCGTGGCTGCGAATCGTGCTGGGATTTTTTCCTCTTTTCTATTTTTAGCCTCTTCTACTATATTTTTTTTTTGCTAGCTGGTGCTGCTCTCTCTCCATCTCTGTCTCTGTCTAGTCTGTCTCTTTGCCTCTGTGACAATTTTGATTGCTGTCCAGTGGCTGTCCAACTGGTGGCCAGCAGGTGTAGCGCAGCAGTCGAAACAGGTGTGGCCGTCAACTGGCAATCAACTTTCATTTAGCAGCATCATTTGTCACGCTTGTTTATTGCCCGGTTACGTGTTGGTCAGACTAAATGGCTGTTATTGTCACTGTGCCCAGCCAAACGGTCAGACCGAGAGAGTAGGAGAGGCAGAGAAAGACTGTAGTTGCAAACAGAAAAATAAACGCGTAAAAAAGATTGATTTGAATGTAACAAGATATTTTAAAGGATACTATTAATGATATTCTTAATATCGAAACGAGCATATACTTTTCGACAACCATTGCATTAAAACTTACTGGTTAATTTAATCTACTAACCTACTATCTATCTATCTGTTAGGCAAAAATTTTGTTTAAAAATACGTTTTAGCTTAGCCTACAAAACGAAACAAAACAAACAGACCAGTATCCATTTATTTTTCCCATCATATAAGAAAAACTCACGCGCAATGCCTAACTGGTACACAACCTCAATTCTACCGCAAGCACGCTGATTCATTGTAGGCTTAGTACTACCAATACCAGTAACCACCAGGTGGGGATGGGTTGGCAGGGAGAGCGCAACAAAACGAAACGAAACGAAATTCAGATGCAGTTGTTGCTAATGCCGCCGTTGATTATGAATATTTTAGCGCCCTCTGCCAAGCTAATGATAACCCTCACCAACCAAAAACCAAAAACGATGACGATGTGAATGATTATGATAATGATGGTGATGATGATGATGTTCTTGATGACGTTGACCGCATACGCCGCGAATGAGCAATAAATTTGTATGCACAGCCCCCCTGCCATATGTGTCATGGGTGCAGAGAGAGAGAGAGAGAGAAGCTGACCACGAGCATATGAAAATTTACATTTTGGCAATTTCCAGCATTCGAAGAGTTAACCGCCTAACCCCCGTAACTGTAACTTGCTTGCTGCTGCCGCTACAGCCTAGAATCCCATGGTTCAATTGGTTAGGCTGCATTTGCCTATCGTTGATAGCAAATCTTCTTCGTTGAATTGCAGCGCGTAAATTCCGTTACCACGTCCCTTTATTTCGACCATGAGTCCGTTTTGCTATTGGATTTCGTCGACTGGATTTCGGGTTCGCTGCCAGCAAATGCAATTTCCTAATTTCTCACTAGGGAAATGCCGTTAAGAACCCCGGCTAGTCAGAGTCCGAGTCCAACTCCTGTCTGCTACTGTTCGCCTGATTGAGCCAGCTGCTCTGGGAATGGGTTAAAGGGAAGGTTAAAAGTCGACGTCTCTCGCTTCCAAATTAATGACCCGGCGCCGTAGACGATGAGCACCAATAAAAAAAAAAACAGAAAAAACGAACCGCAGACAAAGGCATAAATGCATAAAGTGGACGGACAGACGGACGGCACGGTCAGAAATTGCTGCAATCGGAGTTGGACGCGTCTTTCTGGAATACGTTGACTCCTACTTATTTTACCCTAGTGCGCCTGAGCTTATGCAAAGCAAATTGGTTTATGCATGAAGCCCCCAAACGGACAGACAGAAAAACGGATGTACTCGTCGAGATCCCCTGACTGGCCTGGTTCTGTGCTTGCCCGCCTGCCTGCCTGCCATGCAAGAAAATTCACACGAAGCAAGCTAATATGATGGAAACACCAGATGGTAGAAACTCTTCTGCCTTACAATCCCACAAAAGGTCAGCCGGTGATGAGTGTGAGAAAGAGCAGAGGGTGCTGGCTAAGTAAATTGTTGGCATAGCCCTTGATTAGCTTAACCCCAGCTTGTGTTCTCCAACTGCAGCACTTTGGGGGTGGGCGTAATGCATTTCAAAAACCACACGAGCGGAATTTATATGCATCCGTTGGATGGCTTGGTGGCTGGGTTGCCTGGGTGAGCATTGAAGCGAAGGGAAAGGTAAAAGCGCACTTAAAAGGTCGCTGAAACTGAGTATACCCATTAAAATTGCAGCATTTCAGGTAAAAGGATTAACTTTTGTTAATGTTTGCTCAAAACAAAGCACAACAATATTTAATATGTTGTTTTAAATGTCACACAGAGTCATGGGATGTTCCAATGTTTATTGAATTAGGCTGGAAAAATGTTTTTCTTTTGGTAGGCTTTTAACTGTTTTTTTTTGTTTTTTAAATATTCAACTAATAGTTACGTAAATATTTATTGTTATTTTTTTTAGTCTTTAAGTAAAAGCGTGGTTTTACCTATACCTAAACAGCAACAGTTCGTTTTACTTAGTTGAAAATCGCATCGAATTCAAATGCAAAATCAAAGGCTTTTCAAAAGCCTATTAAGTGTTCACAAAATAAGCGAATGTATTTCAGTACAGATACACACAAATGGTTTGTACAGTTGACCCTTAGGAAAACCCTCAACCCCTTGCCGGAGTGCAGTTGTGATAATGCGGATGGCTGACTGGTTTGGCGAAAATCAATAAGCAAACACACAAATTTCTAGGGCTTAGCAGACAAATTGGATTTGAACAAATGGACGAGAAAAAAAGAGAGTTGAGTACGTAGTTCCATTCAGATGGGTCCCAAACGGTTAAGGGGCATGGCGTTTGGGTAGGAAAGTAAGCATATAATATGACATAAATGATTGGTGGGCGAAAGTAAAAGTATAGATTGTATTTGGCTTCCTTTTTGTTGCTAGAAGGATTAAGATTTGTCAAAGCTGCTGATGCTGTTGGTGCTGTTGGTGCTGCAGCCAACGATGATGCTGATGATGATGACGTAAAAGCGACGCTCTTAAATGTTATGGAACGAAACTGGGCAGCAACGAAAGCGAAAGAGTAAACGCATCATCATCACTTTTAACGGCTCGTGAGACCAAAATGGACAATCAGCTCTGTTGGGTTGGGGTGTTGGTGGTGGCAGTTTGTCGGTGTTGAAAAAACCTGTTCTTGTGCTCGAAAAATCACGCGTATGGCTTTTCAAATGAATGACAGCAATTAACGCAGTCAATGAAGCCGAGGCCATTGTTTGCCTTGCTCTGCCTGCCTGCCCGGCCATTAAAAGCCGACGGCATCGCCAAAGCTATCACCATCGTCATCGCCTTCATTGCCATTGCCATTGCCGAACACACAATTGCAGTCCATGTCATGGCTGCCCAGTGGGAACCATGGTTATGACACATAAAACTGACCGCCTGAGAGCTCAGCCCGAGCTAGCTGGCCCCGTTTTGTTGGTTTTTAGAACAAAGCCAGCGTTATCTGAAGCTGCTGTCTGGGCCGCATTTCAAAAGGTCCAAAAAAACAAACAAACAAAATGGTTGGCCCCCTTGCAGACCGGGAACACTAAATCTGTTATTTATATGACATCAGCGGGCTATCATCGTGAGCAGCAGTATGCTCTGCGATGCGTTTGTGAGCATATTTTAAAAGTCGTCTGTGGTCTGGTGCTCATATTTTTCACTTTCAAATTTGAAGTGGGCCTTTTGGTGCAGCAGCTGAAAGCGCCACGCAAATGAATTAGTTTACTTTGAATTGAACGAGTTGCTAGAATATGTATTAAGAACAGTATATGTTACTGTTGTTTGTCAAATAATGCTTCGTTTCATGGTGTTGAAGAATTTTAAAGATCTTTTGGAAACTGAATATGCCAGTGCAATAAACATTGTTCAAGTATCGGTTCCCACACAATCCAACAGCGACATTGTATTTTGTCCAATTGCCACTCACATAGACCCGCAACACACGTCGAATGAAGTGAATGAGAAACTGGATGAATACAACCTGCGGCATTTGTGACAAAAAAGTGACATTTCAAAGGCAAACCGAAAACATTTCGCCTACAACATTTTCGCGTATTTTAATGAGCATTTGCGTTGCGTGTCGTCAGCGGTTCCAAGTGGGTCGCAACACTAGAGTGCGGTGCACAAGTAGAGAATTATGCATGTGACCGTGTGGCACACACGTCGTATGAGTGATACAAGCCCCCCGAGCGCATTTCGAGTGAGCGAGACTAGGATGCTGCATATATATAGTTTTTGCAGCTATGCCACCAAAAATGCAACTGCAAGAAATTTTCACGGTGTACGTGTTGGACACACAAATGTGTGTCTGTGTGTGTGTTTGTAGCTGTGCCATCATTTAAATTCAAAAACGCGATAACGACAGGGTAATGATGAAGTGCATCCTAGCACCATAGTGATGCCGCTGGGCAATGGGGGACATTGCAGTCGCAACCCCTTACCTTTCAGCCAAAATTGGTTACGCGTTTGGGTCAACAACTGGCAACGTTTTGGATTACAGTGTGTAGGGGTACTGGGACTGGAACTGGGACTGGTAGACTGACCAATCGACCGACCGAACGGTCAGTAGTCGCTCTTTTTGGTTTTGTGACAGCACAAACATATATGTGTTTGTATATATAGACTGCCAGCGTTGTTGAGGTGTGTGGTACAGTGTTGGTAAACGCAAAACTGACAGACAGACAGTCACACTGACTAAAACAGCGTGTGAAAATGAGCTGACACTGATGAGTGGGTGAGAGGCGAATGTGAATGCGATTACCGTTGACGTGTGTGTTGCAGTTCGACTTCGTTATGGAGCAGTCAAGTTTCAGTTTCAGTTGACTGCCTAATTGCAGGCTGGCGGTTGAGATGGCAAAATATCTATCATGTTAACATTTAAAGCTTTAAAGATGGAATATTAAAGATTTTGTTATTTCTACTGTAACTAATTTAAAACAATATTTTTGAATTTTTACCTATAAGTTTTTACACTTCTCAGCTGGTTTGTTGTGCTTAATTTTTTTTAATGCAAAACCTCTATTTTGATTTAGCTTAAACGTCAATTACAAATGTTCAAAGTCTTTTAAGGGTGAAAAGGAAAAAACTCTTACGATTATGACATAATTTAAGGCCTTCGCCAAACTAATAATGAACTATTATATGTTCTTTACTTTTACTAGAACCATTTCAATATTTTTCGGATTTTTAAATTTAACAGCTCAATTAAACTTTTCAATTTTCAATGAAATCTTCACTTTAAAACAAATAAAAATCATATAAATAAATATTTTGAAACAATAGCTTTCGTAAAAATGGCACATACCTATTTATATGAAGGTAAGATCGTACTGACCATCTCTATCATAACCACTAACGAAATTGCAATGTGCACGTGCCATAAGAAATGAAGAAATATTGCAATACTTGCCCACAGCATTCATCTTCAAAAAGTTTGTTTGTGCTGCTGCTGCATCAACGAAAGTGCCACATCACAAAAAAGAAAAAAAGAGACTCGGAGCCCAATGTTCAAGATGCTAAACACACACAAACACACACACACTGGCACTCACAGTCAAACTGCACAATCTCGCACACACTCGGAGGACACTCAAAGCTGTTAGTGAAGTGGCCATCCGGGCAAAAACGCCGACGTGCAATCAACATCGTCAGCAGCCGCTGGAGCAGCACGCGCCTCTGCCACATAAAACGGCCAGACTAACAGCGGTTTTTTAGAGGCAGGGACAGATAGAACCGCCTTCTCACGCTCCCTTGCTCCTTTGTAGACCAGCTAGCCAACCATCCAGCTGCTGCCCATCATCTGCAAAAGCAATAAAACCCGTCGAAGGAGGCTGTATCAAACTGACCCTGGCCAAAAGCCCGTTGGCCAACTGCAGCGCATATAAAATATTTTGCCACAAACCAGAACAAAAAATAAATGAAAGATTGCGAGTGTGTGGGCAATGCGGCTCTTAGTCTAATACATACATACATATGCCCAAAAGCGCCAGAAATTATGCTGCGAAAAGTGAAAAATTGGCAGCCAAGCGATGTGCTTGGCCAATTTAGCCACTTGGCTTGGCCATGCATAGATTCGTCTAAAATTATGAATTATTTTGGTCTTTTGGCAGATTTTCTTACATATTTAGTTAGAGGATAGTTTTATCACAATTACCTGTTGTTAAGTAGAACAAATCAACTTTATTATTTTGTGTCTGTCTGCTTGCAAGTTTCAAATTTTAAGTTTATGGCAAGCAATTTGAATTTAATAGTTACATTTTATTGTTGGGACATTTGAAAACTTGTTATCTGTTTTTCTTTACAGCTCCTCTGTATTATGTAACGTGTAGCTATCAATAAATCGCAACAAAAGCGCAGTAAACCTTTAAATGCTATTAAAAAGTCATTAATACAGTTTTTTAGTTTTAGTAAAGTTATAATTTTCAAACAAATAATATCATTACAGCCTGGTTTTAAAGGCCTTAATACCTGGAATTTAGTCTTTTGTTTATAAAAATCATAAATATATATATTGTACAAAACAACATATAATTAAGCCCGATTACGTTTTTGTTTAACACAATTTATTAATTATTTATTTATTTTGTTAGTGGATTAGCTTTATTAAAACAAAGGCCAATTTATGTTTAAATATGCTAAATGACTGCGAGCGGTCATTAAGCGGTCATTTGTACGAAAATTTATAACACACCAGAGCTTTAATTATACATATTATCAATATTACCAATCATTATTTTTTTTATCATTCAGCATGAGTTAAAGGATAACAGAGGTTCGATAAGCCGTTGATATAACCATTGTGCAATCTTATTTTAAAGTCTTTTCGTTTGTTTGTAGGTCATAAAAATGTTCTGACTGCTGTCCCGGCATTGGCATAAGCTGCATATCAAATGCACATAAAATGAAGCACACAATCGACAGACAAAAAGAAAGAAATGGAAAAAGTGAAAGAGAGATAGAAAGAAGAGGACTGACGTTCATCGCTCGTTTTGTTAATTGTGCGATATTCTTTGCTTTGCTGCGCTTGCAGTTTGGCTCTTGTGTGTGTTGTGTGACTCGTTTGCCCATTGGCTTTTTTTATATGGCAATTCTCCACTCCAATGTTGTTGCTTGCTTGTCTTTGCTTTTGCTCGCTGTCCCTCTCCTGCATGCATGTTTGCAATTGTTAAAGGATTTCGTGCGGATTTATTGCTGAATGCTTTGTGCTTTGGGTTTGTTGTTTTAGCCCTTGAAAAGTTGTGTACATACATTGATAGGAATTTGATTTGTCAGTTGGTTAATTTATGACAGGGATTATTTTTAGCGATTTTCCAGTGGGCTTCCAACGGTTGAAATATGAAAACAAAATGCTAAGGTTGAGTATAGAAAGATCGGTCAACACCGATCCATTGTTTGCTTCAGCACTTAGTTTCATTGCCAATTTTTTGGCTAACTCTAAACAAAGCCAACAGTTCTTTTTCCCCTCTTACTCTAGCTGGACAGACACATGGCTCAGTGAAATGGCATTCGCAGCAGTTGGCAATCCTTCGTGCTGTGTAGTTTCTTGCCTTGGCCAAATAAACTGTTAAAAATGCGCTGAGTATGCGCGATTGTTCAAAGTGAAACAAAATATATATATAGCCGGGAAAAAGTGGCAACTGTCATACAAATGCAACAACTGACGCCAAAACAATAAATGGCACTGAACACTGAACAACAGCAGCTGAAGCAGCAGCAGCCGTAACAGCGGCAACAATCGACGAGCACAGCAACAACAACGGCTAAAGGATACAAAACAACACAAGAGCCAAATGGCTGTCCAAAAATATAAAGAAAAAACAAAATCCAGAGTGGAGAAGAAGTAGTAGCAGCAGCAGAAGCAGCGCCAATGTTTATACTCGTAGGAGCAAAGCGAACACACATGTGACACAAGGGGGTGGTGAAAGGGTTTCAGAGTTTGGGAGAAGCACTCGAAAATCGACGAAAATCCTTTTGCATGTTGTTACAAGTGGCTGCGACGCAACCTTCCCCTAACGCTCACTGCCATTTCCTGCGCCTCATCGCCACCATTTCGACAAATTCAATCCGTGCGACCAAAAAAAAAAAAAAACAAAAACCCAAATAGTGGCACTTTTGGCTTGCCTCTTCATCCGTTTGCCACACGTTGCTGCCATCGCATGCTTTGCTTGCCTGCTTGCTAGCTTACTTGCTGATTCAGCAGCAGCTACTCCAAGTGCTTGTCTTGGTACTGCCCTCTTTTTATACATATATATATATATTTTTTACTGTTTCTGTTTGTGTTTTTTTTTTTTTATTTTGGCGCATATCTGCAGATATTTTTGCAACACTTCATAAACTATAAAAGCACAGCACTGCACACCGAATGTGGTGTAAAATGCAGCCAAATTTAATTTGCAACACATAATTTCCATTTAACGCTTGCTATGGCAACAGATGCAGAAATTGTTTTTCCTTAACATAAGATGTATTTAAATGTAGATTTCTTAGCTGGTTTGTTCTTTTATAACTTCAAACTTTATAAACCATATTTAGTATATAGAAACGATTTCTTTCTATAGCGCAGCATATTTTAATATTTCGTTAAATCAAAAACGTTTGACAATTGAATACATCACAAAATTCATTTCGTATACCTGTTTCTCAACCTCGACTGTGAGAAAAAACCTTTGTGGGCGTATTAGCAATGATGCTTACGCTCAATAAATTTTGTAAGGCTTAGCAATAGTTTGAAAAAAAAATTGAATTTCTTAAATGAACGCAAAAGAGAGCAGAAAAGTGGATTTGAGTCTGCAGCAGGTCAAATCTAATTAACACTAATCAAGGCGCAGCTTTTTAGACGGAAGTGGACTTGCCAGCTGAATGCGCTTCGTTCCGTATAACTTCCGGTGGGTGGACAAGAAGGAAAAGCCGAAGGAGGAGAAGTGGGAGGAAAAGTAGAAGGAGGCTGCTGTTTATATCCCAACGGCATCTCCAATGTCCAAAACGGACGCGCGAATGTCACAAGTGTCGAGCAAACATTTCATTAGAGCCAAATTTTGTGTGTTTTCTTTTCACAGCAGCTGCTAATGAGAAATTTTCGTGTCTGTGCGAGAGAATCCTTTTCAAGGTGCCAAACGCAAAAGGTGGATAACGGCGCAATTGAGCATGGTCCACATAAAATCACCGCCAAAGAGAGAGAGAGAGAGAGAGAGAGAGAGAGAAAGAGAGAACAAGAGCGGAAATGGTACGAAAATTAATTAAATTTACAAAAAACGAGCAAAGTAAGAAAAAAGAACTGCTTGAAAGGAACTGCTTGCAAAGTGTGAAGTGAAAGCAGTGCTAAATTTGAATGGAATGACAAACAAATGGCCTTCTAATGGTCACTGATTATGTTTTGGCGTTGATTTTATCACATGAATAACAAAATGCAAACGCTGAACTTTGTGCCTGTCTGGCTTGCAGTCTGTTCGCCTGTCACATACCTATTAAATTGTTTATAAATCACAAACAGATGACGTGTTTTTTTCCGTTTTGTAACGCTTTTTATGCTTTATGCTACTTTGCGTATTATTTATTCATAATTTCTTTTTATTGTGTTTTATTATTGTCAGGGTGTTGGGCTCTGTTCTGCTGGCATAGAATTTCTTGCTAGCCAAGTTCTTTCGTCATTTGTCGCGTCACACGCACAACGAGGCGTATACGTCACGTGCAGGTTCGCAGGGTCTCTGTTTTTATTTGTTGCTCCCGCTTCCTTTTGCTTTTTTCCTACTTTTTTTTTATACACATATATATACGCCTGCCTAGCTCAGCGCAATCAGTTGACACTTCCCTGAGCATGTCGCCATTTATCCAACAATGAACGCTCTCTCTGCCGCCCTCTGCTTATTTTGCAAATTTGTATTTCTTGTACAACTGTCACTGAGACACACACAGACTGTGATGCGTAGAGGGGTAGCATGGGTTGGGGAGCAGGGCAAAAATAGTAACACACACAGCTGCAACAACAACAAAGGCAACAATAATCATTGGGCGGGGACAGTAAAAAGCAACATCCATGTCTCGTCTTGGCCTTAAACTTCCCTCCCAAACTTCAGCTTCTAGCCGTTGTCACACATGCTAGTGTGTGTGTGTGTGTGTTGGTGTGTTCTCGTGTTCTCGCTTGGCTGAATGCCCGCCACCGCCCCACCAAGGCAGTTGTCATCATCAGCATCCAGTTGGTGGCAGCCACACACAGCTGATCGAAAGGAGAAGAAGAAGCGTTGGCATTAACATGGCACCAGTGCAATCATTGTCATTATCATATGCGTCATGATTTCTGACTACGTCTGTCAAAATCAGTCTACAGAGCCCAAGCATAGCCAGACACACATCTGTGATGCCTGACAGTCTGGCTGATGACATTTACCAATGATTGCCACACGATGAGTCTGTGCCAAAAGTTACCAACAGACTAATACTATCAAGCCCCTAAGGTGTATGTTGAATCTTCTTCGAGCAAGTGGACAATCTTCATTAAAAAATAATCACATTTTAAATAGAATTCAAAGCCGCTTTCACCAGTCATACATTTCGTATTTAAAGACATACATATATCAAAGCCTAATGCAAAACAAGTGCGAAATTCCCATTGAACCAGCAAAAGCATTCGGAACAGGAACAAACGATTTAAAAGCAGATGGTGAATGTGCCGTGGGTCTTAGAAGAACGAGAACACAGGAAATGTGAATCAAAGGCGCATACAAACACTTCAATGTTAATTTTTCAATGGCGTTACAAGAATTCCGTGAAGTGCCATCAAGGGAGAGATGGATGAAGGGGCGAGCGGGAATGTGGCAGCATTTCACGGCACTTAATCCATATGTCGCAGGGCTGCTGCAGGACTACAAACAGGCAGTAAGGGCGAATGAATTATGTGCGACATGTACGAAAAATTACGCTCAAAAATTGCAATGATGAAAAATGAAATTTATTGTGTGAAAGAGCGTGAATAGAGGAGCGTGAGGTGAAGAAAGGTACAGGTTTGAACCCCTTTTGGCTGGCGCATTTAACACGCTTTTGCAAATTTATAATGACATTTTTTTCCAGTATGCAGCAGCAGAAGAAGTTGGAAGGGGGAAAGGTCGGAGGAGGATGGCGTTGAGCAGCCTAATTTTTAGCGAGCAGTGTTCAAAGTTTTTGCGCATTTCAGCGTAGAAAATGCAATAAATTAAGCAAAATACTTGAGTCACCTTGAGCCTTCTGAGTCCTGATCCTTGAGCCGCGTTTCAACTTAATGGCAGGCCAGAGGGATGGGTAGAGGATGCGATTTGGACATGAAGGGATGCCAAGCAGCAAGCGTATTCTGTGCGACAGCAGGCGTCGCCTCGAAAGTTTATTTCTGCCCTTTTCTTCTTTTCGCATTATTATTTTTTTTTTTTTGTTTTTGCTTTTGTTGTATTTTTTGTTTGACTGAGCGCGTGATTAAATGTAAAATTGGATTTTTATTATTTGTTTGCAAAATATTCTCCGTTGTTGTGTCCCAGTCTGTCTTTTGGCAAGTTTTCAAATTGCGTGGCACAGGCATCAAGCCAGTCAAACTCTTCTAAGAGGGTAGCACCCAACAACAACAACAACAATCAAAACCAGAACAACAACAATACGTTTAGATCTAGTGCGCATATATATATATATATATATATTTTGCACAATTTTTCAAGGGGTTCGCTCCGGTAAAATAAAAACCTTCATAATGCGATTTTGCTACTCACTTTCGTGCTCTGTTTTTGTTTTTTGTCCCTTCACCCCATTGCTTAAGCGTATTTTTCTGCAGTGCGTCAGCTGTTTAGCATGCGCTTGGCATTCTTAATGAGAACTATTTATTTTTACATATTTCTTTTTTTTTGGGTAAGGGCTTGCAACTTATGGAGTCCGTTATATGATACTCATATGTGTATCGTGTTTGTTATGAATGTTTTTCAAATAGAGACCACAAATTATTAAGGGATAATATACAAATTATACTACTAAACAATACACACAAACAAATTGTTTTAAGGCTAAGTAGAAGATGTTCAGGAAGTAAATAAATATATTTAACAACAAACTGTTAAAATTACTGAAAACAAAAACCTAAAAGTGATCTTAAATCTTAGAATCGATTTGAAATAGTTTTATGATAACACATTGCCAACGTTAATGTAAAAGCACAAAATCCTTTTTGGTTATTATTATTATTTTTAGGGTTTTTTTTGGTACCACAAATTTATTGATGGATACATCGAACATACAAAGTCTACAACAATTATCCTAAAAATGCATAAATATTTTCAGTAGTTGCCGCTTGATGTGTACCAAAACAAAATAAACACACATGTACAGTGCACACACACTATGATAGACAAAAGCCGCCAGCTAATTGACACTAATTGCAAATAGAACGAAGCCAACAATTGCCTCTGGAGTTGCATGAGCTCTCCACTTTGGTTTATGCCACTGCCTGATTATCGGACCAACCACAATTACGAAAAAACCAAAGCAGCAACAACAATAACAACAATTACAGAAGAGGCCCAACACACAAATGAATAGCTGCAAAAATATTTGGTGCGAGTAATTGCAATAAAGTCGTCAATAGAAACAGAACCAATGCTAGTTTTAGTTTAGTTCAGTTCAATTCAGTCAGTCGAACAAACATACAGACGAACAGACAGACAGACAGAAAGACAAACCTGACTGATAATGCGCCAAAATGCATTTTGCTAGCTGGCCAAAATCAAAATCCCAATGTGTAAATGCTGAATACTGTATTGTGAATGGCTGAATGAATGCAAATTGTGAATGGGTGTACAATGTGCACGATACATGGTAAATGGGTGAATGGCTGCCTGTTGCCGCAAGAGCCGCAGACAGCAGCCATGCAGACGCAAGGCCCTTAAAACTTGCTCAAAGTCTAAAGCAGATGCAATAATTCAAAATTGTCTATCAATTGCTTTGAGTTGGCAGTTATCATTGTTTATAATGTCTATGCACATATAACGAACAAACACACACACACACACACCCACACACACGCACATACATAATTGAAGAGTGTGTGTGTTGTTTTTTGCCATTGGCTTTTGGAAATTGTTAGGCGAGTGCGAAACATTTGCAACATTTGCGGCCAACAATTTATGCGTTTAGGTTTAGTTGATACACTGTGAAAAATAATAAATGAATGGAGGAAATATATATAATACAAACCAATAACTAGAAAATTAGTTAATTATTATTTTCCATTTGCCTATACTAATTGTTACATACCAATATTACCGAACTTAAAGCGATTAAGCTACAACAGATTTTGGCTTAGAGACTCCTTTAGATGCTTGATTTCGTTTAAATTGCTGTATGTGCATTAAATTGTCAGCCGTCTGGAAGTAATTTTCACTGGCAGTCCCTAAACAATTGGCGTGGCAAATCTCTGTAAGCTCTTGCAACATACAACAGCAACAACAACAAGAACATACAACAAACATGCTTGTAATGCTCTCTTCATGTGTCTCAGCGGCGCCTAGCAATCAAAATGCCATGAAGTCTTTTGCCTGGTCATAGCCATCCCTATGTTTAGTCCCTGACTTCTCTGTTGCTGACAACAACAAGAACAACAACAACAACAGAGAAGCCATAATCAAATTCTGTCACATTTAAAGCACTTTTGACACATTTTAAAATCAAATTTTATGGCCAACAAACGTTTGGCTATAAAAACGAATTGGTATGTGTTAAGCACGATTTTGTATAAGAACGATTTTGTGATGTGATGATAATAGGCAAAAATTTGCCAAAAATTTGCGTTTAGGGACCGATGAAGACAAACCCAAGAAACAAACAAACAAACAACAACAACAACAACAGCAGCATTAACAAGCACACATGTTAGGGGAAATCCGGATATTAAACCGGTAGAGGGGTAAAAATGTTCATATCCGACTCCCACATTAGTATTATCTGGTTGTGTTGCTGTCGAGTGTACTTAAATCGAATTGACAATTTGAAATTAAAATGCCGAAAAGTACAATGCGCACACACATGACCGCAAAAACAAAACGAGCCAACGAAACAGATGCAGCTGCAACAGATACACATACAGCTACAAATGCAATTGCAAGTTGTAGATACAAATACAGATAAATGGAATGCAACGCTGCGCAATGCAAACGCAGCACATTTCACTGGACAAATGTGGGTGTGTTTGGGTGTGCATTGGACTGTGTGTGTGTGTGTGTTTGTGTTTGTGTGTGTATATGCCAGGAATAGAAATTGCAATGTCAGCAATTGGCAGCAAAGCAAAATCTAAATAAACATTGTCACAAAATGCAAGGCAACATCTAGCAAAAAAAAAGGGTTAGCGAATGCCGCCTCTTCGAATGCTGCTTGTCAATAAAATTGCCAACAGCATCAGAAGGGAATGTTGCGAGGAGGTATATTGTTTATCTGTGTGTGTGTGCGTGTGTGTTTACAGCCAATAGGTAGTTAGTTAGAAGTAGAAAAGTAGACAAGAGAAGAATAGATAGACAAGTGCAGTTTTTGCATTTTCATTCTCATGACTGTAGCGCATGTAGCGAGCGATGTGGATACGGATAAAGATACATGCACAGATAGATACAGATACATCCTGTTGCACGTCGAAGTTGGAGTTTTATGCCGGGCACTTGGGACTTTTGTCGTTTGCTTTATAAATAAATGCATTTTCATGTGAATGCTTCACGCCCACACTCACATAAATATGTATATATATATATACACACACAGCTATACGTATAGCACATTTGATTTGTCAGCTTGACGCTCCTCAAGCCGCTAACATTGCCTTCGACTCAGCAGCTTCTACGAATTTCCATTAGAGAGCCTGACTGCCATTGTTTGCCTAAGCTTTAGCTGCTGGCTGAGAGTTTTACCCCACTGCATTGTTAACTTGAACATTAGTCGAAGGACACCTTACGCTGCTGCTGCTGCTGCTGTTCGGTTTGGCAAATATCTGCAGGACATCATTTTAATAAACTTACTAACTCTAACTTCACTCAACGGGTACACAGGCAATAGGTATCTATCTGTGTGTTGATTAGAAAAGTTGCATTTTGTATGAGTTTTACAGTTGTTTGAGTACTCAAGTGAGCATGAAGGTATGCTTATATTCATCATGAGATTACAACATCAAAGCATAGAGAAACATCATTGAAAATGTTCGTTAGCTTAGTTGAGAACTATTTTTGCAACGGTTCAGCATTGGATTTAGTTCTTTTACACTTCTATAACTATCTTTCTGGCGCTTCAAATAATCCGCAATTATTGCTTGTTTTTGTTCGAGGCTATTAAAAACGCAACAAACAATGGATTTTGAACTTGTTAAGCTATATATTGTTTTTATTGCTGACACATGTGAGAAGCACTTGTACTGTGATAATTCATAGTTGACTCTTTTTTTGTAATATGTTGTGCAGAAATAATGTAAAAGGGTGTATAGTTTGTGTTAAAGGCAAAATCATATTTTTAATTCCTATGGATTAGATTATTCAAAGCTGTATTCATTCTTTAATATACAAGTCTGGGGTTTGATGCAAGTTTTCTATAAACTTAATGATAAATACGCACCTTAAGAACAAAAGAAAAGTTGTTCTCTTAATTGTTCTTTAATGTGCATCAGAACAATTCTTAACTGATTGCAGGGTATTTTAATGGCCAACACCTTAAGTGAGAAGTCTTTCTGTTGCATGCAATAATTTTTACAATTAAAGTGGACACAAAAAATAAAACAACCATGACAAAGCAACGACAGCGAAATGCAGTTTACCATGTGACAGGTGAGGGGTGGATTGGGTTGCGTTTGTAGTTAAGGGCTTATGGGTGTGGCAAGTACGCCCTTTAACCCTTCACTTAGTCATTTATACATGTGACAATGTGTGCTTGTGTTTGTTAGAGTGTGCAACAAACCGGCAACAATCACAACAGCACCAACAACAATAAGTAAAAACAAAAGGCATTAAAAATTCACCTTTGCCTGTCCTAAGGGAGGGAATGAGTAGTACGTTTTCTGTCCCTTTCTCTGCTTCTTCCTGGTTGTGCTTTTCAAATTGTCATTTGCTTTGTTTTATGCCTGCAGTTGTTATTGTTGTTGTTGCTCTATTGTAGCTGCCAAACTAATTGTACGCAACAAAAAGCACAACAAATATTTCCTATGTAAAACATTTGAAAAATTCTCTTGAGGGGCAATTGCACTTGGTGACAACAACAACAACAGCAGCAACAACAACAAGCAAATGTGACTGCTTGCCTATTAAATGAATGTGAAATAAGCAGGACGAAAACTCAAAGGACGAGCTGAAAGTTGGGCTTTAGTTTTATTCATTCATTATTGTTGTTGTTCTGCACGCTCTACAAATTAAACAGCATAAATAAAAACAAATTTAAATGTATGTACGTGTATTTTTTATTGCTCTCTCGCGCTCTCTCTCTTCTTGCAACCTCTATTGAAAGTTTTGCGCCCCTTTGCCACGCGTTTTATTATTGCCGCGGTGGTAAATTGTAAATTAGAATTCAACAGCAACAGCAACAGCCAAAATGAAACGCTATAAATTATCGCATCCTTTTTATTTTTTGGTGGTTGTTGTTCTTGTTGTGGTGTTGTTCTTTTGCCTTTTGAACGCAAAGCATCTACCAACTGGGGCAGGTAAATTCAAATGCGATTTGTTACGGTTTTGACTCTGTCGAAATTAAAGGACATTCCAAGCGGGAGCAGGACACGAAACGCATGCACATGCTGTGTACATCGCGATCAAATTCGTTTTAAATTTGCCATTTTCGGGGAAGATTGTGAGGGTTTTGCTCCATTCTTAAGCTTCAAAAGTATGTTAAAATAATAAATTTACTTTTCTAAATGGTATTTTTTGGTTTGAATTTAAAAATGTGTTGTAAATAAAGGGTTATTTTCATTTAAATTAAGAACGGCCAATACTAAAATATTTTTTTTTAATTAAAAATTAAATTTTTTATACAAATACTTATGATTGGTAACAAATTTGTCAAAAATAAGATTGTTTGATGAAAATTGAGCAACGATTTTCTTTTTGAAGTGAATTCGTTTTTTTTTAAATAAGCTTTATCCAATTTGGGCTTAGCATAGAGAAAAAAAAAACAAAAAGTAATTTCTCTTACCAGCCAAAAATAGAAAGCAAAATTAAGATGGCGATTTTTGGTATGAGAAAAAATAAAGGAAACCTTCGCTAATGACCCAAACCTAAACAATTTGCCTTTAATCGCTGACCAAGCTAAAACCGCAAAATGTGACCCTGCCATACCCGTCCGAAAAAAAGTAATGAAATCAACGCCTTGGCACACAAGAAGTGATAAATTTGGCGCATAAATGACACAAAGTCGAAAAATCCTCAACAAAATGTGCTTTAATAAACTTTACAGAGTGGGAGGGAGAGAAAAAGAGAGATAAAGAGAGAGGCCGCTTCTCAAATTTGTGCTGCCTATGCGGCCAGAGATAATAAAAAATAAAATTATCATAAGAAGAAAATGAAAAAAATTAATTTACATGAAATTTGTTTGTTTTTTTTTTTTGTTGCTGCTTAAAATAAATTATATGCCACCAGCTTGAGGGCATATGCGGGGAGCAGAAGCGTAGTGGGTGCCATTAGATGTTATTAGTGTTGGATTTCCTGCACGCGTTTGGTGTCAACAGTCACGCCCATTGCCACACCAAACGCCCATTTCAGGCTTTAAATTGCGTTGATTTGCAAATCTTTTAGCTGAAATTGTTGTGTTTTTCATTTAAATTTGGCAATTTTGTTTGCGTTGTTGACGACATTTTAAATTGGGCTGTCATTGCAGCGAGCTGTTAATTGTTTTTATTAATCTAAATAATATACTCACTCAAAGTAATGTATTTGTAAATGTTGAATATATTGCAAACATACCTGCAATAAAATATGTAAATAAATAATTAATTAGTATTTTCAATTTGAATGTTGGGAAAAAAAAAACATTCAAATATTATAATATCAGTTTATACAGTTAAATGATAACATTTTGTTAAAGTAGACTTTAACTTAAAGTGCTTAGAAAATTATTTGTTTTAAGTTAAGATAATATTATCATTAATTTATAAGTGTATATGTTTGGTTTGAAGCAGCTGTAATGTTTAAAGAAAACATTAAATAACCATTAACCTCAATAGCTTTCACAAAATTGAACTTGTTTTAAATTTTTGTCTATTTTATATTTAAGTTGGTTGATTTTATTTTCTTAACCAACTATTAATTACAAGTTCTCAATAACTCAAAGCATTTAAAAAATAATAAGTGTGATTTTAAAGCTTGTTTTGCAACTTAAAAAAAAAAACCAGCCCACAATTCAAAACCAACATCTCAACACTCACTTTTAATTCCTAAACACGCAAAGTATTTTCAAGCATCCATAGACGGTAAGTCAACGATTACAAATTACTAGTTGCAGCTTTGCTAACGTCTCATTCTCCGGTCAGTTTTGGTCTATGCTCTTGTTTCCATTCGTGGTCCTGCCAACTAATTAAAAGGCTACAAGCGCGCGCCTGGCGCTCATGCTTTGGTGTTTGGTTGACAACAACAAAAACAGCAACTACAATAAACAGAAACATAAACCAAAAACAAAGACCAAAACCAAAGGCAAAGACAATGACAACAAACAACAAACATCGAGAGAGACAGAGAGAGAGAGAGAGAGAGGACTACTGCGGCGCAGTTTGCTGTGATTTAATTAATTTCAATGCATAACGTCGACTGTGAAACCGGAACCAGAGACCAAGAGTGCCCAAGCCAAGAGTCAGAGTCAGCGTAAGAGCCAAAGCCCAAACCGGACCCCATGAACGCACGCACTCCAAAAACTTGACACCGAAAACCGAACCCGAACCAAGAGACAGCGAGAGAGGTAGAGGAAGAGAGATCCTTTCAACTAGACGGAGCCAGCAACTGGACTGGAAAATTAAATCGAGTATAATTTTTTGTGACTTTTTTGCATTAAATTTAACGCCATATACAACAAAAAACAAGCAGCACAGGGATGACAATGCCTGGCCATAGAGATGGAGACAAAATCCTGCCAGCTGTACCAGTAAACATTCAAAACAGCAACAGCAACAACAATGACAATGACAATGACAACAACAATCATAAACCTTAAAGTTTTTCGTTTTCCTCTGTGCCTAGCTGTAAACATTTTTCCGCAACATTGCGTTTTGACTTTAATTAGCATTTTTGCATAGCCAACGGGGTGAGGAGGCCTAAATGGATAGAAACGATGCCATAGCACGGGTTGACAAAGGCAGCAATTTACATATCTTTGTAGACTGTTCAAGTTGTCCTTAATTTCGGGTTTGTTTTTTCTTTTAAATATACTAAACTTCTTTTTAAACTAACTATGGCAAGTAATATAATTATTTTAACATCTTGCCTACAGCAGGTTGTTTTCTACTTTTAAACCGTCAAGACAAAAAAACAACTTTATTCCTGACGTACTGGTCATGCTATTTTTCAAATAAATTTATAATATTGTATTGTATTGCATGTGCAGTGGCAGTATTATTTTAATTTTTTATTAAAGTTTGCATCAGTTTCGCATTTAAAATGTTTAAAATTCGTAAACTTTATTGAAAATATTATGTTGTTGTTTAGCAGCAAAACAAACTGCAAAGAGCCTTTCCCAATTCAATGTGCGTTGTTCATGGCTGAAAGTATTTTCTATTCCAATCTCTGAAATTATGCAGGCAAATTTATTACAGCACAGAATTTAAATGAGTTGAAATCGTTGTCTTTGTTTTATTTATACAAAATGTGTGCACATTGTTGTTGTTGTTGCTGCTGTTGTAATAATGAAAGTTACTCAATTGGAATATTTCAACTTATGTGCTTAACACACACACTGATACACATAAACATATTCAATTGCACAGATAGAAGAACAATGAAAGTGAACATTTGACAATGCAGTCTCCAACCCTGACATATCCTATACTGTTGTTGTTGTTGTTGTTATTGTTGTGAGTCGTTGTAGCTGTTGTACCCATGGGAATCGCCAATTTATGCGCCACTCTAGCTGGGGTGATGAAGGTTCTCTGCATTCCCTGCATGTCCTGCGACATTTCGTCTAACTGACTGTCTCGCTGGCTCGCTGGTTTCCTCAGTCCATTAGTCAGTCGTCGGTCTTTTGTTGACTTCATTCAGTTTTGCGGTACATTTGATTTGTATTTTTGCTTTTGCATCTCTCTATCTCTTTCATTTCTTTTGGCATTGTTTCGCTATTTGGCATTTTGTGGGCTCTCTCTTTCCCCAGACGAAACGAATCCTTTTTCGATTGGTTTCATTGCCAATTGTCGTCATTATAATGTCATTTCAGCTGAAGGTCCAACTCAAACAAGTTGAACACACATGCTGTTGGTTTTAGGAATTCGTCCTTGTCCTTGGCTCGTTTCAGAAGGAAGACAAATGAAGTTGGTTGAATGTACAAGTGATGGTTAACCAGTTGAACGAGAGTGAATAGGAAATAAAGACTTTTCTTTTACTGGCTTTAAGCGAGTTAACTTTTGCTGTGCCGTTTTCTTAAAGTGCTTCACGTGTTCACTTCAGGTTTAATTTTCAAACAAGTTGCCCAACACAAAGACAATCGAAAGTGTCTCTAAGAACTCTATTAAAAATCTTTTAGAGCTCTAAAGTAGAAAGCAGATGATGAAGTAGCAGCAGCAACAGCAGCAGCAGCAGCAGCAGCACAATGGTGCTTGGTGCCGCCAAAGTTGTCGCCTTGGTGCTATAAAAACCTTGCGCCCAGAAACAACAACAACATCAGCAGCAAAACAGTGCAGCCAAGTCGAAGACAACAGCGCTATGCTGCTGCTACTGCTGCTGCTGCTCCTGTGGATGAAGATATTTGTTTTAGGGATAAAAGGAATTCAGTAGGGCTTAAAAGTGCGGATGAGTGCCACTTCACGAGCAACACAAGGAGCACAAGCGACAAGGACGAAGCACACACGCAACAATGATGTCGCCAAGGAGCAGCCGGGTCTGACAATGGATCTCTGAGAGGTAAGCATTACACAGGACTAGAGAAGCTGCTGTGTTAAGAGAAAAAAAAGAACTGAAAGACAAAGCGGAGAAAGCGCGAAAAGCGCTCAAGAAAACACCGAAGAGTTGAAAATGACGTTAAAGTAAACAAGATGAAAATTAAAAGCAGCGAACGACCAAAGCGCAGTACAGAAAGCTGCAGCGCAAAAAAAAAAAATGGATACAGCACAGCCTGTGCCGGGATTTGATTTAAAAATGGAGTGGTATTTAAATAAAAATCTTGTTGCATATTTACGGGCTGGTGGCAAAGTGTGTGTGCAAGTGTATGTGTATAAGCGCCAGAAGCAATTTTAGTTGCAGCTTAATTGTCACTGAAAGCGGGCATGGCAGAGGGCACTCTTCTCCTTCTCTGACGCTTCTTCTCTTATTTGTTTTGTGGTTCGCTCGGCTTTTGTATGCACTCTCTGAATAATTTAAAACTGCCAAAAAGAATGCAAATGTGGTACAGCTTTTCTGCGTTTTTTTTTCTCTCTCTCTCTCTCTCTCTCTCTCTCTCATTTTTGCTGACCATATATACATATATATATATATTTATATCCGTCTTTTTTTCCGGCTGCCAGGAACACCTGTGCGGGAGTATGCAGTACAAAATGCCATTACGCTTATATTTATATTTTTTTTTTATATATATATTTTAAGGCAACGTAAAAAGGTAGCTTTGGTAATGACCCAGGTTTGCTTTGCAAATATATATATAAATATATTCAAGAGTGTGCACTTAGCTGCGGAATATATCAAAATAAAATTGATTACTTTACACGAGGCTTTAACAAACGTCCTACTTTCAGCAAACTTCATGTTTGAATAATCATAATAATAATCATAGTGCCCTTACTATTATTATTTTAAGCACCTTCAATCCAACACGAATCCAAAAAAAAAAATATCTCATTTGCCATAGCACATTTAAATGCAAATTTATGCAAAACGTGTCAATGTGCTAACAACAACAAAAAACAAATAACTGTCCAACAACGTGTGACTAAAACTACAAAAAAAAAATTTAATCCCAATTCCAAGTCCGTGCATAGTCAGCCAAGTTAACGCGCGAAAAAATGACGAACTGAGGGTAAGAACTAAAGAAAGTGTGCCAGGTCCCTTCTCGGCTGATTGACGCGCGCTTCTCTCCCTCTCTAATCCGTTAATAGAAACATTAACGAGGCATTTTTTGAAAATTATTTCAAGCACGCGACACCCAGCAAGCCAACAAGCCAGGCAAGCCAGCAAACCAATCAAATCAGCCCTGGCATGTTTTTAGTCAGCCGGCTCTTCAGCACGTCAGTCAAGTTCAAAGTGGCAGTCGGGTAGTCGACGCTAGTTTGCGAAAGGGCCACAACAGCGCGTCACGTGATATGGGAAACTCTTCTCATTTTGCTTTGGTTTCTCGTCGATCGTTAACCCTTTTGCAGCAGACTTTTTGTGTTTTGTGGTGCTTTGGACCTGGCAATCAGAGCGCGTCCATTTGTTGTTGAAATTCGCCTACCTTCCGCCACTGCTTGCCAACTAACTACACTGCTTGTGCCACTGCTTGCCTGCCTGACTGTAAAGTTCAAGCAGCCCTAAATAATTGCATTGTATTGCGAAACTGCTACCACCCAAAGGTATCACCTCACTCACAGTAGACCGGCTAGGTTTGCCCCTTTCCGCTTGGCCTTACATGCTTGACTCCTGTTATTTTTGCACGTTCATATGCCATTGCCCTGACACTTAACCGCTTCCTCGTCTCCCCGTTTACCATTCACTGTTCCCCGTGCTCGTGTTTATGTGTCGGTAATTTCCAATCTCACTTTGCAATCGTTTTACAACATTTTGCTTTTATTTTATGCCACAGCGTCGCTGCACAACTTTTTTGATAGCCAGGACCCCGAGACTTGCTCGTTGCCACAGTATGTTGCACATACATATCTCTTCTTCCTTAGCTCCTTCTCTTCGCTTTCTCCCTCTTTCTCTCTTCCATTTCGGAGAGCCTTGCCATTTTTACTTTTATTGCAACTTACTATTTATGTGTCTGCTGCAATTATAACAGAAACTAGTTGAGTGCCACAGTGGGACCAGTAGTAATACGATTAAGAATACTATACATAACAATTTAAGGCAAGAAAACTTGTACGTGCAAATTAATTACCCCAACGGTTTGCTTGTTGGACAAAAAGATGTCTGTGTTTTATATTCAACAAATACAAAAAACTGGCTGCAAGTCATTGTTGGAACTATAAAGAAGTTTAATGTTTACTTTGGCATTGTAAGTTTATTTTAAATATTATGCCTTTTTTCTCTTCCTGCTTATGCAACAAGCCCACAGTGCAATGTGTGCTTCCCATTAGAGAACAACTTATTGCTAATTAGTTTTAAATCGATGACCAGAAACGTGCAGACTTTTTATTGACTCAGCTCATGCAGGGGCCCTCGAATATGTTCAAGAAGAAATGCCAACAATAAACCCACACGAAAATACTTAATCGGATACAAATGTATCTTGGAAAGTTATCTGCTCTAAAGATTTACATGGCTACAAAACAACAGGTCAACAAGAACGGCTAGCAGTTAAGCGAGCTAAACAAACTGGAGTTGGTGACCAAATTTAATTTGAATACTAGAGCCATTGAAATGAAAAACTCTTGAATGTAGTCGACTGAAATAATATTTCTGTTAATATTCTATTGACATGAAAAGAGTTAAGTGTTAAACGTATAACGATCTCCTTCCATTTCATCAGTGGTGTTCGGCATCTTTTACTTAAGATTTCTTTAGATTCCCATACGGATTATCTTTTAGGCCAACACTCCCTGAATTTTTGCCAATTTACCGCGCCTTTATTGGCTGCTTCAATACAGAACAAAACACGCCGAACTAAAATGTAATAAAATAAAGTGTTGGGAATTTCGTACGCTTTCCGTTCGGCTTGCCTGATTGGGTAGAAAACGAACGGGCAAAACAAGGTCGGGTGGTTGGGGATCGACTAACGGGATCGTAGGTTGAAATAGTGGCCGTGGGCGCGTCAATGGCGTGAAGAATGCAGCGAAAATAAAAAACAAAAAAACAGCTTACAATAGCAACACGCGAAAATCGATTGAAAAACTTTTGACAAAATCAAGCTCTTTGCGTGCAGGTCAATGGGGCTGGGCCCCTCAGGGTTCTCTGACATAGCTTGACACATCGTCTCCCCTTCCTCTTTCCCCCTAGGCCGTTCTGCTTTTAAAGATTCGCTTTTATTGTGCGGTATTTATTGTGGTATATGCCGTTTTTTTTTATTTTTTTTGATTTTTTCATGCTGCCCCAAATCGCAGCAAGCTTTGCCAAGTGCCAGTTTCGATGGTTGTTTTAATGCTCTCTCTGTCAGCTATTCACTGCGGGTCAGACATTCGAGTGGCTGGGCGGTGGGGTGAATGGGCTCACACATAAGCCGCTTAAATTGGTTAGCCTTTTTTTGTTGTTTGCTGTTGTGCGGCGTCTGTGTTTTGGTTTTTTTTTCTGCGTTCTTTTGACGCAGTTGTCGAATTTGTCGCTGTATTCGTCGGAGTGGTTATAAAAATTGTTAATTAAGTTAAGTTCGTAATGTTGTTTTATAGTTTGGTTTGTGTTTAATAGCGTATTTTATCTGCGCCTGGGTGTGGCCTCAGTTTCACATCACAATAAAATTATTATCCACTTAATTTGAGGCTTAATAGATATAGCTGTGGTATAACAAATTAATCAAAACTAAAGTTATTTATTAATAAAGCGTATAATATACACATCATTAAGGTTTCTTTAAATAGGCAAAGCCTCAAGATATTTTTTAACATCTCACTCAAAACAAAGTGCTCTTAAATAAATCACAAGATTTTAAAAGTTGGCTTTTATGTAAATTCTTATAATCTAGCAAACACAACGCACAAGATATTCATTCATGATTTCCAACAACACGATCGTTCTGGCCCTTGTTTGTGTGTTGGTGTCGCTAACATCATTAGGGGTAACCCCTTTATCCGAGTTGAGCACTTGGCATTCTCTATTCCCAGAGTGTGTATCTTTCTTTTTGTTGCTTTTTACGCACTCTCTTTCTCGCTTTCACTCTAGCTCACACTCTGTATTTGGCCCTATTTCATGGTAGTTTCTGCTGCGTTTTGTTTACTTGTTTACTCTGTGCTCGGCGCTTTATCCCATCGCAAATCCACCATTGGTGCATTGTTGCTTATCTTTGTGGCATGTGGCCGTGGTGCAAGTGCGAGTGCTTATGTACATTTGTGCAAATGCGACAGCAGCAGCCGAAAGAAAGATGTTGGTTCTACTATTTAAATAAATCGTTGCATACTTTGCGGCTGGCTGCAGCCATCAACGCTTCTTGCTTTTTATATTATTCTGTATGTGTGTTGGGAAAAAGTCCGACTTTAAATCTCATTTGAATTATTATGGCAAAATGCATGACAGTCGCGATGTTGTCGCATTCTTCTCTGCATACTTTATGGCATTTTAAGTGCTGCAAGTGCTGAAAACGCTGTGCAGGTGTCAGCCGTTGTTATTTTTTAACCATGCCATCTCTTCGCTCGCCTCTTCAAAATATTTATAATATACTATTTGTTGTCAACAATTTATGACCTACTTTTTAGACATTTGTTTACGGAAGTTAGAACAACTTGGTTCAAATAAAATATATTAAAGTGACATTAACAATCATTTTTAAAAATATTCTATGCTTTGGGCTCTCCAAAATGACAACAATTTGACAGACATGTACCATTCCATAACAATTTGATAAACACTTAATCTCGCAATGACACTTTAAAGTACCATCAAATGTAGGCGCATCTACGAAACTATTCCAGCTAGGCAACCAGCCAAGAAATATAGGAAATCTGTACTCAGAGAGAGGGAGAGTCTCTGAAACACCGGAGCTGCTACTAACAAGAGCCGTCCGCCGTTTAACAGCTTGCAGCCATTGCGAACGTAAATCAAATGAAACAGTTTGCAGTGGCAGACTCAGTGCTCACTTCCTTTTACACCCTTCTACGTGCACATTTACCTGATACCCATTAAAAGATCATAAAGAGTGCGGTGTGATATAGTCCAATCTATGCCGTACATTAAACAAACGATCTATGTTTTCTTAAATTTTTTTGCAATAGTTTTCAATGTTCTTTGCAGTGTAGATAGTCTAACTAAAGCACTCTCGACTATATCACTCTTATTTCGCTATATTAAAAATTGTAACAATTTGAAAATGTTGCAGGGGGCAATGCATAAGGCAACAATAAATTACTGCAGAAATTCGCACTCATATTGTGCATCAGATTTGCCGAGATGCAACAAACGGCGTTGTAGTCACAACGCCTGCAACACTCACAGGACTTGGCCAGAATTGTGAACTGGAATCGTTGCCAACTGTTGGCTGTTGCTGTTGCGCCAACAACAACATCAACAAACCGTTGGTGTAACGGCTGCATTCACAATTTTGATTTATTATTTTGATTCCTGTTACTTTAGTACCTGCCACGATGCTGGTGGAATGGAAAAAGAGAAAAAAAAGGAATGAACCTTTACTAGCTCATTTTACAAACTGCAACTTTGTATTCGTGTGTGTATGCTTGCCGTGTCGCGTTCTTTATTTTTATTCATTCGATTCTTTTCTTTTTGTTTTTATTGCTCCAATTATTTTATATACAACCCGCTTGCCATGTGTGGCACTCGAGTATATTTTATATATTTTTCCACCTGCTTGTAGAATTTTTCTTTCTTTTCATATCAAGTGCGACTTTAAAAGGTACAAAGTTAGTTAACAATGGAAATTATTTGCTTTAATATATATATTCATTACTTTTTAATATCCAGTTAACATTTTATTTACATATAAAGTTTCGGTTTTAATGATGATCTAATAAATGACTCAAAGTAAAATCTTTGTTCGTGCATTGCCAACAAACGTATACCAATTAGGCAAGCATCAAACTAACAAATGGTATATATTCTATATCTTTGTGTATGTTATGAGTTTAATTCTATATACAAGCATCTCAACAGCTGTTCCATTGATGTTGAAATTCAAACACTTTGCTGCACATTAAATGCACAGAACTAACTCACAAGTGGCTTTGGCCTTTTATATGAATTTAGATACACACAATAGTACATATATACACATGCCACAAGAGCCACACGTGTGTTTCTCTTCCTCTGCACAAGGACAACAGCAGTGACAATTAAAAAAAAAAAAAACAGCAGAAACAAACCAATCTAACGAGCGTCGCAAAAAGGTAACTACTATGATTACCCTGCAACTCCTGCCTTTCATTTTGATGCCCTGTATCTATGGGAAAACATAAATAGGTAGTATATACTGGTAACATGTAATATACTAAGGGATAAAGGATTTTCCAATTGCGCTTCTCCAGCTTAACTATTAGTGAGTAAATAATTTAAATGAACTAGAACTTGAATTCGAGCTTTACTTTTATAAAACCATTTGCTTTTGTAATTTACTTTTGGATTGTGAAAATGTATGATATTAATTCTAGATTTTCTTAAAAATAAAATAAATGTTGTTTACAATTATTATCTCTAGCTTGTATTAATTTTGGTATACCCCCGATGCTAATGCCAACTGCTGAGTGAATGCAACAAAGCGTGTGCCAATGAATACAAGGATGCACAAGAGACAGAAGAAGGAGGCAAGGAAGTGTAACTACGCTGTGCGATATGTGCATGGATACAAATATATGAGTTCAAAAGAGGGAAGCAGGCAATGGCGACTCTGGCAACATGTTGTAATTGCGTATTTCATAGATAACCAACACAAACAAACAGACACCGGCACACGATCCTACTAACAAACAACAACAACAATATGCAGTACGAAGAGACAGAAAAGACTGAGAGGAGGTGCTGTTATATTTGTTGCTGTCGCCGCTGGATGTTTGCATTTGTTTGGCGCGAAAATGGCAACTGGTGTGCACTGAAATATGCTTTACACAACAAGCAACAACAAAAGGAACAACGAGAATACGCATACGCCACGTTGCGCCATTTGAAGTTGTGTTGGCGTATACGTAACTTTTATTTTGCAGGCAAAAAGCCAAAAGATTAGTCTCTGAAAAATGCATTCAGCGAGAGCTGCAAAAAACAACAACAGCACAAAAGAAAAGAATACAGGAGAACAAAAACCATAAACAGAGCAGACAAATTTTAATTGCTCAAAAGCGATCCCACTGGAGTGGGTTGCTGGAGAGAAGGGAACAGGACAGGGAGAAACAGGGAAATAGCGGATAGCCAAATTGGCCTGTGCTGTGTCCTACGTCCATTTATGACTTTTTATTCAATCACAGTAAATTAAATCAAATAAAATATTTCACTATGCACTCTCATTGGAATTTTTTAGTTAAAACTTTGAATTTTGCTTTCAGAATTTCGCTTTTTGAATTACAAATATCAAATGGACTTAAATGAACTATGACTAGCATATCGTTCGTAAAACGAAATACTATAAAGGCACACAAATTTAAAAGTAAGAAAGTAATATTTCCAAAGCATCCTTTGTTACAAACTAAAAGCTCAACTGGATCTCTTCTTCACATATGAATGCCTAAAACTCACCTCGTTTTCATTTCTATACACCAACGTCCTTGTGCCGTCTTTTGCCATTTGGTACGTCCTTGTTGGCACATTTAGCACACACTTGTGCACATTTTTTTTATAATATATATAAATGTGGGTGTTTTACTTTTAGAAACGTATTTATGTTCGTTTATAACCGTACATACATATCAAAAGCGAAAGGCTCATTTCAAATAAAGCTCACAAAAAGCCGTGCACAAATGCGCACTTTGCTTTGCTATGCCTTCTATGCCCTTCTAGTGTGTGTGTGTGAGTGCATTATCAGCCATGCGTAAAAATCAGGACATGCGCGTGAGAGAAACTGCTATTGTTCGTTTGGAGAATTTCCATACACAACGAGTGCTAAACTAATGACGATTATCTGTGGCTTTTGTGTGTTCAAAAGAAAAAAATTGAGAAATGCGAAACTCCCACATCTTTATTTATATCAAAGGATAATCATCATTGCTGTTAGAGCTGCTTATGTGATATTAAATCGTACATTTTGTGCAGCTCCATTTGAGTGTAAATGTTGCGATAAGCTGTAAAATATTTCAAATGAACGCACATGAGTTTACATAACCTATATCAATTTATTTTATATAAGATCGAAATGAAATAAAATGGTTTCTTATTTTTGAGTCTCACTATAAATGTAATCAAAAACTCTGACCGATATGAATAACTGAAAAATGTAAGTTATCAAATTGAAATTGATCGTATTTATTATAAAAAATATTTTACCAAAAAATGCCTTTATGTCTGTTGATTTTTGCAAAATTTGTCATTATTGTTGAGGAAATTTTAAAATTTTGAATGAAAGTTTTGTTAAAAGCAAATATGTGTCTCTGCTCTATGTTTGCTCTTCTTTATATTGTCAAAGAGTGTGATGTGAGAAAAAATCATGCCAAATTTTCCGGTAATTCCCAAATAAGGAACTTTGCTATCTGGGGTTGCCTTCAAGTATTGGGAAAGCGAATTCCACAACAAATTCATCAAAGCGTTTTGAAAAGAATCCAATGAAAAGTTTAATAAAATTCTTTGTGTTTGAAGAAATGAATTTATTGTGTCGATTTTTTTTTATTTTTATTCTGCAAAACATATCAAATCTCCAAATGACAACGTTGACAAAGTGCTTAGTATGCGTGTACTTGTATATGACAGTTGGACATTTGCATTGTTTGCGCAATATAAACAAAACTTACAGGCTGAACGTGGGCACGATATAAGATGCGATTTGGAAAGAAGCCAGAGGTGCGGTCAATGCAATAATATTATTTTATCATTTTATTTTACGCTAAATTGATAATCGTATTAATAAAATAAATACAACGATGAGTTGTGAACTGGGCTGCGCCTTATTAGATCTTGAATCGACTTTTATATTTGACTCCATATACATGATGACTGAGGAAATGGTTTGTGTTGCTGGCACATTCTTAGGCCTATCACACCTTTTATGCAGTTCGTCGGCGTAGGTGAACGGAAAAGGCAGACAATTCACATGAACACCAGCGTCCAGGATTTCCGGATAGTTTCGACCGTTACAGTATAATTTGCCATCACTGTACACAAGATTGTAGCAATTGGTCAAAGTGGTCTCGTAGAATACGATGAGTAGAATCTTGGAGGCCAAGTAGTCGGCTCGTTGCCAAATAGCGTACGGTGTATCAAGAGCTGGATGTCGATCTTTATAAAGCAGGCGTAACTCACGATCATAGCTTCCGTGGCACACGAAATCCAGAATGTGGCCTTCGATGCAGGAGCAGTTCGATAAGCTGCTGGAAACTTTTGCGGGATAAAGAAGTAGTAGAAGCCAGAAAGCAATCAGATTGATATTGTAAGCTCTTGCGCATTGATAGCTAACTACCATGGCCTATAACAATTCGAAAGTCATTGTTTTGACGATTTGTTTTTCAACAGTGAGTGACACGATAGACAAAGTATAACTCCAAATTTTTATATACATGAATATTAAAATCCCTTTGAAAAGCTCCAATTTTCATGTATGGCTTGTAAAACCATGCTGGTTATCCAATCTATAAGATTCCGTTTACATTTTTTTTATGGACTTTGCCAATGAATTCTACTAAAGCACTAGTTTTATAATCGTCCCATTACATAATGACACTAATATCTAAGCTAAGCATACAATCAAACACGCGGTTCAAATAAGAAAACATTTTGTACATTTTTTATTCACATCTGCAATTACATCGTTTTCGGCAATTTACAAACCCACAAACCGAACGTTATTGCCATCAATACTTTTGAAACACTTTTTCCATTACTTCCATTTACAGGTTTATAATTATCATAGTGGCTATAATGAAGTATAGGAGTATCTGCCTCTGTGTGGTTATCAAACGGAATGTTCAGACAGTGGGCGCGTAAAGCCGCCGGATTGAGCAGACCCTTGGCGATGCAATGCAAGTACGAGTGATTCATATCAGACTGATACTTATAAAAGTTGGATGCTCTTGCTAGCGTCTTAGCTGTGATGGTAAAATCCTTTGCCCTAATTTCCATCAATTGACAATTGAATAGTGTCGAGTGATGAAATAAGACGAACAATTGCATATATTCCAACTCCTTTGCTTCCCACAAGGAGTACGGAGTGCCTTCAGGCCCACGCTCGTCTTTCCATCTTTTGGCTAGATTTTTATTGATTTTATTATTACAGAGTTTTTTAAAAATTATATTATTTAATCTACTACAGTTTCCCGTGTTATAATCAGGAGTTAGACTGTTGTCATGAACTAATTCTTCATTAGTATAGCTTAGCAACATACTTAACAGAAGCACTTCCAAAGTCAAACTTTTCATTATTAATTTCGAGTGTGAGTGTTGTATATGTTAGTTACTAATGACAGATATTTCAATAATAAGTTTTGTTTTTTCCTTTGAACCAACCCAATTTAACATACGGCTTAAAAAAGAAAACATTTATTTAATATTTAACTCACAAATAAAGTTCATTCATTTCTGTCATTTCACACGCCTAGCAAAATAATCATAAGTGTTAGTAATAATCTTAACACACTTCTTCCATCACTTTCATTTTCACTTTTTACTTCATAGTGACTTTAGTGAAGTACTAGAGTGTCTGTCTCTTTATGGTTATCAAAAGGGATATTCAGAGAATTGGCGCGTATAGCTGCTGGATAGAGCAAAATTGCATATATTCTAACTTCTTTGCTTCCCAAACAGTGTAGGGAGTACCTTCAGGGCCATGCTTTATCACTTTTAAAATCGCATTATTTATTATGAATTTCAAATATTAGTTTAATTTGGCGCTGCATTCCAAAATAACTTTTGCACATTTTCGGCAAAATGCAGTTACAAGCCAAAAAGATTATTTTAAGACTAACATGATTAAGATTATCACAAACAGCAAAATTACATTTATTTTTAGCAAAAAGACCTTTGAAAAAAAAGTTCGATATATATGGGGAAAAGTTGAAAAGAAAATTTGCTTTTAAATTGATTTACATATTTGTACATGTCTGAAGAGAACTGCAGCAACAAAAGGAAATAGAGGAAGAGAGATAGAGCGAGAGAGGGAGAGAAAGCTTATAAATAAATAAAATTGGAGCGATGTGCGAGTGTATGAGAATAGAAACTGAATTTATTTTCAATTTTCGCTTTAATGACAATTCTGTAATTTTACTCCTTTTTATGAGGACTCTTTTTCAGTCTCTGTGCGTGTGCGTGTGTGTTGCATTCTCTTCTTTATTATGTTAAAATAATAAATTGTATTAAGTGTATTTGCGCAGTGGAGCGACAAGCAGGTCGGCAACTGAATGCCAGGACACAGGTGTATTGACTGCCACATGAAAGGCAAAATTGAATTAAGTGAAAAATAAATGTAAAAAAAAGAGTTAAGTGAAAAAAAAAAGAAACAGGCAGAGATGGGAAATTTTATTTCATTCAGTTACAATTCAGTCTGAACCCTTGTGCAGCTATTCAAAGCCAAAATTACAATTCCTGTAGAAGAAGAATTTGTATTAGAGTATGTGAATTGCTTCTGCTGCACGTTGGCAACGCTGAACACGCTTTCTGTTTGTTGGAAACACTCTCACTGTTGTTATTTTAATATATGTCAAATGATTTACAGCTGCCGCTCTTGGAACACTCTCTTTGTATGACTGTTGGCAGCTTCTGGTATTGACAGATTTTTCGCACAATACATCAATCTCAATTGGATAACAAAGTTTTTACTTAGACATACTGTCATAAAAAAATACAAACGAGTTATATGTACAGTAAATATTTGCAAAATATGGTTTCAATAGTTTAAACCTATGCTTAGTTATGTGATAAGTCAAAGAACTCCACATTAAAATCGGCTAAGCTGCGGAGTGAGTAAAAAAGTCATATTGATATACTCGCACAAACCGGTCAATAATTTAGTTTGTCATTTCCCTGACACGCCAATGAACAAAAGACGCACCCAATCTGCACCCAACACCCCGCTTAAATAAGAATCCTCGCCTTCAAGAGTCAAAGCTTCGAACTCACGTGCTGCCATAACAAAAGCCAAAGAAAAAATCATCCTGGCAGGGCAAGGAAAAATATAAACGACAGCAAATTATTTTCTGTCGGCTGAGCGGGGGCGTATGTGTGTATTTGTGTGTATGCGTGTGTAAAATTCCGCAGGACAAAGGCGACAATCGGCGTTGAAGCAGGAGCAAAGTGCATTGCGTGTCTCAAAAACTAAAGCAAGACCCAAAGACCAAAATGAAAACAAAAAAAATTAAGGAAAATTGATATTAAGAAATTGCATGAAATGAGTAAATGAAGCGTGGAAAAACACGCCCGTCTAATGGAGTGCCTGATTGCCGTCAAAGCTTACAGGTTATAGCTTTCAAGAGGGACTGGGGCTAAGGCTAGAGAACCGGTTTGTGTGGTACATTAAAAATTCTTGGAAAACTAATCAATGTCAAATGTATTTTGATTGTGTCGAAGCGACGATGTCGCCGCCCTAACGACCAACGACCAGCGACAAACAGATAGGTAGTACAATATAGAACATCGTTGTCCTTAAGCTTGACTGCATCGATTCAAGTCAAGTTGCGGGGGCTTGTCCGTTCAGTAAGCAGCAGCAGCAATAGACAAGCGCGTGATTAGCTGAAATTAGAAAATAATTTGCTTTGTAGCTTGAAAATTTTCGAGCTGCCATAAATTTCGGTCGACACATGTGCTCCTTGAAGGTGTGGCCAGAATGCTTCACGCTTAATGTGTGCATTGTAAACAATGGTGACTCTTATCTATTCTCAATGTACCTCGGGTTATTGTTACTACTTGTTGGAAGCTACCCACGAAAAAGCTGCAACTAATTTATAAAGATATTATTTATTATTTTATGGCCAAATAAAAAACATTTACACTATTTATTAATTCAAGGGAATTAAACCTAACGTTCCCACCAGGATTATGCTGCTTTTGCAAACAAATTAGAGGCAAAGTACTACACATGAATGGATTGAAATGAATTGTTTAAATACCATACACAATTTTTGCTGACATAAAGTGGAAGTCAGCATTGAATCGAAGAACGATTTGAACAGTTGCACCCCTTTAGCGCCTCTGTCTGATATGCAAGTTGCAACCCTACCAGCAGCTGCTGTCAAATTGACATTTCTACTTAACATCCGGCACACAGAGCAGCTCAATTTTTAATCGGTTTTCGAACTGCTTTTCGGTAGCGATAGCAGCAACAGCAGCAGCAACTCATTATTTTTATTAATATGATTTTCGCTGCACTTGAGTTGAGCTGTGAGCGTCAATTTTGCATTTTGTAATTTAAAAATTTGCATATATTAAGCGGCGACGAGTGGTAAAGATGATGAAAATGCCAGTGTCAATGCATATCATTGTTTTCTCCAATGAACAGCCATTTATTTGCAATTATTTGTTTTAAGCATTAAAAATACAAAAGCTGCGAGTCATCCGCACGCCTCGTCTCCCTTTGCCACGACCCTTGCCACAGCTCTCTACACATACAGCATTCGATTGCTTCAGGGAAAAATGGCTGCAGCTCAAATGAACAACTGTGCATTGTCCTGGGACCGATATCGGATCGGTTGAAAATGCGCTTTTAATTGCTGTCAGAAAGGTTCTGAACAGTTGCTTCCATGAGTTCTGTCACACAAGTTGTCAGGCTGTGGCCAAAGGAGACCGGCACAACAGTGCTATACCACTCCAATTGACGTTGACACACTTTACAGATTTCATTGTAAGTACATTTAATTATATGCCAGCAGGTGAGGTGTAAAAATGTCGTTAACAGGACAGAAAACAACGAAAAAGCAACTCTCATTGTATATTTGTCTTTAAGTTAATCCTTCGATCTGGAAATTTATGAAATTCCACTTGTGTCAAAAACAGTTATCTTTCAAAATTACATCGTAAATAAAATAAAAAATCATTGGAGTAAACTTAAGAATTAAATAACATAGCAATCAATTTGTTGACTTATCCATAGAAAAAATTGACGAAAGTAACAAACACTGAGATGGGATCACAAAACTTATTATCATTTGCTGCATTACACGTTCATTAAATATATAATTTTAATTTTTGCTTTGTCGTTGTCATTAGAAGCCAGAACATAGTTCAGAAACCAGCCAACTAACCATCCAACCAACCACTGGCACACATGTCCTTCGGGACTTATTATTGCTTCGTTGCAAAAATGATAAGCGTCCTACAAGGGGCGTGACTGGGCGTTACTGTCCAGCTGTGTGTGTGTATGTGTGTACGTAGATGCTAGTGGCATCCTTGTAATGCAACTTGAAAGGGTTTGGTTTGATTGTGGCTGCTTGCAGCTGTAGCTAGACTTGCCAACGCTGCCAGTTGCTGCGGTCGGATGCCTCACTTTGGACTTGAGCGCGGCTAGCTAACCAGCTGTCCCCCCCCCCCCCCCAGCAACATTGCCTCTCTTTGTCTAGCTCTCTTCCTCTTTTTCTCTTTGTGTAAGCGAGGCTTATATGGATTTTTATAAAAGTTAATTGCTTAGTTTCAATGTTTTGTTAACAGCTCTCCGCTAGTTGTTGCTGCTGCTGCTGTTGCTGCACTTAATCGCCTGCACTTGTAACGGCCACCAAGAGCTGGTCCAACTTAGTCTCATTGGACTAGTTTGCATGTTATGTAATTTTTACAGTGGAACAGTCAAAGCAACTATTGTAGAAAAGCGTAAGTGCTTATACCAGAATAAAAGAGTGCAATAATTTTACAATAGCAATAGAAACTAAGTTATTCAGCTCTGGATAACATGAACGCTTCACAAAGTTAGCATTAGTTATATGAATGAATAAACTTTAATATTACTTTTATTTGCAATTTTGTCTACACTGGTTAATATATCTTAAATCTTATAATGATGACTATAAATATCATCGATCTTCTGTACTTAGTAAAATGATAAACATAAACTATTCGATTTACAAAAAAACCCAAATTTAAATCGAGCATTAACTTAAAGTTTACACCCGAGTCTAGTGAAGCCACATATGTCACAATATTTGAGGTGCAGGCGCACTTAAGGGCCGCAAGGATATGCCGAGTTGCAGGAAACGCTTCAAGTCTGTGCCCCAAGGCACGTTAATACAATTAAAAACCAACCAATTTACTTACGACATCAGCGACATGGCGACACAGCCTCCAAATTGATGTTGTTGTGGGTGTTGTTCTTGTTGTTGGTATTTTCGGGTTGCGGGTATTTCGCTGTTTGTTGTTGCTGTCAGCTACAGGAGCTCTCTGATGCCATTAGGCGTAAGTGGCATTTTCCTTTTGGTGGCATTTGGCTTTATTAAGCAAAACATCCAGCACACTTGTCCAGGTAGAACAGGAGTATGTGCTGTATCTCTCTCTCTCTCTCTCTCACTCTCGCTCTCTCTTTGCCTGTGGGGATTGTTTGACGATGTTCAAATGGGTCAATATGGCATGGTACGTGGCAATGGCTTGGCTACACTCATGCAATATTCACACAGGACACCAGCGAATGACATCTTTTGAGGCCTCACACCGGATTGTGGGTGTTTGTGGGTGTGTATGTATTTGGTTATATTCACGATCTCTGTGGCAACCTATGTCATCGGATATATGTGTGTGTGTGTTTGTTCGTCATTTTTGGTGGGCATATTGTATCCTCTGATATCGCGTGCTTGTCTTGACAAAGAAATTAAAGTCTCCTTGAAGCATTGCTGCTCAATCATTCATTTCGCTTTTGCTTATTTATTTAACTAATGAAATTATTTGGTGTCCCTTCTAGAACGCTCTAAATAGTTTGTGGATGTTTCTTTGCATGGCATAGCTCTTCACTATTTCTATCTGTATGGTATTTGTATTTGTCTACGTGTGCACTGAGATTTGATTTGAAGCGCCTTCAGAGCACATCACTTTCAGGCCTTGTCTTGTTTTCTTATCGATTCATATTTATTCAACGTGTGCTCAGCTTGCCATTCCTTGTTGATGTGTGTTGGAAACGTGTTTTTGTTGTCTGGGCTCGTTGGTTTTATTTGTCGCATTCGACTCCATTCAACATCGATGCTTGTTAATTTCATTGTTTGGTCTAATTGATTTCGCTTTTAATTGGTATTTATTTGTTTTTGCTTGCCTTGATTAGTCAGTTTCTTACTATCGTTAGTGTTTTTCTGCTTAATTTGAATTTGATTTCTTCAAAAAACCTTCTTTGTATCTCTGTACCTTGCCCGACTTTGCATACAGCTTTGTCTCTTATTTATTTAAAAACATAAAATAAATTAACTGCCCTTGATTACAAACTAGCTAAAGGTTAACATGCTTAACGTAACTTTTAAAAACTCTTACAGGCTGCAGCGCGATTAAGTTTTTATTTATAGAAAAGCTAAATCCATGCTTGGAATTGTATGTTTCAAATTGCACAATGTCAATTGCTGTTTTGCTATAAATCAACTTTACAGCTTTTCAGTAAATAATAAATGCAAGCGAAACAACATAACAATAAAGATTTTATATATTTTATTTTTTTAAACCAAAACAACATCTTGACTTAACAGCTTGCTGATGAAACAAACAGTTGGACTTTTACCTAGAGTTGACAGGTGCATTTGGTAGCTGTACGGCGTCCGACACCTCAGCTGGCAAAGTCAGTCCCTGAAGGGCAACTGGAACAACAGGGCAAGTCTGGCTAAATAGCCACTGAATGAACTGACAGGCATTCAGGCAATGCAACCAACTGAAATGAACTGAATTCTATAACAACAAAGGTGTCAGCAGCACTCTTTCTTTGGATTGCCTTTGGGTTCTATTTCGTGCAAAAATTAAATATATTTTATTTCAACACAATTCAACACTAAAGTGTTCTAGCTGTAAAACTTGTGGGGTTAATACATTTTTGGGGTACAGCAACAACGGTTGACAATAACTGCTTGTTGTAAAATTTATGTGCAACTTTCTATCTCTTTTCAGCCTCTCTCCGTATCTATCTTGTTGCAATGAATAATAATTTGATGCATGGGACCAACAAGAGCAACAATTCCCCAAGCTCTAATCCTTAGCTAGCTTATTGAGCTGCAATCGAGTCTCAGTTTGAAGCACAACAGTAGAAATTGAATAAAAATGCTAAGAAGGCATAGCACAAAAATATGGCAATAGCAAAGGTTAACGCCGCCGTCTGGTCTGGGACCAGGACAACACGATGATGATGACGTCGAGAAGATGAGAGAAAACATGGCAAAAGTTTTCTCACAGTTTCCTTGGTCATGTCATTGGCCTGTCTGTAAATCTGCCATCTTTTGCAGTTGCAGTTTCTAGTTGCTAGTTGCCCGTTGCTGGTTGCTGTTTGCTCGTTGTTGTGGTTTCCAGTCAACGTACAAAATTGACTTGATAAAAAGTTTACGTTTTTTTCGACTTCATTTGCCGGACGTGGGTCGCAAAGGACGCAGGACTGCGGATTCGAGACACGAGACGAAGGGCAGCTGAGCTTCGTGTTAGTTGTCAGTTGTCAGAAGCTTTTGTGTCTCATCCACACGTTTTATGAATTATAA
Organism: Scaptomyza caliginosa; assembly: GCA_035044725.1. Lineage (NCBI taxonomy): Eukaryota > Metazoa > Arthropoda > Insecta > Diptera > Drosophilidae > Scaptomyza > Scaptomyza caliginosa. Next base: position 179,957 of record JAWNNR010001059.1, on the reverse strand, counting down.
TATAAAAGTGCCTGGGCGTATTATTTTGCATCAGCTTTCCAAAGACCCCTTTCAAGTCCTTAAAGTCTTTGTGTGTGTATTTTATTGAACATCATATGGATTCGCACAAGCTCAAGATGCGATTTAAATGGTACAAAATATTAAATTAACTTAAAATGAAAAAAAATCATATATATATAAATACTTATACTACATTGTGCCAGCTAGAAGTATATATTACACTTCGCTCTCTCTCTCTCTCTCTCTCTTGTAATACACGCATACATTTATCAGACACCATAAAAAGTATAGCAAAAAAATAAAATCTCTGGGTCTGCACAAAAATCATAAAAGCGTATAATAATATTTAAAATGGATTTTTACCGATTTATGGCATTTCACTTGGCTTTTTTTGTATGTGAATGTGTGTGTGTGTGTGTTTGGATATTGTATGTATATACGTATATTATTTGGCATCCAAATGGATCCCGGACCATATGCATGTGGTGGTTATTTATGAAATTTACATTTTACTTTTCATTTCGAATTTCAGGTACAAATTGATATTTATTTCTTTTCACAGCGAAAAGTGTAAGAACAACAACATACAGATGACATACGTGTAAGCTTCCATGAAAATGGCAATCGGGAAACTGTGTGAAAATTACTTAAAGACCCATGCACAAATTGCCGCACTCACATGTGAGATACAAAAGCTGCACTAAGAGAAAAGGGCAAATGAAGCTAACGTTAAATGCTTCAGGACATATTGAGCATAGAATGAATTTTTTTGCTTTAAGTAAAAGCGGGTTTGCCTTTTTGTATGGGTGTTTAGTTGAAATTGGGTCGGAGATTTCATAAATAATTGCTCGCATACTTAACTTTAAGGAAGAGAACATAGATATATATTTAGATATGTATATATGGTTAACATCTAGAATCTGTATTCAGATTATTAATGAGGTCAGAAGTTTATTGCATAAAAGCATTTAAACATTTCTTATCAGTAAAATTGAATAAATAAATAGCATATTCGAAAAGTTAGGGGTTAAGATATGGTAGTGAATTCAAATTTCTTATCTTATTCAAACTCTCAAGTATTTCAGTAATACTTGTTGAAGAACAAATAAAACTTGGCTGTAACTTTCGATTCTCGATTCTATTAAGCTTAACGCGATAAGCATGACTATAAATTGCAAGTTGTTACACTATCATCATTTATAAAATTGGAACGTGGTCTCGGTTAGTCAGCGGCGCGGTTTTATTCCCTTGAGAAGCGACTGACATTTTGAGTTTGCTTGCCTGACTGCTTGACTGCCAGAAAGTGCCGCCTGCTGTCAAGCTTGTTGTTGTGCTTGTTCTCGTTTTGTAGGCATTTCTGGCGTGTTGCAACTTCTTTGCTTCTTCACCTACGTAACACTTCATTTTGCAACTTGCAACTTTTCAAGGGTTGCATGTGAGTGTGCTTTATATCTGTAAGTGTGTGTGTGTGTATGTTTACGAAATAGTTAAGTACTTACTTCTGCTTGAACTTTTTAGCTTGCTTTCTTTTGCTTGGAGGGTTAAAAATGCTGCCGCAATTTTTTTTGCCTGCATTGTTTTTGACTGCAGTATGTTTGTATGTTTGAATGTGCATACTGGCCTACAAAGTTGCCCACTACACCACTGTGCCACCTCTCTCTGTCTGCCATGTTGCTGTCTCTGCAGCTCTTACTTTAGTTGTGCATTAGTTCGTTGCCGTTGCCGTTGCTGTTGCCGTTGCTGTTGCTGCTACTTGTGTCTGCTGCTGTTGCTCTCTGCTCGTGAAGCCTGTAATTTATTTCTTGTTTTGATTGAAATATTGCTTTACAAGCAAAAAGACACGCACACCAGCACACACACACAAACACACACATACGTACACGGGACAAGAGTGTGGGATTGGGGGGCAAGGCTTAGCAAATACGCAGCATAGGCTCTAGGCTCTAGGGTTGCCTGCGTTCACGTTAGAGTGACGGCCTGTCTGCAATACGCACACCCTTCGCACAGTACTGCTGCACTGAGAGAAATGCGCAGTGCGGTTGAGTAGAGATACAAAGCCATTTGCTAACACATTCTCATTTTAAATACATACGAGTAGAAATATTTACAAAAAAAACACACACTCAAACAAGTATTTCTTCGAGTGGAAAAAGAAAAACTCGTAAAGTTATTCAAGCACTTGTTTTCCCATCTTGCTCACTGCTGTGTTTATTTTTTTAGCTGTATACACCGTAAACAGGCATATTTCGATCAAAAATTACATATTGAATGTTGTACCAAAAATATTTTCCAATTGGGAGCAGCAGCTACATTAACTTCAAACTTTCTGTTGTTGTTGTTGTTGTTGGTATTGTGCAGTCAAGAACTTTTGCAAAACGTTAAACATTTTCGCAATTAACTGCAGGAAATAAGCGTTTCAAGTTTAATTTTTAGAGTATGCTTTAGGTAGGCAGAGCCTAAATAATATTATTGCTTTAGGGTGTTTGATTATTATGCAAACATAAACGTTGACTTTGATGTAATTTCGTATATATTCAATCACAATTGATATTCCGCACAAGCCTGATAATAAACATGCAAATATATATATGCTCTCAGCTTAGTTTAACAATGCCAAAAATTAATTCCAAGTGCTTGTCAATATGGAACTACTCAAAAAATAAACGACTTTGCAGCGGCTTTTGTGAGATCGCTTTTGACTCCAAAAGTCAAATTGAATCAACAACATTAGCAACAAAGAGTACACGTCTCTCTAACAATTCCATCCCTGACTACCCCCAACCCCAACACATTGTGTTGAACCCTTGCCGACAAGGCACAGCTTCATCATCATTATGATGCTCAATATCTCAGAGGCGGCTGCTGCTATTGCTGCTATTGCCTCTCTATTTTTCTACCTCTCCCTCACTATTGTCTGCCATTTTACGTTATAAATTGCATTATAATTCAAATTTTGCAATAAATCTCAATTTCAGCACAAAGACGTTAAGGACGACAATGAAGCCAGAGGCAGCCAACAGCAGCGTCTAAGGCAAATGGCAAAGGCAACGGCAACGGCATAAACTTTATAGCCCTCGACGCACCTTGAAAAGAAGTGCCCGGCAAATCAATCGATTACGCGACTTAACTTTTCAATAGCTCAACGCAAAGGCAGGCAGACAACCAGCTGGACAAAGGTGAAGGGAAGGGCTGCTACTATGCCTTTTATGTTTATGATAATAATGCAGGAGGGGTGAAAAGAGAGAGATTGAATTGACGGTTGTAAGCTGTCTGGGTAAAAATCTGTTGTATGCCTCCGTCTATAGTTGAATATACTTATTATTGTCAAAGAGTGGAAGTTGATTGTCCATGTTGCAGAGTTGATAATTGTATTACTTATAGGACAGCAGGGTCTCTTATATATTAAAGAATAAAGTTCAACACGTTACAACACACTGTTTGCTAATATTGTATTGAAAAAAAGTTATAGTATTGAATACAATTTACCTAAATGACCATTGCTTAATTTTTTTGTCATGCGTCTTTAATATGCAATAAATCCTAAATCAGTAAATTCGCCTCCCCCATAAGGCATGCAACTGCCATTTTGACATTGAAACATATTAAATATTAACACCCTCATACACTTTTGCCAACGAATGTAATAAGTAGTCTTTTTTTTGTGTGTGTGTGTGTGTGCCACAAAAGGGTCACCAGTAGAATAGGAAGACTTCGACAAATGAGGTTATATACTATGCATATATATGTCCCAAAAAGCAAATCGCAAAAGTTGCGAATTTCGCTTTTTGCTTTATTTTGGCTTCAGAGATAACGGCAACTTTGACCGTCTAGGCTATTTCTCAATCAATTTCCTGTATATGGAACAGGTAGACACACAATACCTAGACTTAAAGCTACAGTCGTGCTTAGCAAGTCTAACATACCTTAAGTGTCTACACATAAGTAATATATGTTTGTGTGTGTGCGTATTTCATACGCACTTGTTTCCTTCTGCAATTTTTCAATATTCAACGGCAACGGATTAACATAATTTAGCAATTTTCATAACCTCAACCTCAAACGATGCTTAACCCTTTTGAAAGGTAATGGACATTTGGCAATTTAATTTCTTGCACGCACAATCGACAAGCAAAGCTTCAGTGCCACGCCCAACCGTCCACACACATACTTAGGTTAAGAATCGTCTTCTTACCCAGCAACTGGCAATATTGCCAGTCATAAATCCTGCTTAAATTGTGCATGCAGAGGATTTTTGTTCCAGAACGTAGTCTCTCGTTTCCCAGCCCCTGCTTAACACATCCAAACGTATACAACCTCCTACACCCTCACTCTCTGTGTGCCACTTAGCTTCTGTGTTCAACTCACTCTCTCTCTCTCTCGCTTTTCGCCCACTCTCAAACTACCCAAATATAACGCACGTTGGCTTGCTTGTGTCTCTCGCTCCATCTTTTGCTCGTGCATATGTTAATAACCAAAAGCTTTGGCATCAGTGCGTGTTTATGCAGGCATTCTATCCCACTCCCACTCCCACTCTCCTCTCTCTTTCTCTCCTTTGCATTTCACTGTGTACTGGTTTTTGTAGCTTTCTCCTTTTGTCGCTGCGTTCGAATGCGCTCCTTTTTATTTGATATTATTACGATAATTTATTTGGGCAATAAATTTTGCAAGAGAAATGCATTAAAATTTTTTTTTTCGGCTATCCTTGTTCCATAATTTCAATCTCTCGTTGTGATACTCTCCGCTCACTGTTTGCTTGGTTCTCTGTTTCTGTGTGTTGGCATATGATGCAAGCTGGATGGTTGTTAAAGGTTTTGCGGTCACTGGCAATTTACATTGAATATTCTTTTTATTATATCCATTAATAACACAATTTGAATCTAAAAATAGCAAAGTGAAAACGAAAAACCTTCAAATTGACTATTCGCACATTAATATCCAATGAGTTTCCACGCAATTACAGCTGAATTTTTTATGCATAGTTGTGAAAAAGGAAACTAATGATTATGATTATTATAGCTGTTCAATACTCAATATTCAATATTTGGTATATATATGCATAAAAATATTTATGATTATTTTATAATTACATAAAAATATTTGCTAAAGCTTGATTTTATGTGTTTTAAGCAACGTTTGTTTGAATAAATCGTAGACGTTGTTTAAAGATTTTATTTACCAAGATATTTGTAGAAGATAAACATCAGGAAAACAGAAACGGCACACAAACAAAATCATCGTTCGTAGAAGCAAAAACTATCACAAAATGCATATAAATTAAAGTAAATAGCTTGTAAAATGCATAAATCATATTGTTAATGGTTATGTGCATTCGACATAGCTCTTTATTATTTGTTTATACGTAAAACGTATTTCTTTTTAGACACTTTCATTGTATGCCACAAATTTATCACTTTCCACAAATGCTCGAAACACTTTTTGCTGTCACTTGTTGTCCATGTGAGTTGTTTTTTTTTTCGTTTTGTTTTTATTTTATTATTTTGTATTCCATTTTGCATTGTTGACACGTTAATTTAAATGGTGGTACACAAAGTAAATGGTCCTAAGTTGAAATATTGTTAATAAATCATTGAAACTTGCATTGGCAATTAAAATAAAATAAAAACAAACTTTATTGTCTAGAATGTGATGAACTTAAAATTGGCTGTACCATATCTACCAAAAATATATTTGTTCAATTTGTTATTTATAATTTGAAGTTTTTTTAAAATAATTTTTATAAAAATAATATAATCTCGATTTTTTGACCGTTTTTCATTATATTCACTTATTTGGATGCTTTTACCGCACAATCGGCCTCAGTTTTGGACGGTTTCAATCGGAACAAAACTCCCAAGCACACCAAAACACGTCTAAAACTAAGAGCCATTGTGGGCACTTTTTGAACACAGCTTCATTACTTTTTATTTTTTATTGTTTATTGCAATTTACAACGATGACAAAATAAACAATAGGAATATAATGTTTGATTTATAGGTTTACCTTTGATTCACTTTAAAAATTCTATAACTAAGTAATTGAAGCGGCACTCACCTGAAAGTAAAGAAAGTATACATTTTATAAGTAAAGTGCTTGGTTTCCAAACTTACTTACTTAAATCTAAGTTCTAGAGACAATCTGCTGTACGAATGTCAAAAGAGTTTGTGTACAAATATTGTTGTCGGTTTACTTTAATTGAAATTGAAATTTTCTTGAAATATGTGTCATTATTAAAGCATGCTTAATGCATCCTGACAAAATTCACACTCAGTTGCAAGCTTCACTACACTTAAAAAGACCACAGAAAAACACTTGAAGCCTAGCAGACTAAACGGACTAAATTAATACACAAATTGAATTATACAAAGAGCCCGATGGCATTCAACTGAAATATGCACGGAAAAGCCAGAATAAAACCGCAGTAGAGGGCACTTCTCAGATAAGTTGACCGTATTTAATAGGGCGTACGCCTGGGCAAACCAAACCGAACCGTACCGTACCGAACCACTTCACAGAGACACACACGTATGCAGCATGCAAACAAGTGTGTGTGTGTTTAAGAGTGTATAAGTATATATATATGTGTGTGTGTGTGTCAGTGAGTGGTAGAGTTTTATACGTTCAGATTTTATGATTGAGATGTGGCACAGTTCACTTGGCTGGTCGCTCATATTTCCAATGGCTTAAAATAACACTAGCTAACAAAAGTGGGAAAAAACTATAGCCTTGTCCTAAAAATCCTAAATAAAATAATCTATAGTTTTGTTTTGTTTTGACATATTTTGACATATTTATCTTTGTTAGACAAAGCTAAGATTGTTATTGTTACTGTAAGTTTAAATTTTGTTATGCTTTCAAAAACAATTGTAACAGATTATTCCCTTAATATTTCTGAGAAAAAATAAATTTGTAATTTGAATAGTTTATAAATCAAACCAAAATTATGTTTGCTAGAGTAATCAGTCTAGAGGGTTGGAGGCACGCACAACTTCTAATTAAACAAACATTTTGTAATTTTCGTTTAACGGCAAAACGACGACACGTGGTAGCCTCTAAGGGGCAAGGGGCATGGCACAAACCACTTAAGTGCCAAAGCAATTTAAAGCAAGGCCAAAACGCAAAAACGAATTTGCTGCAGGTTGAACACGGAACACAAGAAGTGGGAACAAGAGTTTAAATGAAAGAGTGAAGGAACAGCCGAAAAACCCACCCAATTTGGCTTGTGACTGTGTGTGTGTGTGTGCTTGTGTATTGATAAGTTTACATATGTATTTGTGTGTAAATATGTGAACAACATATTTTGCAAAAATAAACATAGCCCCAAGCTGTATAAGCAGAACTCACCCTTAAATATTTTACCCTGCTTATTTTTTTTTATTTTTTTGTGAAAGTTGGGTCAAAAATTGTTTGGTGCCTGGATTTTGGGAACGTAATTTGGTCGCCCATTTATGTATTTTAAATATATTTGTTTATTTATTAACTGCATTTTATTTATTCCGTCGTTTTAGGCCGCAGGCTTTAGCTTTGTTTATTCTTACCTACAGATGTTAAGACAGCAGCTTTTTAATTTGTTTGGGCAAGGTAAACTGAATGTTCAAGCGTTTTCACTATTTGAGTTAAACTTAAAGTTGCTACCAGACTTTACCCATAGATGCCATATAACTACTGGCAGCTTCTTTATCAGACAATTAGCACTTTATATCTGTTTTGGAGGGCACAAAATATCTGAGCATCCGCAAAAATTATTTATAAAGCCATCCAAGTGCTACAGTGTAAAACTTTCGGCGCACTTTTGGCGCACTCTCCCGCTCTCTAAAGCGAACGCCATCAACTTGTTTCCTTTGCAGTTTTCTTGCAAACTTAACTCATAATTTGCTGTTATTTAAAACCATTCATTTCCGCTCATTTTACTACTTGTACAACTGTACCCACCCACTACTGAATGGTGTCTATTTTTTGATGCGCTTTCTCTCTCGCCACTATTGAACCAAAGAAGTCCTGGGTCCTGTGAAATCCATTAAAAGTTTTGCACGAAAATAGTTGCACACTAAAAAGCTATAACTGTTAAATTATAGTATCCACCCAAAGTTTACCAACTAAAGCAGCGAAAAAGAGACAGACAGAGAGAGAGAGAGCGCGTGAAAGCTAGTGGTTGGGTTAGAGTTAGAGGCAAGCGCAAAGGCAGAGACAGCAACAGTAAATAGCAACTGCAGTAAACTATATAAGAATGGGAAGTAAGTCCAAGAGTTGTGCGCAGCCTTATTAATAATTTTTAATTTCCTTGATGACTTCCAAGTTATTAACAGCGTCACGATGAAGAAATAGTAGTGTACTTGACGCATACTTACTTTGTACAACATGCATATCAATCTCTCACTCTGTCATCTCCTTTCTTCCCCTCTCTCTTTCTCTATCACTCTCTTGGACATTTGAAAGTTTTTGACAACTTGACGACGACTTTTACGCGCATTTTGCTTATATATATTTTATGGCTTATAATTATTGCATTGCTGCAACAACAGCAACAACAATGACTACTGATTGTTGCACTTGAAGAAAAAATTACGCAATGGTTATTTCCTGGTTTAAGAAATTTTAACTACACACAAAGAATTAAAAACGTATTTTTAGTCTGTTAACAAATGCAAATAGCGCAATTATTGAGTTGTATAATTACAATCAAATTGGTTGCATTTAAAATCATCAAACGCTGCTGGCGTTATTTTAAATGTTCTTCACTCCTTTGATTGTTTATATATTGTTTGTTTGATATCAGTTCTGGGTCGTCATATTAACTTCCTTCTGGGCATCCCTTTTGTTTTTAATGACATCTGTCCACATTTATGCTGAAATTGCCGTCTTTTAATTGCTCGTAATTTGATTGATTGTCAACGGACTCGCAGTTAAATATTGTACTTATAAAAACTACAGCAATTAAAGACCAATATGAAAAGTGGAACAGTTTGTATGTTTATTGTGATTCTCGAGCTCGGCCTCAATCATAGAATTATTAATCACTACACGTGTCCGGTGTCAGAAGAGGACAAATTACCAGGGCAAACATTAAGCAACAGCAAAGAGCAAAAAAAAAAAACAAAAAAAAAACTATGGAAGGCAACTGCAATAACTCTGAAAATAATTTAGATTTCCTTTAGAAAATTGCTGAAGGGAGTGCAAACAGTATACAAAAACTACAGAAAAACACAAATATACATACACACAAGGAACGAGCAAAAAGATGTCGCTGTGTGAGTGTGGCAAGTTTGCTGCGTTTGCTTGCCAGTTGCACAATGCCAAAAATGTCATTTGTCAAATGCAAACAGCTAAGAATAAACATCAACGGAAGTAATGCAGCCACAAAATACATAAAACAAGCGACAACAACAGCAAGAGAGAAAACACTGAAAAGTGTTGGGGCAAAACCAACAGACAGAGCAGCTAATTATCAGCAACAAGAACTCTGCAACTTCTCAGCAAAACAAGGCAACAACAACTATTGTAAGAATACGGGATAGTTGCCAGCAAAAACTAAGAGTATTAATGAATAGCAAACGACTTTGACTTTTCCAGTGTGAGTGGCCAAACAAACAAGCCAAACAATGATCCCAAAAAAAAAACAAACAAAAAACTCAAGCCAACTGCATCTCTCTCCCTATCGCTCTCGAACACACGGTCTCCGATTTAGCTAAGGTGGCAGTTTTTACTGTACACTAAGTAATTTGGCCAAAATTGCAATGATAATGAGCGCAATGATGATGCTAAAGCTAATGATGATGATGATACTGATGATGATGGTGCTGCACTGATGATAATGGAAATGCATTGAGCGTTGCAGCAAGCGACATTGGCTATTAATCATCTTTAAACAAAAGACAGGCAAGCAAGCAGCATCAGCAGAAGTAACTACAGCAACAACTAAAACATAAACATCAGGTTAACCCTTTCCGGCATCAGTGACGCCCTCGTTGAATTTTCGTTAGCTTAAAGACCTTAAATGCGCACACTGCAACAATATTTGATTGTTTTTCTTCATATTATGTTAAGCACTTGTAAATGTTAGAAAAGTAAAATGTTTAATCTATTGGATTAACTGATTGGGCCAAGAAATATATATTTAATAAGTAACAACACATCAGGATAATGTATACAAATAAAAATGTATAAATTAAACACCTAGATAATAATACTTTCTTATGAAGTAAATTTTAAGTTAACTTTTTACACATATGAGCCCATAGTATTGTTCCACTGTGCAGTTTGAAGTCTGCTGCACAACGAGCGCAGTCAACAATGACAGACGAGCGAATGCCCTGATCTATGATGGGCTGCTGGGGGGCTTGTTGATATATGTCGCTTGGCTTGCCTGTTTGTTTGTTTGTTTTTGGAGGATGCAATAATGGAGGAAGTATGGAGGGAAAACAGAAATCGAGGGGGGTAGGACAGGGCAGAGCTGTGTGCTGTGTTGCTTGTCGTTGTCGCCGTCGTCGTCGTCATCGTTTGTCGCATTGTCAAGAAGATGCATGTTGCTTGTCTTGCCAAACAGTGCAAGGCAAGTGCATCCCTACGCAACCCTCACATCTCACCCCCCCAACAATCTCCTATCGCCCTCTTGCACGTCTTGGCGGCCATTGCCTTGGCAATGCCCAAAGCCACCAAGCAGTTGCAAAGGGGGAGCCGCATTAAATCAGCAATTGAAACAACATCACTCATGACACGTTTTGGCTGGGCTACGATGAGAATTGAGAATGAGAATCAGATTGAGAATGAGAATGAGGAACGAGGAAGCCATAGCATTTTCTATACATTTGTGTGTGCGTGTGTCGTGCTTAATTTGCGTCCAATACAAAATGCCCACAAACACATAAACACAATCGCACACATACACTTTCATACTTATATGCATTTGGTTGCCCCCTAAAGTGCATTTAGTTGCCAGCATTTATTGTTTGCGGTCAAATGTTCTGGGCAGGACGACAGCTCCAACTGACTTTCAGTCCATTGTCTTTGCTGCTGCTGCTGCTGCTGCTGCCACTGCAACCCATTGTCGTAATGCAAGCCAGCCACAAATGTGTGCGACCAACATATTGCAACGACATAAATGCATAATTAATATGGCTTTCTGTGTGCGTTAACCTGACCAAGTAGTGGTAGTATGGTGTATCTCATTGTCCATTACACGACTTCAACTTAATTCTCACATTGAACTATTTTGGTCAGGTCGTCTCGATTGTTATTCACCAGCTTCTTGTTAATTAGCCCACTCAATGTGTATGCGTTATTCATAAACGATGAATTTTACCTACGTTAAGTGGTGCTTAAGGCAAAACTTAACAAAAATAACACATTAAATCAATAACCTTGATTTGTAAAGTCTAGTAAATAAAAGCTTATTAAGGAGTTTTCCAATAAATGCCTGAAACAATGGCGATAACAAAATGTTTGTGAATACATGACATCGTTAATACTAATACTAAAACATCGATGCCTTTTACAATCTATTAAAATCTATGTTTTTATTTCAAAAACTTTGTTTCTTTACCAAATAATTATAGTTTACAACTAAATATTTAAAAAAAAAAAATATGACACTTAGTTTCTTGGAACTAGTTAACTAAACAGAAGAGCTTAAAATTTTTAAAATCAACGCTGTATTTTACTTTAAATTATTTCGCTCTTGTTAAACATTTTTACAAGAAAGATAAAATATAAATAAAGTTTGCGTATTTCTAGGTATCCGTAAAGCGTTCTAAGTTAATAAAAATAATACTTATAACCAAAATAAAAAAGACGCAATATATCTTGTCTGTATGCAAGTGGTCTAGGTCAATAAAAAGTACGTTCAGCAATGTTCTTATTAAAATCATTGAGCTTTGCAAAATTCATAGAAATCACAGACGATGACGGTTGAAGGCAGTGTCTGTCGTTTTGTCGCTCTGTTAACTAGCAGAAAACGAAATGTTTTATGTGCACACACAGAGCTCATTAGTATCCATAATTTATGTCAAAGTTCTTTATGTGAAGTGCCAGCAGGCCCGCAGGCATCCTGCCAGAAGAGCTACTCCAACAGCCGACCCACAAATAACACCAGCCCCATACCCAGCAGCATTGCCATTTGCCAGTTCCAGTCGACTTAAATCATAAAATCATGAACATACCATATATATATGTATATATAGATATATATACTTCGATGCTGGCAGACTGCGTTGCAAATAAATTTCACTTATAAGTTGAAATCGCGTTGTAATCGTTTCATTTAATGGGAAGCACGTGTGAAAACTGTAATTTCTCAGACACCAACTCAAAAGATAGGTATAAAGGGAGTGAAGATGGGTTTGGTTAACTAAAATGACATGCTCTGAAAGGAGAAAAGAAGGATCGCAACAGCAGCTCATTAGTGTTTGGGACAGCCACAAGTTAAGTGTCGCATTGAACTGAAAATTTAAACTGTCAGTTGTTTAGTTTCCCAGAGCAGAGTGCTCTTCAGCTACTTATTAATAGATTGCTTGCCATAAAATTGTTGTTTTATGTGTCTCACACTCACCAAGATTTGCTGAACCAACAGATTTGCCAATGATTTAGTTGCATTCAGGCGTCAAGTAAATCTTAAACAAAGCTAATGAGATGCAGGGGAAGGGGGAGAATTCAAAGACCAAAAGATCTTTGTACGCGAATAATTTATGCGTCTCTTTAAAATGTCACTTGTCGGACGTGGACGGCTTTTCAATTAAGGCAGCCAAATGCAAATTTATGCAAATCCTTGGCCGAAAAACTAAGCAACAACCAAGCTGAAATCTCAGTGGCCAGTTTTGGCCCAAGGCAATGCCATTTTGTGACATTGTTCTGCATAATTTGCACCTAGAGCTGCCAACCAACCAACCAACAAACCAGCTAGCCAGCCAGCTAGATCAGAGCTGCCAAAACTACCGTTGTAGCAGCTACTTTTGCTACCGTTAAATTAATAAAACGTAAAATTTCCCATTTTAATATTTATGAGTTTTTCGCTGCGACGTTCCAACCAAATTTTGCATACCTTAACGCCCAGCTGACGGGCAACGATGGGAATTAAATCATAAGACTATCTATCGTTTCGCGCTAAAAGATATTTTGTCGCCAAGCATGGGGGGAAAGTTGTGGCAAGTGGTGAAGCTAGGGGTTTTTAGTCTATCTTTCACACCATTAAACACAGTTTCTCAAAAAGCTGCACAACAAAAAGGCAATTTAAGCTTAAGTTGGTTAAAAATTTACGTAAAAAAAGCTCAAAATTTTGTAAAATACCTAAATATTAAATAAATATTTATTGAATATAAGACTTAACATCTCAATGGACATCTTGTTGATCCTTACGCAACAACCCTTGGAACTTTCGTCACAACCTAATAAACGATGTGTTGTAATATTTACAATTTAAGCTCAATTCATCAATTACTTAACTCACACCCAACGGCAACACTGACCAACAACACACATGGCTCTTAAAGACTGCCTGAACAAACAAATCGAGTGACAATTCGAACATTTTTACTCTGGGGGAGGTCGATAACTGTCTGCCTTCCTTCAATCAGCCAGAAAGAAACTGACATACCAACAAATTTGAATGCCTACTTTTCACAGCATTTTTTCAACCTACAGTTGAGGCTGGTTGATGCTGCTGCCAGAGTTGTCTGTTGTGCAGTTCACATTGAAAGTAAACGTGCGAGAATAAAAAGTCATTTTTGTGTCTCGTGCCAATCGCATCGTTCATTTCCCTTTAATGCTTCATCGCCTGGCCAGCAAATGCAAGAAATGCACGCAATCCACACACAACAACAATCACACATTGACTGAAACTGAATGTTGTTGTAGTTGTTCTTGCTCTTGTTGTTGCTGTTGTGCTGGGCTTGAAGTCAGCCCGAAAGCTGGTCAGTCAAGCTGGTTCAGAGTCCAGTTCAGTAGTTCTTTCAATGTTCGTGTTTCTTGTTCTGCTGGCTATTGCCTGATACCTTTTCCCTCAGCGTGTGCAACTTCCTCTACTTCTTCTGCCCGCTCGTGTTATGTTTAATTGAATGCGATTTCATTACGTCGCGACGTTCCAAACGTTCCTACATCGACTCGCTTTGCTCTCATTTTCTCTCTCTCTCTTTAGTCTCGCATCACGCCCATAGCATTGAACGGGTTGCAAGTTGAGCCTGGCCCTGCGGAAATTGAGACATTATTGTGATTCACTGATTTTGCTCTTTTGCGATACATGCATATGTGCATACAAACATACTTTGGCAACCATAGTTGAGACAGAAAGAGAGAAAGCTGACATTGCCTTGTTGATTTTGGCATTTCAATGGGTTTTTGTGAGTGTGCATGTGTGTGTGCTCGTGTGTGTGCTCGTGTGTGTGCGCTGGCTATTCGATCAGGTTATTAAGTGCAGACACACACACACACACACTCACACACGTGGTATACACTCACCCAACCACCCACAACCAACACTCACACAATGGCATTCAGTACAGTCCATTCAATTGCGATGTCAGTTCGCTGTGAGGTGCGAAACTAATTTGCGCTGAAATTAGTTTTCTTTCTCTGCCGAAAATTGACGTTGCAACCAAAACCAAACCAACCCCCGTTATATTCACTGCATGTTGCAAAGCTCGGCAAAAGGCCTGCATTCGACCCAGCCAATTCAGCAGCTTCGCGGAAATTTCTCTTCTTCTACAACAGTTTTCTGTTTTTTGTTTTTTTTTTTCTTTTCGTTTAGCCCGGCAACATTTTAATGAGCCGCACATGTCCAGCTTGAATGACTGACTGACTGAATGACTAACTGCACGGGTGTGTGTGTGTGTTGGCCTCGTTAAGCATTTCGTGCGCTTGTGAATCAGGCCAACCATCGGAGCATTAACGAGGCGTGTGGCATCCTGACGTCAATGATTAGAGCATAGCATGCGTTTGGGGATTTGAACGCATGGCCAGCATAAAAACCAGACCTAAGGGTAGACAATTCAGTTGAGAATGTTCGAGTTTTAACTCGATAAAGCATTGAACAAACTGTTATATGTACGTTGTAAATAAATTACACTGCTTACACATCATTTTAAGGTACATTTAACATAATGATGTTGTCTTGATGCTTATAATTTTATTGTAATTTTGTTTCTTAATTAAATCAATTTGCATATTTATAATAATATAAACTTTTATATCTGTCATACAAAACCATGACTATATACTATTTGAGATTGCTCCTGAATCGCATTGGCAAATGCCAGATAATTGTAACATTCCACCAGTCAAAGCTTAATAATAGTGTAACATTAACGTTAGGGAGACAACTGTAATCGATTTTGTCAGCTTTGAGTGAATCGTCCTTTCAACTTGAACAATACATATGAAACCTGTCATTAATGAAGACATTCCTGATGCTACTGTGCCTGCTGCTGTTGTTGCCACTATGGCTGTAATCCACACGCACTAAAGTAAAACGCAAGAATGCACAACAGAACACACTGAACCCCATATCGCACCCTACCAGAAGTTAGCTTCATCCAAGCAGTCGCCTTCCCCCGCTGTCGAGTAGGAGTAGAAACAAAAGGAAACGGAAGCAACTGAGCACACTTAAGTGAAGCGCGTAATCCGAGCCACATAACAAATGCCATACCGTGGAGGGGGACAGGCAAGGAGTAAGCAAAAAGAACTTGGATCAACGACAGCTTTGCACGTTTTGTTAAAAAACCAAAAGATACAGGACAAAAAACAAAAAACCTGGGTTCAGGACATTCACTGACCGAAGCGCAACTGAAGGAAAGGTTCGCATCTCACGAGATGCTTATGTCATATAGACAATAATAGCAGGAGACTAGAATTGGGGATAAAAGGAGGTTGAAAACAACGCATGTGACAATGTTAAACTGGAAATCATTGCACGGTCACGTGTCAATCTTTAATGTACCACCCACTGCCAGCACCCTGAACCCACATAAGATGGCTTCTGTCTTTGGGGATGTTTGCCTAGTGAAGCTGTCAAAGCGCATTTGACTTTTGCATTGCCCGAAAATAAGAAGAAGAAGCTTCTCTCTGAGTTTTCTCTCTTCTATTTCCTTTTCTTAAAACTTTGTTTCCTGCACATAATGACAGGCAGTTGAATAAACTAATATAATGGTCAAGTCGGACTTAGTCTTAAGAATGGCGATTGTTGTTGTTGTTGGGTATTAAATAACCAGTCCTAAGTGTTTGGCATTCAGCTCAATGGGTCATCAGGTGGGTTTGGTTACCTTCGTTACACTATTCGTACTTTTAACAGCTCTTTGGTTGGTTTAACCTGGAAATGGTTGCAGTTCCAAATGGCCTTATGCTCGAAGTAATTTAGGCAAGGCCACTTCAACAGTTGAGAAAGTTTCGCAGTGTACTAACACTTGAAGTGGCACAAAACAGCAGTCTGTGAACTATTCAAATCTATTACTGTTGTTTAAAACTGTCTGAAAGAAGGTCAGCACACCGCAAAGAGGTAATAAACGTTTGTGTCCCAACTAATAAAGCCCTAAAACGTATCAAAACTCTTATTATAGCTCGAGGAAAGCTGCAGAGACAACCAAAAAAGCAACACTTAATTTCAATTGCTGCAATTAAGAGCACATGTGTAAAATGAGAGAGGGAGAAACAATTCCCCATTAATATGTGTTTAAAAAGTTGGTCACTACAGTAAAACTGAAAACCCAAGAGGAGAGTAAAGCCCAAAAAGTTCCCAACTCACATGTCTAATTAACCAGCTAAGGGAAAAGCAAAGGGTTTCTCTTCATCTCTCTCTCTCTCTCTATCTCTCTCTCTCTCTCTCTCTCTCTCTCTCTCTCTCTTCCTCACTTGAGGTCTCTGTCACATTTTTCACATGTGATGTTGGCTAACGCAACTTGCTGGCTGACCTTTTTTCTGAATCACTAGCCGTGGCTGCCGTGGCTATGCTCAGGGCCACTGCCAAAGCCAGGGCCAGGGACATGGGCACAAAAAAGGGCCAGACGCCGCACCTAGTTAGAAGGGCAAGAATAGATGCTCAACTGGAAGCTCCCCTCAACTGTCAGCTCGACTGACTCTGCCTGACTGCTTGCCCGGCCCGGCTGTTGGGCAAATCAGTCAACCCTTAAATTGGTACGCAATGTCAGCGATGAATTATCTGCAACCTGCTAAACAAGCAAGCCAAGCGGGTAGTCAGTTGAACATTTGAACGAGAGAGAGCGCAGACGAGAAGCACAGCAACCAAGCAACCGAAGCATCCAAGCATCCACAGTGGTTAACTCAAAGGGGAGCTGCCGTGGGGTGGTGCTGGGTGGAGGCTGCTTGCAGCGCTTTTGTCAAATGTCGGCCGATGTCAAAGCAGCAGAAGCGCGCCGTGGCCATAAATCACAGACGGGCCAGCGAGAATGTCCGAAAGCAACAAAAGGTGGAAGAGGGGTTGGGTGAAAGGGGTAGGTGCGTTCAGGCCATGAAGATTGAAGCAATAATTTTTGGATCATTTTAAAGTTAAGTTATGCAAGTAATGCGAAACATCCTTAAGGTTCAATGAACCACAAGAAATGGTTAAAAAATATGTAAAAGGGCGCATTGAATATTTTAATAGAGCTCATTTATCGATTTCAAAGTATATTTTTAGTGGGTGGGTTGGCTGTATTTTATTGTCTTATGTACTCATGTACTCCAACATTCAACATATATTGATTTAACTATGTTTTTTTGTTAATTTATTCTTAGACAAGATTAAAGTCAGAACTCTTAAGAATTCGAATCAATAGACTATCTACCGTTCTGATTCAATTGTTCCCGATTCTTATGTTCACATATTCGCCCTATGGACAGTTGTTGATGTTGCTATTTTAGGGGAGGCTCGGACTCAACTCAAGTGTAAAATTAAAACTCAAGCAATGAAAAATCATCAACGTCAGCCCCATACATACAATTCTAGGTCCGGAGACACACTCATCCACACTCCCCAACCCCAGATCCAGATCCAGATTCAAGCCCCACAGGGCGTTTTGTGAAAAAACTCAATACAGTAGCAACAATTTTTTTAAAGGGGGGTTTGCTGACAATGCGTCTGGGCATAGTACTGCAAAAAAAATATGAGCTACAGAAACGCCCAACGATCAAAGGCAAAGCAAGCTGCGGGTGTGGAGCGCACTAAAATGATAGGAGAGTGGGAAGGGATGGGAAGGAAACTTCTCCAGCTACGCTGATGAATGAAGGCAGACGACAGACGATGGGCTGGAGGAGATGACGACACCGACGATGACAATGTCAATGGCGACATTGAAACCGGAAAATTGCTGCGGGTCTTTGGCAATTTATAAGCGACCCTCCTCCAAAACTGAATTCCCATCGTTGTGGCTCCCGCCGAGCATTTATTGATAAATTTTCAAGCCAAATAAAAAGAAAAATGTAGAAATCTGCCCAAAAATCCATGCCTAATTGAGACGATTAGTCGGTGGAAAGTACACATACAACTGTACATAGATTTTATATATATATGCGGTGTCACCAAAAAATTCGACGAAGAGAGAAGCTTTCAACCTTTGACATGAATGAACCGTGTAATTTATAAACTTGAAGTAAATTGTGTTCCATGCCAAGTGTTGGACATTTGACTTGATGACCCGCTCTCCCTTACCGCCACCATCTCTCTGCATCGGTCTGCCTGTCATTGACATATTGCGCGTCATCACAAAAATATTAACTGTTCATTGACAGGCGCCTCATTTTGGTCCATCGACTGTCAACAGTTTCCTCCTGTTTGACCAAGTATCAGGCCAGCTCCATTACTGCAATAGTTGAAAAATTGAGCAAACATAATCGAAGCCCTGTTGCCATGCCTGATAAAACAGACGAGAGGGTGAAGACAGTTTGACCTCCGTTAGAAACTGTCTAAACTAAAACATCGTTTGGATTTGTTAAAGAGACTTTTGAGTTGATTTTGTACATTCAGTAAGCAATCGTATTTTTTTAGTTTATTTTTTGTATAATATCAACACATATTAATATATTAAAATTTAAAACTAACACGTTTATCTAAGCTAAGTGATAAACACAAGCAGTGAATAATATATTTGCTTTTAGTATTTTAAGTAAAACTTTTTTTTTCTGAAAATCTTAAATAATAATTTTTCCAAAAAGCACATTGCAATAAATTTTTACTGATACTTTTAGAGATTTTATTTGACAAATCTAAAAATAGTGTGGCAATTTATTAAAATTAATTAGTTAGCGAAAACACATTACAACAAAAAAATGTAATATGAATTTAATCTTATTCCAAGTATGTATTTGTAGTTAACTTTACCCTGTCAAGCACACGCAAAATACTTAATGTAAATTGGCACAAGACCGACCATACGACTTTGTGAAGGCAACTTAATTAATTCACTCACTTTGTGGGTAAAACCTCAGCCAAAAAATGTCAATAGCACAAAACTCGCGACTTTTCAAGTCAATGATATAAAAAAATACACTAAGAAATGAAAGAGAGCACAAGAAAAAAGAAGAAAATGAAAGCTTTGCACAAGTTTTTGCTATTGCCATTGCTGTTTGCTGTTGCCATCGTTTTCGACTTCGTCGTCGTCGTCGTCAGCGTCGAGGATATTACAAAATCCATTAAAATTCTATTTCCTGCCATCAAACTGCCCAAAGTTAAATAAAGCGCGGCAAGCACTCGCCGACCGTATAAATCGGGAAAAGCAAGCCCCGCCGCTGAAACCGAAAAATACATAATAATAATAAACGACGACAGCAAACAAACAAGCGGCCAAAGTTTTCTTCTATATATATATGTATTTTTTTCGGAGGCCGCTCTGCAACTGAAATTAAAGGCAACAACATGCCACTGACAAATGCAGTGGTGGATGGTTAGGAGGAGCGGTACAAAGAAGTATTGGGACAACTTCAGAGTTCTTTCGCTGCTCGAAAGTGCAGTCGAACGTTGACTGCATTTTAAGGCAAGACTTAAAGGAAAAAAAATAGATAGAAAGAAAAAAACAAAAACAAAAAGTAATAAGCCAACGCAGTGAACTGAATGCAGCTGGCAGGCCGAGTATCCTCAATCTTCTCCAGCTAACGGAAAGACCCGCCTCACCAGACCGTCGCATTAAAAGGTATAAGCGTAGTTAATAAAGTTGCAAGTGGTCGTCAGCATCAACTCGACTCGACTCGAGCATCTCTCTTTCTCTGGCTGAGGTTTGACATTTGTATGTGTGTGTGTGGCTTTTGCTTGGTCTTCTATTTTATAATAAAATGCAGCGTCGCCATCGTCATTGCCTATTAATCCCCATGTAAATCCTAGCTATGTATTTCGCCTAGCTCTATATTGCTGTTGATGCTGCTGCTGCTGCTCGTTATTATTGTGCCTGTCCAAGCATCAATAAATGTTCTATAATGCCAAACAACAAGCCAAACAACACTAACAACAGCAACAACAAAAACAACATCAACTCGAGCTACAGTAATCCTCCCTACAACTGCAATTTCGACATTTGCGCTCAGTTTACAGAACAGAAACAGCAACAAAAATGTAGCGCAAATAAAAAGCATAGTTTAGATATAATGAATACAGCTTAACTTGGCTAAAATGAGTTGGCGTTCCACAAGCTCTTTACCCGCTGTGCAGCGCATTTTGCTGATGTTAGCTGACTTTTTTTTACGATTTTTTTCTTTATCATTTTTGTAGCGATAGCGGGTTTTAAGCACAGTTTGCGCCACCATTTTATCAAGTACTATTTTTGCCATGGATTTATGTTCGTAATTTTCATGGATTTTACCGCATAATTAAAACAGAAATGCGTTATAAACCGAACAAACAAGCAAACAACGCATTCAAGAACGTGCAAGCGAGATTGTTGATATTTCTGGGAAGTTACCACAGCAACTATAAATTTTTATAAAGAAACACTGAATAATGCAAAATCTATGCAGAAAATTTCATAATTTTGATACAAGCAAAAAAAAATATAATTAATATTAAATACTCCGTATGCAAAAATTATTTATTATTTTAAACAGTTTAACTGTAGATGATTTATTCAAAGTGAGCTATACACCTGTTAGACATTGACAGCAGTTATAAATATATTTTGTTCAAATCAATTCGTCAAATAGCAAGCCATATACGCTGAATTATTACAAGTATAAAACTTTTTATTCAAGTATCAATTAAAGTTTCATTAACAATGCAACAAATTATATAAATCATATTTTCCGCTTTATAACAGACTGGTCTTAAGTAAAGTAATATATGTTCCAGGCATATATTATTCTGATCCACAGTTAAATATAAAAGTGCAAAATGCACTCTGACTGAATGTGGCCAGCTGGAGAGTTGAAGTTGTGGCAATAAATTTGTAGTTGTCACTACAAAAGTTCATTATTTTTACTGTGTTACTCTGGAACTGCGTGCTTGGCACTTTTGGTCGGTATCAGACCATGGCCAACACCACCAGAACCAGAACCAGAACCAAGCAGCCACATGGCTTGGACCAGCTTTCCAGCTTGGAGAGTCGGGTAACTTTGCTGGCTGTAGAAAATAAACAGCAGCCGTTACCCGTTTGCCAACCAATGAAAAACAATTAAAGGAGCTCCTCTTACAATACACATACACTTATACACACATGCACTTGAATTGTTTCAGAGAACAATTGAAAATCTTTTTAAGTAATTTCTGCACGTAATCCAACATTATTGCTGTTATTTATACGCTTGTACAAAGGGTATGGGTATTTTGTCACATCGTTTGTAACACATTTCCGGAACAAAATGTTTGTTATAATAAAAATAAATATGATAATGTAATAAGATACGAATTAAAAAAATATATTACGTATACGTATTTTTAGAAACCATAACTAAAGTAATGCAAGTAATAAAATACAAATAATGTAAATTCATAGGTATTTAATAGTCTAGCATTATCTGAATGTAAGGTTAGCACGCGCTTTGGCTTGCCTTAAGCCGAATGGGGTAAAATACGAAAAGACAAAAAAGATATGACAAGAAAACTGCAATTGTATTGCGCCTCGTAACACATTGCAGATGGCGCATGTTTTTAATTCATTTCGGCAGTTACTCAGAGGCTTGTCCTTTTATTGTTTTTTATATGCAGTAAAAACAATAATTGGTACAATAACATAAGTGACTGAAGTAAATTGGAGAAAGAATGCGTGAAACAGTCCGATTTTAAGACAACAGTAAAATTTTCTTACTCATTGAATAAGCTCTTTAAACTTAAAATAAATGGTCGTATGAAATAATGTCAGTAAGGAGTTTTCGATAAGCATGTAGGAAGTGGTTTAGAACCAACAATGCTTCACTCTAATGACAATCGCAAACAATTTGCACAACAATTACGAAAAACGTTTATCCCAAACGCTACCTGAAAGGCACACTAAACTGCAACTGCAAATAGGGACTTTCGTGCGCCATTTTCAACTGCTTAATAATTTAGAGAAAACCGTTTAGTGAAACGCTGATTGGAGCCCCAACAAAAATTCAAATAAATATAAAATTTTGTATATGTTTGAATGTAAGTGCTAAGTATTATTGTCAAAATGAAGCACTGCAGCCCGCTGCAATTAATTGTTTTTTAAATACTTTAAAGACATGTCTTTAATTATTATTTGGTATAATTGCTTTTATCAGCTATCCAGAATTTTAATATTTTAATCGATATTAATGCGATTTTGTGCTAGTTCCATATGTCACAAGGAAAAACCGCCTCATTTGCATAAATATTTATGCAATAAATTTTAAAATTATGCTCTACCAGATTTTCAATTTAAAATTTAAAACCACTTATAAGATTATATTAAGCAAAGATAATGAAATACAAAAAAAAACACTGCAATTAATAATTAATGTTTAGAATCTCGATATTCATTCGAGCTACTCAGCAATTTGGCTCGTTTCTTTCATCTTATTCGTCCTGCCACCTTGTTAATTAAGCCTAACTATCTCATTGTCGAAAGCAGTGAGTAACTGGCTGCTATGAAAGCGGAGATGGGCAGGGTGAAAAACTGTGCCAGAAGTTGAATTAAACATGCGGCGCCCACCCAGAGGCAATGGCAAGCCGATGAGCTTAACCCCAAGCGCGAAGAAAAATAACAACAGCAACAAAAATACACTCAAGCTGCCTAGAAAATGTCTAGAAAGAGTCTAGTGTGGAGAGTGAAGGAGCGGAGGAGACGAGAAGTGACAGAATTCAACGGAAGACACGTTGAAAACAATGAACCCATGAGACAACCAAATGACACTTAATTTTTCAAAATAGCGAACGACTCCCAACAACTCAGGATGAAGACTAGTTGGGGATGGTTGAGCAAAAGTGGGCGAGTGGGTGGTTGTCTGAGTCCAACACCTGTTCATTGTTTTTAAGTGCAAAAATCTGTATAAATGAGCCGGCTCTATCTCGTATGTGTGTGTTCGTTGCTGTCTTGCTGCGTAATTTGTCGCCCAAGTAATTAGTAAGATTTAAATTGCTTCTCTCTGCTGTCGTTCTTTCCCCTTTCACTATTCTGCCACACTTAACGGTAAGGCAACACTTCGACTTATATTAAATGCATTAAGTGCTTGTCGCTGCCAACTTTCGCCTAAGCGTTTCAATTAGTTTTCATAGTCACAAGGTTGCCTATTCCCTTTTCTCAATATATATTTCTCTAGCGTCTTAATTAGTATACGTGCATACAAACATACAGACATACTTACCATCCTTTTAAACAAAAAAAAAAAAATAAATGAAATAAGTTCGTTTACAGCAACAACATTGGTGGGAGTGGCTCGTGGCAATAGGCGTTGCTTGTTCGTTATGTAATGCGAGACAAACGCGTTAAATTAGCACAAATTGGATTCTAATTTTATGAAACAAAATAATTGTGTTTCCAGCTGTCTAGTCTGGCGTTTATCTAGACTTGTCATAGTGTCCATACGTTTAAAACAAACAACAAAATAGAGCCTCTAAGTCCCTTTTTAAACCACTTGTATGTTTTTTTTTAAAGCTCCGTAAATGTTTTAAACAACGTAACCTTCTACATTTTTTGTTTTACTCG
Organism: Scaptomyza caliginosa; assembly: GCA_035044725.1. Lineage (NCBI taxonomy): Eukaryota > Metazoa > Arthropoda > Insecta > Diptera > Drosophilidae > Scaptomyza > Scaptomyza caliginosa. The sequence continues at coordinate 155,919 of JAWNNR010001059.1, read as the reverse complement.
ATCACTAATCATACTACTTTTTGTATCGCTTACTCTCTGATTATACAGAATATATATATTTTTTTACTTACACAAATACATATACATATTTTAACAGTAAAATGAACAACAAGCGTGCTGATAAGACACATTTATTGGATTTTAGCAAGGAGCTTACATGGGAGCGAGCCTACCTTAAGGTTAGATCCCATTTCCATCCTGTTTTAAATTTGTTTAATTCTAATTGTTAATATACACTACAGAAAAGGTGCAAGGAGGTTGGTGTGGAGCGAGAATATGTTTTGTACAAGAGACGACTTCACTGCAACGGAACAGGCGTCTTTCTTTTTTTGCACACAGCTGTGACTCTTCTTCACTGTGTTCTACTGTTGTGGACATGTGAGGTGAGCTCCTTTATTCATCCAATGTTGCAATGTTAATATTAACTAGTGCTCTAGTACAAGGAATTTATTTATATTGATGTGGCTGCTTATTTGGCAAATGCAGTGATCACGATTATGGTACTAAGCATCAATTTCGTTGATAAAATTGTGCAAAAACATCCCTGGATAATGTATGTAACGTCAGCAGTTGCCGTCATCCTAATGATTGTCGTTGGTTTGTAAAAATATCTTAAAATAACTGAAAGCGGAAGCCAAAATGAACCGATTCTGTTGCAGATTTGGCACTTAACATGTATCATTATTATCATGACTATTGGACTATATCATCTTTCAATGATGCTTACGTTCTTTTGGTTATATATTTTTTCCTGCCCTTGCCCCTTCTTACATTCCCGATTATTTTTGGAGCTACGGTAACGGTAGCATACTCTACTTATTTTTTCTCTTACTTAGCTGTTAAGTATCAATATGGAATACGTAATGTGGTACATTTTAATCATATGTTGGTTGACTTGCTACACTTTTTGTGCTTCAATTTAATGGGCATATTCTATCGCGTAATCAGCGACATTATTGTGCGTACCTCCTTTCTCGATCGCCATCAATATGTGATTGAGGACGTTCGGCTACGCAGCGCGCGTATACGGGAGAAACTGTTTCTAGACAGCATTCTTCCCCCTCAAATAGCCCGAGTATTTCAAGCAAACATTCGCAATCGTATTGCAATTGCGGGCAAGGAACATAATTTCCAGAGACCGGAAGAGCGTATTATGGCTGTTCAACAGCATATAGATGTTAGTATACTGTACGCAGATGTTGTCAACTACACTCATCTTACCACAACGCTGACTGTAAAGGAACTTGTCAGACTGCTGCATGATCTCTATGGCAGATTTGATGTTGCTGCCTCTCACTTTAGGGTGCAACGCATAAAGTTCTTGGGTGACTGCTACTATTGTGTGGCAGGTTTGACCCAACCGGATCCAGATCATGCGAAATGTTGTGTTGATCTCGGACATTGTATGATTGCGAACATTCGAGAAGTTCGGTAAGTACTATAGCAAAAAGAGAAATCTAGTTTTTTACGGTAGGCAGCTTTGAGCATGAGACATTTTTACAAACAGGTCTGCATTATTGCGATACCCTTTTTGCAATAAGCTAAATAAAATATTATAAAAACGGTTTGCTTTGGTGTCCCGCTTAAAGTAATGCAAGTTTTGTATTTCAGAGCTTACACAAATCTAGACATTGATATGCGTATTGGAGTACATTCTGGCTCTTGCCTAGCTGGTGCCATTGGTTCGGCAAAGCTACAGTTTGATATTTGGGGTAAGCGAGCAAAAACAACAAACATAATCGTTCATTCATTTGAATTTAAAAATTATCCGATTTATGTGCTAGGTGATGACGTGACTATAGCAAATCTATTAGAGGCGACAGGTCGGCCAGGACACATACATATTAGTGATAGAACACTTGGATTATTAACGAATAATGCGTATGAAATACTCCCCGGAACCCCGGAGGCCCGTAACAATGAACTTCTTCAAAGTCAACACATTCAAACGTATCTCATAGCTGCCATCGATGTGCTTAAAAATCAACCTTACCGATCTTTAAGTATAGGATCCCTTGATATGAATAGGGCGTCCATGGTTGAATCGGAAGACATAATCGAAGAAGAGCTGCATAAGGAATTAGCAAAGATGCCAGTAGGTGCTTTTCAGTAAGTTTAAAATATAACTTAAAAATTTAACTTAGTAATTTAGATTTTTCGCTTACATTTAGTATTAAGAAGTTTCTTGGTTTTTGGCAAATAAAAAAGTCTACAACTGAAACGGACAATTCCCGGCCACGTGTTGGATTTTTCCTTCTGCATTTTCTCGATCCCCGCCTCGAGTATAAATATATGCGTCAACCGGATTACATGATAAAATATAGCGTACTTTTGGCATGGGGTGTTTCCCTCAGTTTGGTTTACATGCAGATCGTGTCTCATACTGGTCCGCAGGGCGATAATCTTGTGGTCAATTCAGTTGTAATGCTGGTCATGACTATGCACCTTTTTTTAAGTTGGTATAAAAAACTGTGCTATATGCGATTCAAAAAGACGCCGGGTCACAGGTTTTCTAATTTTAGCTGTACTATCTTTAAAATTTCGGACTTTATGCAGCGAAATCTTATTATTCGAATGATTATTTACATGACCACTATAGTTGGATACTTTTCCGTCATAGGTTGTGTGCTGGTAAGTATGATTATATAATATTAGTACTCTGCCACCGAAGTTTAACGAGTATTTTGGGATTGCGAGTTGTCATTTATGATGTCTGTCCGTCTACCTCCCTATATAAATAATTTTTTTTAATAATTTTAATACTTTTAAGGGCAATTTTAATTTTGGTTTCAGAGTATTTCGCAATCAGTTGCTTCCGAATGTTACGTTATCAAATTATTTGCTTTAACAAATATATAAAATTCTATTTTAAAGATGGAATGTAACATCACGGAGTACGAAATGTCGCATATTGAAAGCAAATTATATAATTATGAACCAGATCTCTACACATGCTTTCATCCCTGGGTACTTACCAACATGGTATGTCTTATAATGGCCATGAGTATGAATTTTACACGCATACCCTGGATGGTTAAGCTCATAGTTTGTGCATTGGAAGCACTTACGTACATGATCATCATGTTATTTCAATTTGAATACATCGTTCACCATAGCCTCACAACGAACCCATACTTCTTATCAGAATATGCACATAGTTTAATTGTTTTAATAACATTGCTAAACTTATATTTTATGGAGAGACAGGCCGAATTTAATAACAGGGTAAATTTTAAGTAAGTAAATTAACAAAATTACTTTCATGAAATGTATCTAAAGTTAAAATAAATATTGGTGCATTTAGCTGGAAAGTAGAGCTGCTAAAGAAACAACAAGACGCTCACATGACCAATAAATCTATAACTATTTTACTGAAGAATATATTGCCATCGCATGTTGGTAAGATTGTATCAAGTTCATTCACTGTTTATTTTATAATAATATTCTTTCCACAGTCAGTGTATATCTTGAGAATCTGGCTAAGCACGAGCTTTACCATGAAAACTATAAATTGGTTGCCGTCATGTTCGCCTCCCTTCATAACTTTCAATTGGATTTGCCCAACTTGCGTATTCTTAACGAGATCATTTGCGAATTTGATCAAATCGTGGGTTTATTAATTTTGTATGATATGTCTTATTCTAAGGTTTCATCTTTGCTGTAGTTGTCTCATTATAAAAGTGGCTATAAGGTGGAGAAAATCAAAATTGTGGGTTGTACCTATATGGCGGCTTGTGGTCTAGATCCAACATTTGCTGGGGGTCAAAAGAGAGACTCTAACGGTTCTATTTCAGAAGAAGGTGAGTAAATATTTGAGTATTATAATTGCAAACAGATTTGACAATCTTACATATGGTGTTGATTAGTTCTGCGAGCACAGCGTTTTCTTGTATCATACCGAAAACGGAAGAAGTCAAGCATTCAAAACGAAGAAGTCGTTTTTGTACTAACCACCTTTGCATTGGATCTAATGCGAACACTTTGGGTGTTTAAGAATATCTACAACCAAATCACATTCGTTCGTCAAATGACAATTGGCGATCTATCAATTGGCATATCCAGTGGCGAGGTAATGGCCGGCGTTGTTGGTGCCTCTCAGGTCCACTATGATATCTGGGGTAATCCGGTGAATATGGCGTCACGCATGTACTCTACGGGTGTTCCTGGTAAGATACAGGTAACCGAGGAAAGTGCTCTGATTCTGGGAAGGTTTGGCATTGAGTGCAAATATCGTGGCGAGACCTTTGTTAAAGGCCGTGGTATACTCCCCACCTATTTTGTAGGAATCGGTGAGGACTATGAATTTATATATACACCAGACTATTTTCAACGGCAAGCGGAAAGTTAATCTGACTACATATAAAATTTTCAATTGCCCAAAATACAAAATTATAATGTTATGATAAAAGTATTTAATTTTGACACGTGACGCATGAAAAAAAAATGTATGTGACAACAGCAAAGACAAATAAGTGTTGTGAATGTACGTATTGTCTAAAAAAGCATTGCTCTTACAAATCTAAATTCAGGGACAGCTACATTCAAGCACGCACACGTGCAGTCTGTTAGGCTAAAATCTATAAAGGTAAGTAAATATAATCAGTCGACATTATTATTTTTCTGCCCCTTTGGAGGTACTTTACAAGCTGATGCTGACCGCAAAGCATTCGAAAGACCAAAGTTGACGCGTGTTGGTAAGTAAATATTTTATCGGTAAAAGGAAAAAATTGCAAGAATATAAGCCTACACAAATGTAAGCAATAATTATATATTTTTGTTGAGTGTGCTTTCGATTTAAATTAAAGGAATTGCAAGAACCAAATACTCTAAGGAACAACTTGCAGCCTAAGGAACTGGTAAAGTGAACTTTCGCTTCGACAAAATAGAAGGAGATTCAACCTGGATAGATACTCCCGGTGGAGAACTTAAAACGTCGAACTGAACGGCCTGCCAGTCAGTCGTTAATTGAATGAGCGTTTAATTAGTGAAAATACTTTGGTAAACTTCATGTTTTAGCACTAGTTTCACGCTAATATCGCAATTAATTTGCAATATTTCGAATTTGCATTTGTAAATGCTGAATTTTGGGCAACTTGTCACCTAGCTTGTGTTTTTGTGTGTGTGTGTGTGTGTGTGTGTGTGAATGTGTGTAACTCGCTGTCGAAGCTGTCGTGACAGGGCACTTATCAAAAATCCAATTAGGCATCGTTTTCGGCATTTGCATTGACAAATTTCGCGAGCACTAATGAGCTGCAAGTGAACGAGGGGGGAAAATCATAAGTGAGCGCCTCCCAAGTGTTTTGACTAGGGTTCCCAATGGTACCGAATGTCCTCAATGCTAATTAGAAAGGGCTGTGCAATAGTCAATTATTGGCCGTAGTTGTATTAAGGCAACAAATGGACTTTTGTGTATAAGAAATTCTCTTTTGTTCAACTTTTTTACATTTTTGAATAGATAATATGAGTTGAAAGAAAAATTTCAAGATATCATTAACTCTTTGTAGGTTCTTATACTTTGAATCTAAAAAAATATTGGCCTACATTCTGTTGGATGATTGCACAACAGTATCGAAATAAATGCAACTACCATGCGGCATACATTTTTAACTGACTGTCAGGCACTGATAGAATGGATAGGAATGGGTAGGGGGAAGTGGGCATCGGGAATCAAAGAATGCCAAGACGTGCTAAATGGGCAAAAAGAAAGTTGCAATCAAAGCCAAAAACTGCAAGATGTAAGCACTCTCAGCTCTGCAGCTCTGACGTCTGTGTCGCCTGTCTATCATTTGGTCAATCAGTGGCATTTGCCACGCCCAACCATTGCAGCCTGCCCCCCATTACCCAACCGGACTGCAGTCATCCAGCCAGCTAAAAGTTAAACGCAGCCAAAGCGTGCAATTGCTTCAATGTTACGCCTGGCAACAGGGGACAGCTGCAATTGGAGGTCGCAGTGTGATGTGGGATGGAAATTGCTCTGCAGATGATTTGGTGGCATGGCGCGTGTCCAACGAGAGATGTTCCCACTGTGCAACTGCAGTTGCTGCTTGCTGCAAAATCGTTGGCTCGTCTCTCTGCTCGTCTTTCCTACTTTTCGCTCTTTTTGCTTTTTGGTCATAAACTTTGCTTACGTGACAAGTTTAGTTTATTTCTTAAGTTGAACGGCGCGTTATGCGTTTGCGGCACAGATGCTGGGAGAGTTAGGTAGAGCAAGAAGAAAAGGCTGAAGAAGGACTTTTGCTTCACTGCTTGGACTAGCTAGCTGGGCTGGCAGCAGCTTGACGCTTTTGGCGATGAAGTGTTGCTGTTGAAGTTTTCATCATTTATACGTAAGAAATGCTAAATACAATATAGTGCTCGACCTAGAGATGCTCAGTAACTAATGGCGAGGTATATTTAAATAAATAATTTGTAAGCTAAAATGTGGCAGCTTATTTAAATCTTATCTTAGCTATTATTGTTTTATGGATTTACGAGTTCAATAAATAATTCAATTATTATTATAATACCGCCTGCATACAGGGTATGCCAATAAGAAAAGAAACTGCAGAAGCACAAACTGCAAAAGCCTAGGGGAAGCCAGTAAATTTGGCCAATAAAAAAAATACATGCCTTACAGCTTAAAATAAAGGGTTTTATGAAAAATCAGTAGGCTTGAGTAAACTACTACATAAGGAGCAGCAAACAACAAACAGCGAATGTAAATTTTTATTTAGATAATAATTTAGAAGAACACTCTTTAGATTTTAAAATTTTGGTACAAAACTTTATTCTATGGCCTTCAAAATAATCGGGTTCGCCATAAGTATCTTCCATTCTGTTTGCTGGACACATTTTTGTGATTCTCCCCCCTAATGTTTCCGACACAGATGGGTCTTTGATGGTAAGGAAGGTATGGAAGATGCGAAGTAGGAAAAACGTTTATACGTACGAGTATAACCTAGATTTGTTATGACATAAAATTATTACGAAGAATGGTTATTACCCCGTTTACGTTTGAGTGAACGCATTTGTACGTGTTGACAATTTGTTAGCTTAGATAATGTTACAGCTGCAACAACAACAACAACAACAGGAACAATGCCTTCAGGCAACTGGAAAAAAAGTATGTATGAGGGACAAAAAGAAAGTCATCATCATTGCGTGCCTTTGGCTTTTGCTATACTTTTGTTTTGCTTTTCTTTGTATTTTGTGTGTGTGTGTGTGTGTGTGTGTTGTTTCCTTTGGGTTTTCTTCTCATTTTATGTGTGTGTGTGTGTGTCATGACAATTTTATAAAATTCGCATAGCAAGGGTTAGCCACAGGCACACACACGCAGACACACACTAAAACACACTAGGGGGTGTGACAGTTGGTCTGTGCGTGTCACAAGCCTGTCATTTTGAGTGCCACGCCCACTGTTCACAGCGCCTCCACATTGTCATTGACATGTCGGAATTTTAAAATTTGTTCATCGCATTTCGTTGGCATGGAAATTGTCAAAGTTTAAAGCTGACTTGCCTGCCTTTCTGCCTGTTTCGATATGCTCTGATTGCAAAAGCTTTGCCAGCTGTTGCCAGCGTTTATCTCCCAAAGATCCCCGACTCAATCTCCAGTTCAAATCCCGGCAGCAATCCTGTGCAACTGGGCGCCAATTTTATTGTCACACTGATTTTCGCAATCAGTGGTATTTGCCTTTGACCAAAAGCAAGCTTCATTGCTCAAACTTCTTGCATTTCGTTCCGTTTCGCTTCGTTTCGGTTGGCTTCGGCTCGCTGTAGTAAAATGCTTGCCAGCATTTGGGTTTTGGTGTTTGGCCAAAATTGGCCAGAAGTTGTGCACATTTTGGTCGAGTTTCAAGTTTTTACATAAATTTGATTATAGTTATGCCAGCTGAATGCTTGGCAAAGAGAAAAAAACGCCATAAAAGTTAATTTGAAATCTGTAGCCAAAACGAAGCAAGTTTAATTGGTGGTTGGTTTAGTTCCGATTGCTCTTCTAAGCTGCATAACAATGAGTTAAAAATAATACGAGCTGACCTTTGCAAATAATAAAGCAGGAATATGGGATGCATAGCCTTTTTGTGATTATATGACAAATGGGATCTTTTCTACAGTAAAGCTTAATGTAATAACAGGGTATAACAATTTTAAATATAAAATACGAAATGTAAAAACTTGAACAATTCACCGCAGTCGGAATTAACCAACCACTTTATCCACCCACAGAGAAATATACACACACACAAACTTACACAGATCAACTGAGGCGTAGAACCGCAGTGTGATACGTACTATCCTGAGGGTATTGAATTAATGTCAAATTAGACTTCAAAATGCGAGTAAATTTCACGCGCGGTTACAAATAAGAATTATATGTACATAAACCTTATACGACAGAGAGCTTACAGAAGCAACAACATCATCGGTCATAGCAACAGTAAGTATACATACATATTTTACACCCAGAGGAATATGAGACAGGGAGCGGGAGAAGAAGCTGGGAAACTCCCCCTTTCATTATGAAGCCACACATTTGGTAGCCCTGGGCAAAGCTTTGCGCTCCCTGCATGTCGCAAGAGGAGAAATTGTCGCACACTTTTCTAGTTGAAACACATTTGGTTAACCACCATCAAGAGACAGTTTTTTTTAAGTGTTACCTTAAGATATATTACTCATTACTAGCTTTCTCAGAACTGCTATTTACAAGTAGCCAGGGCGGGGAAGTGTATAATTCTCATTATTGCTGTTGCTGGCTTCCCTGCAGAGAGAAAAGTGAAGCGTAAATCTGAGCAACGTGTGTGTTTCATGTGTAGCTATTTTACATTCATGCCTTGCTGCGTGCTTTGCTATGACTTTTGTTGTTGTTGCTGCTTTTGCTGTTGTCTGCTGTGCGTTGATTAAGCTGCCGGCATACTCCATGGAGACCCCAGAGTTGCTTTTGAGTGCCACTTTTGTTGCGGGATTAGTGAACAGATTGTGAAGTTCTTCTTTAAGCAAGTATCTAACCTAAAGCAAAGCAATCTGATGATATCTCTAAATGCTTTTTAATGTTAGCAGAATAAAAATACTATTTAAGAAACATCAATATCAGCACGGCAGCTGAAAGCTAATCATTTGAGTTGTGAACCTCAAAATTAATCCAATTTCTGTTTTAGTTTTTAAAGTGTATTTTTAAATTAGTTTATTTTGTGTAAGCGTTATTACGAATACTTCTTTGAGCAATTGAGTTGTATTATCCCGCTCTCATTAAAATCGCTTTAAGTTCAAGCCTTGCTTCAATGTTACCTAACTGACAATCATCTTTGATCTGTACTCTACATTATTTTCCATTGTATATATGGACATATATCTACATGCTTGCACACACACACACACATGGGGGAGTTGTGCAGACAAAAGGCAAATGCAATGTTAAAATCAGAAGTGACACCAACACACAACCAATGTCTTGAGGAGCAAAACGAGCACATATTAAATAGGCAGCCTGAACAGCTAAAGAAAATCATTTGAGGGTTTGGGGTAAGTGGGTGGTGTGTGGTGGCTGGTAAGCTGCAACAATTCGCCAAGTGGGTTGAATGACAGTGCTGCCCCAAAACGAAGACATTTGAGCATCTGCAACGAGAACGAAAATGCAGGGGTCTCATGTGTTTGAGTTTATAATACACACACACATACATATAAATATGAATGTGTGCGTGTGTGTGCTTTTGTGTTTGTACGTATGTGTTTATGTATGCGGTTAGGAAAGCTGCAAATGCGCTTTCAGTTGATTAAATTAAATCGCTAAAGCAGCCAGCAGAGTTGCAACAGCTATGAAAAATGCAGTCAGACCAACCCTCCCTGGGGGGTTGCAGGGGGCCAGGCTGCGGCCAATGTACTCAACGTAATGGCGACAAAAAAAGCCAAAAAAACGAACGAAGACGACAAACCGCAAAGTATTTACCTTCCTTATTTTTGTTTTATTTTTTTTTTTTTGGTTTCATATGAAGACGTCGTCAGCAGCATTCCCCATCCAACAGCAATTGTCGCACACATACAGACACACAGATACATACATTTGCTGCACTTCCGTTTTCGTTTTGGCATTGCCTTTGCAATGCGCTTCAGTTCAAGTATGCTTTTCCCTACGTCAACCGTCTATATTTTTTTCTTTTTTTTGTGCCAAACAATAAGTTATCGAGTAGGAGTCGATTCCTTCTGTCGCTGCATCTTTGGGGTTGGCTTACGAGTGTGTCTTCAGGTTTCGGCTCGCCCAAGCATCGTGGGATTAGAGATTTCTGTCAATGAAGGTAATTTGCGGAAGATTTCGTCTAGAATTTCAATTAGATTGACGTTCGTTGTGCACCGTTAAAAGAATATTCTTGGGGTTGGTAAAATCGCTTTATGGGATTAAGTTTGTCTTATTATTATTTCTATTTTTTATTTTCTTTTTTTTTAATTTTGCCTTCTTTTAGATTGAGCATTAATTTGTTCAGTTTGGCGTTAATACTGAAATGTTGGCTCTGTGCCTAAGCCACGTTATCTGTGTGACCCACATGCTCTGAGCTCACTTCACAAGCATAGCAGTAAGCTAATTATAAAGGCTTATTCATGCCTTACGTACGAGTTGCGGCAAGTCTTCGCACAATTTGCCACACAACCAGACCGTTAACGCAGACTGAAACTGAGCCACTTAATGCAAGATGCAAATGACTTTATTAACTTTAGCCATAACGCAATCAACAACTTGCAAATGCCAAGCGATAAAGCTCAGCACCAATATGGCCCGACCAGGACAATTTCAGCACAGTCCAGTACCAAGAAACGCTTGGCCAGCACGTGAACTGAATCTGGACAGAACGAAGGGCAAACAGAAGGAGAATCAGCAAAACGAAGTGAGAGACCGAAGAGACTCATAATGCAATGGGTAGCCATAAGCCGCGGGGATTATCAGTTGGCAAAATTAATGCTAATTACTTAAAAAATATATGACCGACGTTTGTTGAGCTCGACTGGACTGGGTTGGGTTCGGTCAGTGAGTGGGTGGTGGGTGCTGTGTGGTTGGTTGGTTGAGTTGAGAAAACGTTAAAAAATGCAAAAGTGCCTTTGCAAACGGTTTGTTGCATTTCCGTTTTGGCCAAAGGAGAAATGCGTAAAATATGAAACAAATGCGGTGCATGATATGACAGCAGGAAGAAAAAAACAAAAACACAATAATCGTTTGAGCACGGTGGTTGAAGTTACACTTCAAAAATTAAAAAAAAATAAATAAATTAAGTATAATAACATGAATTCAATGTATATTTCTTGTATTCTATTTATTTATCATTTTTTTAGATAAAAAAGTATATATATATATTTCAATAGTTGTACGTATATATTTGTAATTTCTTTCTTTGATTCCACACAGAGCTTCTGCATGCCCATGGTGCATGGTTCCAGGAAGGCATCCGCACTCATAATGAATAATCATAAAAATTGCATAAATTATGTGCCGACGCCGTCTTGCTTAACGCCTCCGGTGGCAACAAACGGTGCAAGCACAGACAACCACCTAGCCCAGTGGCCAAGTGTTAGTGCTGGGTGGTTAGCTGGTTGGTTGGTTGGTTGGGTGGGTGTGGAGTGGTTAAGTGGGCGCACTGAGCAAATGAAATGCAGAAATGTAAATCTAAAATAATTTACGCGTCTTTGTTGACTGCAGTTACTGCTGTTGTTGCTTTTTGTTGCGACTTTACCGTGGCCATAAAAACCTGCCGTTGTTTTCCGTTCCGCATACCTCTCTTTTGTTTTCTGGTTGTTGTTTTTTTTTCATCGCGGCCATAACTGTTGCCACTGTTGCAACAAAATGGCGTCGTCGCATTGCCGTTGCCATCGCCAGACTTTTCTTGCTTGTTGCTGGTCTCTTCAGTTAGTTGTGTCTGGCTGGGTGTTTAGCGCAAGAGAACAGGAATGAAGGAAAAGCAGATAGAACGCGAATGAAGGGATATGAGTCCTGGTCTGCATTTACATTTATGACTTGGAATAATCCATTATCAGGCATTTTGCAGGTTGCCTAGGCGAGTAATGCACACAGACAGATGGCCAGAAAGACCCGCAACTTGCTCGCATACATATACTACTATATATGAAAGAGCAGTTAAGCTTTTGGCTTTAGTTTAAAAGTGGTTTGGACTCGACAGATTAATTTGCCATAGGTACACTACCCAAGGATTAGGCTAACTTAAGTTTGTTACCCATTCTTGTGAGCACTTTTAAATGAACTGAACATAACACTCACAGCAAAGAACAAAGTCAATCCCAAGCATTTAGTTTGTATAAACTTTTTATAGACTCTCCAATGTTAATAATTAGTATGTAAAATCGCATTTTTATTATTAAAGTGACTAAAAGAAATTGATTTAAATCTTTAATGATGATAAAGCTGTGAATATTATCAACAATAATTGTATAATTAATAACACATACGTGCAATTGACATTTATCAAATATCGAGATACGATAAAATTATCTAAATAGCCTGTGTGCCAAAGAGAGAAAGAATAGTTTATAGGGATACAAACAGAGGCGAGAGAGGAAGAGATGGCGCAAAGGATATCAGAAAACGACATGTGGAGAGGAAATGACCCAACAAATCGCGTGTCAATTAAAAGTTTAATTAATTTGCCGCACACACGCGCACGTGCAGAACCAAAGTTAACAATACATACATAATACATATATTGCAGACAGTCAAACAATCAAACAAGCAAATGTAACAGACGATATCAAAAAAGTAAGAAGATGAGAAAGAAACAAAGGGTAACATAAAGCGAATACCCTTTAATAAGGACTTTTATAATGACTCTACCATATCTCAAACTGCATAACTAACTAACTATTCACTTATCGTATTTCATGTGAATAAAAAAATGAGCTGAGCAGCAAGAAAACTTTGTTCTGCTTACGTATAAACATTCCTTGAATTATTCATACCCAAAATAGGATAACTTATACCCATTTAGTATCCGTTCAGAAAAGTGAACAAACTCACGCCAAAGTGAGACAAATCCTATGAGAGATTTGCGTAATTATTTTAATTGTTTAATGTCATGCGGTCAGGTCTTGTAACAGTGTGTGTGTGTGCGTGTGTGTATGTGTCTCGGCAAATCTGTGCCCGGTCGCATTATGAGACACACGAGGGGTAGATGGTTGGGTGGGTGGTGGTAGTTGGACTGACGATAAAACAAATTGCGTTCGTTTGTTTGTTTGCTCGTTTTTAATGATTAATGAGCCAAGTGGCTGCCACACCTCGAGTATGAGTTCTCCTCTACGTTCATCTTCTTCTGCCTTAGCTAGTTTTTGCCATGTAAGTTAACACTTGCGGTTTTTATTGCAAACACATATGTATGTGTGTAACAAATGTCTGTCCTACAAAAACAAACAAACAACTATTGGCGCAACCAGCATAAATAGTTGAAAAACTTTTAGACCAAACAAAAAACCCCTAATGAGTTGTCATTAGTGAAATGCTGCCGAGCAAAATTCGCAGGTGAGAAATTTGTACGATAATCAGTTGAGTAGAAGCTTTAAAAACTTTATTTCCTGATGATTTGTTATGTTTGATTGCTGTCTATGCCTAATGTGTTTAACTAATTGGTTGGAAAGAAATGATTAACAATGTTCAAAGTAAAAAAAATACACTTATCAGACATAAATTAATCAATATAATTGCTTAATAGAAATAGGATTATAGCCTTTGAATACATCAGAAAACAATGACAAATTTTGGTTTTAATTCATTATAAAACTAAAACCCATTATCATTGTTTAAACCTCTAAGCAGCGATGTCCGTGACCTGCTTGCAAAAATAAATATATATGCAGCTCTAATTACACTTCATAAGAGCAACTTTGCGCATATTTTGTTGTGAAATTAATTATCAAAACCTAGTTGGTTGAAAAATTCAAATGTATATATGTATATATACAAACAATTTGTGAATAATAAATGTAGAGAGCCATTTTCACATACGTCCAAACAAATACACAAAAGACATATGCGTTGGCATGTCCTTGACGTGCATTTTTATTGTGGTGGCACCGACGACCACATGCCCCAAGCATTTTCGAGGGGCAAGCAGAGACGATGAGGTGCAGAAGTTGCTTCCTGACTTACGGTACGGGTTGTTACGTTGTCAATCATGCAAAAACTGCAACCGCCGCATAACCGCTGGTTTATAATAGCTTGTCGGCCAGGACCCAGAACCAGAAACCAGGGCTGGCATGTTAGCTGGGGGAGGGGCAGCTACTATACGTTGGCTGTTGCCTGGTTTCGGCAAAAGCTTTTCAAACTTTTTAATTATGCAGCAAACAGAAAACTTTGTGGTAATTTCGTTGCAACAGTTGGCCCGGACGCAAGGAATGAAGGACCGACAACCGGCAACGTAAACGTCAACGTCAGCAGCAGCAGAAAATTGCAGCCTGTCCAGGTGGACTAATTGAGTTAAGTGTGGGTGGGGTGGTTGGGCGAATCGCGTTTGGGTGCTCTCACCTCTCTTCCCCCCCACACCTATCCACTGTTTTTTTGCCTTTTGGAAATAATAATTTGCCAACAATTTTAAAGTGCATCAATCATAATTAGTGACCGGCATGTTTTGCATGTGTTGGTTGTGCTTGGCTGTGTCCGTGTGTGTGTTTATGCCAGCCAGAACGAAAATCATGTTTGAAATTGTGTCAAACTGCAGAAATGTGTGTGAAATACGCACATTATGTATTTTTGAAAAATAAAAAAACACACACAAATGTGTCACACATATATGAGATATTTGTATGAATAATTGAATTACATGTGATAGAACGCGCTCTCATTAAACTATTATGAGCAAAATAGACGAAAAAAATAATATTCATTAATGTTATTGCAAAAGTATTATGTACAATTTGATTAATGACAGCACAAAGGTGTTTGAAAAATTAAATGATTAAATATATTAAGGTGGTTAAAAAAAACGATATTCAATATTTTCCTATAGCTCTATTATTTTCTTTTACCATGAGTGGAAGAACTTTTTCCCATACATAAATAACACTCTCTCACACACAGAGCATCTGTCAGTCGTTGGCTCAGAGTTGTAGCACTTAAACTTGTTGTTAGTTGTAACGCAGCTAATTACATTACGCAGCTTCAGATTCTGTTTGAGAAGAAGGAGTTGTGACAGACACGGCCCGATGCCTTTATGTTGAGTTTGTTGTTGTTGGTAGTTGTGCTCAATTGACGTCGACGACGTTCACCACTTAATTGAGTTCTTAAGCATTTTGCATGTGCCGCGCATTAGCGCAACCAAGCGAACATCCCACACATCCACTTCCCGCTGACATCATGGCCAGAGGAGCCAGCAGCAAAAACAACAACGACAGTGGAAATAGCAGCAACAGCAAAAGTATCTCAATTATGAGCTGCTGAGCTGTGTCTCAGTGAGCGACAAACAGATGCAGATGCAACCAATTCGAGTCACATTTGCATTGCCAGTGTTGCATAACGACGACAGACAGCCGACAATCGACAGCGTTTTGCAATCAACCGTATTTCCGTTACTTCATCTCTCTTTCTCTCTTTTGTTCCACCTCTTTTGCCGCCCACTGCCGCTCAAATGAGCGAGAAAACGCTTCATTTAGCAGACTGTCTGACTGACAGACAAACTTTGTCTTGGAAGCAACCCTCAACACATACATACATACATCGTATGTGAAATAATCGCCACATATCCCATGGCTATACCCATATTATCTGTCTTGGCTTGTCCAGTTGAACTTAAGTACAATTTGGATGCCTTCCCATTCATGCATATTGATAATCTGAAACGCTTGAATGGTCATTTTCTCAAGTTGAAAGGTAGCCCAGGCACCGAGCGCCCCCCCACCAACGCCTGCACCAAACCCGATTTCTGACCCAAGTTGGGCTTTTTAATCATGCGTGAGCGGTCAGTTCTTGAGCCTTGTCTTCGTTTTCATTTTGCCCCGTTTGATGATGTTGGAAACGGTGTGGCTTCAGTTCATCCTCATGAATGGGTGTTCATTTTGAATGCTCTAGCGATTATAGGCTTCTCTGTTCCCTCTCGTTTTCTTCTTTATGCTCGGGTGCAGGCACTTTTCCAATCAACTTGAGTATGTGTCCTTTAGCAAGCTGCTGTTGCTGTTGCTGCTGCTGGCCTTTTTCCTGCTGACTTCGTGCTGATTTTATATTTTTCATTTGAGAAATAGATATTTTTTAATGCCTTTTATTAAATCGGCTTAGATTTATTGTACGTGTATTTCATATTTTTATATGTGTGTGTATCTTATTGGGTGTGTTTGTGTCCACACATATTTATCGATGATTGAGTGCTTGTGTGTGTGTGTGTGTGGCAACTAAGCCCTTTTCTTTTGGGACTTTGCTGCGATGGTAAAATTCGTTTATATGGATTTTAAAGCACATTTTGTGCATCTAATAAGATTTATTATTATTTTTTATAGGACACATCAGCTGTGGGAGTCTTTAGGCAACATTAAATTGCTTTTGCAGAGAAAAGTTCAATTTAATCTAATGAATAGGATAATCGTATACAAAGTAACAGGATCGTTCATTAATTGCAGTCAACCGAATTTGCTATGGCCTTATTCTGAATATACTGTTGGCTGCTTCTATTTTTAGCTGAACTGTACATCTCGTACTCCAAGCCACGTGTGTTCACCTCTCATGCCACACAACAGCAATTCGAAAGCCACAGGTACATGCAAAAAGCATTTGAGCTCTCTAGTTCGTAGGCTAAGTAAGCGTCACAGGTAGCTGTATACCAAAATCTGTATTCTCAAGTGGAAAGCGGGGGTTTGAGTACAAGGAAAACTTTTACAGGTTTGGTGATGAGAACATGTAAAATCATTTTCGACTCAACATATTTATGCGTTGCAACTTTGAAAGTAATGTTATACAGCAGAACAAAAAGCGTAAGCGTAATGCGAAGAATATTTATATAAATGAGAAATATCACAGATAAATTCTTCATTCACATCTGTTTAAAATATAGTTATAAGTTTTACAAATTTTGCTCTAACACATATAAATACTGTTTGTAATATGAAAACAAAATTGGCAATTTAATTACTATATTAACACTCGTAAAAGAACATGCAATACAATTTAATATATTGCATATCAATCCAAAGAAACGCCACATATGAAAACTCATAAAACGAATACGAACGAAAGCAAACTTCTGTCACATCAATCTACAATACAAACAGCACAATCTGACTGCATAAATTGTGCATTACAAACAGTTTTAAGCCCAAAATTTGGTTCAAAGATTCATGTTTGTCTTGTGCAAATAATTGCATACATTGAACATTTGCCGCAGTCGGTTTTGGGGAATTCTTTGACCCAATATATCTTACATAGTTTTTCTGGACAGCTGCGAGCAATTAAACGCATTGTACGACTTTTCAACGTGATTAGATTTCTATTTTATGTATTGCATATGCACAAAAATGTTTGGCTTACATCTCTTGCGCTTTTTGCCAATTTATGAAGGCCGCTTCAAGAGATGAAATTTTTGCCGAAGAGCAAAGAGTAGAAACTCTATCCGAATACGAAAACCAAAAACAGCAGGAAGTGTTGTAATTCGCACTTCAACACACACATTTACGCACACACACAAACACACACAACCACATACCGTTTAACATGTCGTATGCATGATTACGGAATATAAAACGCCGGCTATGTTTCTGTCTAGCTAGGTATTTTTTTTGTTTGTTGATAAAGGAAACGAAGGGGAATGTGTATATTGTCTGTTTCGTTGGCTATGCACAAAATACTGGTTAGGTTGCTTAGGTTTTAATTATGGTTATCACTGGTTGGCTCATAACTGAAAAATTTCCAGAATACGTTTATAGGGTTTTTACAGCATTATTGAAGCACATTGCCGGTGCCCCAGCTTATAATTCCTGCAGCATTTTCATCAACAATTAAAAGCACTTTGGAGCCGCTTATTTTCGCATCGATACGAGTTGTGTGTGTTTGGGTTACCCAGACACACCATTAAAACGATGCCTCTGGCCCCATTGCTTTCTGAAAATTTTGTGGTTTTTAGATTCAAGTTATTGGCATTTTTATAGCCAGTTAGACTCGGCTTCGTGTATTGTGTGGGTGCGGCAAATGAGTAAATTGGTTTATGAGCTTTAAGAGGCATTTTATGCGCTGTAAAACTTTTTAGTTATGGTTTTAGTTTCACAGTTTCGCAGATTCGTCCTTTTCTCAATGAACATACTCTTTCAAAGATGAAACCATATTCATGCAGGCTATCAATAAAATAATATTTGCCTTTCACATATTTTACACTATTTTAAAATTATTAGAATTTTGCAGTAGCCAATAAACACGGCCTGTATCAATAACTAAAAGCAATTCGTTTATGCCCATTATTAGTAAGGAAAACGATTAGGTCAACAAAAATAGCATATTTATGTAAGTCAACTAAGAAATAAACTCATATTTAACCAAGAGTTATTTTAGTGCTTCCCAAGCAATAATTGAATTTTTATGGGAAGCCCACAAAAGGATATCCTTAAATGGAATTGCTTGAAGGCAAGAGCAGCAAACAAACTTCATGCTACGACCAATATGAAATTAATTAATAAAATCTGCAACCAAAAAGAGGAAGTCCGAATACAAATACTTTTAAGCAAAGATATGCCTTGGCAAACAAATAAACAAACAAACAAACAAACAAATAAAACCTGAGCCAACTCTCTGAGGAGACGTTTTTACAATTTGGTCAAGAAGTTGCCTGCCTGCACACACGTGTCGTGTGTTTGCGTGTGTGTGCGTGAGTGTGGTTGAAGCCTTTTTTGAGCCACACAAACCACACACACATCACCACTAAACATAAACTAATGGCCAAGATGAGTCAGAAGGAGAAACCAAACAAGCCAAAGAAAAAATATACTTCAATAAAATAAATTAAATATTTGTGTACGAAATGAAAATTTTCAAACTAAGTAAAAATAACAACAACAAAAATTTAGCACTTATATAAAATTATTTCTTTTTGTCGATCAACTTTTTTGTCGCTGCAAACATTTTTGCTTGATTATTTATACTATAAGTTGGTATTTAGAATATTGTTTCTTGTTGAATTTATTAGTGTTAACAATTGAACAAAATTATGTGTGCTTTGTGAATGGCTGAGAAATCGTTTGACTTACGTCTTGAACTCTTTGCCTAAGGTCCTTGGACCGTAGTCGAAAGTTTTTTTTTTCGTCGCCGTTTGCAGTTTAAGCGTTAATTAGACATTTCGGGCACTTGACCTTTGTTTAACTTTTGCTAAGCATGGCCGCGAGCAAAGAGCCAACACCTTTTTGATGTTACAAACGCTGGATGTGCTTTGGTATGGGAAACGAGTAAATCAAGCAAATTAGGCGCAAATTTAATTAATGTTTGATGAATTGTTTGACCATTTTGTGAGCAAGGCCAGACTTTACTCAACAACCAGATATTATAGGGCAAGAATATAAAACTTGGTCATAATCAAGAGCACATTGCCGCACACAAATTGAACATTATTTGTTTTTTTGCCTTCTTTTAGCAAAAGTAAAGTACGCTAAAAGTAAAGAAAAAGTTGCTGTAAAACATTTGATAAGCTTGTCGCTAGGCAGGTAGGACAAACATAATAAAAATAATAAAAATTTGAGCACTTCTTTTTATGCCTATGTTAGCTTTGGGTGGAAATAGCAGAAAGCACTATAAAAAAAAATTATATGTAAGGTGAGAGCGGACAAAGATTTGCTAAGAAAGTTATGCCTAATGTTTATTGGGCAAAGTTTTTGCATTTTTACAGCTTTATATTCAAAGTTGTGACCATAATTTGCCAGGGCTCGGCTAGACTTTGGTCATTTAAAATCTTAAATTATCCAGATAGGCCGAAGTTTTGCTGCCTGCAATCTTGAGATTGTCAGCACATTATGTGAATTCATATTCACAATTTATAATGAAACTTTTTTGAGTGTCCTGTTGCTATTGGCAATAATAATGATTGTTCTAAAAATGTTTATTTTTTTTTCGTTGCCATTAATTCATTTATTTAAATTTACCTCCTGTTCTGTTTGTTGTGTTGTATTGCTTACGATTATGCAAATACATTTCAGAAATAGTCTGTTTGTAAGTCAAATAATGCGTTTTACTTACAAGTCAGTTCTCGATTTAGCTTTTCAAAAAGTCAATTTGCATTTAGCTGCCACTTACCTGAAAATATAAACAAGGAAAATAAGAATTTATTTAATAATCTTAGTAGACTACGTTTTGCATTTAAAGTCATTTAACTAGAAATTGCAACTGCTGTGAACAAATACTAAGCAAATATTAATTCTGCTTGCAAAAATTCTAACAAGTTAATAAAATGTGTCATTTAAATTTATTTAATTTATTTTGCTTAAATCTGCTTTCCATTTTGTTGTTTATGAATATCGAATGTATGTTTTTATGTATATATTTAATTACAAAAACTAAGCAAATCTTTCTGTAGTAAATAAAGTTCCTGCCAGCATTTGCGAGTCTATGTCAGTTTTGAATAAATATGTGGAACCCAAGAAATCATACTTTTATCAGTTATTGGAAGAGTATTTGTTTCGATTTATGGATCTTAATGCAACTCAACGAATCTTCTTCTATCTCAACTTGGTCATCAATTGGATGGTCTTAGTACGAACAGTTCGGCAGGTAATTAGAATTTTTATAATCACCTACAACCTATTTCAACGGTTTTTCCACAGCGTCCAAATTGGCGATTTTTGCTAGTCTTATGGAATCTTATTGTGTTCAAACACATGTTGGCCATTCAATTGCAGTTTTATTGGACATTAAAGGGAATTATTGATTTGCATCACAACATAATACTCATGTGTGGTATTGCACTGGTGGACATCGTTTATCTGCGGCTCATTATCAAACTGGCACAAAACAAGTGGGCTAACCTGATGGTATTTAATACCGAACCCATTGGCAATGATGACGTTTCGTTTTGAATTATTGTTAGATTACCCTATATACACACAAATCACTCACAGGCCTTTAACCTTGGGCTGACATAATATATTTACACTAAACTACAAGGCAAACACTACACACCACAGATACAACAACTACAAATTCTAGGTACCACGGTTTAACTAATAAATTTGCCAAAAAGTACGATTCTTATTCGAACACAAACATACACTCTGGCCTACAGACATATATAAATGAATCGCAGCTGTGGGCAAGAGAGAGAGAGAGAGAGAGATACGGAGAAAGGGGAGACTCTGAAATAAAACCATTAAATATTTACGGTTAAACGCACCAAAAACAAACCGCAAAAGTAAATCATACCCAAAAGTAGACACCGGACATGGCCAGGAATTTCTTATAGCTCGTTTCAGGCAACGAATTTTTTGCTTCTTCGTACGCAAAAATATTAGATTAGAAATTAGGATAAGCATGGACAGCCGAAGGGGCCAAAGTATGGGAAGTAAGGCAAGCAGGCAGCAGACCATAGCGCCATTTACTTGATTGGGGAATGAGAGCGCCGACCTTTCGGAAGTGAGGAATGGGGCAAAAGGAACGCTGCTAACCAACGGCCTGCCAAAAATTCCAAATGGTCCATGGTGAAACATAAATCATTGAAACTGACATTTCGCCATTTTACTGGATTTGTATATAGGCAAAAGGTTTTGTCCATGTATGTTAAAGTGTATGTGTTTTTGGTTTTTTTGTTGGAATTTCTTCAAGATGTTTGAAATGCAAAAATGGGAAAATGTTTAACGAAATATATGTATGGATGTGCGACCAACATGTGATATTTACGCAACAAGCCCAAACTTCACCCATTTAATAGTTAAATCAACGACTCTTCAGTCAGGCACAGAGAAATATTCTATGCCCCATATCACAAAACAGCAAGGAAGCAAGCAAGCAGCCAAGTAGCCAACAACGCAAAAACTAAGCCATATAAATCATTTTGCAATTGAATGCGGACAACGCCTGACTGACGGCAACACACAATGTCCAACTGTTTGGGACATACATACATAGCTGGACCATTGCTGGCAGGATATACTGAAGGTCGCAGAGCTTCTGCACAATTGATGGCTGCACTTGGTTGGAGTTTTGGGTCTCCAATTTGGGTCACTAGTGCGCACTACGAAGTTTATCGATGGGACACATTTTTCGGGTTAGAATCTTGTGATTTGCAACCACTGTTGATATATGATACACATGTGGTACCAAAGTGGAAGACAACTTTGGGAGGTACAATTATGTGTCATATACGTATATAGAAATTTTTTCCACCATCTTATAATTTTAAACACAATTCCAAACGTTTTATTAATTCAAAAAGGTTCACTAACATGCATTGTCTGGCATCCCAGTTCACAGCTGTTGGCGACACATATTGTCGAGTGGGCAGCGCCGATTGAGTCAGTAGCAAGTGTGCTTTCTAGCAATCAAGTTGGCAGTCCTTTCCAGTGCTGTCACCAAATTAACAAGTTCACAAACAAACAACTTAATATAAAAAAAACAATGTTAGTGTTTAAGACGTTAAAGAGCTCTTTCCCATTACGTTCTGTATTCTTACTGCGCTTTGTCAGCTCAACATCAATTCGAAAGCAATACGACTACGATTTGGCGGTGCTAGGCGGTGGTTCTGGTGGCTTGGCCTGCGCGAAAGAGGCAGTGGAACATGGTGCACGTGTGCTCTGCTTTGACTATGTTAAGCCAACGCCTGCCGGCACCAAATGGGGTGTAGGTGGCACTTGTGTGAATGTGGGATGCATACCCAAGAAACTGATGCATCAAGCCTCGCTGCTGGGCGAGGCTGTGCACGAAGCTGTTGCCTATGGCTGGAATGTGAATGTTCGCGACATAAAGCCCGACTGGAAGAAGCTGGTCAAGTCAGTGCAGAATCACATTAAGTCTGTGAATTGGGTGACACGTGTAGACCTGCGCGACAAGAAGGTGGAGTATGTTAACTCAATGGGTTCTTTTGTGAATCCCCACACCATTGAGTATGTAACAAAAAAGGGAGAGAGAAAACAACTAACCGCCGAAAATGTTGTTATAGCTGTGGGTGGACGTCCTCGTTATCCACAAATACCAGGAGCTATGGAGTATGGCATCACTAGTGATGATATCTTCAGCTATGAGAAGGAGCCTGGACGTACCTTAGTCGTGGGTGCTGGCTACGTGGGACTGGAGTGCGCCTGTTTTCTCAAAGGACTCGGCTATGAACCCACTGTAATGGTGCGTTCAATTGTTTTGCGTGGTTTCGATCGTCAGATGTCTGAGCTGTTAGCCGATATGATGACGGAACGTGGCATCAAATTTCTCAACACCAGCATTCCCACCTCCGTGGAGCGACAAGCAGATGGCAGCCTGCTTGTCAAGTATCAGAATACAACAACTAAAACTGAAGGCAGTGGTGTCTTTGACACAGTTCTATGGGCCATTGGACGCAAGGGACTCACAGAGGATCTTAACCTTAATAGGGCTGGTGTAGAGACTATGAACGACAAGATCATTGTCGATCACATGGAAGCAACCAATGTGCCGCATATTTATGCAATTGGCGACATCATCTACGGTCGTCCGGAACTCACCCCTGTTGCCATACTATCGGGTCGTTTGCTGGCCCGCCGTCTCTTTGCCAACTCTAAGCAGCTAATGGATTATACTGATGTGGCTACCACGGTCTTTACACCTCTAGAATACTCATGTGTTGGCATGTCCGAGGAGATGGCTATTGAAAAGTTTGGTTCCGAAAACATTGAAGTCTTCCATGGATATTACAAGCCCACAGAGTTTTTTATACCACAAAAAAGTGTGCGTTATTGTTATCTCAAGGCTGTGGCTGAGGTTTCAGGTGATCAAAAGATCTTGGGATTGCACTATATGGGTCCTGTAGCTGGAGAAGTTATTCAAGGATTTGCTGCTGCCCTAAAGTCGGGTTTAACAGTTAAGACCCTACTGAATACTGTTGGAATTCATCCCACAACTGCAGAAGAGTTCACTCGTTTATCAATTACAAAGCGTTCGGGTCGGGATCCGACGCCAGCTTCATGTTGTAGTTAAGCACATCAACTTGGTGTTAATACAATTCTTATTTTAAGCTGAATTAAGTTTGTAAAAATAAACTGGATTGAAATAAGTATCCTGCTGGCTTCACTAGGCACAATTTAAGACTTTGGTAAAAGTCTTCGTGAAAACATCAATGAAATATAGTATTAACTGGTTGTGTATATGGGTTTTTACTAACGTCTTATTTGGGATAAAGTTTTGCCATCTGCTAAACTTTCCAGGGAAAAACAACATTAAGAATGACATTTTTTTTTGTCGTGAATAACTGTTATGTATTCTTTGCAAAATTAACATTAATTACTATGCTCGTCAGCTGAAAGTTTAGCACCCAACGGGATGAAAATCCCAGACCACTATCATTACATCAGCTTCATTCATTAGTTGTGTTTCAGCGAGTGATTTTAACTAAACTGTCCATGGGGAGGCACAAAAAAGGCAGATGAGAAGACAGAAAACAGAACAACATCGAAACTCTGACCATTTAGCACAATACAGAAGACTAATTGTGTGTGATAAAAAGAAACATACTGTCAAGTTTGCTTGACTGCCTAGAGTTCAAGTTGCAACATACTTATACTTATGCGAAACACTTGCCTGCGACGAAAAGGCGAACTCACACGTTTTCTTGATTTGACGTCTCAATATAAATGACAACACGAAAAGCTGTGAGAAGGAGGCTGAGCAAGTCCGCAGTGTGACCATTTTTGACATATAAAGTTGTAATTTATGAAGTTCACGCTAAGCACAAAAACACAACCTGCTGGGCGGGCTTTCGTTTTTCCTATTCGCACAAAGTTTGCTTCATTTTTTTCTTCTTTGGAGGCACTTACTTTTTGTCTTCCTCTGACCCACAATCATAAGCGTGCAATCTGACTGCTTGGCGCCGCAAAGTATGCCACGTTTTTTCTATTCTATGCCTGCCACTCGCATGCCACAACAACAACAATACTTAGAGGGAGGAGATTTAGCAAAAATGAAAAAAAAAAATGTTTGATTAATGTTTACTTCCGATTTGCATAAATCTTGCTTTAGCTTTTTCGGCCAATTTTTGTTGCATGGTTTTTCTTTTCATTTTTTCGGCCGCTTTGTTATAAATTATTTTTCTATTGGTCCGGTTTTTGAGTGTGGAGGGGATTTCGCGAACCGTATGCTCCATGGTTAAATTGTTTGCCTGAAGCCCCAACGTTATTTATACGTTTGTTTGCATTGCCAGGAAATGGCAAACAAAGCGCAGCAGCAGCTGCAAATCAGGTGCATCGGTTTGAGGGTTTGGGCAGTAGGTGAAATTCACACAAAACTTGGATGCAGGTCAAGGCGGTTCGTAGGTGCATCTCTCCTATACAATTTCCAACAATTTCTCATCAATTTCGTTATTTTCGTACAGCATCCCTGGTCCATAACTCTTCGATTAGCTTTGCCAACTCATTTAACAAATGGTCTGGCTGACAGTAAGAAAATATAACAAATTTACCCGGAGAAAACGAGAAAAACTGCTTTTAGTTTTCATTGCAACACCTTACAATCATAAATTGTGACCGCATCTTCTCTTGTTCAACCCCCTATCTCTGTCAGAGGTCGTGCAATGAGTGCGCTGTAAAACTTTTGCCCCCAAAAAGTTCGCCAGTAAGTTAAAGCACCCGCGGGTAATTCGATAAAGCGTAAAATTTTGCACTTAAACTATTTTCTTGCTTGGCATTTGGAAATTGCGTTGTAGTTGCATTCGTTAGTGCTGCTGTTGTTGTCAGCCGTTGTTGCTGTTGCAACTCCTATTGTCCAGAGTTGGATGCCAACTGTTGTCAGTTGACCTGTGTAATAGGTTTTGAATTACAATACAATGCTGTTTGAAAAATTCGTGGCTGGCATTCTGAAAACTTGAACTGATTTCGTTGCAACTCGCGGAGAATATTAAGTCATTTCAACTGAACACATTGAGTTTCACGGTTTTTATTACAAAAAAAAAACTGCAGAAAACTGCAGGCTTACGTTATGGAAAACATAATACGAAAAACTGTTTGTTCTTTTTTAATTACGAATTGATTGACACCTTTATTCAAACAACAGATTTATCTTATTCAAATAAATTTTTTTGCCAATTAACCAAAAGTTAATGTCAAAACTACTTAGCCAAAACAATCTTGAAGTAGTTGTTTGTTAAATTTGATTATCTTTTTGGCTTTGCACTTTATTGTCAATAATTAAGAGAAATTATCTTCAGTTTGCCTATGCGAACAAAAGAGTCGAAACAGAGCACAGCTATAAATGTAATTTAATAATTACTATTGGCAATAGACAGCAATGAAATCGTCGTTTATCGTTGTTTCGCACACACAGGAAGACAAAACTCGAAATTCCCACCCAAATAATCAACACATTATCAACTTTTGTTTAATTACACATGCCTTCCAGATCCAGATGTAGATGTAGTTAGATACAATGCCATATATAGATGCAGATGTAGTTACAGACTCAATTGAAGTTGTGGCAAATTGTATATGTAAGAGCAAACACATTTGCTGAATTCGAGAGTAGAACAAGCAAAGCTTAGATCAATGAATGGGCTGGGACCAGGTTGAAATGTGGCGTAATTTCGCAAATGGAAATTGATATATTTAATAACTTAACTAAATAGAAAGCTTGCTGTTGCTTGCTGTTGGTCTGCTGGTCTGTTTGTCTGCTTGTCTTCCGAACAGTATTTGTTTATTTGAATGGAAATTTAAAATGAAACTATTGAATCATTCATTGAATGCCCATTGTCTGGACAATGTATGTATGTGTGGCGAAGACCACAAGGCGCATTTCAGATCCAAGTCCTTGGCAAACAAATCAAACGCTGATTGCAAATTTAATGGGATTTAAAAATTCCAAATTGCTAAACAACTCTTAAGCTTGTACACAATTTGTTCAGACTACTTTAGGTGCATGTGTATAAGTATGCGTACGCCTGTGTGTGTGTGTTGATGTCACGCACAGCGTCCAGTACTCTCAGAAGCTCGTTATGTGCGCCAGCCGTGTAAACCACAAGCCTCTGTGGCTGCGTGCCTAAAGTGGAATTGTTTGTAATGCGCTGATGACGATGACAACGACGACAAGCTCCAATAGCAACATTATCAGAGAGCAAACACAAAAGAGAGAAAGAAATAGAGAGAGAGAGAGAGAGAGCGTAAGAGAGAAAGAGCGAAGGGGTGTTTGTAATGGGGTTTAATTTAAATGAGAATTTTAATTTACTTTAGCTGAGTTGGCAATTGACTTGCAATGAATGGATGTACTTATTTTTAACCTAGATTGTTATTTATTTTACAAATGAGTTAGCTATTGGGTATAATGAGGACAGGAAACAAATATATTTTGCAATTACAATATAAATTAAATATTACATAATAAGCGCATTCTTGAAGGAAATAATACATTTTTGAAGCAAGTAATACATATTATATTGTACTTTGTGGATAACAATGCAAAGCAAAGCTTAAAAAAGAAAAAGAATATTAAAACAAGTTATTTAAATATGAGTATTAAGTAGGAACAAAAATAATCTTGCGTTGAATTTGAATGACCTTTGGATTTATTTTTATATAAATAATTGTTTAACTAGTTAAGCATGACCAAAGTACTATTGTACATTCCACAAAAATTTCACGTTTTCGACCGAGCAAAGTATAACTGAAGTAAAAGTTTTAGCTTAACTAACCTAAGCTAAGACCAACCTTTAATCATCATAAATTATATGGTATATTTGTGCTTTGCCTCAACATTTCTCGACTTAAGTTTAAACACGTTGAACTTTTTTTGCTTTTGCCATTTTTTAAAGAATACTTTTTTAATCAGCATTAACGCATTAAAGAATCTCTCACTCCTCGTCTTACGTCCCTGTTTCTCTCATCATCAGTTGCCAGAAACTTGCCACTTGCCTTTCATTTTGAAGGGTCCTGCCCGTCAAGTGTGCAGTTTTATTGTTGACTGCAGTGGATTTTCTTCTTTCGCACTCCTTCATCCCCATTACTCTCTGTCCTGCTCTCTGTCTTTGTCGTGTGCTGCCCTCACCCTCTGGGAGTGTTTAAATATGTGTGTCGTAATTTAATTTCATAAAAGCAATTGTATTCCTGCCATGTGGCGACTAAGTTCGCATGGGAACGGGCACAAACCGAAAGCATCGACAAACTTCTCGCTCGCATTTGCCGGAATGACAAAATGACGTTGCCAGCAACAACTTCAGAGTTGGAGTCGAAGCTAAAGTTGGAATGCCAGTGAGTGTGTGTGTATGCGGAGTATTTATTTTATTTTTTAATGCCAACACCAAGTGAGAGCGAGACAAAATGAGAGCCAAAGCAGACGACAAGCATTTTTATTGTCTTGTTTGCCAACAGCGACGTAAACGTCGACTGCAACTGCGACGGAGACGTTGACGTTGACGTCGAGAGTCGCATATTTGACATTGGACTTGTGTGTTCTGATAGCGTGCCAGCCAAAACAGCACAATGGTTGGCAACACTGGCAAGCCGGCGGACTTGGAGCGCACATAATTGTGCATGTTTACTTTGTGTGTGCGTTGATTTTTTTAGTTTTGTTTTTTTTTTTGCAAATGTTGTTGCGATTCCGGCAAACGCGACGTATGCGCAACGTGTGGCAACACAATGGCAGCAGCTGCCTTACACACATACGCAAACACATGCACAAACACACGCACTCCAGTCATATCATTTATGCACAAACGTTGCCAACTCTGCTAACAAATGCAACAAAGTCGCCGACTGCCTTTTTATTTGTCTGCTCCTCTCAGCGGTTTTTTTTTCGTTTTTCTTCCTGTACGCTGTAGGGAAGAAAGCTGCTCCTGTTAGCGAGCTCAGCCTAACCACAAAGAGGAATTTACACACACACTGCAATGGTATTTTTAAAACAAAAGGCAAAAGAAAAAGACGCTTTTTAAGCATTTTCAAATTAAATTAAAATTGCAGCCAACAGTTGAAAACGGCAGCTGTAACTCCAAAGATAGCGCCCTCAAAAAAAAGATATAAAAAAAAGTGCCAAAAATAAAAAGAAAGGAAAAATGCTGAAACCGCAATGCGCTTGAATTTTGGATTGGGCTTTTGTCTAGGGTTGGGTGGCATAAAGTAAAGCCGCCTTTGATACTGCCAGTTTCTTGGGCACTTAAAGTTCTTTTGATTGAAGGGCAACTCATGGTTTAGCTGCCTGGTTGTGAGTTTCGAAGCAAACAAAGCCTGCAAGTCTGTGGCACTGGCGTTTAAAGTGGATAGTAAAAATGAGGATCTGTTCTTTAATATATTGCAACTGCTGTCATTATTAACCTTTTTATTTTGTATCAAAACTTTATTTAA
The DNA here is from genome assembly GCA_035044725.1 of Scaptomyza caliginosa. Lineage (NCBI taxonomy): Eukaryota > Metazoa > Arthropoda > Insecta > Diptera > Drosophilidae > Scaptomyza > Scaptomyza caliginosa. Next base: position 126,505 of record JAWNNR010001059.1, on the reverse strand, counting down.
CTTTTCTTATGTGGCAATTTATTAGGGAGGAACATAAATTTACTTTAAATAGCTGCAACTTTTGATTGTGATTTTTGAATATTTTCCTTTCAATGCACTTCTCACGTATAACTTTATACAAATGGGAATAGCAATATGAAAGAAAGAAAAGAACACCAAGTGAGCATAAAGGGAGCGCAATCACATTGTTGTTCATCAACAATAATAATAACAATAATAACAAAAAACGCACACGTGTGCGTGATTTAGAAAGCTGCCACTGTACAAAATCATAATCAGCGACAACAAAAGCTTGCTAAACAGCTGTTAGAGAGGATGAGGGATGTGTCAGAGATTCGTCTCGCTCGTAGAGCAATCAAACAAAACTGCACAAAGGAAAAAAAGGGTTAAAAGAAGTGAAAGTTGACAGCCAGACGTGTGTGTGTTTGCATCATGTATTATGTTTGCATAATGGCCGAAATGTGGCGTTACACACAGGCCATAATTATGTTGATCTGTGTAAAATTGTACGCATTTTCCAATTGAACAAGGCAAGAGAGCTACCCGCATTGTAGGGAAGCGCTGCAGCTGAATTTGATCGTTATCAAATTGGAATTGCAGCATATATTAATCTTTGTTGTTGGTTTTATTTTGTTGTTGCTCTATTTTGGCTCTTGTTGAGTTTTGGGCTTTTTGTTTTGCAGCTACTGCCAGTTGTTGTTGTTGTAAAGTCAACGTTTTGTAGATATTTCATGCGGAAAATTGTCATTGTTGGTTTCGTTATTAATTAATTTGCTGCGGCTGCCTATCTTCCACTCTGTTTTTGTCTCTGTATGTATACGTGTGTGTGTATGTGTTTGCAGTTGTGTGCATATGTGTGTGTATCTGTGCATTGTTGTATGCGGTTCTTTGGCCTGAGCCCGTCCAGGTAATAAAATATTTGCACATGAGTGAAATTGAATAGTTTTGCTGCAGTTTTGCACAATTCACAATTATCATTGAATCATTCACTTAATTATGCATAGATATCGGAAAGGGAACCAAACAGCAGTTAAAAACCATGAGTCGTAACCAATGAAGCACCAAAAAGAATATCTTGCTTTAATTCGATTAAGAAAGAGTTTGTGTAGAGAGTTCTTTGAGTGAGCATAAACTGTTTATTTAAAAAATGCATACTAAACAAAATATTATATTAAAAACGTTTCCAGTTGGTTTCTTATGACTGTATGTATCAAGAATTCTTTGATATGTGTTATTCTTTCTATATGAAATAAAATAAATGAAAGTCAAATGAAAATTGCAAGGTTGTCATTTGGTATTTAGTCGGCTTGTTGTCCTTGCTCATCAAAGTCCACAACCTATTAAGTTGCATGCAGCGAGCGTAGACAATGCTGACTGCTGCCATCTTATTAAACATGCTTCACACACACAAAACACACACACACACACACACACACACACACTTTAAACGTATGGTTGTGTTTTTGCTGGCTCTAGATACAAACTGCTCTTTAGTAAAAGCCACAAAAAATATATCCGACCAGTGTAAAAGTTTAGCTCAGGCCCCAATATTTTTCCAGGGATATCCCACTAAATGCGTCTTGTCAGTCTATGCTGTACACAGTATACAAACGTATGTATATGAATTTGTGTACATATGTATGTATAAGCTATGCTTTGCTTGTTTCTCTAACAAGCCTTTTGTTATACGAGACCCAAACGAGGCACAGGCCCAGACAGATGGTAAACATGTCAAATTGACAGTGTGTAGAGTGAAAGCGACGTTGGCCAAAATGACAAAAGACACCGACAACAGCCACGCCTGCTGACTGCTGTCAGTCGCTCTGCCCGTCTGCCAGGCGATCTGCAAAAGGAGCCGCCCCCCAAATAACCGCTGTTGTTTTTCTAGCATTCTTTCCTTTTTTAACCCATTTCTTGTTGTTGGTTTGTTTTTTTTGTTTTTTTTTTTCATCAACGCCTCGTTTGGCTGTAGGGTGTGAATTATTAAAAGCCACAGCATCAGCGGCAGAGGCAGCAGCAGACAACGCGTCTAAATTAGCAAAAACCCCAGGACGACAGGACGACAATCAGGGACAGAGCGATAGCTCTTTGCATTGTTTCACTTTCGTTATAATCATCATCAACATGATTATCGTTTGAATCATGATTATCATTACCATTAGCATTGTGATAGGCACCAAGTGCATACCTCATTCTCGTTCATCTTCTCGTTTTTTTTTTCTTTAAGACTGCATGTTCCTGCGCTTTGGCACGTTGCCATTTGCCGGTTCCATGTCCTTTCGCTTGTCACTCATTCGCATAAACAGTTAATTATGCATAATATGCATTTTGCTGTCATGTTGCGCCATTTTTATCTATCCACCCCAACCACACATTCTACCACCCACTTTCTCTCTCCTTCCCGTTCGCCCAGCGCTGCATTTTTATAACTGCTTTTCCCCACTTTGCCGTTCCCCTCTAGCTGTTGTTGTTGGTGGCGTTTGCGCGGCGCGTTAATGTTTTTAAATGCGCTCATTTGTTTCGTGCTTGTGGGTGTCCCTGTGTATGTGTGTGTGCGAGTGTGTTTGGGTGTGTTGTGTGTCGGGTAATTGGCAGTCGGTAATTCGATGTTCGACCCAAAGGAGTAGCTGCTGTGTATTTGTGATTTAATTGGGATCCAGCAAGAGAAATTGAATGAATGAAGCAATTAACTCGGCTTTAAGATACCCTGTATGGCAAAAGCACTTGCAGTTTCAGGCAATTTGGAAAGTTGGGTAGCGCCTTAATATTGAACCTATGAGATACTTTGCATAGTTTTAAGGATAAATCTAATGATTTGATAAGTACTTAAAGTATGTGATAACTTAAATCAACAAATACTTATCATGTTGCTGCTTAAGCTTTCTGTTGCTTAAACAGAATATGATACAAAAGTACTTCACCGTTTAGTTTTCTTGGAAAGCTCAATTTCAATACATTTATGCTATGAATAATCAAGAACTTTCTGCCTGAGATCACTTTAAAACAAAAAATTAGCCAGCTTAACAGCATGTTAATTAAATTACACACATCACGTAAACAAATGTGAATACTTAAGCAAGAGCGAATCTTTAATCTATTTATATTCGTACATTCTCTATTTATATTTATATATGTATGATATAAATCATTATCTGTATCAACTGTTAGTTTATGGCTTGAGGCAACAGTCGTCAATAATTGATGGCCAATTACATTTCATATGCCAAAAACGATGCCGCAAAACTCTGCAACACTTTGCAGTAAAAAGCATCAAAAAACACTTAAAATTCAATTGGCCAAACGATTTGCATATGGTCACCACGAACAGTGTAAAGACCGTGGCAAAGAAGAAGAGGCGGGGAACGAGTAAATTTTGTGCTGCTGTTAGCATAAAATTCACTTTAGCATTTCCTGTTAGCTTTAGCTGAATATTTTTGCGTGGGCTGCGTTTAAACTACGCAAAGTGCTGCTGACAATTATTACATCCGCACTATACACACACACCCACACAGACAGCCATATGCATATGTGTGTATGCATGTATATATATATGCCCGGCGACCGAAACGGAAGTCAAAGTGGAGAGAAATAAAAATAGCATGTTAGTCATACATGTGAATACCGACAACGAAATGCCAAAAAAAAAAAAACAACGAAATAGACGAAGGGAGCGCGAAAGAGAGAAATAGAACAAGCAAATTAAAAAGGAAAAGGAAACGCATAAAAAATGCGACGATTGAATTTAAATGCCCAGCCACTTCAGCTTAGGCGACGCCTTCAACGTCCGACTGCTGACTTCAACATCGATTTCCATTACCCGTTTCGAACCCAAAGAGTCAAGAGTCCATGGCCAAAATGTCAGCTGTGAGGGTGACGACGATGACGACGAGCACAGCCCATTTCCTTTTTGGAGAACTGCCTTCGACAACGCCTGCCAATGTGCATTTGAGTAAGTCATTGAGTGCCAGTTGCTAAGATTTCTTCCTTCTCCCTACCCATCCATACCCACTATTTTTTGAGCCAAGGACCCGAAGCATGCTAATGGGCGATGGGCATTTGCAAAAGCCGTTCTGGTCAGTTAGTTGGAGAACATAGAGATGATAATGGGGTGGGTGTGCTCGTCTGGCATTATAAAAATAGGTTGTTAATATGCATGACCATATGCCAAGTGGGACGAACAGAACAGAACGAAACGGAACGTATCGGAACGAATGCCAAGTTCGTTTCACCCTCTTTCTCTTTTCTTATGCTGCAAAGCTATTTCTTCTTGGTTGGCAACTCGAATGCCGCTTTGTCTTTTATTGCTACCCACCGCCTCCAAATACAGTACCAACAATATGCCTTAAGACATTCTGTTAGTTTTGGTACGAGAATGAATGTAAAGTTGATTGCGAGCAAGTTGGATTGCTGTAACTTTTGGCCATCGATGCGATGACTAACAAAGAACTACAATAAGCATGGAAATGCAGTGTTTGCATGGTTATGTAAAAAACAATTATTCAAAAATAATTTCTTAATGCAATCAATAAAGTAATTTAAAATGCAATATCCATAAAAGTCTCATTAATAACACAAAACAAATATTTGATACATGTTCAAATTACAGGAATCACAATTAATGATTAATAATGAAGAAAGGTATCAAATAATTGGAAGTTGTAAAAATTATTCATTGATATCGATTGCTTACAGGAACTCATTTTCCAAAAAGGTTATTCTGCTTTAATCACTAAGTTGATAATATTTAACAAAGCCGTCAAGTTTTTGGCTGGCCAACAACTAAACCAAGCCCAATTAGAAGTATGTCAAAGTAAACATGTGCTTGCATATTAAGTATACGCAAGCACTTCCACTTTCTAGACAGCAGCCAATCAAGGCATCCATCGCCGAGCTACGAGTTGCCTTTGGCGTTTCGCTCATCTGCTGTAGCAATTCATTAAGTGTCAAAAAGTTTTGCTTTTGGTCATTTCTTTGGCGCCAACAATTTGCATACATCGCAAAGAAGTTCATCGGGCGGATGCCTTCCACTATTTTTGCTGCTACCAAAATAACAAAAAACAAGCTTTGAAAAGCCAAAAGCAAAGCTGCTGAGGCTTGAATGGGTCGCATAGAAAGGTCCACCTTGCAGCAGCAGCCATCGAAATGCCGAAGGACAATGAGAGCCGCAAGAGAGAGAGAGAGAGAAAAAATGAGAGAGAGCAACGTGTATGCCGTTTTGTCCATTGTATGAATGACTGAAAGGACATTGAATTAAATTTATTTGAAAACGCACAGAGCACACACAGACTGAAACTAAAGTTTTCATCTAGTTTTCCCTCTTTAGTTTTACCAGTATGTGTGTGTTTGCATGTGTTTTGTATGTTCGTTTGTGTGTGTGTGTACTGAAAGGAGCAATGGAAAATTACACAGCTTTGGCTTTTTGCTCGGGTTCTTCTTGTTGTGAGGATGAATATTTAGATATTTTACGCTTCTTTCACTTGTTGTTGTGCTTGTTGTTGCTGCTTTTGTTGCAATTGCAAAATATTTTTTGTTTGTTGTGCCAGCCAGCAATATTAACTTTGGCAATTTTAATTAAATTTTTGGACATTTTGGTTTTAACTACATAATAGAACAATTTCAGCCGGACGTTGCAGTGCAAGAATATAAAAGTGCAATAGTAGAACTTTGGAATTTGAGATATTAATTCTAAAGTTTTTGCATTTTTTTATCTGCATATTAGTTGAAACAAAACCACGAATAAATAATACAAATCAACAATTTTAGTTTCGAATATATGTAAGCATAGAAGGTCAATCACTTTCCAACTTATTTTGAGTGTAAAGAAAAAACTTCCTTCTACATTTTACAAGTATAAGTTAAATTAATGCACGCACATTTAAGTAAGTGGCATTTAAGTGCAATCGCCTTGCGCTTCAACATAATCAGTTCAATTCCAACTCAAAAGAAAAATACATAATTTAATTATGCTGGGCGGTTCAGCGTATGTTGGGCAAACCTCAAGGCAAATAAATGCCATGGCGCATCAACTTCAACGTTAATACGTAATAAATATGTAAAAATAAAAGTAAAAGAGCTTGAGCAGCTCGGCGAAACGGAAATAAAATAAAATGAAAAAAAATATGTTACATAATTTTGAGCTTTGTTCCGACTTAGTACCTTTCCACACATATACACACAAACAGAGGGACTCACAAATGCAGGCGGATCCTGAGATCCTTTTGCGTCAACTTAACAGCGTAGAAAATATCCAAGGCAACAATAAGAACAATAGTTCCCCGGGGAGAATCGCCGATTGCCGCGCGTACACCGCTACGGCAAAAAGGCAAATGGCGTGCACACACCCACACACACACACAAATACATATATACATATATATACACGCATGCAAATCCTTTTGCTGGCGGCAGCTGCTGTTGCCTTTGCTGCTTTTTATTTTAACATTTTTATTTTATTTCAACGGCGCCTTTTGTAAGCATCTTTGGCCTCCGCCACGCCTTGTCGGCAATGCCGCCAGCTTTTTTCAATTTTTATTTCTCGTTTTCTTCACACACATAAAGACACACACACACTTATAAGCGCGCGCAAACACACAATGTGCAAAAGGATAAATTTTTACATATTTTTCATACCTTTAAAAATAATTTCCAAGCCGCCCCTCTCCATTCCCCTTTCACTTTGTCGCTGCTGTTCTCTCAACATTTTGTTGGCTTATTTTGTTGCGCAGTTGCCGCTAACTTGAAACGGAATTCAAATGTATATATTTAACTGTGTGAGTGTGTATGAGTACACAAAGTACAGTTAAGTTTTACTTTTCATTTGTAGTTAAACTTGAATGCCAACCTCTAGTTAACAATGCAGTAAGAAACTTGCGCTTAAGCCAAAAAAGAATTTTTAGCCATTGCCTTGCCTTAGTAACAGCTGTGTATGTACAAGCGTTTATACAGGGTATATCCGAGTCAAGATATCTCAATTAGATTAGGTTCTGGCTGTACATCAGGCAACCATTCAACTGGCAGAGTGCAAGCAGCAAACAAAAGAAAGGCGAATCGAGCGGCAAGAAGAGACAATCACAAGCGCAACATCTCATTCGTACACACACACACACACACACACACAATCCACTTCCGTGTGCACACTTATAGTAGATTGCAAAGACGACCTAAACCGCCAGCGACTTGATGATATTTTTCCCTATGCAAATCGCATGCGGTTCCTGCTTGGAGTTCCTGCCCCGTTAGCCTGACAACGCCACTAGGCGTGCGTATGAATACATCTCTATATAAAACTTATATATATACACATACATATATTCTATGTAAATGTGAATAAAGTAGAAGCAACGCAAAGAAGCACAAGAAATGTCTTGCATCTACATAAATTCATACATACCTATTTCTACATATGCATACGTATGTATGCATAGGTGTGTGTGTAAAAATAACCGTATACATACAACTATGAAAATGAAAAATTCCAAGAGACACCGTTCCGGTCAACCAGGCCTGCAACTATGCAACGTTTATTATTGAATTCATAGCATTTACATTAAGGCGTCTAAGACGCATAAGGAATACCAATTGAAAGTTAACTTAAGACTTTGAATGCTCTATGAAGCAGTGAACTTGAATTATTTGTTTAATCAAATTTTGTTAACTTATTTTACACATGACTCTTCATCAAATTATAACCTTAACAAAACTGAAAAGTCCAACATATATTAAGTATTAAATTATTATTTATTTTCGATCATTGGTACTGGAACACCGATTTAACAAACTATCTTAAATCAGACATATACCCTTTAAAATCATAGTATTGGTGGTAAATAGCCTTAGCATAACATCATCAACGCCGGTTGTTGGACAAACCCACTGATAAATAATGTGCGGCATGAGGCTTTTCAAAACAATAGATGCAAATATGTAAATAGCATTCAAAGTAGAAACCGACTTGGGCGTAGTTTAAGAGTCGAAACCTCATACACATATACATACATAGTGAGAGTATGTATGTATATGTATAACAATGGAGATATTGGGTCGTATGTGTAATGTGATTATCATATGTGAGAAAGGTCCCAACAGTCGTTTGCTGCATGGTTTCACGAATTTATTGTATAAGCATTTTCAACATACACACAAACACACACGTACACACACAAAGAAGCATTACTCCTTTCTCTTCTGCAAAAGATGGCAAAATTCTTTAGTATTCTGTGGTTTATCTCAATTTTTATTTGTCTGCAATATTGAGAAAATATTTGCCAACATTTTCTTCTATTTATTTTATTCAATGAACTGCGCTTCATTACAGCAGCTGCATTCAATTTTGTGGTCTGTCAAAAGCGTTAAAAGCCTTCATTCAGTTTCTTAACAAGTGTCTGTCTGGTGAGCTTAAGCATCTCCAAACAAGACTTTTTGGCAGTTGCCTTTATAGTTATTTATTTATTTATTTATGCAACAAGTGTGCACCCTTTTAAGGACATATATATATTATTTTTTTTATTGTCTTAACATGTTATTTTTAAGCATGCATAGAAGTCCTTACTGTGAATTCCACTTACCTTTTGGACAATCAATTTCATTGTACATTTATTTGCAGCATCCGACAAGAAACCGAAAACCGAGCCACAACCAATATTGTAATTTACTTTTCGGCTATTAAATCATTACTCATTAAACACGAACTTAATTCAGTTTCTTTTTATGAGTGTTACAGTTGATAAACTTTTGAATATACTTTCCCCTCTTCAATACTTTTCAAACCATTGCTATGCTACATTTACACATATATTGTTGGCTTACGTCGCGTTTATTTGTTTGTTCGGTTTGGTTATTTGTTTATTTACTTGTTTGTCTGTTTGCTTGTTAATTTAAATTCTGCATATGTTCACGCATGCAGCAAATGCCGCCGCGAGCCATTTAGAAAAGTTTTGCTATTTGGTTTTAGTTTCAAGAGTGTTGTGCTGTGCCATATTTATACGCGAATTAATATCAGCCAAGGCAGCTGTCGAATCGCTGCTTCAGTCAAATTTTATGAAACGCCTACGGCTGCTTATATTATTGAAATTTATGTATATATTACGTGCGTTGAGCGACATTTACATACACGTGCATACAAATGCACATTTCATTGCATACACACATATTTGTTTGTGTATTTGCTTGGTGTCACATGTGAAGCTTTAACGCGGTTTAACTTTATTTGGACTTGCCTGTTGACTAACATGAAATACTTGTTAAGAGCTTGTTTTAGAAGTTTTAAAACTAAATAAGAGTAAATTGTAACTGCACTAAAGTTTGCTTTAAGCCAAAACAATTAAATAGCAACACGCTTGACAATTAGTATTGCCATGAACAATATTCATAAATATTACGCATACGCATAGTTTTTAGAGCTAACAAAGAAAAAATATTGCAACAGGCGAAAAAGAAAAAAAATTATGTTAATTGGGGCAGCGTGGCAAACTAGAAAAGCCTTATTGCCAAAAATGTCGCAAACACACACATGCTCACACACACACACAAACACACTTACAAACTCACACACATTCCCTCTGAGCGGGCTGAGAAAAGGCCTAAAAATCTAGTTGCGTGGCGTGTTGGCGCCAGTGAAAATTAAGTTTTTGCTCTCCCAGCGTTATGATTGCCAACTTGTTACGGTTGCACAAGCACAAACACACACACACACCACGTTGTGGTGTTGAGAGGGGCACTTGAAAACCTTTGCACAGTTTTTGGCGCCAAATGGCATTCTGATTAGCCTACTCTCGATACTATTTTTGTGGGAAAGCGCACATATATTGTTTTGTATGTAGGCATTGGTCAGGCGTATACTTAATATTCACAAATCACTTGCAATGGCAATTGGCTATTTTTGGACGACACATTTCGAAGCACGTCGTTTGAAAATGTACGCTAAACTGCAGTTAAGTTTTCGGCCGCAGCAACAAAAATTAATGCAAAATTGTATACACACGACACGAGAATGACGACTACGACAACGACAACGGCAACGACGACGCTGGCGCTAACGACGGTGACGGCGACGACGACAACGACGACGGTGTCGATGGTGATGACGACGATGACGATGACGATGGCGATGGCAATGGCGAAACAGAAGAGCAACAGCAGCAGAAGCTGAAACAGCAGGAGCTCATTGTTGCGCTTGCCACATTGAATGCGATGCGTTATGGCGGCGTTAGCCTGATGCGACGATGCGACTACCGGCCGCATTTCAACCATCAGGCATCAGCATCGTCGTCTCCGTTTGTCGAACACACACAAACATACACACACACAGAGACACAAACATGCATACAAACATACATAGAGTCGAAGATGAGCAACAGTCGACGTTGGCAGAGCGGCAGAGTTGAGATTTCACTTCCGCAATGCTCTGCTCTCTGGTTTTGTTTGTGCTCTCGACAAATAAACGAAATTCGCCAGCTGTGTTTGGCTGCTTGCTGCTGCCATACACAATAAAAGTTATGCAAAAGCCAAAATAGCAGCGGTAAGCACCTAAAAGTATGCAGCCCGAATAGCAGTATGTCTGTGTGTGACGACGACGTAAGCAGCCTTTATTGAGCGGCAACCTTTGTAATTCCCTTCGGCTTGTAACTTGCAGTTTATCTGTAGGGGATTAACTGTAAGTGGAAAGCTTTTGGACAGCTTTCTGTTAGCATATAGGAGCCGTTTCCCCTACATAAGTTTATGGCAGTAAGAAAACTGTTAAGTTAAAGCTTTAAGCTATTCTTCGAAGCTTTTGACAAAGCGCGTATAATAAAACGGTATATGCAGTACTAATAAAATGCTAAAACTTTTCCAATAAAAAAAGAAGATAAAGGTTCATGAGCTTAATTTATTTTTTAAAGTTAACAATAACTGTTAAATTTTAACCTTTAAGTTAGAGCTTTTGGAACTAACTTTTAGGCTAACAGTAACAGTGAATGTTACACTAACAGTTATCTAACATTAACCCCTTAGGAAAATTGTTATATTGTCTAACATTATCTTATCAACCCCAATTGCAACAGAGGGGTAGTTAAAAACTTAACGAAACTTCTGCAAAGCTATAAACCTAACAGCGTTGAAGGGGTAGTAAATACGAGAGAGAAAAAAAGAGAGAGCACTTACTGCAAGGCAGAGCATAGCATAGTCAACATAGTAATTGGGGTAGCAAACTGATAGTGATTTTCAATAACATGAACAATGTTAAGAACTTCAGAATTCTAACGACCAAAAACTGTAGCCGTAAGTCAACCATTGGAATTTCAATCAGTTACAAAACAAATTTCTAAGCCCTCCCTCTGTTTACCTTCACAATAGTGTGATAACAATTTGAAATTTATAGAGAAACTGATTTCTATATTTAGAAGTGAGTTTAATGGAGTTTTGCGCACTCTGTTGTAAACAGTTTTATGGCATGAAACGCTTTTAGCTCACTTTACAGCTCAGCTTTTCCTTTAGCATAGTGTAAAGCTTTGGGTGTGAGTTGATTGCCAACTATCATAAAAATTCAGTTTATAACAACATTTTATGCTATAAACTTTCAACTACTACTTATGGCAACAACTATGGCAGAAGCCCTAAAACTGTTCTATTAATACTCTAAAATTTGCTCATCATTAGGTCAAAATTGAATCGTTTTCGTCTTGCCATCCCCATAGCATGACTTTGTGCATGCTTAGCACTTTTTTTTTTTTGCTTGACTTGTCCAATTGTTGCCTTAATTTTTTTTCGCCACTTTTTATGATATTCATGAGACTTTTGCTTCCTTTCGTTTGCTGCTTCTATGTATGTGTGTTTGTGTAGCTCACGTATAAATATTTTACGACGTCCTTCAGTCATTTACTTTTATTGCAATATTTGCTCACTCAACGTTTATGATGATCATTTTAAGCCATTTTTATGGCCAGCTGCTGTTGCTCATGCTACTGCTGCTGTTGCCGTGCTGTGCTGTGCGAATTGCATGAATCACGGACCCGCTCTGCGAGTCGAGTATACGAGCACTCCCTAGCATTCAGCATGTGAGTTGCCCCAAGTGCCCTTAGGTGTTTGTCTGTCTGTCTGTCTGTTGCTTACTCTCCTCCCTTCGAATTCGCACTGGCACTCTGCCTGTAACTGTGCGAGTGTTTAGCCCTCCACAATGTTGCTAAATATTTGGCTACCTTTTGGCCACTTTGCTGCTTTTTATATAAATGGCAGCTCATTAAATTGCTCTGGCACCGTTTTTCCCGACCCTTGGCAGTAAATTGGTCAGGTGTCCAGCACGTTTGTACACCCCCCTTATTGGCCCTTACACTCTTATTCTAACATACTTTTGTGCACATTTTTCGTTCCTGAAATTCTAATTTGGTCAACAACTTGTCACATCATTTAAGCTGCCGGCCACGTAATGAGCTCAACAAAGCTCAAGCCAAAATTTAACCAGTCCAAACTTCAGCACTAAAACACTAACTACAACTGGCATTCGCACGTGCCAGGTTTGAAGACGGGATAGCGGCGGAGGTGAACTAGAAACTATGTCAACTGCAACTTAAATGTGAACGTGGGCGTAACTATGCCACACACAAAACTATGCTAAAAGTTGATGCCACTTTTTGGGACTGCAGTACTTAAAGGACACGCTCGATTGCTTTCCGGCCTTAGCTGAACTCTCGGTGCTCTCAATCCATATAGATATATATGTTTTGGAAAGCATTTTCGAGCGCAGTGGGGTTGAACAAAAAGTGCACTTCATTTGATTTAAATTGATACGATGTCAGTTTGAATTTCATTTGGCAAAATGGCATTGCTACAAATTTTTGTTGCCCTAACCGCCACTTGAGCGACAAGACGACAAGCAGACAAGTGGACCAAACCTGGCTTCAACTTATATAAGTTATAATGGCCTGACCACAATTTCCCACTTGACAGCGGCCAAAAGGCATGCTCAAGTGCTTTTGGATGCTTAAGAGCCTGAATGTATTCATGTGAATTCGAGATGCGAGATGAGTTTGCCCTGCGTCGCCTTTGTGTGTTCAGTTTCTACTCAACTCGGTATTACACTTGCATTAGTGTATTAAATTTAAGGCAGACACTTAGGCGCAGAAAACTTGCACTTTGTACATTCCAAATTTTTTTTGGCTTATCAATAAGCATCTTTGGCTTACTGACTCGTATCTAAGTTGTTTTTCTAGTGCGCGAGTAAAACTTTCCTACAAGCCGCCTTCTTGGCGACAGCCTTTTTTGCTAGTTTAAGTGTAACAGTCATTTTGTTTGTGCCAATAAGTAAGTGAGTTTCAGGTTTGTGTTGGTGGTAGGCGTGCTTTGGTTGTGCACCAATAAACTTTGTTGACTTGCTCAGCGAAGTATCAAAGTAGAATAACTTAATTAAAGTTTTGTACAACTGCAACAATTTTTCTCTTTAATCCTAACCAAATAAATGTCATCGTTTGTGTACATATATACAAAATCGATGGTACTCAATGAAGCGTTCGAATGTTATTCAATTGAACAAAAAATTAAACACAAAAGTCTGTACAGTGCAAATAAATGCAAAACGCGCCCTCTCGCAGCTGCATTACAATTCCCCACTACAACAGAAATACCAACAACAAAAACAATAACAAGAGAAATTGCAATTGCAGGTTGTACGTCCGCCTCTTTAACCCTCCCCCCGTGAAAGAGCACAGTCCATTGCACACACATATCGACATCGACAATGACAAGTACATGGGGCATAATAAAGTCTTGGAATTTATTTTTATGTGCATATAATAGAGGGCAGTCAACCCCCAACACACACTCACCCCCTTAACAAACCACCCATCTACAATCACTCCCCTCTTGGGTACAAAAACTCGCCCAATCATGCTGGATAGCCAGGCCCCCAAGAGACGCATTTCATCTGACAATGCCTGAACATTTTATTTGCCTGCTAAAACTCGAAAACTGAGAAGCGGGCCTCTTCTACAAACACGAGCAAAACAACAATAACAGTTACAAGACAAAATAAACATAGGTCGAAAAGGGGCGATGTGGCAGTTCCTGGACAGAATCAGGACCATGCAATGCAGTGACTTCTTCTTCTGCTTCTTCATTGTCGTGTCGAATGCATTTGACCGAATCCTAGTCTGGGTGAAAATGTCCGTTGCGAATTTACGAATTTTGCCAATATTTGCGTAGTCATTCGAAGATTATCCTAATTGAGAATCTCGGCGTAAAATTTACGGGGGGAAACCCCGTTTAAGGGTTGGAGTAAGGTTGATGTCATGACGGGGCTGATAGCCGATATCCATAGAGCAGGTCAAATAGATAGATAGATGTCCCGCTCTGCTGTCGAATTGAAGTAGAGTAAAGTGGAGTGATGGAAGGATGTGAATGTGTCCAAGAGCGGAAGCATGAAATTATTGCAATCACATAAGGTGATAACGAAGCTTTTTTTATGATTAATAATAAAAATAAATAAAGAAAACTTAAATTTATTTTCTGTGCATCCAAATTAATAAATTTTGCAACTTTTATTAGAGCTTATTCTTTCTTATTCAACAGAAAACAGAAGACCTCTCTCACTTTCCAAGCTATTTTATTATAGCTTTTTGGCAAACACCGTAAATCCTAAATTTTTATTTCTAATAAATAAACTAAGTACTCATTTCTGATTCATTTCCTGCCCCAGCAAGCAGCAAATGAAGTACAAACAAAAGACGCGTTGACCACTTTGCTGTTTTGCTTTCTCCCCCCATTGGCTTTGTTAAAAGGTTCACTTCTGTCACAATTCATTACGAGCACAAGCATCGAAAAGAAAACATAAATAAACTTTTTGTTTTAGATTTCGTGACAAATGTACAAAATGTACAAGAAATAAAAGGCAAAGCCATCAACTTACCCCACAACGAAAAAGACGAACAAACGACGACGATATTATCACGAGAAGCAAAATATTTACACAGGTCCACACTGAGCAGGCCCAAAATGGACAAGTGGAGCGCGCTGGCTGTCGAAGCCAAAAAGGATTACTTATCGCATATTTTGACATAAGCTAAGTTCATCACTGAAATACGAGAGTCAATTGTCCAATGTCGGAATCGGTTTGCAGGGGGGTTAAAAACACAGACTGAGCGCCAGACAGGCAGACGGACAGACATTGGGCTGTGTGATGGGTGAATTGTGATAAGCCGAACGTCCGGCACAATATACTATACGTATAAAAGGAGGTAGAGGCTCTAACCCCCCCCACACACAGATTGCTCCTTTGTTTATAGGCCTTCTACGCCTTGTTTATTTGCATTCGCTTGTTTGTATTTGCACTGAAATCGAGGCAGAACGAACAGAACGATGGCTTAGGTTTTGTAGAATAGGCAAAAATCTGTAGCACAATTGACAGCTTAGGACTTGCAGAAACAATTGATGGACATTCTGGACATATGCATGGAACGGAAGCGGAACTTGGCTTTGATTTTGTTGTAGTTATTTAAAATGCGAGTGCTAATAATGCCATATTATTGACCCCACCACCCAAATAAAAAACAAACTGAACCATCAAAAAGGGACAATGGAAAAGGATTTAATTCCAGTTTATTTGTAGTTTTATTTTAAGTCCGTTTTTCGTTGGACATTCTAAACTAAATGTATGAGGGAATATAAAAAAAGGGTTTAAAATCGCTCGGAATCCGTAGAAAAACTTTGTGCAACTTTTGATTGCCTCAAAATGGGGTGAGGAAAGCAGTAAATGTAGTAAAGAAAATAAATTTTAAAGAAAGTTTAAGAATGCTTAAATAGATTTAAATGTGTATAGATCTTGCCCATAGATGTAATTTATTTACAATTATGATCAAAATTTATTTCAAAATAAAAAACAGCAATGCTGGTATCTTCTCTCTTTAATTTTAAACTTTAGTTCTTCAAATTTGCCACTCAGCAAGTCGTCAACTAACTTGCATTGTACGACCGTATGCATGAATGTATGTACAAATATATGTATATATATGTATATGTATACATTGCACAGTTGGCTGTTGATACTTCGACAATTTGTGTTGTGTGTTGTGTGGTGTGCGTGCCACATGCACGCCAACACTCTTGAACCTTGCAGAACATACACACACAAAGCAAAACAAAACCGATCCGAATGGAACAACAGGCCCACGCTTAACGAAGGACTCGGCATGTAGACTCTGGGCTTGAGGTGGCATTCAGACTGCTCTGACTCTACGCAGCCACAGCAGCAGCGTTGGCTGGTTGTAAAGATATAAAATCAGACAACTGCAACAACAGACTACAAGCTACAGGACGATGTAGTCCTGTCCGTGGTCTAGTGGCTGTCGCGTCGTCTGGCTTGCCTTTGCCACTCTGTCAGCTGCAGCGGCGATTTGTAGCGCCACAAGGATAATCACACTTTTAATCGTGATTTAAGTTTATGGCGCTGGGTGCTCGTTTAGTTTCTTGTTGCTTGCCTGCAAAGATTCTCAATTTTTTTCCATGGCTTCATTCAGGCACGACATGAACGAGAATGAGGCAGCGGCCGAGGACTAAAGCGCCTTGTTAACTTGCCGCTTTCATTTTTATATTTTTTAATGATTTTTATTGCATAACTGGCGGCGTGTTTGGCCCCCGTTGTCTGCCTTATTGTGCTGTGCGGCAATTGCACTTTGCCACATTTTATAGTTGCCACAGCAGCAAAAGCAGCAGCCGCCAATGATTTGTTGATAATGTGTTGTAAACTTAAGAAAATGTGCAAAGTCAGAAAAAGCTAAACTTAACTCTGAATTTAGCAAAATATTGCTTTAAACTCGAGCTTTCTTGTTTATGATTCATAAATGTAAAACATGTATTTAAAGTTTCAAAAAATTGCCATCATATGCATTTTTAATTCATGCTTAATATTTCTACTCGTTATCTTGAAGACATCGTTTTAATAAGCATTATAATGTGACCTATTACTGCATCCAGCCATAAACAGCTGCAGTAGCCGCCTTAATAAATCTCTGGCACAGTTAACCACACCTTTTGCCAAAGCATTTTTAGCCTGTTATTTGTGCCTAACATTCATTTACACCATTCCTTACACTTGCCCAGAAGAATGTCTTCCCTCTCTGTGTGTTTCTTCCCCTTTGCTTTTACAAATTATGAACACTCACATAAATTTCACTTACTGCCGCAGCGTTGGGTGCCAAGTTTTGCCAACCGCCTGGAACTGAGTCTGAGCTATAAGCACCTTTTTGTGCTGTAATTAGAAGGCAGTGGCAAGTTAAGTTAAAGGCTAGTGGCCAACTTGAGCATTGAGAGCAGCTTCCTGCTGGATCCGGTAAATGTCTGTAGATTGGGGGATCGGAGGAATTGGCCACTTGAAATGCAAATTGCGTGCAAATTATGGCAAGCTGCCAGCCAAGCAAGCCAGGTGAGGCAAGTGTTTTTCTTTTTTGATTTGTTGTGCCAAGCACAGGTAAAAATGATTCTAGACAGTGCAAAATATTACTTAGGGCTCAAGGAAGTTGTGTTTTTAATTGCTTTGAGTTGCAATTCAATTTGCGTCTACAGCAAAGAAATAACAAAGATGCATATAGCAAGAGGTAAGTTAGGATAAGTGTCTTCTACGAGTTTTTTATATCTACCCATTGTTATCGTTATAAAAACTAAAGCTAAGCACCTTTCTTGAAGCCATCCTAAATAGTTTTTATATTAAGTCATAAAGTTAGGTTAAGTTAACTTACCGTTATTATGAGTTAGAAAAGCATTCTCTGCTTCTGATGATGATGATCCTTGTTGTTCATTGTTTGCATTCGATGATGATGATGAGTTGGAAAAGTCGTATGGATGATTCAAACTGTTGTTGCCACTAACAGCAGCCGTGGCAGCCAGCGCTTTAAAAATGTGTGCTGTACGCTGTTGTTGTTGTTGCAATGGCTGTTGCTGTTGCAATGTCTGTTGTTGTTGCTGCTGTTGTGGGTTATAGGGATTGTTGTAGATGTTGCGTGTATCAGTCGCTGGCTGTAGCTGCTGCTGTTGCTGTTGCAGGTTATATTGTTGCTGCTGCTGCTGAAGCGTGTTATTAGCGCTCAAACCATTCACCGTAAAATGGCGTGATTTTGCTGCAAGAAAGAGAGAGAGTGAAAAAAGAAATATTTAGAAAATATCTAACTTAACGCTGCTTTCTAAAAAAAAACACACAGTCAACTTAAAAGTTTAAGGTACTATTTAAAAGTGGAGGAAAAAAACGAAGCGAAATGTCAAAAAAGTTTGAACAAAAAATTAAACTTTTCGCCATGTCATGACAGTTGGCAACCAAAAGGCGCCCTAACTACCCCATCCTCAACTTTCAACCCCAAACCCCCTGCACGCTTAATTGCATGCATTGAAATATGCAAATGTGTCGAGAATTGTATGAGATGTAGCATGTACATAAGTAGGAGAGAAGGAGAAAGAGTTTGGGGTTTGTGTGAGCCTCAATTAAACCATTTTCAGTGGCATTTTCGTGAGGTTTGAGGTTATGTTTTTGCTTCGTTTGCTTTGCCACCTATTGTTGCTGTTCACATATGAATTATGCATGGCAATAATAACAAAAACAACAACAACATCAGCAAGCATTAAAGTGTATGTTTGTATGTGAGTGTAGTTGTTGCTGCTTTTGCGGAAATGATGTTGACGCGGAAGCTGTAATAATGAAGCAACAAAATGTCGTCTAACGATGCTTGCTCCTCGCCCCCAAAAAGTATGCTACTAACCCTTTCAATTTACCAGCTCGTCCAAAAAGTTGTTCCCTGCTCTTGCTGTTGTTGCTGTTTTTGTGACTTTTGCATATTAATTATGAATGTTTTGTTGGTGTGAAGGCATCAACACATTGTTTGAATTTTAAGCAACAAGCAGCAACAGTCTGTGACCACCTTTTCAACACTCCACCTCTCCACAGCACCATTCACTCTATCACTTTGTCCATGGTCGCTTTTGTTTTTAGCTTGGCTTTTAGCTTGGCTGGTTAGCAGTTGATGTTTGTACCGCTATTCAGCCACCAACTGTGTAAATATTAAGTGTGAAAGATAACGAGCTAATAACTCAGTTAATTTTTACTCAGCTAATATGTGTCTGCTGTGTGAGTGTGTGTTTGTGTGTGGATAGAAATGGGTGTAGTGTGTCAAGCATTGATTTAAAAAGCATTTATTATACAAAATGTTGCTTTTACTTTGCGTGTTGTTTTTGCTTCAAACAATTAGTTTCACTAAATAACGTATAACTTATATAAAAACGATAATCAATCTCAACACTTAACTAGGTAATTAGTTTAACATTTGTTCGTGGTCAACATTATCAAATTTTGTTTTTTGTTTGCGTGTAAATTTAAAATGTTTTATTATATTATTTAAATGACTAATGGCATAACTGTGGCCGCCGTCAATCGATTGGTTTGTCACACACATAGTGCGTGTTGACCTAAAAATGCCGATTGAATTATTTAAATATTTAAATGTTTAATATACATCAAATATATTATTGAATGTGAGTTCAAAAAGTTACGAAAAACATAGCACAACTCTTATTGCCTTTGGTAATTATTTCTGGGGGACTGGAAGCTTGTTAATTGGCAGCATTTGAAGCATCGATTAATTGCTGCGTTGTTGGCAAAAGTTTGAAGCGCTTTCGTCTGGGAAAAGTTTTTTGGGTATCAAAACAATAGAACAATTTTTAAACATGCCTAATAGAATAAGGGATGGACTAGAGCATAATTAGCTGGAATATATATGTTCTTGATTTGCTATGAAGACACATTGCCTATGCCGCCATTCTATCGGGCAATCTATGGAGACGCCCCAAAAACCATTTGCGTACATCAAACAAGCGCCATTTGCCCTTCAAAATGTGCCGTTGATAATTTAAAAATCGAGAGGAGAAAAATGTTTGTCCATTTTTCTATTCATTGCTGTGTGTTTGTCTGCCTTGGGGGCTATTTTTATATTTATGTATATGTATATAAATTTCTTGCTTTTAACAAAATTTGCCAAATTTACACTTCACTAACACCCCACACACATAAACAAACTAACAATAACAACAACGGCATCACAAAGCATAAGAAAAGGCAAAGTGTGATTCATTTTTGGGGTTTGGGAAAAGTCCAACAAAAAAAGTATATACATATACATAAATAAGGCAACATTCAATGCAAATTGGACTATTTACGCAAATTTTATTGCCCAGCATTTTTATATTTATTTCGTTGTTGTTACTAGTTGTTGCCCTACTACCATGCCACATGTGGCAAAGCATCCTTGGAGCATACTTTATTCCTTTTATGCCACATCCATACGTACATATATTGGGGAAATCGTTGAAGCCCCCAAGCGACTAGTAAATCAGGCAATTTGAAAAGCGTTTCCTTGACTTTCATTTCAATGTTGTTGTTCTCTCTGTTATTGTTGCTGTGGTTGTTGTTGTTACTGCTGCTATTGGAGCGAACCCTTAGCTAACCTTTTAGGGTTAGTCGTGACTCTCGTCTCTGTCGTCGCACAAATTATGCGATTTCATGTCATTATTTTGTCGCCAAACGACGCGCGCCTCACTTAGCAATTGCCTAGATTTTTTTCTTTGTCTGTATCATCTGCTTGGACCTAAGCAAAAGGGAAGAAAAAACGCTTTTCGACAAAACAAAATGTGTTCTTTATTGAGATTGGGAAGCGTCGCCGATTTGCGCGACATCAACGAGTTAAATTGTTGCGGCATGATGGGCCTTTAGCTTGTGTCATAAAGCTGGCTCTCTGCGTGTCTTTTTCTCTCCTTTTTTTTTTTTTGTTTTGTGTGGGGATTTACCAATAAATTCGTTCTAGTGAAAATTTATTGACATCGGTTTTTAAACCGCGACGCGTGTTGCCAAACGATTTTATGGCCTACTCTGATGTGTCGGAAATTGACGATGAGCGTTTGGGCATAACTGACCTTTAAAGTATTGGTAACAACAAAAAGTGGAGAAAAGTGGAAACGTTATATACAACCAGAAATTGTTAAGAATATTTATGTTTCAATAAAGATGTTAAAGCTACGAAAAATTACATGTCACATGCATAAATTTATAACTTTTATGGAATATTTTAAATGACATGTGTTCTGTTTAATAGGGCATAGAAAAAAAAGTTTTTATATAATTAAGACTCTTAAATATTTAAAATATTATTTTTTTAAATAAAAATGTGTAAAAAATAAATTGGATCGTAATCAATAAAATATTTATTTGGTTTAAGGCTCGTACAATACAGATCGAATTTATATAAACTAACGATATTTTATTTAGTTCTTTTTTTCATGATGCTTAAAAAAATAATATTTAGTTTACATGCATTATAGGCAGATTTTAAAATATGAATTTAATTATCTTTGCGAACTCCTCACTATTTTGTGACATATGTTAAACAGTCTTTTTACAAGAGCCACTATGCGACAAAAATACAATATGCCCCTCAGGGCTTGACACCCACAGAAGCCACCGCGGATTCACCCAAAAACAGACACGACATAAGGCAGGAAAAAACCCGCTGGGCAAAGTAGCCAATGCGACCAAATGAGTTACTTATCAACACACACAAACACAGATTGCTGAGTGCCTGCAGCAAGGACGACACTGTCCCTGCTTATCGGCGCGTTATCTCTTGTTGCTGCCGTTTGTTCTGCTTTGGTTGGTATTGCAGCATGTTGCATGTGCTCAGCTAACCGCGAAATCGAATCCATAGATCAAGCGGGCAGCTAGAGTTGAAAAAAAGAGTAGGAACTGAATCAACTTGTGCATTGATAAATTAAAAGCAGCCCAAATGTTTGCGATTGCTTTGACATGTTTGACAACAATGGGCACTGAGAGGGAGAGAGAAAGGCAGAGATGGGGTTGTCAAGCGCGGATTTAAGCCGCTCACAAATGCGATTGCCTATAGAAATTGAAAAACCAGAACCGAAGCAATACAACAACAACCGAATACAACCCTTGAGGATTTTAGGGCTAAAGCATTTGCATTGATTTCAATTAATTTGCTTGTCCGCCACTGTTGTTCCTGATCCTGATCCAAAGTGGTCGCCGTTTTCCCGTGTTGTGTTGTATTTTGGTTTGCGTGATTGTAATTGATATTTGGCCCGAGCCGGTCTTGTTTGGGTTGCTTCTAATTTTGTTCTGGGTGCTTGCCTCGAGTCAAGTGCTTCTCTGCCGTGTCTGGGGAATTATGTAAATGCCAACATGCATTAGAGACGCGACAGCGACAATATCTTCTACTACTTCTCCTCCCTTCTTCAACGTAAGCTGTTTTTTGGGGGGGAATTTTGCATTCGTTGACATTCTATAGAATTATTCAGCCCACTAACAGCGCTCAGCTGTGCGAATTTCTACTCTGTCCAGAGGGTGACAACAACCAACAACAAAAACAAAGACGAACCAACTGTCATTGGCAGCTAGTCTGTTTAGATACGCTGCAAGGTAAGGTGTCTCTGGGCAATCCTTCGGCAATCCTCTTTTGTCTTGCCAAGTTTTTGGACCCCCCCCCGTTTTGCAGATTTGTTGTTGTTTGGTTTGCGACTCCCTTTTAGTTTTGTGAATTTCAAATGCGAGGACATCTGTTCAAGTATCCCAATGCTAATGCGTTTTATGCGAATTTTCTCGCTAAGCAGCGCACTTTCCACGGGGAGCTTTTCACATGACTTTATCACACTTTCATACAACGGGGATTAGATAGCACTTTAAATGAAAAGTATCATTATGTAATCATTACAGCCATTGAGCTATGTAAACTCATTTAATGAATGATATAACACAGTACATAGCATTTTTGTATTGACTTTGTAAACCAGTCCGATTTTAATATAATTCAAATAGTATTTAAAAGAAATTATTGTAATTTATTTGTTAAATAAATAAAAATGTAAGTCAATTTATTGAAAAGGAAATGTTGAACAAATTGTAGTTGTTGATCAAATTTTAGTTCTTACATACAAAGTAATTATATTCGGTTTATTTTTCGCATTATTTTTGATACTGCCATTATTTAATAGCAAAAGTAATTAAATGTGTTCAAGCGTTAATAAGTTCCTTTCAATTCCTTGCAAAAAATTCGTACATTTAATGTGAAATATTCCCAACAATGCTGTTCAAAATATTTTGCGTAATTTCCAATGCTAATGACTACATTTGCCTGGCCCTTGTCAGATGAAGGGAAGAGAAAAAAGAAACGCCACAACGCAAACACAGCAGAGAAGTATAGAAGGGCGACATTTGACATATTCAACTCATTAAACCAACATTGAGAAATGCCCAACAATAGTGGGCAACAAAAAGCAGAAGCCATAAGGTAGTTAAAGATCGCCGGCTGTGAGTGAGTGCGGATGTGCTTGCCAGGCTAATAATAAACACCAAACAAAAAAAGCATGAATTCAAAGGCAAATGATGTATAACAGAGAAAGAGAGAGAGAGAGTGCGAGAACAATGGCCACAATGGCAACAGGATCAAAAATCAGTAACAAGAAAACGTTGAGGGTTCATTAAAACTGCGACACAACCGTTCATTTGCCGGGGTGCAAAAACTAACCCCTGCAGCAGGCAGGGAGAGAAAGAGAGATCAAAGCAACTGGAACTGCCATTAACAAAAATGTTTTACTTATTCTCGCGCATATATTTTTTATATGTGAATAGTATAGCGAGACCAAAACTTATTACAAAGTTGACATTGTGTCAAACACGAAATAACGAGCGAACCAAAAAAACAAAAAAAGGCGAAACACGCGTCCTTTATGACATAGGGACTATGTTTCAGGCACACACATGCACACCTTTTGCATTGAATCCCGTCGAGCGTTGAGCGCCGTGCGGTTCACAGTCGCAATTATTGCGTTTGAATTGTCAACACCCCGATGTGCCAGAGAGTTGGCTGTGTGGTCAGAGACCGAAAAACGCTACAGGCGATGGCCAAATCCCCTTCACCATCTCTCTCTCTCTTTCTCTGCCATCGTTTGCTGCCTGGCAATCGTTGTATTTCGTATATGTTTAACGCGTTGGGTGTTGATTGTTACAATAACGTTGCCCACAGCGCAGATTTACGCCTCTAACGAGTTTGATGAGTAGACGAGAACGTCGATGCCGATGATGATGAAGTCGTTCAGTTAACTGCTGGACAGCAACACCTACCTCATCCTGCACGCAGATCTAACTCCAACACCCACTCAAGCCCATCCTTTACATTTACGAGCCGTATGCGCTGATGACCCCAAAGGAGTTGTGCGATGGGAAATTTGTGTCATTATTTTTAACAATATTTTGTGTGTGTTGTGTGTGGTTTTTAGCACCTTCTGTAATTTATGACTTTTGCTTTTGGGCAATCGTTGATGGGCTTTGATGATAATTGGGGGCCAGAAGCAGTAGATGGCATGGGCCTAATGGCCATTGCTCAAGGCACAGATACAGTTATAGTTATTGTCAAGACGATTAGCTAAAACACCCTCGAAATACAGGCAGGCCTTATCATAGGCCAGACTCTGGCTTCTTATACATATAAGATATATATAGGATTGCAAGTTGAAAAGAAATCTCTTTTTCATTAGTTAATAAGCTTATATTTATACAGCGCAATATTTCATTGCATAAAATGAATGATACGGGGACATTCTTAAAATGAAACTGAGAAAATTTTTGATTAATCTTAAGTTATAATATAGTGAACTGCATATAAGCCAATTAGTTTCATTTTTACTTTTTTTTGCTAGAAGGAAAACGCTAATGAAAACACAAAGTCATTTTTCTAGGTACGTTAATAACTGGAACATAACAATGATACTTGTAATACCCAACCATACACTCATTCGAGCCACGTTCACAATAGTATTCGAAAAAAAAACTAAGAAATTATTCCCAATTTGTAGTCTGGACAGTTCGATGTGAAGCGATGAGTTGAGTTGATAACTGGCAGTCAGCCAATAAATCAGATTTATTGGTTTTCAAAACAGATTTTCAGAGCTAAATACCAAAAGCCACAATACAAGCAAAACGAAATGAGTGCAATTTCATTTCATTTCAGTTTTTTTCTATACATTTTTCTACTATACCATTGTGTTTTTTTTTTTTTTTGCTTGCCATAGGCAACGCTACTTGGTGGCATATGGCATGATTCGACGATTCAAACTATTCGTATGTTGAAGAGTTGGGTTTTGGAATATCCATCAGAGAAGTGCGCCGGGTCCAGGACTGGTCCGCATTGATGACACAAAGCGTGAAAGGATTAAGCGCGGCCAGGAACAATAAAAGTTCATCATCGTGGTCCTCTTTCAAGCCACAGGCTCTGGCAATTTGTCGCTCGTTTAGTTGAGTTGTGCGACAAAAATAGAATAAATCGCACAGATAATGTACAGAGAGAGAGAGCAGAAGTAAAAAAAAAATGGACAGCTGGAGTGTATGGCATAAACCGCTGTCGAGGACCACATCCACGTCCGCGTTCGCCCATGGGCAGCGCTCCTGGTAATCCGACGATTAATTAAAAACGCTGTCTTTGCTGGAAAGGGCTTAAAATTGAAATTGATTGCCGCAGTGCACAGATCGCCTGACTGCCTGCTTGCCAGCCTGCCTGCCTGGCTTATGCAAAGTTTGTGCAATTTAAGCAAAGTTGTTGTTTATGCTAAATAACATAAATACATATACACATTTATGTGCGTTTGCGCCTTTCGGCGAAAACAATCACATTTATTACTGACAAAATACTCCAGGGATCTAAAGTCATCAGCACAGCGAGCGAAAGAGAACAAACTCATCAACATCGTCATTATCATAATCATAATCATCGCCAACACCTGAAAGAAAGTCGCTTAACAAGCTCTTAACTCCCCAGGGCCATATGCCAAAAAATTTGTGCTACAACAAATAAAAATAAAGCGCCCCAAAAAACAAGTAAGAAGCGCCTCAAAAGCCAAACCGGCAAAGGCAACAGCAACAGTAAAATCGTGAAAATTCATTTAGACAAAGTTTACGCAAGTACAAAAAAGTTTAAAGACAATTGCCATGAAAATGTCAGAAGCGCTAAGCAAATTTCATATTTATTTTATTTCTAATGAAGTTCTCTTTTTCTTTCAACCCTCTATGAATGTTGTTTGATTGGATTGGATTTGGGTTTGTTCTACATTTGTTTTTTTTTTAATTCTCTCGGTCGACTTTTGGTTTAACTGTTGATTAGCAGCATATATATTGATGGCTATGATACACACAGCACTTTTTTAATCAAAACGGTTCACATGCAAATTAGCATAGAAAGCCACAGATACACACACGGCCCAATACACACACGCGACCATTGAGTAAGAAAAAAAATGCACAATCAAGAAGATTTTTGCTCTACTTTGACCTGGTTGCTTATCAGCTTCAACCCCCTAGAAGCAATAAAAAGCCATGTCACTTTCTCATATCAATTAGTTACAAGCGAGTACACTTGATTCATTAGCGTGATAATTACAACCAGCCGGAGGACAAGCACAAGCAGAACGATGGCGAAGGATGTTTGCTGCTGATGAGAACTTGACATGTTTAGAAAGTTTCCCACGCAGCGTAACGAAAGTGAAAGGGACACAAAAAAATATATCCGAGTCATGATGAGGCCAAAAATAGTGTCAACAAAGCATTCAGCATCAGCTTAAAGTCAAAAGCAAAGCGAAAGTGGAAATGGCAGTCGGAAATAAAAATAAAAACATTCAACAGAAAATGTAAATGGAAATGAAAATGAAGTCAAAGCTAACTGTGGAGACAACAAATTGCTGGCCAACGAAGCATGAAACTCAATTCTCGACCAGGTAGAACAACTAACTAGTACTACAGAAACATTGTCCATAAAGGATGACCCGTTCTCGCACAACAATCAAGCGAAATTGCGATGGATCTTTTATCTTCTATCTGGCGTGTTTCTGTTAATTGGACTATAAAGCCGAAAGAGCTGCGGCTTCTGCTTTAAAGTGCAAAAATCTGTACAGCATTGTGCATAATAGGATTTTGAAGTCTGTTGCCAAGACAATTGATATGCCAACTCCTCCTATTTTACCCATTCTTATTCAATATGTCATGTTAGACCCCTTATTTATCTGTCTAGCTCGCAAACACACACATACATATACACACTATGATATTGTACACCTTTTAGATTTTCGTTTCTGAATTCGCGTCGCATTGCTTTTGATTTGTGTAAAATTACAGATTTGGAATTGTGTACGCGCGAATCGAACTCAAGCGAAAGCCACCCTTAACCTCCCCTTCGTGGAAAATGTAGTCGTGTTTGCTCTTTGTGTGCGCTAATTGCAGTTTGTCTGTCGGCTTCACTGAGGTTAAGGCCTTCTGGGCGCATATTTGTTTAGTACATTTGTTGACTGGTTGAATTTTGGGAGGCCTTGTGGGATTTTGATTGCACAGAGCTTCACTTGATGATGATGAGAAGTTTTCTACGGCTGCTGATGCTGCTGTTGTAGTTGTTGTTGTTGTTATTGTTGATAACGACAATGTGAAGTGATCTAAATTGAAATGTAATTTCCAAAGTCTACAGGAAACGGATAATCTGCAAAGTAAATACACAATGTTTTGGAACATTTTTTCGATGTGTTTTTGTGGCAAATTCGTTGAATAAAAATAACAGAAAACCATTGTTTAACAACCATTATATTATCTACTGACCCACTGACATTGTCAATCAATATTTAATTTCTTAGTCATCCAGCCTAAATACATATACATATGTAAATCAATTATCACATAACAATTTTTATCTCAGCCCCAAACTGAACTCAATTTTTAATTTCCTTTCAATCTATGCTAGAAATCGACGTTGTTGCCAATAACTTAGACAGAGATATATGCCCAGGCCGAGGGCAACAACTGAAAGCCAATTTGCCAGAATGTTGATGAAGAGCTGCCTTTACATTGCATATGTACATATGTGTGTATATGTGAATGTATTGATGTGCATATAAACGAGATAGTGTCTAGAAGAAGAATATATGTATACACTGCCGAAACAAGTTCGCTTGAAGAACTAACCAAAAACGTAACTAAAGATGAAACCTCAGAGCCATCGTCGGAGTCAAGTCAAGTGGCAGACGACGCATATCAATTGACGAAACAGCAAACAGCAAAAAGTGGAGAGCAAAAAATTTTACTTCAAGTGTCAATCAGTGACAACAGACAGAGAAGAGAAACAGAGGGAAACAGAGAGAGATATGTGTGTAGACGCATATTCACATGTGTGGCAGACTGCTGGAAGCTAATCGATTTATGTTGTAATATTCAAAAAGTTCCCCATAAGGATGATGGCGATGAGGATGACGACAGTCAGCGACCTAATCCAGTTGCACTACCCCGTGTTCATCTCATCCTTATTATAATTTCTATCGAGCCACGTGTTCCATGCTGAACGAAAGCACCCTGTAACTGGGGTACACAATGTAGAGTATGTAGCAATCTAATGCCATGAGCCCACGGCCCAGCAGCCAGGAGTCAGGCAAAAATCATGTATGTGTGTGTAAGTGTATGTGTGTGAGTGTGTGTATGAAAGAGAGCTGATTCTGTTGTCGGTGTCGGTGTCTGTTTATCTGCCTCCGTTTGTCGCATTAAAATTGAATAAAAAATCAATCTCAATTCTAGCATAATTTGATTCCTGCCTTCGATTATGTGTGTAAGTGTGTGTGCGTATGTGTGTGCGGGATCAGCGAGGTTGGCGCTTTAGACTGGGGCTAAATGCAAAAAAAAAAACGTAAATAAATACTTAAATCATAATTTGTATACTCGAGAAATGAAGATGAAATCATCAAATTGAGGCACACATGAATGCGGGCATTATAAAATAATTTAAATAAGTAAATCAATAATAAAAGTATATACATAAAATAACCACATTTTGTTTATAATAGCAAACCAATTATTAAAACTTTTGTCTGTTTAAAGGTATTTTAAATTTTTAATTAAAAGTATATTTTAATTGTCTCATATTTATATAAACAAGACAGAGATCTTTATTTAAGCTTAACCAAAATCTTATCTTTAATCCACTTCAAAACACAGACGAATCTTTTATTTGAGCTTAACACCAAATTCACTTTGCACCCAAGAGTTTGCCAACTAGTTTTTTTCTTTCTTCTTCTACGTTTATCCCTCCAGCTTATCCACATATGTGAGTAAAAGTGCTTTTCGTGAAAGACAAATACAGATAAAAAAAAAATAAAAGAGAAGTTGCAAGAAATGGTGTGGAGTCTATTTCGGTTGTGCGTTTATTCCAATGCATTTAATAAAGTGTTTATTTCTGTTGCAACAAATTTGCCAGCTCAATGCAGCGCGTGGTTGGAAAAACTCTAGCGGAAAACGTAGACGACAACGACGACCAAAAAACAATCCGAGCTGAAACCTGAGCACGACACAAAGGAAAATTGCTTTTCCGCTGCACACACACTCTAACACACGCGTGCACTAACTGGGCTAAAATACCTAGCACGCTTCGTGGCTACAGGAAATATGTGGCCAACGCATCCGATCCACCCAAAAAATGGAGACAGAAGCCGCTTCAGTGCTGTGGCAAACCCATCGAAGTTTTCCATGATGACGTATAGCCGAAGGGATGGCGCGAAGTTGGGCGTGTATGTGTGTGTGTGTGTGTGTATGTGGATACATTCCTTGTCAATTTTGTATTATTTTGGGGTTTTGGTTTGGCGGCGCACAAGTTTTCAACCAACTGCGCGTAGCATAGTTTTATTTCCACTTGCTTTTTTTTTTTGGTAGATTTTACTTTTGTTTTCTATTTGTCTTTTGGTTGGGATTGAGTGGGCGTTGGAGTGGGCGGTGCTGCAGCTGGGTTCTGGACACGCTTGGCTTTCGGTTTGAGTGGCACATTATTTGATGATGCTTTTCGCGATTTTTTCGCACTTGAGTGCCTGATTTTTATTAGCTGAATTCTTTACGGTTTCGCTTGCAAAAGTTTCAGTTTTCATGCTGTTACTTTTTGTTGCTTCTTTGGCTTCGTTTTTGTCCCGTTTTCAATGCCGCCGCACGTTTAGTTAGTTCTTTTTTTTTTGTTCAAACCAAAACTTTTCTTTCGCTAGCTAAGGCAAACAAAGATTTTGATATATGTGTAGCAAAAGTATGTGTTAGATGGCCTGAGAAATACCTTTTGCTTTGCAATAGATCACTTTGGGCTTAAAGTTTAAAGCAAAAGTTGGCCAAGAGAATCAATTTTTATTTGTAGTCACATGAGTCAATTTTGTTTATCTAACTGACGATTAATCAGTACACATTTATTGCTTATCGCTCAATTGTCAAGTTAAAGCTTGCAATTGAAAGGCAGGTGAATATCGTCCAACCCACACGGTTGGCGCAAAAATCTTGATGAAGAACAAAACAAACGAACGGAAATGAAAGCTAATTTGAATATATTACCAATTCTAATTACGATTTTTCAAGTACAAACGACGACAATGAAAATGGCAGCAGCGCGAAAAGAAGACAAATAAGTGAGAAATGGCATGAATAAAATAATATTAGTTGGAGTATCACTGAAACGTAGGGATAGTCACCCACCCCACTGGTAGCCAACAAAAAACCACGAAGCATTCAAATTGGAATTTCAAAAAAGGCGAATAGACAACATGGCAACATTCGGGATTGGGTGTCAGTGTTCGCTGACCAAAAGATTAGCTGAAATGTGCCAGCTGCTGGGGATGCTGTGTGAAGTGACAGGAAAATGGCGACGGCGACTACCAACCAAACCGAATTTGAATAATTTTCTTTTCCTTGGTATTTCTTCTTCTTTTGTCCACACTGCATCTGCACAAGTAGCAAATGAATCTAAGAGTAGGGGGATGCGGATAGCGAAATAAAACTTGTAGGGATTCGCATTTCATTTTATTAAAAATTCAAATAATGTGCTTATCGCTTTAGATGCCAGGCTTAAGCCACCTGCAAGAATCAACCTCACACCACCACTCGTCTACCCCAATTGACTTTTATCCACAACAACTTTCGCTATGAGCTTCGCATATTATGCAGACAATTTTTTTTTCTGCTTTCTTGTCTTTCCATGGCCAAGGTCTGGTAGCAATTTCATATGCCTCATGCCAACAGGAAAAATTAGAAATGAAAATTAAGTAAATATTATAATATGTTGCCACCCTGCTATTGGGGGCTGTGGAGCTGGGTCGGCTCACACCACTCAAGTATAAGTTGCTGTTGGCATCGAATCCATTCGCCTTGGCAAATAAATGATAAGCATTACATTTGATATTCATTATTTGATAACGTGGTAATAAGAAGGTAAAAATAAAAACGCTAGCGGAAATGAAAATGTATTTTTTTTTTTCTTTTGCGGCGTCTGCATGCCAGAGCCAGGTACCATAAGAACCAGACAAGTTGCCGGATTAAATGTTTGCCTAAGTGAAATATGTTAAATGTTATGATATGTATGTGCGGTCTCCCACCAGTCTGCCTGTTATCCTGCCATGCTGGCATGTAGCCATTCTACCATCCTGTTGCTGCTCTGCCAGCCGGTATGACTTTCTTAACGTGTGTGTTTGTCGGCTTTTGATTTATGAGATTAAAGTGCTATAACCATGTATGTAGGTGTGAGTATAACGTATGCAACTAGCAAGATGAGTTTTCTCTCCTTTTTTTTCGCATGATTTGCAAGTAAAGGATCTTTGGTAAGTGAAGAAGGCCATGAATTCACTACTGAATAATTACAAGTCTATCGCATTTTTTATGGCTCTTTTTGCGAGTGTGCAATGACACAGCCATTCATCACATTAGCCCAGGACAGACCAATCCATTTAAAAGCCCATAAATACAAGCAAATGTGCATGCATATAGGCATACACATACATACAATGCTAATTTTGACCATTTCAATGAAATTGCTGATGAAAAAAAATAAAACTCTTGCCAACCTTTTTTGTTGGCCTTATCTTCGATTGAAGGCTTCAAGCTTTCCATGGCGGTTACGAACCACAGGTAATTTAATCAAAACTTTCATTGAAGCTCCATATAAGAGTAAATGTTAAACAAACTGACATATTATACTTTTTAAAATATCTGATTGAGAATGTAGCTCTAAAAAACAATATCAAATACACTAAACAAAGTTTTTACAGTTTAAAGAAAATAATGGTTCGCTTATTGACTTAATAATAATAACAATGATATCGTTTTATAATATTTCTGTTATTAATACGTTGTTTGGAGAGTATTCAATGCATTCACAACAAAATCTTGGCCTGCAAATCTCTGTTTATTATTCTAAACATAGGATCATGTGGTAGGCAAGACATGCAGCATTTGATTATTGTTACCAAAACTGTTGCCTATTGGCCACGAACAGATCTTAAACGTAAAGCGACCACCGTTCAAGGCAAACGCACTTAAGTTTATTGGATTTGAAGTGATTTCATCGCTGGCTTGGCAAAAAGCTCAAAGCTGAAAGCTGAAGCTAAATTGTTGGTGCAAATTGTGTTCGGCACACGCACACGCATACATAAGTGTAAATTCAATGGGAAATCTTCAGTTAAAGGCCACGAACAAGTGGCAGTTACAGGTGCAACAGGGCGAGAGAGGGACGCGTGTGTGCGTGAAGCTTGAAATTATGAGACCTTTAACACAGCAACATCAAGAAATGTGGCACAACCAACCAACCAAACCACCAACGAAAGGATGTCAACGACAAGCTTAAGCTGCTTAAAACAAGCCATTGGCAAGGGGTAAAATGAAATGGGTGGGGGGATGGTGTTGGGTTTGGTTTGTTTGGGAGTGGGGCAGAAGCGAAAGCGAAAGTGTCAAGGATGCGGCTGCTGCTTCATAGTCAAATTAAATTGCTCACTAAAACAGCGAGACGTGAAGTCGACGCTAAAGTAAAAGGATAATGTGAGCATAAAAACATTTTTAATGAAATCGAGACGACTTCCAACTGAGACAACAGTACAAAACTTAACAGTTGACTCAAATAGGATAAAAAGGGGGGAGTAAACAGGTGATACAGACGATGGTTTAAGTCGAAGTCAGCTTCAAGAAATGTAACAAGTGAGTTTTAATTTAAACGCTGTTCAAAGTGGGAGATTTTTGTTAAGGTGTGGTGTGTATGTGTCTGTGTGTGTTCTTCCAGTGTAATTTCTTTTGGGCTGCACATTATTTTCATATCCCGCTTAAAATTTTAATTAATTTTCAGCTTGATTGCGTTTTAAAGAGGCTGCCTGGTTTATGTCTTAGCTAAAGTGGGAGAAAAGTGTTGAGGATGTTGCCTTCATGCGGTTGCCGGGAAAGGAATGAGAATTTATAGTTATTGTGGTTTAGTTGTGTGTGTGTGCTGGGGTTATGCTTGTTGTGGTGCCTTTTGACTTTGTGTCGAGCAAAAGCAAATTTTGGTTAGCAATTATTTCGATAATTTGCGTTTAAGTGGGACCTTAATAAATTTTTGATTTCAACCGGTTTAACTAAATTAATTAAAAGAGAAAACATTCTTAAATGATCTTTCAAAAAAAACTTAAAGCAACATTTAGAATTGCTGTAATTATTTAGTTAAATAAGTATTAAGTTTTAATTTCATCTATAAATTTTTTAAGAACTATTAACTAAAAGACAGACAAGCTCGAAACAATTAGTAAGTATCCCAATCAACCTACCTTTACCAGTATGCCTATCCAAATTTGGATCCTTAAGGCCTGTAATGAAACAAAAAGAAATGAACAAACCATTATTACATACTCTTTACAGCGAGTTTAGTTACTGCTTAGACATGAGTTCGCATTGCAACTAAACATCGTGTACGTAATGTACAAATTCAGTCATTTATCTCTGTCAGCCGGCTAGGTAACCTATGTGCGAAATTTGTCTGTTTGTCCGAATGCTCGACACATTACTCGTCGACCCAGAAGGCAGACGTCACACATTGCACTTGTAATAGGAACTATCAAATGGTAATCTTAATTAATTGCTACTAATTACATACTGCAACACTTAGACAGAGGCAGGTTCTCTCAAAACCAAAGAGTAATGGAGTTGGAATTTAAATGGCCTTAAGGTGCATTTGGTAAGCACAAAAGTAAGCAACTGCAGCGGTCATCATTTATACGCCAAGAAGTGCACACTGATCTCTGAGAAAATGTTCAACAAATTGTTTGCCAAATGGGGCAACAGATGGTGCCAAGATAACCGCTTGGATAACTCGATATAAAAGTCCAAATGGTTGTCCAGTCAAAGGAAGTGCCAGCACAAAAGGCCAAAAACAAACAATTCCTTTTCTGGCATCGAACTCAAAGATAACGGGGGCTTTCGCGTGTTTGTGCAACTTCTAATTAATTTTTCGCAAAAATCTATGCTCGAACGGAAATGAATTTAAACTTTTAGTGCTATGGCGGAAGTGGAAAGTCCCAGGCAGAGTTAGTTGCATTTACTGCAATTGTTTCGTTTCGTTTCGTTCATTTCATTTCGTGCTTCCGTCCATCGTTGCAACATGGAGAAGAAGATTTTTTTTTGCTGTGCTGCTTTGTTTTTGAATTTTGTCTTGACTTGGTTGGGCGCATTTATTGTTATTTCTTTTTCCAATGAATGCAAAAACAAAGAAACAAAACAGAAAAAGAA
Organism: Scaptomyza caliginosa; assembly: GCA_035044725.1. Lineage (NCBI taxonomy): Eukaryota > Metazoa > Arthropoda > Insecta > Diptera > Drosophilidae > Scaptomyza > Scaptomyza caliginosa. Next base: position 91,932 of record JAWNNR010001059.1, on the reverse strand, counting down.
TAACGCAACAGCGGAAACAGACGTCAAATGTTGGGAGAACCCCAGCGCCGTAGAGCTATAAAATTGCTCAAGGATAAAAATGTTAGTAGTCAAAGGGGTTTGGCAAAGGGGTTGATATTAAAGTTCTTTAAGTGTTTTATAGCATATCTGAATAAGTCAAAATCTAACTCGATTAGAGTCTTTAACTTTTGCCCACTTGAAAGCCGTTTGTGGTTTTATTTTAATTTAATTTGGCGCTGCATTTAATTAATTCCCAGTTATCACCACAAAATAGCTCGACAGCTCGACGCTTAGCTCTTTGTGCTCTTGCTTTTGGTCTAATGGCGTCTAGCCGGCCAGAAAAGATTGCACCAATGAAAGGTCTTATGGCGAAAATGTTTCCACATACCGCAGACATGTTGGGCTGGCCCCCACGTCTATTCACCAAGCTTGGAGAGCTAAGCACATAAACAGTGCGATAAGCGAATAGAGACAAAGAAAGGGAGAGAAAAAGAGATAATGCGGTTTGCGTTTAATTGCAGTTAGCTGCTTAGGTCCTGACATTGTTTGTCCGACAGTTGTTTTTCTGTTCGATATCAAGGGTCCAACGGTAAGGGTTTTGTATTAAATTCAGCTTATTTTTCGATCAAATTAGTCGCATACTTCCATTAACTATTATTATTGCAATTACAAACCACAATATCACACTTCAACATGCAGTAAAATATTTTATCTGGCACGTTTTCATCAACTTTTATTAACTTGCGCTGCGGAGCACATAAATATTCAAACCGCAATGCTGTACTCATCACAAACAAAGATTTAAGATTCATTCCAGATCCAACCCATAAATATCCCATTAAAATTGTCGCTGGTAAAACCAACTAACCAACTCGATAGGCCTATAACTCCAATGCCAGCGCCACCAACAAATCGCGCATAATTATGGCCTAGACATCATAAAATTTGATGTTTGCATCTTGTTAACTGTCCCTGATTTGAGTACACCGAGAATGAGAGACTCAAAGTAGTTTTATAGCCTTAACGAGACTGAGAAGGATGCGTAGTTGCGGGGGGCGGACGCCTTAGGCCGTTAAGTAAATTATCACGTCATGCTCTTTTGCGAGTTGCATGCAAAATCCAATGGGGTGCTCTTACTTCGTCTGTTTCAAAACACAGATTCAACACATTTTATGTCAGCTACGTGCTCATAAATTTCCATGCATTTCTGCAGCTGTGTTTGCAAGTTTTTTGTTTCGTTTCTGGGGTTAAAATATAATTTTATTAGCTTGTGTGTGTCTGAATTTGAGCAGATATGCAATGGGAATGGTTGTTTCTTGTTTGTTGTCGTTTTCGAGTTGATTAAGTTGCTGCTTGTTTAATTAGCAAAGTTTTGCGAATGGTTTTTGCTACAACTGTTGAATGGTCATTGACCTGAAGTGCTTTGTGCTGTTGTCTAATGAAATGATTCTTGATTTTAAGCTTAGACGAACAAACAAAGAAGATAGCAAGAACTGATGTTCTTTAAGATCTCTTACACATTGGATTTAATAAAAGCAATCAACTATTTATCAATTTTGCAATTAATATGCAGTTATTGTCATTTAGTAACTTTTACATTATATAATTAATTAAAATTGTTCCTTCATATTTGGCAACATATTTTTCTGTCACATCAGCAAACCATATTCGAAGTTCTGCCCACCATTACTCCTCTTGAGCATAGGCCTACGGTTTGGACGTTGTGCACACTCATTAACACAACAATAAAATACGCCTACCCTCTCTTCAACACAATCCCTCCCTGCTTGCCGCTGTCAAACCACTTGGCGCGGACAATTAATGTGACTGACACACATGCAAATTTTGCATTCGCCCATTGCGTTGTCATATTTGATTTACAGTTGCAATTTACACACTTGTGATGCAGCGCGGGGGAGTGAAGGGCGTGGGGAGTTAAAATACGAGGTAATTGAAGGCGGGTGCTAGAACCCAAAATCCGACAGCTGTCCACGTCAGCATCCAGCAGCAGCAGCAGTAGCAGTTCAGTGTCTGTTTGATGTTGTTAATTGATTTTCAAAGTCAACTTGGTGGCCCGGCAAACACACTTCCCTCTGCCCACGTTGCCCCTTGAGTTGTTTGGTCTGAATTTGCTTTCGCTTTTACTTTTACAATTGCAAACGCATCGCATCAGAACGCAATGCAATGCAGCGCTCAGAGATTAGCAGGAGTACAAGTGAAATGTGTCTCTCCGTTCAGGCGCAAGCGACATAAAACCAATTCCACCCCGCCGCCTCAATCCACAATCCACAATGCACGAATGCTCCCAATACCCAATACACTCAATCCGCATTGCATGCGCATCGACAATTTACACATCGAACTGAAGCTGGGATGCGTGTAAGTGCAGCGGAGCGCAATTGCAGCGAGTGGATTTGGATGTGGCCAGCAGGACATTCTACAGGACGTGGCCTGTTTGTTTTATGTGCGGCCATTGTAGTGTATATTCTCTCTGCTCTTGTTGTTGCTGTTGTTGACTGGTGCATGGCATGCGGTTCAATCAAAGCGATTTTCAATGTCCACAAAATTACGCAAAAGGACATTTTGGTAATTTGACAACGACAACGACGAGGACGCCGACGACAACGTACAGAACACTTGCTTGTTGTTGATAATGAGTTTGGTTTTACTGTTTAAATTTAAACACAAACGCATTCAGCCACTACAACGTACGTGTGAGAAACTATGGTTGGCAGTAGAGAGGGCGGAAGAGAGAGAGGGTGGGTGAATGCAGGGGCTAGGCTGTTTCCTGATGCGGTCGGCTACAATTCTAAAGTGTATTTGCATTAAACGTTACTAGTGGATGCGGAAAAGGGTGAACAAAACATGACAGTTGCATTAATTTTGATTGCGCAAATATTTTAAGTGTACGGATTGCGAAAGGGATCCACAAAAATGTTGGGTAAGTGAATTTAAGCGACAACTGCAGCATGCGTAATATATTGAGTTGCAATCCGAAACAAACAAGGGAGAAGACTGGATATGCATTAAGTGCATACGAGTACTGTTCGAATGTATATATTTTACACTGATATTAAGGATTTCGATTGCACAAAATTCTGTTGAGCTGTGAGCCATTTTGAAACATTGGGAAAATTTATTTTGAATCTTGACCGGATTTTTCAATAAATAAATAAATTTAATACCTTTATTTGAGATTTTATAACATTTAAAAAAAAAACATTCAAATGATTAAAAATTCATTTTTTGAATTTAAATCATTTCTTGTAATGTATCTGCATTTACTTATTTTGAATGCTTACTTAAATTTATAATGAATTCTATTCGCAGTACAATATTTTAAGTTTGTCGCCGTTGTCTTTGTGTCTCGACGAAAGCAAACAGAAGCCAAAGATAAACAAACGACAAAAAGTTGAAAGCAGAAAAATGCTTTTAAATACAAAGTATATATAACTGTATATGGTATAGATATATAGCTGCCTGTTGACTTACGATTGATATTGATGCAACGTCAAACAAAATGAAAAAGTAAAGCTTTGGTCTAATTTTATTGCTGTTTCCTTCCTTCATTTAATGCAAATTGATGTCGCAATCGAGGCGAGACAAGAAGAAAAAAATAAAATAAAAAGCCTCAGTCTGTTAAGTTTGTTTCGCTTTTCTGGAATGGATCGTCAATATTTTTTTATTTGTTTGGTTTTCGTTTTATTTAAATATTTGATGTGCAGATTGTTGTTGATGTTTATGTCGCTTATGCATATTAAGTATTTATTTAGCAGCTAACATTCAATATACTTTTTATTGTAGCACATATTGATAAAGGCGCTTTATGTTCAAAAAGATTTATGGCCATTTGATGTTAAATTGATAGCAACATGTTCCAAATTTCTGACCTTGTTACGATTGCGAGCACCACCTGAACTCTTTCCTCTTTGTATTTGCATGCAAAGTCATGCAGCTAAAGCGAAGCTACAGTTTGTATACTTGATATTTGTTACAAGTTGCCCCAAGGACCCGAATGTCCGTCTTTCAGTCTGGCAGTCTTGCAGCCTGCCTGCGAGCACGTCTTCATCATGTTTTGCATATTGTTTATATTTTTCTGCAGTCTTGTTTATGCTGGCAGTCGATAGACGGAAGGAAGCATCATCGACTCGATTGCTCTGTTGTCCTGCCGTCCTGCTGTTCTGCTGCACTGTTGTACTCGTGTACTGTTGTCCTTTGCACTTTGGCTTCGTTCGATACATGGCATATCAGATTTATTTTACAGTTACAATATTTAATTTGCTCTTACGCAAATTGCTTGCATTTTCCGTTTTTGTTTTCTTCGATGCAAATTTCATCTTCCTTCTTCTCTCTGCAGCGGTTCAGTTTTTGCTGCAGTTGAATTATTGATGGACCTTGTACGAACTAAATTTATTTCGAAATTGAACATTTCAATAAATGTGTGCAAATTGGTTTTATGCAGTTGCAATTGAATGCAGCTGGGATTGCAACGAATCAAATTCAATTCCTATCAACACCAACAGCTTCAACAACAGCTCCAACAAAAAGAAAAACACTTTCAAAAATTCTGTAACAAATTCTCACATGCCAGCAGCATTAATCAAGACATTAGAACTTTTATATTTATGATTTTGTTCAAACTATGTCTAACATCAGTACTAAACTACTTTTGCTATAACTTTAGCTACAACTTTTTGAGTTAACATGCATCATACGCCGTGTTGTACACGGAAAAGTGTGCTGCCAAACTATTTGAATACGTATGCGTAGTATTTACACAGTTCATGTTTCGGGACGCGTGCGAGAGTTTGTGTATGTGTGCCGTTGTGTATCGGGGCGGTGTCGACTTAATTTTAAGCTAGACGGCAAGAAGCCAAGGCTAAAGAAACAGCGGAAACAACGATCAATTGTCAGATAGTTGTCCTCTAGTTGCCGTTGTTATGTGGGTGAGTTCGGTGGGTGGTGTGTTCCAGACAGACGAACAGGCAGCACATATTGCGCAGGTGGAAAATTTATAATTTGCAAAATTGCCACGCATGTTGGCAACATGTTAAATGGCCAGGCAGTTAACCGGGCTCTCTAGCATCGGGCTGTCGTTCGAGCCGCTTGGGTGGCGGCTTAAATTATGTTAACCTCAAACGAGACGGTAGCTTGGCTACCTGCCTTGACTCAACACTACAACTGCGTGGACCTGTGACTGTTTGGGTGATCTGCCCGACCCCTGCAGTAACCCCATAACATTGCGGAACGACCCGAGCCGTGTACAAAGTTCGATTTAAGGCCTCGTTTATTTAGCCAACCAGCCAAGCAGAGGCAACAGTGCAGTTGAACCGAGTCAAGTAGTCGGCGTCGTAGTCTGGTTCGTTGGTTGCATGTTGCAAAAGTTGTTGCCGTTGTTGCACAACCGCATGCCACAACATGCAGCCAGCCAGTCAGCCAGCTGGGTATGGGTTTCTGGTCTGACCTGTATGTGTGTGCGGCTACTGCTCCTGCCGCTGCAGCCTGTGGTCCTGACATGCCCCACTTGGCAATTGCCGAAACTATTTGTTTACATATTTAGACCATGCGAAAAAGGCAGACATGTTGTCAAGTCATGTTTACTGTGAAATATGCGCATTTAAATGCAGGTGGGCCTGCCAGCTAGCACAATTTACGCCAACACGCCCACAAATGTACGACCATATGTTGAAGGTGGGTGGCTTTGCACTGCAAGAGCATAAAGGCAACAATTATTTATGGTCGAAAATGGAAATTGAACAAATAAAAGAGTAAAAAGTATTAAACAGATGATTGGTTCGATTTTAAAATATAATTATTATCATTTTTATATATCTCCCAACCGGCTTAGTAAGCATAAGCTTTGTATATTACAAATGATTTTAACTCCTACTGAATTATTATTATACTATATTATATATTTTTAGTGCTCATATTGGTATTAATAAAACAATAGAATCTTCTTGGGTTGACTTTAACAACTTGTATGTTAGAAAAAATCGTATTTTCATTAATATGAATTGTTTTTATCGTAAAAATATAACTATAAGCAAAGTTTTAAAAACTTTTTAACACAGCAATTCCAAATTTAGATCTTAAATTTAAATTGATGCGCATTTTAAAGATTTTTTCAGCTTAAATTAAAGCCCACGAAGGCCTTGAACGGCTTGAGTTTTATTTAAGGAAGTACAAAAGTCAAGATCAAAGTTGGCTCTTTAAACATAATTAAGCCATTTGCAGCACGTTTTGCCAATTCAAAAAATATATACTTTGACCTCCTGCCCTGCTGCCTGTCCTCTCTATACTCTTATCGCTGGGCCAGCGGCACGCCCCAAACACAAAAACTCATTTGAATGATTCAAGATGAAAATGAAAACGAAGAAGAAAAAATGTATGTAACATGAATACTCGTACCACAAGTCAAAATTTGTGTGCACAACCCCCTTGAAAATGCCCGTTGGGTGCAAAATTCGTAGAAAAATCACGCGCGCTTATCTTAACCTGAACCAGAACCAAGCCCACGCAATTAACGCCCATTGCGCTGTCACAGTGAAAAATGAGGCAGCGCCGTGGGATGAGAGATGGGATGGAAAAGGGGGACGGAAGTAGTTGCCCTAAAGCCATTTTCCATTCTTTGGGCAATTGCGAAATGATTTGCAAACGATGCGCAATCGAAATCGAATTCAAACCATTCCCCATTGTACTAGACGCCATTTACCAATAGCTACAAATTTTAATTGCCGCTGCGATAGCGCACAAGAAAAGCAGTCGAAGCGAGGCAAGGCAGCTGCCTGAAAATAAGTAAGTCGCATTGATAAGAGAGTCACGTTTCACGGAAGCCAGTTGAAGTGTGCCCCAACGGGGAAGGCGTTTCCCCAAAGACAATGTCTTGGTCCTGGTGTCTTCATTATCAATGACAAGCGAACGGAAACAATGGTTACTCTTTTATTGCCAGGCAACAAAACTGGTAGGTGGACCAGAACACAAACGAGAGCAAGCAGCTGGCGCCTGTGCCTCTGAGTCAAATTGATAAGATGCCGAAAATGACTTGGAGAAAAACAATAAACGTGGCCATGAAATGAATAAAGGCTGCGCATTTAGCACCCAAAATGAATGAATGAATAGAGTCCGCCACTTGAATGAAGCGATAGAAACTCGACTCGAAACGCAATTTCAATGCATAAACAGAACGTTTGCGCATTTTAATGAGGTTATTATTTTTATGCAACTTTTTCTTACTGATATCTGCCAGTAGTAAGTGTCTGATAGGTATCCACAGTGTGTTTATTGCCAATGTCTAAAAGTGTCTTGACTGATAAATTTACCTTAAATTTCAATCGCTGCATACAATAATATGTATCTTTATACTTATTTCTTAAAGCTGACCCAATTGTAAGTGTTTTAAAAATCTTTTCATCAGACGTTAGCTTTAAGAAAGTCACCCACCTAAGGTCCGATAATTTCACTGCTTCAGCTAAGTAGCAAAATGTTGGTAGTCATTTAATAAAATTTCATTTGATGAGACAACAAAAGTCAAGTCCATCCCCGGCATGCAACTCATTTTGATGCGTAACAACAAAATTTTATGAAATACTTGAGAGCAAATTTTATGTGTTGGAGCAGCATAAAATTTTAGCGCTAGCAAAAGTCCCCTGACTGAGGCCGTTGGCGGTTACCCAGACTCTGGTCTTGGCCATGGCAAGGACTCTCTGCCCCCCTCATGCTCATCCTGCTTACGCTGAGCTTAGCTATGGCTTGGCTAATAATACGAAGCATTTACACCTTTATGGGGCGTACTTAGAGCGTTTATTTATGCTAATGGTCGATGCGAACAAGCGGGCCAGCAATAGCAGCAATGTTGTTCTTGTTACAGTATCTCAAAGTTGAGCCAAAGAAAAGTGGCGCCTGGGCGAGCTTTACACTAATACCACCCCGAAGCGCTGTAAAAGCATAAAAGAGTACAAAAGAACAACAAGCAAAACGGATAGTGAGCTTAAGATTTGAGCAGGTAAAACTTACGGCAAGTGTATTTCATCACATAAGACAAAGGTCGAAGTCGCACTCACCCACAGCTCTTGACCTCCCTATGCAATGCAAGACAATGGTGAAAAGAAGCAGGACAACGTGGGGGTGTGCGTGTAGCATTCTCACATCCTTGTCACGAATGTGTTTGTAATTTCCCTAGAGTGTGTTTGACTTTGACGACTTAAGTTGTAAAACTTTAACATTATCATTTTCACTACAAGACAAGCCAAGACGAGACGAGACGAGACCAGTCGAGAAGTAGCAGCTCCTTTTGGCCTTCGGCTACCAGCAGCCGGCAGGCATTGCTCTTTGGCCAGCTGCGGGGCCATGGGGCATGTGGAATGTGGCAGCATGTGTGTGTTTGTTTGTTTGTCCTGCCCGCAAGTTTAGCCAGACATTTTGATGATGTTGACCTTCGCTACTTTTACTTTTCGCACACAAAAGTTCCTTTTTTACTTTTTTAAATTTGCTGCAAGCTCTCTCTTGACACTGCTGACATATCGCATTACACTCAAGCATACAGCTTGGGGAACCATTTGCTCCTGCACAGTTATTTTCTTAAAGCCACACAACCTCTTTGTACTCGTATTACCAAAACTCTCGCATCGATTTTCGCCATGTGTCAATTAGTTCAATCAGAAGGCGAGAACACATCAACCACATGTGTGCCACCAAAATCAAAATCAAAACCAACACCACAACCACCATTCCGCGAATTAAACACACCCCTTATCCCTAGCTAAGGGCACAACAGCGGCGCATCGAATGTCATTTCACTGGGTTTTGCCCCATTCGTGCGTGCCATTTTCCACAATATGAAATAACAACAACAGAAACAACAGCATAAAAAAACAGTTCAGTTTTCACCACTATGGCATTTTCCGGCTTGTTCAGTTTTAAAAATTGATATTAATTAATTTATAGCTATGGGTCTCGTTTTTTGTATTGTCTCGTATTCTGCAATCTGATGCGTTTCAACAAAACATATAAAAAATGTTGGGTAACAGCTTAGAACAATGCAACTAGATGATTCTGTATCGAATTGCAGTAAGGGAGATTTTTTTTATTTCTAAGGGAATGCTTCATGGTGTTTGATACTTTACATTTTTCGGACGACATGCAACGTATTGAAAAGTCAACCATGTCTGACCTCATAAATTATAATCTTGATTAAAATTGATATGTTCATCGATGTTGGAATGAATTGTAAGACAATATAACTAGAAATGTGCGTTAAAGATATTTTTTATTATTTAGAAACTGGGTTTTTGAGGCGTAATAAACAATGTTTTAATATTAATTTAAGTTTGCCAAACAAATAAATATAATAAGAATATAGCTAAATTCCATCTTTTTTTATATTTTTAGCTAAAAACTTTTCCCACATCAAGCGAAATCGTCTGTGAAATTTGTTCTGTGCTTAAACCAGTTTTTTTTCTCATGAAAATCAATTTCCGTTTGTTCGAGCTATGAAAAATGTTAATGTTGTTAACCTGATATTTAGGTCCGTTTGCTTATCGCCGATGATTACACAGCAACAACGTGCGCCGTAAATTAAAATCAAATTGAGAGGAGTCAAGCTGATTTATGCATTTCCCAATGCATGTTGTACGACAACAGCTAAGCGCTGAGTAAAACAACCCCCCAGGCTCCCGACAAAAGTATTTCAGTTACTTACGACTTGCTTGAGGCTATTGAAAAGCCAAAAGGTAAACAGGCATTCTGGCAGGCTGGCAGGCAGAGAGGCATTTAGACAGTCAGGATTCGTTATGGGCCACCCTTTGACACGCGACTTGCTTTGTGTCAGAAGGACATAATCAGCTCGATTTCGTAAATCTCGACAAGCTGCTTATCTGATGAAATGTGAGCAGTGTTCCAAAAGGATCTTGCGCCATATGATAAACATCTCACACGTTCATTCGTTTGCCTCACTCACTCTCAACAACAACATCCGGCCAAGGGGCTGTCAAAGCTGACAGCTTACGCAATGCGAGGGCGTCAAAGACGTGGCATACTAAAGTACAGTAAAGCCTGGCGCGTGTGTCTGTGAGTTAAGCAGTGGCTGTCTTCATTTTGCACTCACTGATTGGCATCGGAAATTCAAGTGTTTTTATTAATTCCAATTGAGCTCGCTTTGCGAATATTTCATTATATCATCTCATATCTGGTCAAGTTGGCATTTCGCACTCTCGCTTTCTGCCTTTCGGCCGTTTCCGCTATGGATTTCCGATGCGTGCTTTTTGTTTTTCTTAATATTAAAATTCATTGATGCGGCTTACAGATTTCTTGTCCAATTGATTGACAGCTCAATGATACCAATGCGATTGACGCTTATTGAATTGTAGCAATACGGAAGCAAACGATACAATTGAATAACGCAGCAATTGTCGCATGCTTGTTGTGTGCGAATACTAAATCTAGTACACATTTTATAACATTCATTAGTTTGAGTGAGATCACCACTAAAATTATTAATACACAGCACTTTTTTCAATTTAAAAAAATTCTCTAAAAAGCCCAATTGTTGATATATCTTTCGTTTGAAAATGTTGCCAAAGCATCGCGATATTGCACCTTTTCTTAAACGTATTCGTGACTTTCTTTTGGGACGAAAGCATGTTACAGCTCATCGCTTTGCCGATAAGTTAAGTCCACGCACTGCAAAAAGTTCCCCCGAAATTCCGGATGGACCACCGACTCGTCTATTTGCCAATCAATATTTTCTAAGAGATGCAAGACGGGCAGTAAAGCCTCCTATTGATTTGGTTGAGCAAAAGAAAAAAGAGTTAGCGGCAGCTGCAATAGCTAAGAAAACTGCCAAGAAGGCTCCCAAAGCAGCTGCTGCTAAACCGCCTACTCCGGCACCTGCTTCAGGACCTGCTCCTAAGACTGCTCAGCCAGATCAGTCCAAGCAAAACAATCCCAAGCCAGATAACAGCTGTGAAAAAGAGCAGGCAGAGGATACAACTATCAAGCTACCTGCACCAGGAAAGTTGCATCGGTGGGACTAGAAGATTATTTGAGTTAAATTAAAAATATAAATTTAAAGTAATTTATCTACGTTTTGTATAGTGTACATTTTGATCAGATTATTTTGCCAAGAATAAAATATTTAAAGCATTCAACTCTTCAATAAACATTTACCGACTTTTCAGTTGAATTGTTCAGTTGTGCGCACATAAATATAGCCTTAGGCAATTGACACAATCGACAACAATGTCAGTCAATGGCCAATGAGTGGAAAAGTGAGAGAAATGGGAGATGAGCTCATAAAAACGGAAATCTAATTAGATGTCAGGAGCGAAAATCATTTATTACACCTGCATGAAATTTTAATTAAGCGCACAATTAACAGGACTGATGTCATTTGTGTGCAGTGTGTGTGTTACATGGCTTATATATCAATATATTTGAACTTAATAACATTTAATGCCATCAAAGTTTATTTACAATTTAAAATGAGGCAATTTTCGCAAACGCAAAAGTCCGTTTTGATGTTGAGTGGATTATGCCAATTGTTGATGATGATGATTGGAGGTCGATTGTTAATTGTCTGTTGCTGAAATTTATGTTAATGACTTTTCCACATCGATTTATTGATTGCAAAGTGTGAGAAATTTTGCCCAGGGGGTTGATAAAAACTCACCCTAACCCCAAACTAACCATCGCTCAAATTGGCAAAAAAAGAGAAGAACGTTTATAAAAAACATAATCTGATTTCGCGTTATGCAAAAATGCTTATGTACACACAAACACACATATAAATATTGTTGTGGGTGGTTGGGGGCTGCCTCAATTTATTGAAATTACCCTTATAAGCTATGCAACAACAGCAGCAGCAAAGCACCATTGAGGGTTGACTTCAGCTTAAAGTGGCAGCTTGAAAAAGGGTGTCAATTGCTTGGAAATTTTGCTCGTCGTCTGTCATCTCAACATGTTGCCAATGTTGATTTCCATTTGCCTGCTATTGCTACTGTTTCTGCTGCTGCTGCCAAATCATAATATAAAACTCAATACAAAAAACACTGTAGCATACTTTGCAGCTTCTTTCAAACATGACATGTGCTCAAGACTTTTGCTTTCTAGGTTTTTTCATATGCGTGCTTTGGATTTGATTTGTTATTTCTGGATTTTATTTAGACATTGCTGTTCTTGTTAGACTTAGAAAATTTATTCATAAGATTGTTTATCGCTGCTGGAATTAGTTGCAATACACGCGTATCATAATCAATGCAAATGGCTTGGAAACAAGTGTTACTAAGTGTTGGACCCTTAAAAAGAAAAATCTTTATGAAATTAGACCAAGCTTAGACAGTTGTTCGTTTAGCTTAAGCTAAATGAGGTGTACAAATTCAAAGGAAATTAAATAAATCATTATATGTTAACACATCAAATAATATTAAATAAAAACATATAGAAGTAACGAATAAAGATTTCCAACTAATAAGAAATGTTTCCAGCCATAGCTGTGAGTAAGTAAATAAAAAAACAACACTTTAAAAAATAAATATTCAAATATTATGCACACAAAACAAACAAACTTGGCCGAAAAAAATAAAAACAAATAACACACATAAGAAATATATAAACACCCTTTTCCTCGAGTCACAACACAATCCAAATGTCAATTTTGGCCAACCGCTTGGAACAACCAAAAATTGCGGGCTTTTAGAAGGCAGGCGACAACCGACGACAGCAGCTGGGCACAAATGTCAACGTTTAAAGCGTTGAACGCTCGAAACATTGCACGCTTTTCCTCGCCTTTTTGCAACTTCTCACCACCACTCCCGGACCAAACTCCAATCAGAGACGCGTAATTAAAATATGTACAAACAAGCCGGGAAGCTGGCGCCGAGTGTAGGAAGCGTACCGAGAGGACCAAAAGTTTGTTTACTTTGCGTGTTTTTCTATAAAACCAAAAACAACGAATAAGAAAAAGAAGAAGCAGTAGATGTGGCAGCAAAAGAAAAAGCTGAAGGGAAAGAAGCCACAGTGCGAGCAATAACAACAAGAAAAGAATTTGCATAAAGCAACAAACAGCTCACAGGTTTAGGCTGTGTTTGTTCTGGGAGTGGGGGCTGTTGCGTAGGGGGGTTGGTTTAGTGAATGCCCTCAACGGAAGTTAATGAGTGCTAAAGTGGGCGCAGGAAAAGTGCGGGCGTAGAGTTTAAGAGGAAAAAAGAAAATCCAAAAATTTCAAACCCCAAACAACGACGCTGGCGAAATCACTTCATTAATGCGTCATTTGTAAGGGAGCATGGCCGAGGACATAGTCAGGACATGGCCAGGACATAGTCATACCGCCATATGCGACCGACATGGGCCCCCGAAGGCAAGTGCTCCTCCTTCTACGGAAGTTGTCTCCATGCCAGGCATGAAACTTTGCGCGAAACTTGCCACCAGGCGGCTTGCAACAACGTGTGACAGTCAGTGCCTGGAAAAGTTGATTATTTTTTGCACGCAGTGTTCAACTGAATGTAGTAGGAAATGGTGGAAATACGGGTAGGGGCATGCAGCCAGTTTTTGGTACACTGAATAATGACTTTTACCGTTGCGACGCGTCGTTGCTGTTGTCGAGCTATGCGATGCCTTCAGGCCAAGTTTACTAGAACGTTTTTTTTTTTGTTGCTATTCGTTTTTGTTATCAGTTGCTGCGCTCCCCCAAAAAAAATGAGAGACAAGCTCTTACTGCTTCACGACTGTTGTCGCAGAGTTATGCAGGCTCATTAAGTTGTTATACAGTTTAGGGAGAAAATTGTCAGCTGCCTTAATTTGGCCGAGTAAGACGGAAGTGGAAGTGGAGGTCGGGCTAAAGGGGAGACAAAGCACGGGTGCATAAACAAAAGATTTCCGGGGCAGGGCAGCTTTGTGTGTGTCCTTGGTGGAAAATGTTTAATGAAATGAAATTTTCAGAGCGAAATTTATTATTTGCCTAAAATGAAATGAAAAGTGCGAGCCCCGAAGTCCTTTCATTTATTACACAATCTGCACGGTTGGGTGGTGGGTTGCATTGTCCGGATGTATATTTTAAGTGTAATTAAATTGAGGCTTGTCATTGAACTGGTTCAGTAGTGATACAAGGAGAGTGCCAATTATGCCAAAGCCCAACAATGATTAAAGTTACTTGCAGATAAAGATAATTTGAGTTACGTATTTTGCATACAAATGCCAAAGAGCGAAATGAATATATTCAACCTGTTCTGACACCAAGTTAGTCGTTGACTTTTCTGGCACTTCCAATTTGATAAGCATCCAACAACTAATCCCGTTTCTTATACACTGCAAACATACAAACATATCGTCTTCCATTCACTCCTGCATGACCACATCAACTTTTCTTTTTTTTTTTGCACAATTTCACCTTCAATTAAACTTGAGGTAATTGACAACGATGGCAAGATGGTTGGATGTTCGGGGAAAAGCCACAGAATGAATACTCCCCGATACATACAAAAAGGCTCTCAGCCAAAGATAAATGGTGATGCCTTAAACTGATTGTGTGGATTAAATTGCCATATTGGCGAAATTGGCAGCGACGGTGTCAATGTGAAGAAGGAAAGACTCTAAACGGCAAACTCCCTCAAAAAAGGGAGCAAGTATCGAAAACTTATTTTTGATAAGCGCAATTATAATTGGATTTGGGTGAAGTTTTGCTTCACAACAAAGATCCACACAGAGCAGGTAGTAGGGCAAAAGTCGAGCAAGCCAATGATTAATCTACCTCTGGAGTATTTAAAAAGAAAGATGCGCGCCTTGAGGGAAGAAGTGAATTGGAAATTTGCTGCTGCTACTGCTACTGCTTGTGCTGCTGGCGTGTACGATATAGATGTGTTTTCTTTCCACTCTGCGGTGTACAAGTATATATTTTTGTAAATGTTTGCTGTCAAGATAAGCACCACACAGAGCGTGTGGTTTCATTTGGCTTTTGCTGTGATAGAGGTGTGGGCTAAAGTGAGTTTTCCCAAAACGAGTTTGTCGCAGGTCTTAAAGAAAGACAAATGAAGTTGTTGGCACGAACTGAGAGATAGAGAAAGAGAGTTTGGGTCTTATCGGCTGTTGGCTTTGATTGCCGTTGCAATGCAACAACTTTGATGTGCAGTTGACTGGTCATTTGGTCATTAATTGAGTTTAATTATTGAGGCGTTAAGGGTGCGCTGGTGTCAAAGGTGAATGCAGGGGCTGGGCGGGACGGTACGATTGATGGAGTTACTAAGGATACACTGAGATACTTACAAGAGAATCTGTGAGAGCCTTTAAAATACTCACATTGCTGCAACACCTTTCTGATTGCTTTCAAACATTCATTGCCTGTTATTTACGACCTCGTTTCCCACTTGCTGCGGCAATGTCAATAGCTCATTAAAACTCAGCAACAAAACCCGAGAGAGAGCGAGAGAGAGAGCGGTCTCCTGCACCACATAACCCCAAAATGAAAGACATTTATTTGTGCCCATAATTAAACCCAGACAATACCGACAATAGACAACAGCAGAAGGTATGGGCAAGCAGTCGGTTCATCAAGTGACACGCCTCCATTTCTGGCTTGTCAAATATTTCAACCAACAATTTATAAATGCAAAATGGGCGTCCTTGTCGTTTTCCACTTCTAATGAGCTGGCTGCCAAGTCAAGGCATAAATTTTGAACATTTCTGCTGCTTGCTCGGCCCCAGGCATATTCAGGCCCACAAAATGATTATTGACAACTTTTCGGGTGGATTGTTGTGGCTGCCTGCCACATGTGGCACGGAAACTTGCTTACTTACTGTGCTTCGAATTTTGTGTTTATTTTTGGAAATTGAAAAACAACAGTCGTGAAAAATAGTCAAGTTTTCACTTTAAATATATATATTTTCCAAGCGTACTTTTCCGCGCCACAACAATTAAAGTGTATCTAAATATATTTTTAGGGGAAGTCCATTAACCACGTCTCACACTCCCCATTGTATGTTGCCTCAAGCTGACCGACCCTTTTTAACAGGCTGTGACTTTCCACGCCTTTTGTTCGGCATGCAAATTAATGATGGCAATGATTTGTGGATGGGCTTTGGGGTTTTATATATATATAGAGAGAGAGGGAGGGGTGTAGAGCGGGTTCATTTATTTTCCTAATAAAATTGTTGTTGTTACAAAGTTTCAATTGTACTTGTTAAAGATTTTTGCCAAATGGGGGTAGGTGATCCATTAATTTAAAGTATTTGTTATTGGTGACAACAGAGATGAGGCATAGGTTTTTCCAAGATAAAATAAATGATTTTTCCATTTGTTTTTAGTGCTAGTTAATATTCTATCTTAAGCAAAGAATATCTTTCTGACTTGTTTTTTACAATAAAAATAATTCCTATATCATATAAAAACACTTTGTCATACAAATATTTAAATCAAAAATAGTAACTAAAGCACCCTAGTAAAAATTTAATAATTTTTTTTTTGTATAAGGCACTTTAATGTGGAACTGCCTTATAAATCGTTTGCCTTTAATTTTTCACTAAATGCCAGCAAAGTTTGGCTCTCCCATCAATCCCATAAAGGCTACGTCAAAGTTGCACACTGCGCTTTTATGCAGATAAATTGTCGGTTATTTTCGCCTCACCCCTCATTTTGCTCCTCTATCATCCTGTTCGTTGGCGTTCCGTTTCGTTTGGTTTGGTTAGCTTTGGCTCCGCCGTCAGTTGTTTGGGCCTGGCCAAAAGGATGGAGATTGAAGGCGGAAGGCACCCAACCCGGACGGACCTAACCGGAGTGTCGGCTGCTCGGCTGATTGTTTCATAAAAGTTTTGTGCTGCAACCGCCCAACTAACAATTGTTGTTGTTGTGATTTTGCAAATTAATTTGCTTATAATTTTTACGCTTAGTTAAACACAATTTTGAGTGATTTTCACACAGAAAATGCTCGATGCTGCAAAAGTTTTGCCTTGCAACAGCAGGAGGCAACTTGTACAGTGGAATGAAGCATAGAAAAATAGTGGCAAAAATTAAAGAGCATTAATAAAGCTAATTAAAAAAAAAAAACTAACCAATACTGTAAATCTAAAAACAGAATACAATAGTTTTTTATAGAGCTTTTCAATTTGTTTTTAGTGTCAGTGTTTGTTTGACATTGTATATAGCTTAAATTGTTGTTTTACCCATTTACCGATTACTCTTTTGTCGAAAACTGTTCAATATTTAAAGCATACAACAATATGCACTAGCATCAAAGCCGCATTTAAATGATTTTGTTCGTATTCCCAAATGGCAGTTCCATTGGCTTCGTTACGTTCAACTCGAAGTGCAAAACAACACGGGTACAAAAGCGTATTTTACAAAACAAAAAAACAAAAATCGTAAACGTTATATTTAAATTTTTATTTCCGTCATTCTGGTGTTCGTTTGGCAGCCAGCCTTTTCCCTTTCAGAATGTTTTTGAAGCCTATCGGCATTTTTCATATTTTTATAAATTGCTATAAATTGAGATATTAATACGATACGCGACAGAAGTCACAACCTATGGGACATGTGGCTATTGTTGTTGGTCGGTTCGCTGATTTCAACATGTGGCAAAAAGTGTCGAGACATTAAAAAATGTTGCGCAAGTGTTGCGCAAACAAAATGTTCAGTTATTTGTATAAACTGCGACACACAACAACAACCCATTTTTTTTTCGAGGGCAACATTTGGTCAGAGCTCGGCACTGATAATCAAGTTGTTTGCTAATGACCGTTCGTTATAAAGTAGAAAGAGACTTTAAGCTTTAATTTAAACACTGACTGAGAGCAGTAAATGTCCTTCAGGGAGAGAAGTCATACACACACAGTCAGCTTAAATATTCCATGCACACACTCAAATACACACATTTCGTCAGTTGCTTCAATTGGTCTGATTTAATTGAATCAGTTTGCTCGTCTACCAACTCTACATACTCTAACCAACACAACAACTCTCTTGTCTACCAACATTTTGTCTTTGGTCTTTCAATTTACTACCCAAGCTACTGATGCTGTTGTTGTTGTCCTTGTTGGTGCTGCAGCATGTCTGTAGTTCTGGGTCTACGTTTTTCGCACACGTTTGCGTGCTATGCATAGAATAAAAATTTTGACACAAAAGCCGTTGCATACAATTGGTCACACACACACACACACACCCACTCGCATATACACTTCTGTCTGTTGCTCAGGCCTATGGCATTTGTTTGAGTGTGACCAAACGAATCCCTCGGGCTACCTACAGGCGACGTGTTGAGGTCGTTGTCATGCACTGATTTTGTATGCAGCAACAACAACTATTTTTTAATGCATGCTTTTTAAAAACCGAACTGGTTCTGATGAAATTCTTAAAGAGTTTTCTTTATCTTTTCGATGTTAAGTAAAAAGTGTAATTAAGTAGGTGTTTCTTAAATCAAATAATTCTTATTCGATCAAATTAACTTTATTAAACACTGATTTAAATTCTTCCGCTTATTCTCTTAGAGGAATTGATTTTGATTGATTGGCCCAAAAATTTTATTGTTACGATCAATTTTCTTTGATGGGTTTATATAAAATTTGAAATAAAAACGGTGACAAAGAGAGAAGAAGAAAAGAAACTTTGTTGAACTTTTCTGCCAAATTTTATATAAGTAATATTTAAAGATATTTTCACTTGAACTTCAATCGAAAACTTGCATATTTTATTGTTTTATTTGCTATCTTAAATAGATTTTATTTAATGAAATTATTTACCACTATCATAATAATAATCGCTTGTGCTTTTTGTCAGTATTTATGTCCAGTTAAGCGATTTTCGCATTAGCGTTTCTAGCATGTACGAATCCTAGCCAACAATTTAGGCACCCATTTTATTTATTTGACTGCTTGTAATATTTAATAAAAATGCCTCAATTGGTTCTGAAAACACAGATAACATACATACACTCTCACTAATACACATGCTCCTAAATTCAGGCAATCACAATTTTTATTTTCTTTTGGCACTCCGCTTCATGCTTCCTCTCCTTTTCCACCCACTGCACACGTGCGTTGCCCTCTCGACACGAACTACATAAATAAGCGAACGACAAAAGATGCTCCTGAGGCCCCTCACATACGATTTGGATGTATGTAGAAGAAACTTTTCCAATTTTCCCCTTTTTATCGTAAATTACGCACAATTCAATATTTGGCCTTTTTACTGGCTCTTGTTTTGGGTGTCCCCACCGCTGTCTGCCTTTTTTCTGCTTGACTAGCTGCCAAGTGTGGTGGAGTTAGGGGTGTAATAAGAATACAGAGGGTTAAAGCTCGGGTGCTGGAGTGTGTGGCATTTGTCTGCAATTTCTTTTCTTGTTTTTGCTATTTTGCTATTTTTTGTGTGTCTCTTTATCGTAAATAAGAAATCTCATACGTGCGTATTCTAGCCTAGCCCCAATGCTGTTTTCCTCATCCTCTCAATGCCTCTGCTCATTTGCTTTATGAATGAGTAAGTAAAAGTTAGTTTTACTTTTGTTTTATGTGTATGTGTGTGTGTGCGAATCTTTAATCGAAATTGCCTTGTGCTCGATAACTGTAATGATTGTTTTTCTATGTGCCTTAATTTATTTAGCATTATTTCGATTGGAATGTTTTTGCAACTTTTGTGTCATTAGCCAGAGAGGGCTATACTGAATGTTTAGCTTAATTTTAAGAGGATTAAAGAAGTTTCTTCTTGAGAGTAACTAATGTGTAAGAGCAATACGCGATTATACATATTTATCGTTGCAATAAACGAGTTATATTAAGCGTCAAGTCCAGCCATAATCCATTGAAAACACTCTTGCAAACAAATTGCAGCCACAAAATCTCTTTCACTCGGACAATCTCTGGGCCACATGTCGTATGCGTGTTAATTTGAATTTATGCTTTAATTGGAAAGCCTACGCATCGATATTTTCGAGCCTAAAAAGAGGTAGAGCCTCAATGCAGCAGCTGCAGCCGGCCAGAAGGCTATTAAAGCGCATTTGGTCAGCAGCAGATTGCTTGTTGATGTTGGTTGGCTCTGGCCGATAGGCGCAATGTGGCCGCAGTCACCAGGCCCCAGCCGCTCCCTGCCACAACTACAGTGGCAGCCATAAAAACATTTATGTAATTGCCTGTTATCGACAAGCGCTCAAAATGGCCTCGTTACGCTGACTGTAAACGGGGCCTTTAATACACTTTTGATTGGATTGTCGCACAAGTTAATTGAACGTCCAGCGGCAAACAAAATTTTCCCGGCCTAAGCCACTGAGTGGATCCATTTATATTTTGAAACTAGTTGGCGTTAGCGTCCGACCCACAAAGAATCGTCAATTCATGCAAGCTCATTAGGCAAACGGGTCGTATGAATAACCAACATCCACAAGCCCCCAACACAACCTAAAAGTATGCAGCAGTTTCTTTTGTGCTCTGTCAATTTACCCATTACTGGATTACTGAATTGTAGTCGGCGAAATCTACTCTGCTCTCGCTCTCCTTCTCTCTTCTAACTGCAACTTGTATATCTTTTTATCTGGCTGTCTGTCTGTCTGGGCAAGTTTTCTTCGGTTTTTTTTTATGTAATGCCTGAGCGCATTTTTATCTTTTGTAGTCTTTGGTTAATGCGCTAGCAAATTGTTTGAGAATGACCCGCGTAAATTTCATTTCTACTTGATTTACTGTAAATTGTATTGTATTGAGGGAGGTACAGAAAAACGGCAAGATAAACTAAGCTTGCCAATATAAATGGAGAGCAAATGTAGTCGACATTTATAAATTGATTGGGGCTTCAAGAAGAAAAAAAAAAAACAGCCAACTAATTTTGATTTGGTTTGCATTCGATTTTTGCTTTGATGGCAGTTGATTTGTATGATTTGTGGGTAACCTGAATATTTAGGCTTAGGTTAAAATGGGAAATTTGGTAGATGTCATGTTCAGAAAGGTGAATGATTTAGGATTGCTTTTGGTACTTACCCTTCTGATAACTCATCATTTCAGTGGTTTAGATATATGCGCATATAGACAAATCGATTATGAATTTAGAGCTGAAAAATTCACAATAGGATCTGAAAAGAACAAAAAAATAATTACTTACTATGTTTTTTAACTTTAATGCTAAACTAGCAGTAGCCAAGCATTTATTTAGTAATCAACATGATTAAAATATACATAATATAGCTCTTGGTATTTGTTGTAAGTGGTCTTCACAGTAAATATTGCCAAGACTTTGACGTCATTATTAGTTTTATCATCATCATGCTTATGTTGTTGCACCATCTTGTGCCACTTGAGCGCACTTTCTTTCCAGTTTTTTAAGCTACTTTAGCGGAAAAAAACCTTTTGCATTCGTTTGTTTAACTTTCAGCAAGACAGAGCGAAATGTTGATGTGTACTTAAAACTGAGCCCGCATCATACTGAAACTAAAACTCAAGGAAGTTGCAACAGACGAGGACGCCTCGTGTAAACAAGCTCAAGTTTTTACTGGTGTTAGTTTTGTAAATTGCAGGTTGCAATATTTTCATTAAATTGAGTCATATAACAAATAACAAAACTTAACGCAAGCGGCAGGTAAACAATTAAACAACAAAAACAGCTGACATTAACAAATTACTTGATTGTGAATGTGAATTTATATAACATTTCTGTAGTGGCAGGACATAAGCAAAACATTGTTAAAGTTATTTATTGTTCTTAGAATAGCTTATATCATATTTCGGTAAGTCAAGTTTAACTTTTTCTTGATAAATGGTTAAATGTTTAGAAATAATAAGAATATCATGCGCTATATAATAAACAACATAAATGGAAATTAAATATTTAAAGATTCCAGTCAAAGTGTTAAGGATAAATTTAAATTTTCGAATTGACTTTATGTTATCTGCAAAATCCGTTTAAGTAAGCGTAAAAGGTGAACTATATTTTTGGAAATTACAAAAAATTGTATGAGTGTTAAGGATTAAGAACATAGCTGGAAGGATAAACTTTTAATCTTTTCTTAATAGTTAATGATAATACATTTTAATTTAACTCTTTTATAATAGTTTTTATTTAATATGCTCGCACAATGTGAAAAGATTTATTGTAAATTTTAAAAAGATCTGCTTTAATTTTATAAGTACGTGGATCGATGGCTTGACAAAATAAATAAATAAACGCCAGCGTGACAGTAAATAGTGTTAACGAGACAGCAACCGACCAGTTAAACAACCCAAGCACACACATACACAAAGTTTATCACGCACACACACACACACAATACAAAATAGTTGCAGCCTCATTTCCAGTAGCCGTATTCTGGCAGACTTTTAGGAGGTCCAAAAAGCTGAAGAGTTTATAAAATTAACGTCGTCATGTCATTCAAGCAGCAGCAAGCGTTGATGTTGCTGTTGCAAGTTGTTGTTGTTGCTGCTGCGTTGCCTGGCTCATCAAACTAACTCAAACCAAGCCAACCCGACCCGATCCGACCCGACTTGCTCCGTACACCGCCACTCGTCACGCTCCAAAACATCCTTTGAGCTGTCGCTGTGCATTTGTATGCGTTTTGCCTGCCTGATTTATGTGTGACGATGAGTGTTTATGTGTGTGTTGGTGTGTGTTTACGTCTCTGTCGTGTTGGCATTTGTCGTTACAAACTTAATTAATGTTATGCTGCCGCCATCACCCCCCCCCCCCCCCCCCCCTTTGACACCACTAACGCCTCGAGGGGGGTGTCAAAGGGGTGCCCTTGTCCTCCAGGCTCTTGACTTTTGTCAAGCGCCACAAAAACTGCAGCCGGGTTTTGCCACTGCCACTGCGCCACTGTCAGTTTCAGCTGACGTTTGGTGTTTGTGTTCTCCTCTCGTTTCCGCCCGCCCTCTCAACTCCCCATCGCGTTTTGCATGTGATTAGGCGACGTCTGTGTTGGAGTTGTTTCACTTCATGCTAAAGTTGAATTTCTCTCTCTGGTACAAAAAATTGTGCTCTGCTTTTTAGGGCGAACACATTTTGTATGTGTGTGTGTCTGTGTGTGAGTGCTGTTGTCTGTTGACATTTTGGCAAAATCGCATTGACAGCATTATCCATATTGGCATAATCACCGTTTGGGGGCTTCTGCATTTGTTTGTCTTACGGTTTTAGTTGCTTATTTTGCTTAGCCTGCGGCTGCTTTGCCAGCTAGCTAATCCTCATGATTAAAGTGAGTTGTTTCAAATTGAGATTAAAGATAATCACACCGCAGTTTAAAGACGTAAGCTCATGAAAATGGAAAGCACATTAAATTGTATCTGCTCAAATATTGAAACTAAACACAAAACAAGTGCTGCATTTTTGCTTTTCACCTTTATTTCTTGCAGGCTGCAAGCTTTTGTGATACAATTAAAGAGAAGGTTTGGGGTAGAGGGTGCAGACAAATGCCGACTTTGCTTTGTGCAACAGCGCGTGAATCGGTGCAACGACGTCTGGGCAACAGGCATACACAGAAAAATTCATGAAGCTTGAGATGGGGGAAATTTTTTATTTGTTTATAGCACAAATGGCGGCACAAAAAAATGTGCAACAGCACAGCTGCCGGCTAAAAGGCAGTGCAGTGCTTGCAAAGAGCACAAAAAAATAAAGTAAAATAAAAAGGTTTTTGCCTGGATGCTTACTAACATAGGTGCAACACTCATTGTCAATAGTCTTGTGGGGCATACAAAAGTTTGCCAAGGCAGCTTATGCGGAATGTTTTGTGTGCGAAAGCTTAAGTATGTGTTTATATATATATATGTCTATATATATATATTGTCTATTGTCTGTCTTGCTCTTGGGTCTGCGTAATCAGTTTTTTTTGCCGTAAATTGTGTGAAAAGTGAAACGGATTTAGTTGCGTTTTATTTTACCTTCAAGAACGTAAGAATGTATTCTATATTATGTTGATGTAGACTTTGTTTAAGAAATTATACATATATTGCTTACGATATTGCTAGGTTTTTATTAAATGTTAAAGATATACAATAATTTTTTCTAGTTTTAACTCCGCTCTTTAAAATTTCATAAATTTATAAAGTACAAAAATTCTCAATAAGACAGATGAAAAGATTTCTAAAAGTTTTCATATAGTTGTTATCCTTATTAACTAGCTATTTATACCTCTCGGCTTTGTTAAAAAAAAAATATTATAAGCAGTATAATGCTTAAAAATCGATCTCACTTTATTCAAAGTACTTTGAATTGTTTACAATTTTGTTTCATCTATTTGGTATTTGTTCAACAGTTGATGCACATTTGCCAACCGAGTCCTTAACAAAGTGACCCCTTATACCCTATTCCTGCCAACCCCCCGGCTGGTCGTACACATTAAATCATTCAAAATTTGAGCAATAGCAGCAGTAGCTAACATCGGCAACATAATTTAAATGGCAACTTTAAAATGTTTACCGAACGCTTCATTCTAGTTGTAACGTAAATTTACGGGCCAGCAGCTAAACAAACAAGCAAACACACACATACTAGCACACGTGCGCACACACACACACACGCAAAGCTAGCATCTCTGGATGGATGTGTGTGCTCCTGTGGTTCGTCTGTGCTTTCTATTTGCGCTTAATCCATGGACAGCCATGCTGAAAAGCATCCCATTTTTTCTGTATATGCATCTGCAGGCGCGAAAAGATATGCAATGGGTGAAAAGAAAAAAAGATTCTATTCGGCAGACTTTGCTCATTACTGTGGCAAAATTTTTTTCTGCCTTATTCTCCAGCAGCAACAACAGCAGCATTCGCGTTCGGTTCGAGCCGCACCATTATGTTGGACTTTAATTAAAATTAATTACATTAAGTGCAGCAAGCAAGCAAACAGCAAGCAACACAAACAAACTCGCTGTTACCAAAAGAAAGCATCATTCTAAACACAAAAGCAACCCACAAAGTAACCGTTCACACGACAGTAGCTCTGAATTTCGCCTGCATTCTGCTCGAAGCCTGTTGGCCGTTTGAGTTTTAATACACTTAAAGTGTTACCCCTTTTTTTATCTGTATATTTTTGTAATATTTAAATTTTTTGACACACATGCGTCAAGGGCAGCGACACATATAACAATTAAGCTGTTTCGGGTTGACGCTTTATTATAATAGCAACTTAATTATACTCTCTAGACGTGTTAAAAAAAAGTTTAACCATTGGGTAGTCTTAAATATGCTTAAGAAATACTTGAGTTAGTTAATGAAGAATCTTCAAATGTTATTTTGCGCCAAAAACATATATTTCTTTTTTCAATATTTCTGAGAGTAAAAACCCATAAATGCGGAATATTTTATTAATAGTTTTCTAATTCCCACGTTGTATCCGTATTTTTTTTGATTACTTTATTAAGTTATTAACATTTTTAAGCCAACTTAGCAAATTAAATAAAATTGCGATTTTTATACGCTTCATAGCTTTAATTTTCATTGTAGGCACCAGATTTGCTCTCGCCCCAAATAAATGACCAAAAGTTTGAAAACTTCAACTCAATGACAACAAAATATAAAATACTGCAAATTGTTGAAGTGTTCGCCATAAAATATAAAAAAAAATAACCGCTCAAAGTGCAGTCTAGGGTTTTTGCTTTCAAGCAGCATAATAATAAAAATACAACAATTGACAATATTTTCTCCAACTCGTCGCACTTTTTGTTATTTGAAAATATTTTTCTGAGCAATTAAATGTTGCCAGTTGGCAAAAAAGTTGCACATAGAAAAGTTGGAAAGCACAAAAGTTGTATAAAATTGTCAAGCTGAAATTGGGCAGCAGCAGAAAAAAATATCGTAATAAAAATAAAAGTAAAAGCCAGCATCGCAAGCAACACGCTCAGTAAATAAACTTTACCAATGATACAACAACAACAACAACCACAACAAAATCCAGAAAAATACATTCTGTAATGTACCAGCGTGGAAAATCATAAATAAAACGCATGTAATCCACGATTGAGTGCTTAAGTTGATTTCCACAACAACAACAACCAAAACAAAAAAGGGAAGAGGCAAATGCTGCATGCCCCAGCGATAAGGCAATACAATATTTACATTTGGGCACACGTTATGGCTTCTACATACTATATTGAAAAGTCATCAATCACCGATGGCTGAAAAAGTCAGCAGACCGCGAAATTTGTCAGCCTTGCAGAAATCGTGGATAATTCGTGACACGAAACTTGCTGTGCCTGCTTTTTAACTAAATTTGTGAGGTTGGCTTTAAGCAGCTTTAAATATGCTGAGGCACAACAGAGCGTAACGAATGGGCAACAGCCAAATGAATGGCTGAATAGATAGATAGATGGATAGAAATACAAGTTGAAGTGCGGCTTGGGCCAAGAAATGCACAAAAGGCGGCAAAAGAAACGAAGACTCGTGGCAAAAAGTAGCCAAGTAGCAAAAGTTTACATAACATTAAACAAAGCGCACAATGGCACACAGCGGCGCTATGCCACCCTGCCCCATTTTGATGAGTGGGAATGGACAGTGGATGGCTGAGAGGCAATAAAACACAAGTTAAGTGCAAGCCAAAGAAAAAGAAGCACAGGACAAGAACAACAAAAACAACAGAGCAGCAGACACAGAATTTGTTTAGTCCTTGCTGTTGTTGTTGTTGTTTTTTTTTTCCTTCCTGCCAAGTCAAACAAAACGAGTTGCGCATAATGAAGCAAAGGCACAAAGCGTTGCAGCAACCACTTCTTCACTCCATAGTCAAAAAGTGGCCATTTCTCTATTATTTTTTTTTAGTTTAATTTTTGGTGGTTCTTGCAGGTGGGTAAAATCTATGCCAAACTATCAGCAACCACAAGCACTGAAACTGAAATGCCGAGTTTCACTTTCTTGGTTGTTTTGCCACCATCGACCCCGCCCAAAAAAAACTTTTGCCAACGTTATAAGAAATTATTTCATTAACAACTTCAATTGGTGGCTTTGGTGTAGTTAGTGTAGTTAGAGGTATGAGTTTCGTTGCTGTGCTGCACTTTCTCATAGTTTGTTGGATAAGTTTTATTTCACTAAATGTTACAATCGTGTTAGTAACCAAAGTTGTGGATAAATGTTTACCAATGGGTGAGTAAGTGCTTTAGGACGAAAAGTACATGGCACTAATTCTAAATTAAGTTTACCATTGTGGCAATTAAGAGAAGCGATCTAGACCCATAAGTGAAACTTTTCTTGCTAACAACTGAAATTCACAAATTTCAACATTAATTTGTGAAGTACACAGAAGAAAATCTAAGAGTTTAATATTTCTGACAATAGACAGGTTTGGAAGGTTATCCCTATATTTCTTTGTCATAATTATTAATTTAATTAAGTTTTTTATAGTCACCTTCAAATTTATTTTATTTACAGCACTTTAATTCAAACACACATTGTTCGCTGTGCATTTGTTTATCCTGACCCAACTTTAAACACTTGACAACCCTAATTTACATAACCAAAGAAGCTCGAAAGTATGCCGCTTAGACACATGCACACACATTAACACACCCCCACACACACACAGAGAGAGTGAGAGACGTATAGCTAATACAACTACTTAATTCTACTTTATGGGCGCTTGGGCCATAAACTGCGCACTTAAAATGAAACATGCTTAAATGTGATTCAACATCGTCCATAAATAAATTATGAAAAACGCTTAACTACTTTCGACAGCTTATAAACGCCTACGAAATGGCCGTTCCACAACTATTTCAATGTATGTGTGTGTCAGTTGTGGTGTTGATTTACAGTTGCACATTTCTTAAGCGAACCCCGTCGTCATCGTCGTTGCCATCGTCTGGGACTGCGGTGGCCGTAAAGCAATTCATTTCCCTTATGCATTTTGTAGCAGCTAACGGTTGAACAAGGAAAAAGCAACCAGGTTGAACCGACCTTTTTCATATACCTGGCAGACCGCACCGAAAAAAATACCCCCACTAACCAAGGCAGCCTGCCACAAAATGGCGCAACGGAAGCGCTTTTCAATGAAATTTATGACGCATGGAAACATTAGAAGATCGTTGACGTTTACAAGTCCGCGTCGCGTATTTCTTTCCCTTTCTCGCCCGGCCTTACTATTCTGCAATGGTTGTCGCGAGGCGGGCTCCTTGGCCTATGCTAATGCTCTGACACCAAACAATTTATGAGCCCCAAACAAAAGTTGTATGTTTGTGTGTGTGTGCTGTCTGTTTTGGCGTATGCTCGCTAATTTTTTCATTCATTCACTTTTTTGTTCGTAAGCAACTCAAAAGAATTTCAATTAAATATAATTTATGTGACGCTAAGTTATTGGAATTAATAATATAGACCAAAGCATACATACATTAAATATTAAAGCTATGGGCGAAAGTTAAAATATATATTTTCGACAGACAATAGTATTTATTTTGTTATTATAAATATTTTAAAAATATTTAAATTTAAAGCCCACCTGCAAAATGAAGTTGCATCAAAGTAGTAACTTTGTATCTAGTTTTTCACTGCTTCTTTCCTAGTACCCGGTACTGCAGGGTATGGTTACTGCAGGTTTGATCTTGTCAACGCAGCAGAAATTGGGCGCGGTCCAAGCAATAGAAATATGTAACTGTTTTTTTTTTCTTTGGGTATGTGAGTGCATTTCTCAACAATAATTAGGTTGAATAAAAACATTGGACACTTACTTACAGCCAATATTTTAATATTTGTTTTAAAATGAAACCACACTCCCGCTTTTTGCAGTCGCTTTTTTGCATTGCTGCTGCGCTGACGCTTCTATTTTTCCAAGATGGCGCCCTTATTGCTTTTTTTTCAGCAATCATGCAAAATGTAATCTGGCAGTAGTTTTATGGTCTTGTTGCATTTGGTGTCCCTTCGAAAATCCTCAGCTTTAATATGCACATTTTTCCACTCGCGGTAAACATTTTAATATTCGCACGCCCACGCATTTTCACTTTACCAACACGCACTCGAAAGAAATCACGCACACCGACTACTGATCAACAAAATTGGCGCAATTTTTTGCTCTTATTGATCACGCCAAACTGTTATGTTAACATGACAGCTCCGCTGTTATTAACATTGCAGTGATTGGAACCAGCTCCCAATATTTGTTATGCTAATCGAATCGAGTGAATAAAAACTTAAAGACATTCACTAACTAACACAAACTATTCTCCATAACGTTTATTTTCTGTGCATATCACACGTGAGCTTTAAAAATTTCAACCATTACACATTTGACGACCAAAAGTATGCGCTGCCCGCGTCGTTTGTTGCTCGTTAGTTGTGAGCAACAAAAATGAAATGAAAAAAAAACACAAAAACATAGAAGACAAAAAATATGGGCTGCCCTTTTTTCTTCCTCTGCTATCTCTCTTGTGATTTTACCCAACGCCGTCTCGCATGAAACGCTTTGTTTCTGCAGCCGTTTACCAAACTGGCCCACCCTCTCTCAAGCTTTAGTTCCTTAACGTTGCTCAGCGAAGAGTCGCTGGTCGTGTAAGCAGCCAAGCAGCGGAAATGATTCGTCGTAATTTTCCTTTGTGTAATCAACTCCTTTGTAGGGAATATTTTGTATGTTCATATGGCTTGCCGACTACGACGCCGCTTTTGACTCCAACAACGACTCTGGCTCCGACTTCGAGTAGGCAACGGCAACAACTCCCACATGAAGTTTCTTCTATTTATTTTGTTGGGTGTGCTTTTAGGCGTATGCAATGCCTGTTTATTGTGTATAGTTATGCTTCTTCTTTATATTGCTGCAAAATTTAAGTGCTGGAAACTTTTTAAAAATATATATTTCGCTTTTTGATGCCGTCATTTGGGATGTGTTAACAGACGTTTAATTTGAGGGCTGTTCATATTTTTTAATTAAATTCTTTAAGCCGAACAAAATAATTATGTAAATTTGTACATTTTTTTCTATGACAGCAAAATATTTTCATTTATCGGTGGAAATCTCTCAATTTTTTTTTATTATTTCTCTTAAACGCTTTCAGCGGACGATGCCAACCCACATCAAGATAAGGTCTTCGGTTCTCCGTCCTTGGTCCTTTGCGGCCAGGTGTTTATCTCATGATGCCGTCATGACTGACTTATTACCGTCTTATCTCTCCCACCCTCTCACTCTCGTTTTGTCGACTCTTTTTCAACACGACTATTATGAAGTTTGCCTGTCAACGAGCGAGAAATCCACTCAATCTCAAAAGCAGGCGTTGAAATGCTTTTTCCCGCCCCGCCCTAGCTTACCTAGTTGCCGTATCTGGTTTCCATGGCGCGAAGTTTAAGCGCCAATCAATTGATCATTATTCAATGTTAAAATTGTGATTGCTGATGAGCTTTATTCAATAAAATATTGTTTGGTATCTGAATGGGAATTTAATAGTTTTACGGAATAAACAATTTCTTGACAAATAAATAAAACTTTTAACACAATGTTCATAACAGGAGTTCCTTTCAACTCAAGTCTACCTGTTAATTAATTTTGCGCAGCACAGCTTAAGTCTGTAACATAACATGATCTAGTTCATATTGACTTTATCACTCTCCCCATGAGTTAGTTCTTCTTTAATTAGCAACGCGAGTGTTAGTGTGGAGTGAATAAGAAAATCATTTTAAATAATTTTACTTTCGTGTTGAATATTAATTGTGTAGTGCAAATTGGTTATCCATCAGCAGCTAATTAATAACCAATCTCAAAATCCTTGCAATCGGTGAGTAAACAGTTCAATAAGCATCTTAACGATTACTTACTAAGTCTCTAGTAAAAAAAAACTTAGCAATATGAGATGAGATGTAACGAAAAAGAAAAATCCCTACCAGCTGCAGTTTACAGGTCAGCATGCGAACATCAAAGCGTTGTATAAACATTTAAAGATCAAAAAGCCAAATGCCCATTTGACCCGCTGGGGCCAAATACCCAAAAGGGACACATACATATGTTTGTATGAATACATACCCATGCATATGTAGACATACATACATATATATGTAACAACCGAATATTCCGTTCAAACAGCTGCCGCCTGCTGTTGATAGACACACATACCCACAAAGCGAAAAAACGGTGAAATAGAGAGACAGTGAGAAGGAGAGCAAAAACAGTAAATGTGCGTGTTTGGGTGAGAGAAAGGAAGAAGCAGCAGAAAAATGACTGACCATTCGCTTTTTAAAACCCCAACCCAAACCCAAACTCTCTCGCTCTGACCCTAGCCTAGGCTGCATTAATAAAAATTGTTCACCATATTGGTAAATCCATTATGAATATTACGGGAGAGTAAAAGGCAGCTTTGGCAAACGAAACGATGAGCCAGATAGAGTAGCATGTAGAGTTGAGGCAGAGCCTGCTGATAGTATAAAAAGATTGAAATTGAAAATTGTGCTGTTGCAGTCCGCAGAGTAGCAGAATACTCATTCACCTCACCCTCTCTGCTACTCTGTGGCTTTCTCCTACCCGGCTGCCGCCTGCCTGCCTGCAGTTGGTCATCGTAATTGTGTGCAAAAAGCAAAGCAAATGTTTACGTAATAAATTTACGTGATTGAAATATGTCGAGTTGGCAACAAAATGGCCACCAAAATGCCACTCCCCCCTCTCCCTTTGCCTTCCCTAGCTAGTGTCTGGCTCTAACGAATTGGCGCAACGTTTGCGCGCTCCTCTAGGCTAGTCCACAGAGTTTTTACCTTCATTCTCCCCGAACATCATTTTGTGCTATTGGATGTGGTGTAAATTTTTACACATGTGCAACGCGCTTACTTTTTATTATGTATGTATGTATGTAGTTGCAAAAAGTGTTTGGCGGCTGTTTTTCTTCGTGTTGTGCTTGTTGTTGTAGCTGTTACTGAAAAGCCACAATTTGTGCAAAAATTATGAAACGAGACTTTGAGCAAACACAATCAACGCTTGAGTAAGTTTTGATGCATTATAATTAGTGTACTAAAGGCAGAAAGTGAAGAATGAGATTTCCTAATGAAATCTTTGCTACAAATGTATTCGAGTTAAACACACTGCGTAAAATGTTATACTCAAAAAGGTATGTTAAATTAAGAGAAGAGTAGGAGCTGGTGTTAAAAGTGATGCTCAAAAACGCTCGCCATTCTGTTAGCCCAGCAGTACAAAAGTACGCCACGTAACCCATTACTTTTGCTTTAATTGGTATTAGGTTAGAGTATTTGTCCTAAAATAAAACACTAACCTCTTTAAGTAAACAATTGAAACAAACATCGATTACACTAGCTGAGTTACTTTTTCACGTAATCCTCTCACGAATTTGGCAAACTTCTTACCTTAAAGCTTAGCTTACTGGCAAGTACTTACTTACATGTGTGTATATATATTCTCACCTTGTCACTGCCAAAACACTCATCCTGAGCTGAATTACAACTACACACACGGTGAAAAGAAAAATCTAACCACGCGCAATTTGTCGTGTGTGCGGTGCATGTTAGGCGAAATTGATCCAAGCGATTTTGCAATGTGAAATAGTCTGACGCAGAGTTTCTTCTACTTCTGCTACTACACTGCTTTTTCTTGACAATCGGGACATGTCTAAAAAGTATTTACGGCATCGTCAGTCATTCAATTTATCGCATTTCTTGGCCCAAAAGCAAACACACACACACTCACGCAGCGAAAACGTCAGCGACTTTGACTTTGGCTTTAGCTCTATATTTTTTTTTTAGCTAGTTGGGAAGAGAAAAGGTTGACGACAAGTTCATACGTCTTATGACTTCCCGTTGACGGAAGTGTATGTGTGGGTGTGTGTGTGTGTATGGGTCTTATGTCTGCCTGGGACGTGTAGCTTACAGCAGAATCACTTTTATAATTGGCACGCAGCCAGCCAAAAGAAACTTCTTAACAAAAAAAAAAAATAAAGTAACGAAACCAAGAAAAAAAATGTCTGTAAGGTTTTCAGTTAACTTAGTGGCCGTCTCGTCTTTGCTAGATCTTACTGCGATGTCTGCAGATACTATTTGTCAGATATGACATTATATTAATTGAAATTATCCTGTCAGTATGGGAAACGCTGACGACGCAAAGCTTTAATAATAAAAATCACTCCCAAAGTCAATTAAAGTCATCAAAAGTGTCGCCAATAGCCCGTCAATAAAATAATAAATTACGCAACACCACTGGCCATAGAATAAAACGGGATACAAAAAAAAAAATAAATAAATAAATAAAGTATAAGCTCGAACCCTAATTGAATTGGTAAATATTTAAATAAATATAACCGCAAATAATTAAAACAACAATGGCAAACGATGCAGCAACCAGTGGCAAATTTCAATGGGCAACACGTCTAAATTAAAAGCTCGACAAATATGAATGGTTGACAGCAACAACAAAATGTATAAGGGCCAAAAAAAATGGCTCACGGCACATTCCGACCACAAAAGCAATTAAATTTCCAATTAAATTGCATTGACTGCAGCACAAACGTTACAAACGTTGCGCGATTTATTTAAATTGTTAATTAGGAAAACGTTTGCAATTGCAAATGCAACGATGACAAATTAAACAAATTTTGTGATCAGATAATAGCGCCGTTTTATATTTCTTTTTTATTTCCTAGCCGTATTGCAAACCATTCAATTGGAAAGAATTGGTCAGCCAAATTGTATAGATATATCCAAACTAGACTTTAGACATTCATAAATAACCTGTCTGCTAAATACGAATGCGCTCCACTTGCATCCACTTTCCTTGCCAACACTTGCGCTCCCTCAATACATTCACATCCTGCGCGTCAGAGCCTTCCAAGCATGCCAAACAAAGACACCAGCAATTACAACAATTCCACAAAAAAAAAAAAAAAAAATAAAAATAAAAACGAGCTGCTCACTCACAAATTGAGAAGCAACAGTGGGACGAAGAGAATGGGAGAGAGAAAAGAGAACAGTTGACGGCGCAAAAGGATATAATTTTTCGTAAACGTTTTTATAGTGTTGTCATGTACGATTAATTGCGGCTCATTAAACTTTATACGACTGGCAAAAGCTTAAACGTTTTCCGTACCATGCAGCCTTTCCACTTAGTCTGCCTACAATTTATTCAACCAATGGTTCCCTTTATCTGTTTTTTCATAGGTTTTTTTCTCCCATTTTTTTATTGTTAACTTTGTTCAAAGAGAAATTGTATGACTAATAAGTAATCAAGGGAATTGTCAATATATTTAAACATATAAAAGACTTAAGCAAAAAATCAACAATTTTCAAACTATATACAAGAGTATTTTAGGTGCATAGAACATTATTTTTTATATTATAATAATATAATATTATTTTTATAATTGCTAAATAGTAATCTTTATGATCTTAAACAAACGTCAGTATAGTTTGTGGTTTATAAATAATCATTTCTAAATTATTATTTCTTAATTTCATTATCATTTTTTAATTTCTTAATAGTTTTATCAAAATATTATAATTGACGTTTTTAAATTAAACAAAATATAGCAGAAAATTAAAGTTTGTCTGACAGCAAATAAAATCAGTATACAAAAGTAAAAAAGGTTTAGATTTCGAAATAACTGGATAAACCAATTGATCTTATGCCTAAAAGATCTTTTTTTGTAGTTAATCGTCTTTTACGTCTACCACTTCTATGTTATAAATTAGGTAATGAAAGTTTGTGATATAGCATAATTAAAAAAAAAGATCAAATATAAATTTAAAAATACGTTTATTTTTCCATTTCTGATTGAAATCTATTTCTGATCTTAGTTGGTCTAAAACTTGTTTTTTTATGCATTGACTAGGCTAACTAGATACAAATAAACCAATTTAAGTTGTTAAATTGAGCATTTACCACTTATATCTATTGCTATAAAAACTTATTAAGTTGACATTAAAGAGATAAACAGATTTTTTTATTGCTTTTATTTCCTTTTTTTTGAAAATTTTAATATCACTTTATTTAAAGTCCTGCTAAACTCAGCTTACAAAGGATATCAGGCAAACACAACGAAAAAAACCATACTTCATTTAACGAATGCAGGGTATAAAAGCACTGTAATTTTTCAATGGCCCCAAAAAATGACAAAAAATGTTTACCCGATTGTAATTGTTGTGAAGCTGGCTGCTGGCGTTATTTATTTGTGAGGATGCTCGAAGCAATGTTGCGACTATTCAAAATCAACCAAAAACAAGAAAGAATAAAGTAATTTTCGCATGCATTTTTCGAAATGTTTTCAAATCAAATATCGACAACTGCGGCTGGACTGAGGACAGACAGAAACGACAGGCCTTGATTGCCTTTGACTACATATTTATTTGTATGGCCAAACTGGTTGTATATATATATTGTCGTTTTTCTTTTCTTTTTTCTTTGGTTTTTTCTGGTTCTTTCATTGTGTTGTTGCATGTTGTGTGATTTTCATTTGGTACACTATTGAGCTGTATGTATTTTAACGCTTTTTGTCAACATTTTGTTGCAACTGTCCGTTTTGTTTGCCATTTTCAACTGGACGCATTCTTGTTCTCATTTTAATGAAATGTTTTGATTATTTTCCCATGCACAAATAGAAGCGGCCGCATAGCTTGTTTGTTACTGTTCCTTAAGAATCATTATATCAGCAACGATTCTTAATGTGAAATATCTGTTTTAATGGCACTTCAAGTTTTAACAATCGACTAAGAAATTATCAAATGCACTTGAAAATTACCTGCATTTGTTTGAAAACTATTGATTATAGAATTTTCCGCTTAAATGAAAAACTTGGTGCTAAGTTTTAATAAACATCTGCTGGCTCATCAATCGAATTAATGACGCAGCAAAGTATGCAACATACTGCGACAAGGGCCATGAATGGAATATGCATCTCTCATTCAATTTTGGGATTCATGCATTTTCACTTGAAATCACTTGAACAGCTTTGCACATTTATGCAATTCACTTCACACACACACACACACACGCACACAGACTGCATCATATTCACACATGTACAGACTGACAACGATTTAGACGCATGCGGATCTATGCAAAAATCACTTACATGGCCCTGTTACAAAATTGTTGCACTCAACGAGAAAATGCAATGCACTCAACTTTGAAATTGCTGAGATTGACGTTTGTTAAGCAACTGTCGCAGGAGGCTGGGAAATATTTTGCTGACGTTGCGCTTGAAGACCAAAAGCAATTTTCGGCCTAACATTTTAATTGAACTGAAGCTGAAATGTCAATGAGGTGGCAAGAAAATCAATAGTACAACAACAGACGCGAATTTTCGTTGTTGCAACCAATTGCCAATTGTTGTCTATCACGTTTTTGTGCAGTTCAAATACTATTTCAATAAGAGGCCTTAACGGCGTAGATGAATTAAGTCTGTTTTCAAGGATCATATTTCGGTATAGTAAGTTGTTAAGACTAGAAATGAGTGGGATTCATTTTGTTGTTACCTAATGTGATAGTCATGAAAATTTAACTGTTAAAAGCATAATAGAGCTTGATCTGTTTGATTAAAATGAGAAGCAAAATACTTTAAGAATTCTTTTATGGGTTTACCGTCACTTCAAACTAGTACTTGTTATATTTTATTCTCTTTTATTTTTGTTAAATTGTTTTCGTATTAAAAAACCAAAGTAAAAAAATAAGTAAATAAGTACGTGATCCTGGTAAAAATTTGAAGAGATTTGTTAGATATTTATTTATTTGAAGAAAATCAGCATTAACTTAAATATATTGAGAAAGTTCTATGTTAAATTACTTACCATATTGCGCATGTCTCTGTTAAATTTATGCTTGTGGTTTTTAAAATCAATTTTAAATCAACATAATTGCACTCATCTTTTAAACACTTATCGACTAATATATAAACTTTCGGGTTGTTGAATAGTCGCGTTATGAAAACACAAATTAAATATTTTGATCAGTTGATACACTTAGTAATACATATGTTGTATATCCTAATCACTATTGCCAAGGATTGATTATGTAGTTCTATAGCTATGTTTTGATATGGAAAAAACGTATTCACATCAATTTTTTTAATACTTAGTTAAGTATTGATCTAACATATAGTTTAAAGTAATAAGGAAAGCTAAGCAGGTTTGTCTTTTGTTTAGTAAGTGCAGTTTAGGATCCTTCTTTAGGATTTTTCGGAGTTTAGTGTTTTTCGCTTTACCTTTTTCACAACCATTAATATTTAAGCGAGCGATTCAGAAGTTTAGCTTTGTTGTTATCTTTTTGACTTGCATCTGTAGAAAATGTTTCTCGAATTGTTTCAATTGCTTGAAATGCAAATAATATGATACATGAAAGAAATATATCTCTATGCACTACGCGTTACTATATCTTAATATGCTTTACGTACTATAGTTATATTCCTATAATATGATATTCAAGTTTATTGCTATGATTCTAATTATCCTTTCTTTCTTTTTGAAAATGTATGCCTGCCTTTTTCTCCAAAATGTTTAAGCCAGTCTCTTTTTGGTTTAAACCGTTTCTAAAGTTTTCAAAAATTACTTTCTTCTTGTCTTTTCTACACAAAGAAAGGCACGCCTAAGAGTAGGCAAATGTTTTCGTTTCCGGTTTCGTTTACCGATTTTCAGCGTGTCCTAGGTCAGTAATACCCTGACTATCTTAACATAGGTCAGTAATCAGTTCGTCATTTAACGCGTTTTGCACAAACATTTCATATTTCGAATGATATTCGCCTGCAAGTTCTTCAAAAAGCACGAAACGCGTACACATACACATACACTATTCGCACACACACAAACAGATTTTAAACAGAAGTAAAGATGTAGGAAATGTTTGCTTAGACGCCGTCTCTTTGTCGTCAGCGACCTTTCGTAACCGTATTTCGCGCAAAACTGATCCTTAACGCATTCCGAAAAAATCTGCTGCTTGGCATTGCTCAGCGAATGTGCAACGAACACGAACCTCAACCAAATTGCACGAGGCGCCAGACGCGAGGCTGATTGCCACAGCGATGTCGGCACACGAATCGTTGCCGGCAAATGAACGAAGCGAAGGCAATGTTTAAGGGGGGCAGCAGTAGCTTTGTGTTACCAAAACGGCTGCCTTTTGGCCAAGTGCAAATCTCGGCAAATAACGATGGGCTAACGACGATTGCAACAAGCCCGATGTAGCCTGGACCAATAATGTAAATGTGTTGCATGCACCGATGCAACATGTAGCGCATCACAGTAATTACTATTCAATATTTACTTAATTGATTCTTAAACACTGCTTTAATTTTATATATCGAATAAATCAATTTTCTTATTTGGTATTATGATAAATCAACCTTTTTGAGTCAAAGTGTTAGAGATTTGTGACAAAATAACAGTATGTCAACATATCCCCAAAGAGACAAGCTCCAACATGTTGTCTGTTTGAATTCGCCGCAACTATAAGCTTTACTTGACAATAGCAGTAACGGCAACAAGTACAAACATCCCCAACAAATGTTCCACACGCTCAGAGTAACCTATCAGCATTTTGCTTGAAAGCTTTGATTATCCGCATTAAATACACTGAAAAACAAGCTTTTAAATAAAATACAACACTTTATTATTTATTCCTTTAAATAAAAAGGATTAAAAAGTATTGACTTAAACAAAAAAAAAATCAAAAATACAGGAATAAATATTTTTAAAATAATCTAAACACATTTGAGTAAGCAACATTCTCGCAGTGTATAAAAGCTCGTTTGTGCACTTGGAATAGGCTTGTGTAGACTTTTTTGGTAGTAACTCCTTGCGAGAGCGAATATTTCAAAGACAGAGCGAGATAGCAAAGTCTACACAAAAGCTAAGCCCAAGAGAGTTGTTTTTAGGGGTTGAACGGCGAGTATGAAAATGAAGGCTAATGTAACTATAATTGAATAAAAACGCCTCTTTGATAATAAAACAACAATAAAATATGTATATATAACCCAAATATATATATTAAAATATTTAAAATTTAACGATAAAGTCTTAATTAAAGCTAAAAAGGTTTGCTATTTTGTTTCACTGATTAAAAATAAAAATATACCTTCACTATTTAAAGTAAATATGTTTAAGACCAGCCATAATAATAGAGTGCAACAACATTCCAATGCAATTAGTGACAAACACTCACACAAACTATCATAAATGTGTATAAAGACACCACCACTTGAATGAGCATTACGATTCCCCAACAGATTTTTTCTCACCACGCGCTAAGCTTTAATCACCGACATACACACACGCACACACGGGAGAGACAATCAGCCAGCCAGCCAGACAGCAGTTGCAAATAGTACAAAAAGGAGGACAAACAAACGGTTGTTGTTGGTGGCACCGAGGGGCGAATGTGGCAGCTCTTACTATTTGCTGAGCAAAAGTCTCTAAAGCTATCGCTCTCACTCTCAAGCTCTCCCTCTCTCACCGCATGCGCTGTGGAAGCTGCCCTTAAGCCCAGCTCGACCAATTGGCGCAAGCCTTGAAAACTTTATGAGCACGAATCGAGTTGACCAATCAGCGGCTTGCACATTTCCAGTCAACCGAGAGGCACCTGCCCCTACAAATGCAACTTGCAAAGAGCGCGCAAACGCAACATTGCCACAGTGTGTGGCAGTCATTGTTTGCAACGGTGGGTGCCGCCCAAGTGTCAATTACAATAGCAACAACGCGCTATCGCGTTGCATATCTGTAGGCTCAATTGCATGCACACAGAGAAAGAGTCGAGGTGTTTGCACAGTGCCATTCGCATTGTTGCCTCCTTTGCTCGAGGGTCTGAGGTGACAAATTTTCATGCCAACGCCTGTAAATATGTACTAAAAATTCGGTTCGTTTCGTTTTGTTGCTTTTGAGTTTTTTATGTTTTCATCTCACAGCTCCTTTTTCGCATTGTAAAACGAGGGTAATTGAGGTCGACATCATCATCGTCGTCGTAGTGTTTATCGTCATCGTTGTCGTCTTTTGCTGTGTTGATTTTTCGCATTGCATATTTTTTAAGCAGCAGCATCTCTGACTCTGATTACGAGGCAGCTGGTGTCGCCTCATGCGGCAAACTCCAACACTTCAGGCATTATGATGACGTCTTCTTCTTTGGCGCGCACGAGTGCCTCTTGTCTACCGCCTGCTTGCCTGCCTGCCTGGATGCGAGATTGCATTCTGCTCTTGTTTATTTTCTGGGGTCAGCATGTTTGCCAGCACAATGTTTTGTGTTCATTGCTCAGTGTGCAAGTGTGAAAACATTTATGTCCGTTGCACTTTTGATTGCCGTTTAAATTGCTGTTCCACAACTACAAAAAGAAGTAAAAAGCACATCAACTAACAAATAAAAGAGAAAAAACTATTGCAATCTAGAGAAATGGCTATCTGACGTCTGTATAAATCACAAAATGTGGTCCAAACTGTTGACTAGGCATTTTATTTTGTCAAAAACTGACTGTGGGAGGCAATCAGTAGACAGCAAGTGCTTGAGCATTCAGTGAATGCCCCAACACGCATTTGAGTGGTTACTCCAATGTATGTCTAAGCAATTAAAAAACGCTGCACAATCAGCTGAGCAAACTTTATATATATATATATATATATAGAATCTATATACAATACTTCAAAAAAGTCTGTTGTATGTTTTTAATTTTATTACTACTACTAAAACGATTGGCTTTTTTGGGACATCTGGCTAGTAGTTGATAAACCTATGATGACGATAGGAAGAGCACATTTTTTGCACTAAGATCGCCTTTCTTTGTATGAAGTAATCGTATATTTGTCTTCTTAATTCTTCTTAGTATAGGCTCGCTGGTACCCTAAAGTAAGCAAGCTGTCAAAAATAAGCTTACCTTGTTAGTTTCAATATGACTGTGTTTTGTTCACACTCAGTAGAAAGCAAAATGCTACAAAAAACAAATTTAAATTTTCAAAGAATAAATAATACATATATTAATATAATAAATATATTGCAGATAACCATTTTAACCTTAGCATTTTATATACTATGCACGTTAAAAGCCAACTTTAAAGCTCGATGCTATGCAGCACTGCTAACTTAAGCCATATTATCCGTTAAAGCTGTAGCTTACAACATCAAGACATGCATTTTTCTACAATTTTTAACCCCAGCAAACCCACATATAAACGCAGCTTTAATTAACAAAGGTCAAGTAGAGTAGGGGCCTTAGCCCGGTATGATGGTCACGGACTGTGTTGGAGGCTGAAAGCTGCAACCGCTGTGCCTATTTACGCAACACGAAGCATGGGGCAAAGCACGTAAATGCATGTGAAATACAAACGAAAGCAGAAAATAAAACACACTCACACATATATATATATATATATATACACATAGTCGTAAGCACCTGGCGGAATGACAGCTGCAAAGTCAAAAGGGAATTGAGTTAGGTGCCTAAGAGCTTTAAATCAAAAGTCAGGCAGCCTGGCCTATGTAAATATATGCAATATGCAGGCGCAGAGTGAAAGCAAAGTTACCAAGCAGGACATTTCTTTTTGTTTTTTGTTGCTCTTTCTTTGCTTTTTGGTCACAAAAAAAAAATAAGCAGTACGAAACAATGTCCGGGCTAGGTCTATGCTTGACGTCGAACGTCGGCGCAGCTACAATTGAAAATGGCGCCTTAGTTTCACAGAACCAATTCTGATTAAGGGCAGAAAGGACGTTAGTCGGCTCGTCATGCACGTCCATCTGTCCAAATGTCTATCTCTGTCTGTTGGGCCAGACGACTACCGCAACCACAAAAGAAGCAGCACATACAAAATAAATGGAAAAAAATGAGTAAAGTCTAACAAATACGCCGTTGAAGCGCCGTGCATTTGTGTTGCAATGCTACGGCGTAAGCAGAATTACGTGCAATTGTTCTCTCTGCAGTTTCGGTTTGTTCGTGTACATAAATACGAAATGCGACTTCAATGTATGTACATACATATGTATATATACACTGCTGGTGCTGCTGCTGTGCTAAGTAAACAAAACAGACACGTTGACTGCATTTTGGATGAGCAATGCCAACCGACTTACTGACTGACTCTCTATTTGCTCACTTGTGCAAATAAATGCTGCATACTTGCAGGCGCGAGTTTCCTTACGATTTAGGCTTTAAGATTGCAATTTAAACTAAACGCTGAAACCTTTTACGTTCTGTTTTAATACTCCTCCAGACTTGTAACTAAATGCATTCATTATTAGTTCAGCTTAACAATTAACACACAATGCACAAACGTATCCTCAGTTGGGGTCCCAAAACCTCCATAATAACCATGCAATTGTATGCGATAATCACCAGAGAACATAAATGCTGGTATTAGATCATCATTCAACTTCCAGCCTTGCAAATAATAATAACCAGGCATTGTAGGGCACGTGGCCGAAAAGTTTCCATTCTGTAGAACGCTATTCAACCACTTTTTGTATATATTATTACGAAAGGACATGAGCACCCTGCATATATCCAAATTGGTCTTGAAGACACTATTGTACTTCTTAGACTTTTGCAACCGCAGCTCAATGTCCACATAAAATTTAAATCCAAATGATATTTTTGTTTTAATGCCCACTTCGGCATAGATCATATTGTCAACGATTGTCAAATTGAAGATATTAAAGTGCTTTTGATTGTGTCGGCACTCATCACATTGCAGTTCCATGTTTTTCTAACGAAATACGATTTACAGAAGTAAATAAGTAATTTTAATATTGTTTTTTTCTAACTTACAGCAACGCTTTGGTGAATTTTTAGTACACATACCAAAAAGATTACTTCTTTTACTTTTTTGTACATTTTTTCAACTCTACAACGAATTGAAACACAGCCAAAAATGAACCCAATTTTACAAAGAATAAAGCTGTTTACCAGGTATACTGACATTGTTTATTTTTTAGTGAAAATCGATCATGATTTTCTCCCCACTTTAATATAAAGAGCTGAAATTTACGTCAATTAACTTTAATTGCACAATAAATAATTGCACACAAGTGGATAATTGATATAAGTTCATCCAAAATATTAATATGTATTTTTTTTTTTATATGTGTAACTTAATTTGAAACCTTATTCGAACCTTACCGATAGTGTCACGCAATTCTAATAGAAATGTCTTATTTATAGCGAACTAGAAACTCAAAATACTGTAAGCCAACTAATGATGCGACCCTCAGTCAGTAGGCCATAATTATAAATGTTTAACTAACTGCCAACTTGATACAATCTAATTTTATATTAGTATTATAATTATATGACTAAAACGGCTGTCATTAATATGAGCTTTATACTGGCTCTATTCATTCCATGTTCAATTATTATAAGAATAGCATGAAATGAAGTTATATTATGTGCTTTTATGTGTTGTAGGCTTTATTCCTTATGCATATATGGTAAGTATATATTGGCCCAGTAAAAAAGTGCTTATAATTAATAACACTTTAATTTATTTAGATGTCCGCATTTTACTTTTTAAAATCACCTGCCTGTGACGAGTATAACAGAAACTATTTAAGTAATTTTTCTGTTGTGCTTAACAAAAGTAAATTGAATATGGACGTGAACCTAATTAAGCCATTTATCCCTGGTTGGTTTACACATATGGATTTCTTAACACGTAAAATGGATACAAAACACTTTGAAAGCTTTTATCAACCCTCTTTGGACATGTGTACTATGTTGAAAATAAGTAAATCGAACATGTTCAAAAAGTGGTTTATAGCATTTTTTCGATATGGAAATTTTGTTAAGCATTGTCCAGCAGGCGCAAATCATTACTATCTAAGAGGCTATCAACTGTCAGATTTAAATGTGCCTTCATTCTTATTTAATGGCATATATCGCGTTAAATTTAACATGACTCAAAGTAAAGGTAAAACAAAAGATTTTTTAATTCGATGTGTTTTAGATATTGAAATTAAATGACTATTAAATATTATGTTATTTTAGTTCAAAAAACATAGATGCAAAAAAAGATATTGTCACCAAAATCTTGCTTCATCTTTAATATAAATATAATATAGTAAAATAATATAATTTTAAAGTCACATCAATAAACAACTCAATGAAGCATTCTCAGCTGCTTTTTATAGTTGTTGGCCTTATTCCTTCTACATATATGGTAAATATAAGAATATCTTATCAATAAAAAGGCTGATATCTTTTTACTTACTGCTTTTTAGTTGTCCACAGTTCAAGTAACACAACCACCTATCTGTGACGACTATAATACAGACTATTTACACAACTTCTTTTGCTTTAAACAATAGCAAAATAAATGAGGCATTTGAGTTGATCTTCGGTCTTCGTGTCAATATGAAATTTTTTTGTACAAAAGACAGATACAAAACATTATCAAAGTTTCCATCAATACATTTTGGATATATGTC
The DNA here is from genome assembly GCA_035044725.1 of Scaptomyza caliginosa. Classification (NCBI taxonomy): domain Eukaryota; kingdom Metazoa; phylum Arthropoda; class Insecta; order Diptera; family Drosophilidae; genus Scaptomyza; species Scaptomyza caliginosa. Next base: position 47,723 of record JAWNNR010001059.1, on the reverse strand, counting down.
TTATGTTACGACTTCGCAAAGCAAATAAGTTTAAAAAATGGTTTTCGACCATTTTAAAATATGGAAAATTTAAGGACTATTGTCCCGTTCAACCCAAACATTACTATCTAAAGAGCTATCGAATTTCTGATCTTAAAGTGCCTTCCGTTATGTTTCATGGCGTTTATCGCGTCTTATTTAATATAACACAAAACAGAGAAGGTTGAAATTAAATAAATATAGTAAATGAGGGCATTGTACTTAACGTGCTGTCATTATAATGGTCATTAGCCAAAGTAATCGATTATTGATATGTTAGTTGAGCCATAGAATCATTAATTGTCTAAACCCTTTTTTTGGACAGTCAAACAAAATTGTCAATAGTTTTTAATCATTCATTGTGTAGCAGTATACAAAGTTGCAGCAACGTCTTACTAAATGAGTACTTTCCAAGTGGCCTTCCTGCTCTTAGCCTCAATTCCGTTTACGAATATGGTAAATATATGTGAATACTATAATCTTAACAGCAATTATATTGAGACGTGTATTTTTTAGATGTTGACCACATTTCACATTTTGCACCTGCCAACTTGCGATGACTTTAATTTGAAATATTTTAGTAATTATTCCATATCATATAACAACAGTAAAATGAGTATAGATATGGACTTGATCAGGTCGTTACACGCAGGATTGCGCTTGAGTATGGAGTTTTTAGCACGCAAGACGGGTACAAATTCGTATCAAAGTTTTTATCAGTACTCTTTGGACATGTGCAGCATGATGAACAGTCGAAGGAGCAATATTTTCAAGAAGTGGATCTACACATTGTTCATGTATAGCAATTTTCAAACCCGTTGTCCAATTTTACCAAAACATTATTATCTACGAGACTATAATGTTTTTGATTTAAATATTCCTTCATTTATATTTGCTGGCATTTATCGCGTTGTTTTTAATATGACCCAGAGTGAAGATATGGGCAGAATTAAGGATTTTGTTATAAAGTGTGAAGTGGAAGTTGAAATTAAATAAATAACCCAACACGAAACTTTAAATACAATTTTGTTATGCATGTAAATACAATTAGCTAAATTTGTATGATAATTACAGCAGATGCTTAACTGTTTTAACTCTGTAAAGGTCAATTAACCTCAGCCTAATGTATGTATAATAATGTTATTATAAAAAAAAATTTCTGAAAAACGACATTTTCATATTATCGTCATTAGGAAAATGTTTGTATATTGCATTAACGGTATTCAAATTATTTTTCTGTTTTTGGTCTATAAGCCATGTCATATTCAATCTGTAAGTCTATTGTTAATTTTCCTTAATACAATATTGTTTATAATATGTTTAAAATAAAGTCTAGCGTCACAATCCAATCTGGCGAAAGTAAATACAACTCAAACTACTTTCAAAACTTCAACATTAGCATCATTAACAATACGGTCAACCTGGACATGATCACCAAAAAGGTATTAAATCATGGTTTCAAGGCACATGTCGATTTTTCTATAAGTTTAGGCAAAGCAAAGCATTATCGACGTGTCTTTTCCCATACTATGGATACTTGTGGTGTTGTTTCCGCGGTCAAGAAAAACATATTTCAGGCCTGGTTCCAATCAATGTTAAAACATAGCAACTTTTTGTACAACTGTCCAGTTGTTGAGGGTCATTATTATCTGCACAATTGGAAGCTGGATTCAAATCTAGTGCCCCAATATTTATATGCGGGCGATTATCGTGTCAATGGGCACTTTTTCTATGGCAAACTTAAGACAAAGCAGGAGGAATTTGTATTGGATTTGACTGTTTTTGCAATTCTAAAAACAAATTAATTTTACAAATAGCTTAGAAAATTTATGGGCAAAAATAAAATTATTTAATGGTCAATAAAGTTGGAATTGTACTTATAAAAATGAATAAATAGATTGCAATAAGTCAAAGAAACAATTTTATATGATACTCAGTTTCATCTGAAACTATTTGTATCTAAGTTATTTGACTGGAAAAGAAGACTCAATCCCATTAATCAAAGTCAACTTAAAATTATGACAACTTTCTGCAAAATTGCTTTACATATCTGATAAATAATTATTTTAACCATAAAAGCAACGGCTGTCTGATTGATTTTTTGTTCGCTTAAACAGTAAATGATTTCAGCAAATTGACCAATTTCCAAATTGTCATCATTGAGCATTTGTCACTGTGCGTGTCAAAATGATCAAGTTGTGCATATTTTGGTGTTCAGCTTTATTTGCCATTATATTGCCGCTAATTCTTAATGTCCATCCTATTCAAGCGGTAAGTTTGGCATACATTTTAGAAATCTTTTAAGTAAGTTCATGTATTCCTTAATGGCAGGAACGTCGTGTGGAGTTTCAGGCTGGCAACTATACGTTCAATCCGAAATATTTCAAAAATTTCACAGTGAATGTTGTAAACAAAATGCTTAATATGGATATGGTTTTGAGTCAGCCAATTAAACGCGGCTTTAAGGCACATGTCGATTACCAATTGCGCATGGCAAATGCAAAGAATTTTCAAACAGTCTTTAGCCATAATATCGATGTCTGTGCCACAATCAGTAATGTGAAAGATGGTCTACTTAAAACCTGGTTTAAGAGCATGACAGAATATGGCAACTTTATGCACAACTGTCCCGTCGAAGTTGGCAATTATTATGTACATAATTGGAAATTAGGCTCAACGATGACGCATCAGTTTCTATATCCGGGGGAGTATCGCGGGCTTTTACATTTCTTCTATGGCAAGTACAAGACCAAAAGTGAAGACAAAGTGCTCTTCCTAATCCTTGATTCAGTGCTATACAACTAAGCAACAGAGAAGAAGATGGTGTGTAAAGGCGTTATATCTTAGTCAGATTCCACACACCTATGTAAACATTAATAAAGCTACAGCTCAAGCATAATCGATGCATTAAAACTTGACACCTTCTGCTATCATCACCTTGCAGCGAATTTATTGCACGTTGTACTTTATTATTTTGTGCAGCCAAGCCAGCCAGCCACCAGCCAGCTCATGAGATATAATAATATACTGTACAAGGCTGCAGCATGTGGCACGCTACGACATTGATTATCGCAAGCATAAAGAAAGAAATCGAAAATGGAACATTCAATTTAGCTCCTCGATGTCCTCAATGCCATCATCATTATCGTCCTTCGTGTCTGCCACACTTGGCAGCTGTCGCCTGCAGCGTAAAGGAGCTGCTGCTGCTAACGTTTTTCTTTAACTGCATTTGACTTGTTGTCATCGTCGTTGAAGTCGTTGCTGCTTCCGCCTTTCGTGTCTCAATTGCGTGTGTACTTTTAACTTTATCGCTTCCTAATTGCCGCTCCACCTTCACTTGTCTTTCGTTCTCGTTCTTTATGACCCAGTGGGCGGTCGGTCCGGCTGGGAACCTGGCATAATTTTAACACATTTTTCCAGCAATTTTGCCCCGGGCTCCGTGTGTGCTCTCCCCAATTTGCCATGATTCCCGCTGGTATAATTATATGGCATGTGCATTGAATGGCATCTTTCTATTTGGCCTGCAGCTATCTTAGTTGCCCAGAACTTGACTCTGTTGCTAATGAGTGAAAGTCAGGTGAGCTTTGTTTAATTAGTTCAAATGACGCCTGTTGCGCCATCTAATTGGTCTATATAGTTTGAGAGTTCATATGTTATTCAAAATATGCTTAGTGTTCAATTTAATACAATTCTCAAGAGGATGTCTACATCGTTGGTACAGTTTGGGTTCAGTTTACCTGTGTACTTTCAATTTGTAATTTAAATTATCAATGATCAAAGGCATATTTATACTCTTAAGCAGTGTATACTTTAAGAAGAAAATTCAACATTTACTCGCTTTGCAAAGTTAGGTACTCTCTCATTGTGAATCAATTTGACGCCAAACAAAACGTTAAACGATATTTAACACAAAGCAACGACAACTACAACAAGTATAATGATGGCAATTTCCTTGAGTACACATTGTTTGCCACTCCCACAATGATTTGTCACAAAGATGTACTCCCTCCAAAAAAAAACCTTCTTCTGCAAATGCATTGAGTCGCAGTCTGTTCAAATGCTGCTGCTGGTTCTTTGGCGCTTGTCGATGGCGACAAAATACTACAAGAAATTGCGCTTTGATTTTTGCCTTGATTTTAGCGGAAGTGCAATGATAGCTAAAGGAAAATGTCGAAGGGGAAGCAAGAAACAAGCAAAGCGAAAAGAAAATAAAAGACAAAAAAAGCTAGTGAGAAAACGTTGCGTTGGGAAACGCGTGCGAACGTGTCGAGTACGGATTGCAGCCGGGCAGCAAACTTGTCGAGTTGTTGGGGCCAACTGTTATTGTCAGTGTTTAAATTATTTTGCGCTTAGTTTGCGCCACTCGCATAAATCGCAGCCAAACACAGAGGCACCCGGCAGCAGTGGCAACTGCAATTGCAGCACTTGTGCGCCATTCAATTGCGTGACCATGTTCTTGTCCATGTCCCTGTCCGTGCGTCTGTGTCTGTGTTCGTGTCCTGTCTATATCCTTGTCCAGTAGCAGAAAGTGTGAGCTTGTCGCGTGCGGAACAAATTCAAGCCCAAAGCTTTCAGGTTGAGGCTCATTAATTTATTTATGCGAAGTGCACGTGCAACGATTTGCTCAACTGGAAGTGAGAAATTGTGTTAGCGATCTGATTTGAGGCGATAACTGCAGCGTTATAAATGATTCATGGCGTTTTAAATGTGACAAATTAGTTGGACAACATTGCAAATCACTTCATTTTAATGTCGACAAACATTGAGGTATTTGTAAACATATCGTTGCGTCAGTCTCTCATATAAAACAAGGCATCGATACGAAAGTGTCCAGTGATTATAAATGCAGGTATGCTATCCCTATCGGGTTTCAGGTTTTTCCAATAGTAGTTGCCCTATAAGAGTTACATTGTTCGTTCATTGTTGGTAAATACTCTGCGAAAATGCAGCGAGTTGAAAGCCTGTTAAAATTTGTATGCAAATAATTAAGCAATTATGTGTAAACAAGAGAAGCTTCACCTAGAAGAGTTAAAATAAGTTTTAATATTATAATTGAAGTCCAACGAGTCATTTTTAATTTCAAACAACGTTAAATTTTTTTAATCCGCTCAATTACACCCGTATCTATAGGCAACTGCTTGATTGCATAATAATATTATTTGTGTTATTAATGTCAACTGAGCTGTAGATCATTAGTCAATCAATAAAAACAAGTTATTTTGTTTTGTCGTAAGGTTGCTCTAAATATCAAAATACCCTGTATATTGGGAAACCCGTATTTGGAGGGAATTATACAAATGCCAGGAATTAATATTATTGATACTTTTATACCTGAGGTAACTAAGGTAACAAATATAAAATAAAAAATCCTTAAGTTATTAGTTGTTAGACTTGATTAACATACGGTATACTAAAAACAAATATTATACACCTGAAACAAAGTCAAATATGCAATCAATTAAGAATCGATCAAGAATTTGAGGATTAAAACCATTATATATGCTGCCCTATAGATATACGTGGCTTTTGCGAAAGAATTATCAACAAACGAAAAGATTTTATACCATATCTCAAAAACTTTTATTTATGCGATTACAAATCTTATATAACAATGTAGTTTTATAGTCATGCATCTCTCTTACGTTTTTTTTTTTTATTGCAGGTAAGTACCTATCAGCGTAATTAAATTGTTCTGGCAAAGTTGAACCCCAGCAGCAACAGTAGCAGCAGCAGCGGCATCAGCAGCGGCATCAGCAGCAGTTTGTGCACTCCAGCCGCAATTTGTTAAAGGACGGCCGCTGGAAATATGATAAATTGTCGCTTTTACAGGCAGGCTGCAGTGTAGCTGGACAACAAGGACCGCCAGGCTAGTTGGACAGAATCAGCAGCAGTAGCAGCCACAGCCGCATTCAGGCAACATTTGCCGGCACATAAATTCAAAAAATAGAAAGAGCAAGTGGGAAAGAGCTGGTATTGCTGCTAACCAAATCTTAATTATAAATCTAAGGAAGCACTTGGAAAAAATTCCGCAAGCACAGTGCCGCTTGTCCTGCGTCCCTGTTGCACGAGTAGAGCACCGAAGCACCATAGAACCGAAAAAAAAAAAAATGAAAAAAAGAAGCATGAAGAAGAAGCGAACACAAAATGAAATGATGATTTAATAGAATGGTCTGCGGGCACTGCCAGCTGGTTGGCTGAGCCAAATGAATGGGCAAGACGAGCCAGCGGAAATGACTCCATAAGCTGCTGCAACCATAAACCGGAAGTTAACAGACTTTTGCTGATGTGGCACTTTTCGTGCAGGACGAACACAGAGACGGGACACGGGACACGCTCGGCGGGCAGTCTGCGAAATTGTGACAGCGCATGGCCGCAGGATAATCAAATAATTTTTTTTTCTCTGTTCGTCCTTCGCTTTAGCGTCTTGCTGCCTTTTACACAATTGCAGGCATCGTCTTCTATTCATTCTGTTCTTTTTTGTGTGTGTGGTTGCTCCCGCTGCGCAACGCCGGCTGACTCTCGTTAAATTATTGTGCAACATTGCCACAAAATGCTAATTGCCGCACGATACGACCGAGACACTGCAAAAGTCCAAGAGGAAAAACTTTTTCAAATTGCAGCTGTCAATGAAATTTTTCCACATTTTGGTTTTGACAGTTTCATTTGCTACTTCACTACGATTTGCCTGCTGCTCCTTATCACAATGTGTCAAACTATGCTAAATTTCATTGGCTTTGCATTTTGCTAATAAATCATAAGAATAACAAAATGGAAAAGTTCGACCCGTGATTAAAGATTATTCATTCGATTTACAATCAGGAATTTCTACTATAATTTTACGGCTATTAAAAATTGTTTACGCCATTTTTGCCGCGAATAAATGTCCAATTGTTTGCTCAATTTCATTTGTAATGTTTACGCCCGAACAGTTTTGAACGCAATAATGAATATCAAGTAATTATTGTGGACTTTTAAAAGTGTTTTAAATTGCAGTGTAAGTTCATGCATGCATCACAAAATAAATATGTAAATGCGAAATGCATTCATTGGTTTCGGAACAAGAGAATGTCATCAAATGGCATAATTATGGTTAAGTACGTGCGAAACATATTGACAATTTTACAAAATGTTAAGAAACTCTTGATTTTCTTTTACTTAAGAATACTACACGTATGAAATAAAAACCTGACAATTTAACGACTTGAGAAAGAAACTTACTCAATGGAGTTTCAAGCATTTTTTGCTTGTCACCAACCAACTGCCGCTGAGCAAGTTAATGAGAAACAACAGCAACATCGTCTTAAGAGTTGGCTATAGGAATAAGTTTGGCTCTTTTTTTCTTTTTGCTCAAGTGGCATTTTTCCATTTAACATTTTTCCCCACATATACTTCAGGCGACGCATTTCAACTTGAAGGCGGCAGCTGCTGTTGGAATAATGACGATGATTTCGTTGATTTGAATTGTGATTAAAATGCAGTGTATAATTTTTTGGCACGACTTGACAAGTCGTCGAGACACCCGACTTCTATGCTGGGATGTAAGGCGGCTCAAGAAGTTTTTTTTTTTTTTGTTGTTTTGCCTCGTTTCACACTTTGTCTGACTGTGCTAAAATGCAAGGCAAGGCATCCGGAGAAGCCCAAGAAAAATTGCAAAACCGCAACTCGTGTCGACTTGCCGCTTCCAGCTCGACTTGATGTTAGAATAATGAAGAGGCAAAACTTTTGCGCAAGGCATGTAATTTTTCGATGTGACAGCCGGCCTGCGCTATGGCTGCAGTAGAAAGAACAAGAACATACCCCTGCCAAGCGTTGATACCCTACCCTACCCACGCAGCGGAAACGGTAGTTGTCATTCGTTTTGTGCATTTGTTACACAAAGTTACAGACGGCATAAAAATAAAAACGAAACAAAACAAACCCACAAACTGCATATAAACTTGTGTTGCTCAAAATCTGAAGCAACTCTTTGCATTTTCCCCATATTCTCTACATTAAGCGACTTCCAGCTAGGCCTAACTAAGACTTTCTGTAAACTAGCACAAATATTGGCAAGAATAGTAGTTTTTACTTGCGGACTTGGTAAAATTAATTAATGCTTACACAGCTGTTAGCTCAACAAAAACTGTACTACTGGATATTTTTTAGGAAAAATGTATTTAAAACAAACTCTTTTTCAAGTGTAGTCCAGTAGTCCGGTACTCTCTTCACCATCATCAGCATATACATATAAATCACGGCAACCCATAGCATAGGCCGCGTTATAAATGCGAACAATGACACAATTGATTGGCCAATTACGTGCGCTTCAGGGTGATTATGACGTTACGTACCGTTAGCCACCAGGGCCACTCGTTTGCCATTGCTCTCTGCATGCGCATGTGAATCTGTTGACGGTGGAGGAGCTACCCATTGAGGGCTGGACCCATGGACCAGACGTCGTGTGCATGTCATGCTTGGCTAAATTTACACAATTAAATGCGTGAAATTCGTTTCAATAATTGAGCAATTTTTCTGGCCAAGGCGAGGGCAGCACTGTGTATTTTTTCGGTCAAATATTCTTGACAAGCTGTTTACTTTAAAGCTTTATGCGAACTGAGCTATAACTTCAGTTGAGATATGATATCTGCATCATCAGTTTTTCATAAGCATAAATCACAATTAAGCACACATAATGATGATGATGATGATGGTATCGTGAAGCCATTGAACAACATTTTGTTAATGGTAAAAAAGCAAGCTAAAGCCGTTAAATATGCAAACCCTTTTGCGTCCATAATGTGCCAGCTAACAAAATAAGAGTTGCGTTAAAGTTCAGTTAACGGGTGAAGGGTTAAGAAGAGAAACGAGAAATTTGCCCAACTTTATGGCCAGTGGTTAAGGCAGACTCAAAGCCGCAGCTAATTTATTTGCCAGGCTCGCGACCATCTATGCGACAAGAGCACCAGGATGAAGGAAGAAGAAAGCAGCCTCGTTGGCCAGCACTTCATTGTGCAGTGGCTCGTTTAAAACGCTGATTCAGTTTCATCATTAACCAGATTAATATGGCACGACGCGGCCAACTGACAGGCGCAATATGGCAGTCCAAGAGGACCAAACGGCCAAAGGACCAAAGTGCCCAATGACTCGTCGGTGTCGTTGTCGTCCTCAAAATGGTAATCGATTGTCCATGCTGGGTGTATGTTCTAGTCATTTGGCCATGTGGTCATCCTCGTCCAACATTCTACAGACACTTCAAGTTTATCGCATTGCAGTTTTGTCGAGCGCCACGTGGCGTATGCGCAATATTGGGCCAATGAATTTTTATGTGTGTCGTGCTGTGTGTATGTGTACGGTGAGTTTGGTGCCTTAGCTAATTATGCAACGCATTTCCGGCTAATTGACCAATGCAAATTAACGCGTAACGAATCGTTACAAAATCGTTTTTAGTAGCTTTAATCTGGCTAACGATTTAGAACAATAAAGCGTTAAACTCTGAACTTTGACTTTAAAAAACACACACAAATATGTAGATACCCTTTGCATCCCCACTGATTGCAATTGCACAGCTTTCCGGCTTTCCAGCTTCTTCCAACACGCTCCCCCTTCGCTAGCACGGTTTATTTAGTATCTCTGGCAGCAGCCGCGTGGAATTGTGATAATATTTGCCCAAAAAAGTATTTACATTTTACTCAAAGTTGGTTTCTCTCACAGTCTGCCATTCTTTTGCCTTACTCCCACTCGTTGGGAACAGTAAACAGGCTTGTAGATGCGGCTGTGGAGTCAATGGTATAGGGCGTTGCCTTCGCCTACGCAATCACAGTTTTCGACATTTTACGAAATTGTATCGGCGTCGAAGTTTTCCTTTACTTATTTGTTTGACAACTGTTTCTGTTGTTGTTCTTACTCTTTTATTCTTCATCTTCTTCGCTTAGCGCGAAATAAGAAAAGTTTTTTTTGTTATAAACAAATTTTAAGCGTAGGCATGCATGGCATTTTAGTTTAAAGTTTGTTATCTTTTGGTTTTTTTGTGCTATTCTTTCCAGCGTTAAACTTTTCACTTTGATAATAATTGCAGTGAATATATATTTTTAAGTAGACACAAAAACATAAACTGCTTGACATACTTTGAACACATTACACTTTAAGATGCATTGAAACTAATTTGATATTTTATCTATTATACGCATACAAAGAAATTGCCAAAATTCCAGCTACCCAATTCGGGTAAATGTCTACTCAAGTAGTTGAATATGCCTGAGGGGCTAACTGCAACTCGTTAGCCGAAAAAATATGATCTAATAAGCAGGCAGTCAAAAGTACAAAGGTCCACCGGTCTCTTAGCCTCAGATCCTTCCTAACCACCCATCCACCCAATCAGACAGCATGCGAGTCAAACAGACAGACAACCAGATACTTTTGACTCAAGCCGACCAATTAAATTTTACCCGCATCAATAATCATGAAAGCAAAAATTGCCACACTGCGCTGCATGCCTAGGACATCTAAAAAAAAAAATAAAGAAGCCAAAGTACGTGTACATATATTCGTATATCCGTGTAGAAGGGAAGCCAGCAAAATGCCACATAAAACGTAAGCGCGAAATTAAAAGGTACATTCGGATGAAGGCGTCGTCGTCGTCGTCTTTGCCGTCATCGTTGTCGCATCAGACTTGAAGTCGACAAGCGTGTAAATGATATAAATTCAATTTAATAAAATTGTTAAAATCGCAACGAGCGAACTGTGAAAATGCTTTGCGCGCAGGTGAGCTCAAAATATCTGAGAAGTTTTACTAGCACTCAAGAGAAAAGGGAAACGGAACGGGAAATACACGTGAAAATTCCTAGCAATTATTTCACACAAAGTGGGTAAAAGTCTGCTGTCTGCCTGTTGTCTGTCTGGACCCGTGGCGTTGTCGTCAACATTGCTTTTGTCGCCTCTTACTCCTGGTTGGTTGTATTATAGGGTGTTTACTGTACAGACAAAGAAGCACTCGACCAATACAGCTTTGATAACAATTTAAGCGGCTTGCGTGGGTTTCTATTCTTTTGCCTTAATATCATTGCCACGTTAATCGCATAATTTTCAAGGCCTGCGGACAGCTAATGGGCTTGAGAGCGTTCGAGAGGGTTCGTTTGTCTATTCTAAGGGGTTGCATACACTTTGCCAACCCTTTTACTCAGATACTTTGAAAATTGCTGTTAGAAGTATCACGATAAAACGGTTTTCCTGTAGGCATACCTTAAGACATTGATATTGATTCTAAAAATCTTTCTTAAAGACTGTTAAAGCTATAATCCAAGTCATTAGGAAGATCATGTAAATAAAATATATTTGCAAAGATAAATAAAAATCACTTTCCGGTTAAAATAATATGCAAAAAAAACATATGGATTTATTATAAATATGTAATTCAAATACCAGAAGCCTTAAACCCTTTTAATAGGTAAAAGCTTAAGCTTAGCGTATCTCTTAGTCGATCGTATTACTGCTGCTTTTACGTTTAAATGGTTTTGTAAAATGCGTTACTTTTTGTAATCACTTGGACGTGACTTTTGTTTAAATTTGAGCTCATCTGTTGCTTTTCAGGTGTATTGCAAATCGGGCTAATAATGCATTTAATGTTAGTTTTGTTACATGTGAGTGCACCAACAACTCGCTAATAGAAACAACATTCAATTGGAGACAACAAACTATTAACAGCCGTCATTTTCAGGCAATTTGCAGCCCGGTTGGTCCTCGAAAAGCAAAACAAACTCAAGTTGAACTCATTGGGAAAGTGCTCACAACACAATTTTCGTAGAACTGCCGCACTCTCTCTCTGTCCCTCTCTTGTTTTTGTTCCTCTTCATCTTTTGTGCCCTTGTGGCTGCGGTTGTCTTCATGTCTAATTTAGCGACATTTTATTGTACTTTTCGCCGCAATCTCTTTTCATTGTTGTAATACAATTTTCTTGTCGCATTTTAGTCAAGTTATTTTATTTTATTGTTAGCCTGGCCTGGCCGCAAAATGTTTTTGGTCGAGCTCTATTCGCTTCGCCAAAAAGCATAGATACACTCATACAATCTTTTTGTAGTGTTTTCTATGTTCTCTGACATTTGCACATTTTGGCAAATTTTGTGTGTACTTTGTGGACACACATTTGCTCGCATATATGTATACTCTATCTCACTCCCGCTCTACACATATGTTTGTGGGCGAGTTGAAACCTTTGGCCTCTACCCCAAATAACTCAGGCACAGCGACTATGACTGCGGCTTTGTCTGCACTTCTTTCATGAGGTCTCTTAAGATAGTGCAAGAGTTATTGGCAAGCAATGCGGCTGCTGCTGCTGCTGCTGCTGTTGCAAGTGTGCTTATGTGTGTGTATTCTGGTGTCGCATATGTTTTATTAAAATGAGCTTACATTTCGCTTTCAATTTGCACACAACGAACTTGTATTTTGCTTGGCATGGGCAGATTTTAGCCATCGTCAGCTGTTTTTTTTTTTTTTTGTCATGTTTTAATGTGTCCACAATTTGTTGGCATTTTAAATGCGTAAGCCTGACAAGAAAGTTGAAATTTACATGTTATAGGCTTGTTTAATAAGTAAAAGTCTTCGTTCGTTCTTTTCATATTAAAAGAGACATTGTTTCAAGCAAGTTTGTTAGTTGGGTTCCTGAATATTTTATTTGGTAACCTTTACAGACAAAAAAGTATTGGTTGGCTCATTTATATATTTATTTTTTTTTGTTTATATCAAATGTTTATTTATGATTTTTCTTATATATTTTTGGATTTTGTATGATTTGCTTTCTTTTATACAGTTTTGCAAATAATGTAAAACTTTAATTAATGTAGAATTATTAACCACAATCAATATATATATTCCAATGAAGGCTTTCGCAATTTATTTTTTATGTTGATTCAAAAAACATTGCACAATTTCTCAGTGCCAATAACTATTTTGGCAGCCATTAATGGAGTCAAATTGCAAACTGCTTCAACTTTCTGAAAAAAGACAGTTCATTAATATTTATAACAGTTCGATAGAATTGAAGAGAAAATCACATTGTGCATGGATGGCTTGCACATACGTATAACTGTGTGTGTGTGTGTATGTAAAGAACAAAGCAACCAAATTAATTTAACGCCAGCGCCCTTAGTTGCAACTAACAACAGAAAAAAAAACATTTGGATAGGAAATCAACGGAGTCCAGAGATAAAGAACCAAAGAACAAAAAAAAAAAGTAGTAAAACAAAAACTTTTCTTTTTCTCTTAATTTCAACAGCTAGACAAAATGGCGTTCAGCATACCAATGGCATAGGCCAACCAACCCCTTATAGTTGTGTCTTGCTATCTGAAAACCAACCTAGCACACAGTCCGCAATAGTGCACATTGGCACACTTGATTGATTTCATTTTATATACGCTGCGATTTTCCAATTACAGAAGCGCTAAAATCAGCACAAAATCAAAGGGCGCACAGTGGTCAAAACACGGTAAATAGTAAGCTAAAAGTACTTGAACTGTGTAAATTTAACTTTTACAAACAAAATCATACAATTCTTGAACTATAATATTTCTTTTGAATTAAATAAAGTTTCTAAAACAAATTTTCAACTTTTAAATGTAAAAATCAAAAATATAATATAAGATAACTTACTCTTTAAAAATGCTTACATATTTTCTTTTTCTATTGCCCATCGTACGCGTTTCCAAAGACATTGAACGCCGTAATAGTGGTAAATAGGATAAACTAAAGTTGAGCTTTGTGTGTGTGTCTTTATGTGCTCGTTTAGGTCTCGATTTTCAAAAGCACAAAGCATTGAGCCTAATTGCGGAAGCAATGCGCCGGAGAATTACGTTTCTAAAGCTGGCCACAAATCCGTATACGTAACACAGAGAAATTTAACTTTCATTTCACAGCCGTTTGTGGCTCCTTTGCTACTTTTCTTCATCATTGCGATTGTAAAACGCCATGAAAATGGCAATTAGCTTGGCTGCTGCTAAGACAGACAGTGGTCAGTAGGTGGTTGGGCGGTGGGTGTTTGTGTATAAGCGTAGGCACGGGTCAAGGCTGTATTAATGAATTAACATGGCCAAATGAGTTTGGACAACAGTACAAATAGTCTTGGGCTTAACTTTTGACTCAAGTTGAGTGTGGATAACTTTTGCAATAAAACGGAGCCAACGTTGTTTTCCACGTGTTTGGCATTGAGAGAGTCGCAATTAGTGACGCTCCACAATGCGGCTGCAGTTTTCACATGCAACCTGCGCCCAATTTGAATGAATCAGAAGCCGTTAAATTGTACAGAGCGCATAACAAATTGGTTTTCTGGCAGCACCTAACATGTGCTTTAGACAAACTCTCTTAGCATACGCAGACAAGCCTTTCACTTCGGTAATACACTTCAAAAAATAATATAAAAATACTTACAAAAAAACCTTGATTTGCTTTTGACGGAAGAGAAAAATTAATAATGTGGCTTAAACTTTTCTTGTGTCCCATTCAAAGCAAACGAAAAAAATTATTTAAAAGCAGAAGAATCCTTGCTTTTGATGTCTAAAACATTTTTCTAGATGTTTTGCTGTATATATTTTTTCCAAGTGTAGGCAATCCTAAAACTCCACCCACAACTCGAGTCCTGTAAAACTGTCAAGCCAGCCGCAGCCAACAACGCTGAACGTTACTTTTGTGGCAGTTGTTGTTTTTGTTTCAACTGCTGCTGCTGCTGCTGGCAGCATTGTTAATGTCATTTTAGCTAGAGCTGGTTTGTGTTGGTGTGTTGGTGGCGGTGTCTGCTTGATATATTGTTATCATTTTAACAATGGAAATTATTTCATTACATTGTTTTTAGCGCCCTTTTATTATGTTAGACACGGTCGCTGTCAGAGGGCGTTAGCGCTAAATTGCTTGTTGGTATTTAAGACTCGAGTTGAGTCTTTGTAATGGCAACAGGCTTTGTAACATCAGAAGCTGAGCGGAACAAATATATTAAGAATGCTTCAATTTGCTTTTTACATATACAATTTCAATTATATAAATTTGAATTTGAACTAAATATTCCCCTTTTCACAATTTATTTTTTATCCATTTAAGATGTCCTTTTTGCAGGTACATATTAAAAACTTTCACTGACTAAACAAATTCTTTGCAAAAATTTTATTAAAACCCACAAACGAAGCTTTTGAAGTTCTTTGTTTTGCGTAGTTACTTTTTGTAAAATGCGTATTTACTTCATTTGCATTTCAAATAAAATAGAATTCAGACCAGCATAAAAATAAGAAAGAACTGGCAAAATGTATAAAATGTATGGTATATATTGTATTTGGACATCATTAAAAATGGTACATTTGAATGAGCTCATCCTCGACGATGATGATGATGACAGTGTCGTTTCGGCTTTTGCTTGATATGCATAAATGTCAAAGTGATTACAATGTGCAGGCTATGTGTATGTGTGTCTTGGGTACGCCCGCAATGTGTTTATCGTTTTGTCACATGCCTCACTGCATTCGACGGCAGCATATTCATTCCTTACCTCTGAAGCTGCAAAATGTGAGTGTTAGAACGCCCATTCAGTCATTCATTCATTCGCTCACTCGTTGCTTACACGCCCATCGAGCACAACAAGATGAACAACAAGACGAGCTGGGACAAGCCAGCAGAAGCAGAAACATCATCGTCCATCGTCATCGTCTTGATGTACGCAGGTGTGCTTATTGCCGCTCCACTGCACTTTGTTTGATGGCAAGCCGAAAATCTCGACAGCAGATCAAAGCCAAGTATCCTTACACGAACCCAATTCCAATTGCTTGCCATCTTGTAAACTGTCTTCGCCTTTCTAACGCTAGAGTACTTGGCCACAAATGAAAAGCAACGTTTTAATAATTTTACCCTTGAAATCCCTTTTTAGCGCATTTCATGCCAAACAATTTCCGGTCACATTTGCGTGACAAGTGCCCAGCCGCACTCACTGAGTGGTGCTGGTTGTTCTTTTTGGGCCTGTCTAGCTCAGTGGTCGGCGATTTGCAAGTTTTGTGGTAACTGTGACTGTTAGTTAAGGATTTTTGTTAACTACACTGCTAAATTTTTGAGCTTAACTGAACCGAGCTCTTAAATTGGTGCAACACAATGTGATTTTAAAGTGCACCTAAAGCTATGCAACTGTTTCAGTTGGCAAGTTGGCAGCCCACATTTGCATAGAGACAACGCTTGTCTGGAAAACACTTTGAACTTTTTAAATTTTTAATGAATCAAAAATGTTTTCACACTTTGGCTCACCTTTTTTTCCAGCTCACCCTCTTCTACACACATCCAAACGTGTGTGTGTGTGTATGTTGTCTGTTGTGCTCGCAACATGTTCTCGTTTTTTTGGGTGTGTTCATTTCCATTCCCAGTAAAAAATAAAAGAGAAAAGAAGACCGGAAACAGCAGCAGCAATTCGTCAGCAGCAGTTTAGTCACTCAATGTTTTTGGATAGAATGAAAGAGAGAGAAAGAGAGAGAGAGAGAGAGCTCACTCAGCAAAGAACCCAGAAAATGTAATTGAACTTAATTCGATTTGGAAGCGAAGTGACAAGTTTTTTTCGGGCAGCTGTTCAAGTTCTCAAAGGCCTTATGCACTGAGTGGCTTAAATTACAGCGAAATGCAAGCTTAAAGTGTTTTCTTCTTAAAGGAAAAGAAAAGAGTTGAACTCTGTAATCGTTTTAATGCTCAAACAATTACTTTTTTTTTGCACATTCAATCGCTTATAGATTGCTTTAATCAGCCCTCTTCTCAATTTTGGTTGTATGAACGCGTGGCAGCAATCTCAAGTTTATTATTATAAACACACATACATACTATATAAAATGACTCGAAGCTAAGTCGTGGTCAATTTTTGCGCATATGTTGGCCTGAAGTGAGCTCAAGTGCAGCAGCTTGTATTTCCTACACATACTAAGCCAATACGTATTTTTCATTTGCCATGAAAAGCACTTGAGATATCAGTATGAAAAAAATGTGAAATAAAATGAAATCAAGATACATGTGTAGAGAAAGTCGAAGTTTGTATACCCTTGCTAACTTAGTACAGAATAATGTTTTTAAGCAAGCCCGTTAACTACTTACCTTGTTGGAAATATACCAAGAATTGACTTCTAACACAACTCAACTTAACTGCATAACAAACTTTACTTCAAATCTAACATACATACCCTATAAAGTGTGTACAATAATCTTCCCTAAGGCAACTTGTGTATGTGTGGGTGTGTAGTTATGATTATTGTTGATGCTGTTGTTGTTGGCCCCAACAAGTTCATTTTTCTGCCAGTCAGCCACACAATTACCACAGAGGTGGGCTTGCCCTGGGTTTCGCCTAGCATAAATATGTTGTGTGCAACAAACATATATAGAGAGAGTGTATGAAATGTGATTTTGAAATTACTTCAAGTTGATTGCATTGCATTGCGAATAGATTTTAATTGGTCTAGCTCTGTGTGTCGAGAGTTATCGCGATAAGAAATCTCATTTTGTAACAGCTTCCCTCGAACTCAACCCGACCCGATCCGACCGACTCGCCCCTTTTAGTGTCATTGTCAGTTGCACTAAAGAAGCAGGCAGAGCTTGAATTCTCGTTCTCACAGCTCTATTCTATCTGAACATATTTTCCAATTCATCGACGGAGCTTTAGTCAAACACACAATAACCATAAATCTCTGAACGCGCTGCACTTAAGTTGAGCCAAAGTGCATATAATTTTCATTTAAATACCTATAGACTCTGTTGCTGCTTCACGTCTCCTTGACTCCTATATGCGCGTCTGGCCCCAAAAAGTAACTGAAAATGTCCTTGGTAGGTAGATGCGACAACGTGAGACTCCAAAGACTCTGCTGCCTGAAAGCCTGAGCAATATTTTTGCATTTTGCAATATTTTCGAGAGCGTTGTTAATTTCATGCCTGAATGGTTAGTGTTTTTATTTTCTTTTTTCATCTAGTAACAGAGCAATTTCTTTTCTTGAAAGGTGCTCTGGCAGCTTGCATTATGAGCATGAGATGACAGTGAATATTTTCAACAAATACCCCAGTATTTGCTAGAAGTAACTAACAATGATTTAAAATTACTCTCTGATATTTTGGCTTGTGCAAACAACGAATTCAATTAAATGTGCGCATAACTTTACATTGCTAATCGGTTTGCTGGAAACTTTTTTAATCACTTCCACACCTAGGATTTGAAGTTATGCACACAGCTGATAATAAGCTCTGCTTAAATTATAAACTTTTCACCCGCCAGAACTTAGGTTTTTTTTATATAATTTTTTCCCGCTGGCTGGCCGCCACTTGATGCTGCAATTTTGCAGCGCTAATTGCAATAAATTTGCGTTAATAAACTGAAACTGAAACTGAGGCAAATTGCCAGTAGCATTGGCCAAATGGAGCAGGTCTACGACTAGGCAGTTAATTTGGATTTCCTTTTAATTTTTTTGGATAAACTTGACCAAAAGTTAGTCGATGCTTTCAGAGTGATTAAAATCGCACAATGGCCAACTACAAGATGACCGAACCGAGTGTGGACTTCTGCACCCTTCTTCCTTCCTTCCCGTGTTGGTGGGTAGCTTCCTCAACTTCATCTTCCGGCAAAAGTAAAACCACACAATGCCTCACATTTGCATACACTTTGTACTATTCAAACAGGCAACCCACTTGTGCCACCCATGCCACCCATTTGTCAGGCATCTATCTACCCGTTGACTCGACAATTTTGCGAAAATTAACCTCAGACTCGACAGCGGCCTCAGGTCACGTTGCAATTTAACAGCAGCAGCGTCCAGCGTCCACGTAAGCCACTTGGGTCAACTCCCCTTAGAAGTGTATGATTGCCACTTGCCCCCTGCTGCCTGTTCATGCTCCGTGTCAGCGCATGAGGCTGCTGACGTTGCGGCATTGGCATAAATTTAAAGAGACAGAGACTCGTGACTGGAGATGGAGATAGAGACAATACATGCACGAAGACAGGGCAGGCAGGCAGCAACTGTGTAGCATCGTCAGCTAACTAATGATGCCCTAAATTGAATCTAATCATCATTAACAATTACACAGCTGCAGCAGTGCAGTGCTGGCCCGTGTGATTATCAACCCCGGCTGTAGTCAGAGTAGCTCACTCGACCATTAAGTCTAATCATATGCAAATAATTAAGCACAGTGACACGACCAGCAGCAGTTGGAGAAGAGACAGACAGAACGGTCAGCCGTTAAAATATTTCCCTTAGGTCCGTCCCCATCGTGCAATTGTCGCCTATACTTTTGTACCGGCCTCCCCTCTGTGCGTGCCACACCACCAGGCTCTGAAAATGCTGCTGACTAGTCTTCCTTACCATACTTATTCCTTCTGTATTGTCATCATCATCCTGTGGGTACGAGTGTGTGTGTGTGTGGTGTGCCTGCTGATAATGCACACACTCGGTTCATAGGTGGCTAATAAATTTGAATATTAATTGTCCATGTCTGTGCCTGTGGTTGCACTCTCCGATTAAAATGCGCCAATGCCACAATGCAGGGCATTTCCAACGCTCTAGTGCTAAGTTTTCTCATTTTCGGTTTTATTTTTGCAAATCGCATTAATTGGTTTGCCAGCAGCATAATAATTATTCGTATATACCTTAAGTTTTAGTTTCAATTTAAATATATTCGCTAATTGGGTAACCAATGTGTTATTGATTGACTAATTTTTATTTATATATTTTTATTTTTTCAGTATAATTGTTCATTGCCATTTCTGTTGGTAAGTTTAATTTACTATTATTTAAATGCATATAATCATTATATTTTTAACAGAAAAGTATTTTATTTAAAGTGGTAATACTATTTTACGGCCCTTTGTTAATATTTAAGGTCTTACCATTACATTCATTGCTGTGCAAGCCAATTAGCCAATTTAAACATTTTACCACAAAAGTTTCTATTGACATTTTAACAATTTGATTTTATTTTGATGTTTGCTGCTTTTAGCATTTTAACTATTTAATGGCTGCCCTTATTAATTGTAACCGTATATTGATTTAAGATATGCAATGCAATTGTCTGTCCATTTGAAAAGATGTTTAAATGTCTGGGGTTTTTATTTTCTGCACAATTTACGAAATACCTACAAAAATTGGATTTTTCGGCATGCGGTTTTGGGTATATTTCTAGATTCATTATTTTGTTTGCTGCAAAACACACAGCGTTTCAAATTTATATGTACAAATCTGTTGTACACATTTATTGCCATGCCAAGTCATTAATATGCCATTAAAAGTCTCCCAAATGGCTGCAAGTTTTGGGCCAACATTAATGTCTGCTTAAGTTCATAATTTAAATGCCGATGTTACCCATAGGAAATGTTTACGCTGCAAAAAAGAGTTTAAGTATTCCACCACAACCATAAACCCTTCACATGGATATACCAAAAAAAAATACCACCAAACACCAACCAAAAAAAAAAAAAGAAGAGAGCTGACCAAAATGCAAGCCATCGGCATCTCTTCTCCCCTGTCCTGACCCTCTTCAATTGTAGCTGGGCAGCTGCCACGATTAATTTAACGCTCCACTGTGTCAAGCTGTTGTGGGAAATGCTCATCGTATACACTGCCCGAAATGAAAATGGCCGCAATTTGCATTTAAGTCTTTGCTCGTTCTCGTTCGCAATGCACTCTTGTGGCTCCGGCCAATAGAACATTTTCCATTTCCGTTGCGTTTGCAAAAAGGTTGCCCGCAAACAATTTGGGGTACACATGGTGGGCCACACCGCAAGTGGCAGGAACCGGTGAGAATTTCAAGAGGGTAAAGAAGAGTTGCTAGTGCTAGTGCTGTTGCCAAATAAAAATGCGATTTAATAGCTAAATTACGCTAACACATATGTGTGTCTGTCTGCCGTCATTTTTGCTGCGTTAGGCATTTTTGTGAATAACCCACGAACTCATTCTATCCTCTGCTCGTATGCGTATGTGCGAAAGTGTAAGTGTGAGAAAATTGGGGAAAAACTGCGAATGCAGCAGTATTTTTAAGCAAACGTGGCAATCGCTGTTTGGTAGACCAAACGCATTTGATTTTTAATTGCATTGCATGAGAGTCATATAATAATTGCATAATTGCAATTGAATGCAGCAGCCAACAAACGATGGGCACAAATTTGCTGCTTGGTTGCACAGCATACAAAATATTAATGAGCCTTAAATGGTTGACCTTAAAACAAATAATATTACAATGTGGCTTACTGTAATGAATCAATAATAAAATGCAATAGGAGAAATCACAAATATTTCATACTTCAAATTTAATAAAAAACTTTTTAAAATTAGTTCGTATTTAAGACATCCGCAATAAATGCAATTAAATTATAAACTTGGCTTGGTCGACTTTTGGAACGAGCACATGGAAGAGACTTTTTTTTAAACGTTCATCCATATTCCAATGGGTTAGTTTATTCGTAAATTGGGTATTGCAAACTATCGCCGTTATCGCAGCTCTTAAACAAGCGCGTCAGTTTTTGTCCCCAGTTTACAGTCTAAGCCGCGGCACAAAAAACAATCTGCACAACACTTGTTAAACTTGACAGGCGTGCAGCGGACAAGTTTTACGGGCGACTCTGTTCGTTGGTGCGTCACAAATTTAGAATGAAACAGATGCCGCTCCATCGGCCAACAAGCAAACCTTCCAACCCCACCTCCCTGTAACCCATCGAGGATTTAGCCAGTGCAGTGTTTCACAAACATTTACAATTTATTGCACATTTGCCTACAAAATATCGCCCAATTCGGGCCAGCTCACATTTAATGGAGTATGCAGATGGTTGCCACCACTTGGCCAGTTAAGGCAAGGGAAGTGAAGGGGTGTGTGTGTTCCACTGCTGTGGTGGTGTGGTGGGTGTGACATTACAGCATGTTCCATTGCACATTTGATGAATTTATTGCAGTTTAGAATTTTTTGTTGCTATTTTTTTTTTTGGTCCCAATATGCAGCCGTTGCAGTTTTCCCAAAGACACACCAAAATAACGAGAATTTCAAACTGCAATACGAGACTACCAACAACAACAATAATAGCAACAACAAAAGTAAAAGAAATAAAGCTTGTGGGATGACTGTACTCTCATCTCCTTTTTTGTTGCTGCACGTAGATGGAACTGTCAAAATAAACGTTTAGAAACTTATTTATAGTTTGGCGTATAAAATTTTTGTGGGCAAGTGTAGTTTCCCAAAAAACTTTCGAGTGCGATAAGCGCAAGAGCATGAAATGAAGTTGCAATGATTTAGATACTGAGTATAACGAATAGGTTAAGTGTCATATAGTGGCAGGTTGGAAGGTTTCAAGCACAACAACACTGAGATTAATTGATAGTAAGTAAGTTAGTTTTGCTTAAAACTTTCCTTTTTGCATACGGACACCGAAAACTGATTAAATTATCTGTTGCCAGGCAAATTAAGCAATTTTCAAGGGGCCTGCTATCACCTGTTCGCTTCAGCACGCCGTCAACTGGTTAATTACCCAACTGATTACAGCCAGAGCCGGAGTAGTAGCCACTTGCTTTATAGCCTGGCTAAGTGGTATTTACGTTTTAATTTAACGCTTCTTTTGGGCAATATGCGCTTTCGGTTTCAAGAAATGCAATACAAAAGCACAAAAGAACCAAAAAAAAAAAATAAATAAATGAAAAGAGAAACAGAAAACGTAAAGCCGGATACCAAGGCTAAAAAGCTTTAAGCAAAAGTAAAGACGATGTTCCGGATCTGGGTGCAGGACATTACCGTCTCTGTAATTGCTGCGGCTGTGTGGCAGGCAAGTCCCTTAACGACAGGACACCAGCAGCAGTTGGGCAACTAGTTGCCTTTTGCTTTTAGCCATTTTGGTCCTTGGTCGTTGGCGTTGGTCCATTCAAGTGGTTTTTGATGACAAAATGAAAGGTAATTTTAGCGCAAATTCTCGCTCTGATTTCGACCATTTCTAAACCGAATGGTGGGGAACGAGGCGCTAGACAAATGACAAGTTATGCCAATGGCAGACGGTGCAAATACTGTGCCATCCCACAGCCATCCCATCAAGTAGGCTTTGTAAAGATCGTTAATGCAAAAAAATTGCCAAGCTCAAGCAATTGCCAGCCCAACAATAGAAACGTCAAAATGTACAAAATTATAATGAAAACCGTTTTTGGCAACCGGAAATTGTGGTTACATTAAAGATAAGTGCCGATTTTTCAAATGAATAGCATGTGCACTAAGAAAACTTAACGTTGTACAAGCAAACATATTTCTTTGCTGAAAATCTAACAAGTTTTCTGCAATTTCAAGTTGCCTAAGCATTAAATAAATGCATTACTAGCCAAAACTCCGCCGGAGCTCCCGCTGCCTATGACAGGCTGATGAATTTGCTGGCTTTAATCAGTGCGCCTGCAGCGGGAAGCCAGCATTAAAACAAGGCAACACAAGAACAAAAGCAACACAGCTAACTGGGCATATAAACGACTGCACGAGTTACTGTATCTGTATCTGTTGCTGTATCTGCAGCGCCAACTGTATCTGTATCTGTCTAACTGTGTGTGGCGGTAAATCTTTATAAGCGCGAATAATTGGTTTCCTCATTTAATGCGAATGGTTGGACAGCAACAGCAGCAGGGAGTTAGCTCTTAAGAGTATGAGAGAGCAGTTGGAGTAGAGAAAAGCAGCAGGCGGCTGTCGTTGTTGTTGCAATCGTTGCGCCGCCCGTCATAGAAAATGCTCTACAATAAACATCAGATGAATTTTTTTCCTCTCCTTTTTGTTGTTGTTGTTATTTCCATGCTCCCGTTGGCTGTCAGAGCAAACAGCAGGAGTCATAATATTGCAACAGCATCGGGATCGCAGTCAAAGTATGGAAGGAGTCAAGAGTTTGAGCCTTGGTGTCAGCTTTGACTTGGGGGAGCAACAAATAAAAAGAAATTGCTGGAAAAAATTAATTGCATTTTCATTATGTTGACTGGAGCAGAGAGTCAGTCAGAGTCAAAAGGCAGACAGACATGGCAGCAACGCAGCTGCAGACAGACAAATGACAGGGATATATATATGGGCACTTATACATTTCTAATGTGAAGGGTTGCTCTCTGTCCTTATGATAGACTTTATGGCAGTGAGTAAACACTTTGCGTTAAGGCGTTAATATGAAGTTTAACTGCCGCACATACTATAAACTGTAATATATCAGATAATAGCAAGAATTATTTATTGACATACATTAGTATTTGCTTACATCATCATCAGTACATTTGTAGCACAAACTAACTAGTCGCAAATACTTGAAAAACAACACGCGCATTAAAAAGTGGATCCCCTTATCTTAGAGTCTTATAAATTGATCTATAAAATACTATTTGTGAGGTTAACCAACAACACAAGAAATGCCGCTAAAAAATGAAAAAACAAAAAGCACAACTCTTATCTTTCTTGCGTACGGATCGGGAAATTGATTTCACAAGGCAGCCAGTTACGTAAACATGTTTGTGTGTTTTTCTAACCCAAATCAATGGAACGATATGATCAATAATATCACATGCTTTCTTATGCGTCAGGTAAGTGTTGGCATGGATTAGGTTAGTCATTCTAGTTTTTAAAGCAAAAATTTAATGAAACTGTAATTATGACAATCCTCCCTGACTTAAATCAAAATCGACCAATCCTTTTTTTCTGCATTCCAAACCATGCCCATTTACATTATTATTATCACACCAAATGCATGAGTCAAACAGTTAAACTGATATGAAAGCGACTGCCGCGAGAAAAAGATAAATATTTTACGTTATATTTACATAAATACGCCGCACAATGTGCTTTGTACTACATATGCAATACCAGAAATACCATTGTGAAAGCTTAGTTATTGTGAACTTACTGCGATTGTTGTTGTTTGGTTCTTTTGTAAACGAAGACAGCTGGTGTTTGTCGAAAGTAGAATAGAAGAATCTCACACTTGGTGGAATGATACATGTGATAAGCCTGCTATTCTACTTGCCAATTCACACCGATCGTAATGTATACATTTCAAAAACACCAAAAGAATTCTTAAATTCTTGTTTTTAAATCGATCACTCAACAGCAGATGACACTTTGAACAATAATCCACAAGTACAAATCTTTATATATTCCAATCTAAAATACACTCATGTTGGGGACTACGTAAAACAGAGCAACTGAACACTGCGGAGTTCAATAACGAAATAATGACATATTTTCATAGATATCGCTTTTTATGTGATATGCCTTATCTGACGACAATTTTTTATTTACTTTACCTTTTACTCAGGCAATATCTTTCTGGCAAATACACAAGTGTGTACGAATATGTGTGCTTATGCGTGCATGTGTGTGTGAGTGTGTGTGGAGTAGATAACTGGATTTGGATTGGGTACTGTTATCGATATTGGGAAACGTTTTGACTGTTCACACATACACACATGCTACATGTGCATAGATATGACGAACTTTGGATAAACACACGACCAAGTGAATCAAGCTAAGGTTTCCAAATAGATAGGACGAATCAAGTGAACAGGTATTTAAACACATGTAGGCATATCAGAAGGGTGCTTCTGCAGTTACAAAGCTCTCTTTCTAAGCAGTCTACCTATCAGCATGTCCAGTTAACCCATCGATTTAAAGACTACATTGACGACAACACTGAACAAACACAGAGCACACAGCAAACATAAATTGTGTAAAAGGTCGTCAAACGTGTCGTTGATAAGAAAACTCAAAAGCAAACCGATACATGTATGGTACCGGCTTGGTATCAATAAATGCTTCTACTGCGGCAGTTACCAGCACATTGAGTCAGATAAGATATAGACATTACCTTTGATAAATGACAATCAGGTGAAAATTTCAAGAAGGTAGCAACAATATCTACACAGAACATACATATACTCAGCTCATGGGATAATCAAATATTGAAAAAAATTGATTTCTTATAGTTTGAGGTATCAACTTTCAAATAGATCAAAAAGTATTGATATCTTGCTTAGGCTGGCTGAAGCCCAAGAATTATATATTTTATAAAATTTTCATTTCTTAACAAAAAATTAACTCCTTATGTTGCATACAAAGCACCCAAAAACATAAACCTAAATTTCTTGTCTTATCGATTTTATGTTTAGGTATTTCCGCTGGCAACAGCAACTAGTCCACAACTAATACAGCTTGATTATATAAGAGCGAGCAACACCTTATGGTTAACAAATTTTAACAAATAAGTCACAAATTTTCAATCGCTCGTCGCATTCGAAAAGAATGTGGGACATATCTTATCTGCAAGTGTGGTATAAATATATGTATTGATATGTATTACCTTAAAGCAAACAAAACTCATCGTATTTTAACTTATCGATAAGCCTACTTTCGTTATTCTTTATCGGGCACCTGCCTTTGCAACCACATGTTGAGCTATTTAATATGAAAGCTTAGTTTAGGTAGGGAAATATAACACTTAAATAAAATTCAAGTGCGTTTTGTTGTATTCAGAAACTTCCCTTACCAAATATATTTTAGATTTTTATGACTTCCTTATTGCATGACAAAATTGATAACAAATCAATGAGGGTCGAGTGATTGTTAATAATAGATTTAAGTTTATTTTCTGCGAAAAACATGAACAGCTCACGCAAAATAATCTTTATATGACTTGTCGGCAAATAACATATATTAAATATTTTTATAACGTTAAAGAAAGTGGCGCCAAGTCAAGTTATAGAGTCGCCAGTTTTGTGTTAACTAATTTAGACGCCAATTTTGTATTAAGTAAACCACAATGATTTTATTTGTCCAGACTTAAGCGCGTCTTTTATCAATATTTTTATATTTAACATCGACAACGTTAAAAATTTTTTTTTAAAACACAATCTTTAATATGCGCCTGACCAAATAAATTATATTTAAAATCGAGATTTTGTCCTAGAACGTTGCAAATCGACACTTAACTAATCAATATTGCAAAACGTTCTATTAAAATTGTCTAAGAATTTAATTAAATTGCACAAATGACAATCAACACTGAGTTGTGCGTTGAACGTTTCAAGAATCCTTGTGGGAAGCATATTCGCACGTACAATTGATTAAAAACTACGTGTTGCGATTGCATAATGAATGCACAAATGTCATTCACCAAACGCAGTATGGAAGGGTAGTTACCTGATGGGGTCTCGAAAAATGCAGGGTTCTTTGGAAGGAGGCGACCAAAATGCCGAACTAACTATTTGAAGACGATTTTGTGAGAATAGTGGATGGGAAATTCATTGATAAAGAAATAATAATTTCCGCTGTTGTCGCCCACCAATGCACACAAGATTTTATGATTTTCAATTTCCGGACTCATTCTCAAGGCAACATAAAAAATGTAGTACTTCTACGCAATGGCAGGAACAGTTTAAAGTAATACAGATTGTTGGGTTAAACCTATAAGGTCAAAGACCGCTAAAAGTTAAACAGAATGGTTGCTGCTTCTATTGTTGTTGTCGTTGTTGCCGTGCACCATGTGTATGGTGCTTTCAGCCTAGGCACATTTCACCTGCGGCACAGCTTGCAATGAAAAATCGTTTAATGACACCATTCACACACTCGACAAAACACACACAAATACATATATGTATATGTGCAAGCCATCGCAATCCGTGGCAGACTTTTGCAGTCGTTTCGACTGTCTGTCTACTTTGTCAGTTGGGCGTTGGCAAAGGGTGTCCATTTGTAGCTGTAGGCAACAATTGCAACATTTTCCAGCCGTCATCAAAAAAGGAAAGAAATAGGAAGCAACCTGCAGCTAACCTTTTGTATATAGTAGAGCAGCAGTCATATAGCCAACATCATTTGTCAACCTCGACGGCAATTAGATGTGTCCTATGACTCTGTTTCTATTTCTACTGGATAAATATGTGTTGGGTTTACTGTTGCAAATGGGGCGAATGGACTATTGAACTCAAAAGTAGATAACCTATATATTAAAATAATATTTTAAAGAATATATTGTAGCTGTAAAAAGGGCTGATTTTTGACACAACTCCACCTAACAAATGTCATCAATCAATACAAATATTATTGAAAGAAAGTAGATTTGTCATATTAAAGCTCTCAATACTTTATCTGAATCCATCATTCAACATTGGACTTGACCTTAGGATGCAAACGACAATTCTTCATTATTCTAGCTTAATTTAAAGTGATTTGTTTAAGCCTTAACATCCTAAACAATCACACTCTCTACTGTCCTAGTTATTGCCTGGAAAATTACACGTACTAGATCGAATAAACTGATTCTTTGTTCGATTGAATGTGACTGTACGTGTTGTTCTTTCTTATATACAATTTTTGTCATTTATATTATATGCATTCAACGTTTAAAAGTTAGTTTAATTTAGAGCCATTTATAGCAGCGATAAGATATATCGAACAACGCCTAAGTATATAAAAATTGCTGTTGCCAGAAACATTGGTATCTGCATATGTATGTGTTCCACTTTAAACAAGTGATTTCGATTTATGATTAGGAATTTGAACATTGGTAAACAACTTATGCAGCACAGATAACACAACGTGCCTCATAATCAATGAAATTCTTTCCAGTTGGTTAGATTTGGTTATTTACCTTGAAGTTCTTTGCTTTATTGAATAAGACTTCAGACAATAATGTACAATTGGCTAATTAACAATGCATCTCATGGCCAAAAACGCAAAATGCCAAAGTTTTAATCAATACCCAAAAACCGCAGTAAAGTCAACCTGAACTGCCACTGCAGCTAATAGACCACGCCCACCTTATGCCATCTCAAACGCCAGCCAACGTCCATAGGCGACAACCGCATTGCGGAGTGGGCAGTGAGGCAAACACTTTCGCATGCCGCAGCACGTAGAGCTCGTTAGACATTTTCTTAAGCTAATATTTTCACAGCGCACGGTGGACACGGACATAGACATGGACACAGAGAACAGTGTTACAGGGGATAGGGTTTTGCTGCTGCTCGTAGGAGATTATTCAAATGATTGGAAATTATCATGTCCTTGCATCCATTTTTGGCTGCCACGTTGCCTATTGCCACTGTGCTGGTGCAACAGCAACAGCAGCTCCCGTGTGCAAACAACAAATTGCATTTGTCATCTGCTGCATAAATAACGAGATAATACCGTAACATAATAACTGTCAATGGCTGGAAGTTTTGGTTTGGGGGCAGGTTTGTAAAGCTTGCCTCATAGGTAATCCACCTTTCAGCTGGATAGTGAGCGAAAGGATGGTTTCGAGATTTGCATAACAGTGTGTTTGTGTGCGTGTGTGTGTGTACGTATGTGCTTGAGTGGTGGCACTGTGGCAAATGCGAATTTGTATCGTCGATTTGCATATTTAATCAAAATTAACATGACCGATAAAATCAATTACAAAGCGACAGAATGAGAGGAGACAGTAAGACGAGGGATAGGCATATGGCAGGCGTTGCATCTGTAAGAAACACACAAACACACACAAATACACCAACACTTACGCTTTATAGCAGAATAACAATTGCATTAGAAAATATATATGTATATCGCCATTCTCATTGTCAGCCAGCTCGTTGCTCTCACCTTCTTCTTCTTCCATTCTCATTGTCGACATGTACAATTTTCGGTTCGTTTGGCTCTCAAATCCTTTTTGCAGAATCTACGACCATGTCGCTTTCAAACTGTGTAAACTGCAGTGCTTTATACGATATGTATATGTGTGCATTACTGCATTGTTCAAGAGAGACACTAATAC
Source organism: Scaptomyza caliginosa (assembly GCA_035044725.1). Lineage (NCBI taxonomy): Eukaryota > Metazoa > Arthropoda > Insecta > Diptera > Drosophilidae > Scaptomyza > Scaptomyza caliginosa. The sequence goes on along the minus strand of JAWNNR010001059.1, from coordinate 17,985 downwards.
GGCCAACGGCTTATCCTGTCCAATGTGCTTAAATTGTTTCTTCCTGTCACACTGATTTTCTCTACTCGATTTATTTCATTTCGCCCTTTTGCACATTGTTCTTATTGTTGTTTCAGCTCATTGATATCCGAAATGTATTTTTATTGTGCTCGAAAATCCAAATAAATATATAAACGTCTGTACGTGTATGCGATTGCAGCAATCTGATATATGTATGTAATCTATTTAATTGCATTTACATGCATAATATGGTTCAAGCACAAACGTATACATTTTTATTTATTTACTTACGTTTATATTTAAATAAATAAGCCGACCACAAGTCGTAAACTTTCACACACAAAAAATGTATGTCCTTCTGCAAGTTGAATATATATATTATTGGTTAAGATATGTGCTTAAAATAAGCGCTTGTGGCTTATAGACATATTGGAAATCAAAGTTGAGGTAAACCTAATATTAAAAAAAGTGTTGTGGATTTATTTTTCGAATTTTACATTGTATTAAAACATTTTAGATTTCATTGATTTTAAATATAATTTTTATAATTTTCTTTTAAACCTTTGACCCATTTATTTCTATTGAAATTATTGCATACACTTAAACGATTTTCCTTCTCTACGAAAATACATTGCCATGAAAATTCCAGAAATTTAATTACGCTTTCATTGCCCTTATCTAGTACATACATATCTAGATTTCCATTGAGTTGAACTTGAAGAAAAAGTTGATTTTTCCATTTAATATTTTCTCGCAGACAAATTAACACCCAAACGTAAAGGTCTTTAGACAGACCGAGAAACTGCTTAACTGTCATGAGCTGGCCAAAAGGGATATCTATATATATATATATTGGTATACGTAGAGGGAGAAGAAGGTAAACGGAATCCATAAGTTCGCATTGATTGCGTTCAATTAAAATTCAGTTATGCTCCGGCGGCGTTTCGCAGTAACAGGAATATTTTAATTAATTTTCACGCGCTCAGCACAAAATTTTCGTTAGCTACCAAAGTAAATTTTGTACAATTCTCTGCTTGATGTTGTTGTTTGCAATTGCGGCAGTTCAATATTTCCATTTGGCATTTATGTGCATTTAAGCTGTAGACTGCAAAAATATATATTTTGAGTTGTTCAATCATTTTAGTTTTGTGTCACAAAAAGCTTTAATTATAACAGATTTGGCGAAATCAGCAAATTTAACGCTTGTACTATTTTATTAATAATGTGCAAACTTTAAATTAAAGAAATCCAATGAACAATTTATATGGTAGCTATATATAGTTGCTTGATTTATGAAAACGTTGTTTGAGTTTAATTTTGTTGGGAATGCAAATTATGGCTGATGTGCGCTAGCTACCCAACCAAAAAGGCAAAATAATATTTGTATCAGTTGAAAAGTACAATACGCTTTATTAAAGTCACATTATAAACTATACTCAAAGTAAGCCGCACTCTTTAATATTGTAGTCTATAAATGATAATATGTGTGTTTGCCCTCTCCATCTATCTATCTGGCGCACAGACATCAACATCATCATCGTGAGGAGTGTATAGATACTTTGTCTAGCATTTCAATTGGCAAACATACTTCAGCTGGGAAGCTACACCGGCTAAGAGTAAAAAAGCCGCACACGCTGCGATAAATAAACAACAAGCTCACCCCTGCCTACCCATGCCTTCCTTCACTTTCTAATGCTCAGGTCTATGCAGTGGCAAAAGCCTTTCATCTACTTCAATGCTCAAGTAGCAACAAAATACACAAGCAACAACAAGAAGGCAACTGCAAGGACAACAATAACAACGACAACAGTGAGCAATGGCAACAAGCGTCTAAGTGTGATTTTCGAAAATGGCAAAAGTATGTTTTTCCAAATCTGACTTTAGCGTCAAATTTTCAAGGCCAACAACAACACAAACTTGGGCACAATTTGCAGTATACTTTTTGGCGCAAATCGTCTTCTTAAACAGACAAAGAGACAGAGACGAAGAGCATGAGAAAGATCCACATCGTTTGAATGTCAGTGTTGATTTATCAAATTATTTACCAAGAGGTTTCCAAAATGATGATAAACCCCATCCGCAACCTTCGCAGTCAAACGGGGCGTTGATGACTTTGGTTTGTTTGCTTGCAAATATGCAGCACAAATGGCTCTAGCCTTGGTCCTTCTTTCCTTGATATAGTAGTTTTGTGTACCCTGGCGGCAGTTTAAGCTGTTTTTACTGTTTATCCCAAAGTTTGCTTAGTTCGCTCTATTGAAATTTATAGTTTTAGTTACTTCGGCTTGACGGTTTCATATAGCACGCAACTAATAGGTTTTCTTTGCATAGACTTGGTCCTGCCAGTTATTGTTGTTGTTCTTTTTGCATGCTCAAATTTACTTGCCGCTCTCTTCTTAAGCTTCACTGCAATAGTTTGGCTTACGGATCCTTTTAAATTTGACATGTGGTTGCAAACTTTATAGACTATGTTCAGGGTCTTTAATTAGCGCAAATTTATTTACAATCACAGCTATAATATTTACATACAATAAATAAATAATGTATCCTCAGACAGGTGTATATTTTATAAAAGTTGTCAATGTGGTAGTTGTTTACCTGGAATTAATTTGCAAAATATATTTGGTTTTGTTCGGTACTTTCCTGATATGATATTAAGACCAAAGTTTAAGTAAAGACCACTTAGCTTGATTAAACCACAATTGACCAGATTTTTGGATAACTATATCATTTAAATCCCTTAATTAGCAGCTTATAAGCTCCGCGTCCAACATTTTCGCTAATTAAACTAGCGCCTAAAAGTATGCAATGCTGCAGCGGATTAACTTTTTTCCGCTACGACTAATCCATGGAAAGTTGGCTGTTTTCAACAGCAGTTGGCTGCTGTTCCGCTACGAAAAACTGTTATGAAATTCATTTAAAGTTGGAGTCGAAAAGTCACGCGACACAGGACAAAAAAAAACAAAGGAAAGGACAGCGGGAAACAAAAGTTTTGCAACTCGTTGATGAACTGCAACATTGTCAGGGAAGGGGAAAAAGGTAGTGTGAGGAATGTGGATGTGGTCGCATGTGGCAGTAGTTTTGTTCGTTGTCTGAAACCGGTCAATGTAAGCGGCTTAGAAGCCGGACTTTGGGCATCATATAGAGAGATTTTGAATACGCTGCGTATGCGTAATATTTGTGTGCATTTATTTTTGTTTTCTCGGCTCGTAATCAAATTTACATATTTGGGCCAGTGAAATTAATTATAATGCTACCGCACACAAAACCACATTGAGAGATAAAAACAGAGAGTGCGAGAGAGAGAGGGACAGAGAGAGAGTGGGTGAGCGGTTGTGAGAATGCTATGAATACGAAATGTGGCTTTGGCTTTGGCTTTTGCGGCTCAGCGCCAGCTCGTTCTCCATTGAATGTGTTGGTAATTTCATTTGGCCAGCATCCTTTGCCTCCCCAAACACCTCTTACACACTTATACACACACACATGGCAAAACTCATTTCATGGGTCACAGAGTACAATCATCTGAGAGGGCAGCAAGCAAGCAATAGAAGAACAGAAGAGAAAACAAAAAAAAAGACCTGTCCAAAAATTGATTATGGCGGCGGCTGCAACACCCGAGGGTCGATGTAGATGTTGGACCAAACCAAGCAACTATCATCAAAATCCTATTAGTTCAAGGGGAGATGCCGCATGCAATGCTGCCACGCCCCACAAAAAGAATGCTGAATCCCAGCTTTGTCCTTGTTCAGTTGCCTGCGTTTTGTCAGCGTTTATTTGCCAAATTAATTCCCAAAAAGGTAAGCCAAACTTGCGATTTGAAACAATCAGTGCTGGGCAAGGTTAGAGGTAAACTTCATACCCTTTCTCTCACACACACACACATACACTCAAACCCATACAAATAAACGTACAAAGGACCTTGCTTTTGTTCTTTTCTGTGCTGTTGTTTGCCCAGCGGGCAGTTGCCGCCACCTCAGTCCAGCACACAATTTGTGACAATTCCTTTTTGTGGATTAATATTTGCTCTGCTTCTGTCCGCTGCCCCTCTCACCCTTTCCTTGACCCTGCTAACCAGGCGCCCTGGGACCCTGACCGGTTGCGCTTTTTGCCTGTCTTGCCCTTTTGTTTGTTTTGGTTTGTTTCCACACTTTATTTAAATTAACATGCACATATTTTTTAATAGTCTCCAAGTTTGTGTGTGTGTGTTGGCTTGAAGTACTTCTTAGGTCTTCGCTTTTGTTGTTGCTGTTATTATTGGGAGAAAAAGGTGTTTTCGGACAAGGGGTTTCTATTGTGATTTGAGGCCCAAGATAATTATTTTTAATGCTGTGCTCATTGTTTTATAACTTTCTAATGTCTTGTTGGGCTCGTTGCCAAATTATGATCAAGATAAGCAAAATTGGTTTACTCCAACCCAAAAGTGTTTGTAAAACCTAATTTCAGCTTATTCAAATTAAGGCATTAATATTAAAGTTGCTAAATTAAATTGATTATAAATATATTTTCATTATAAATTGTACATATAAAAGTGCATGCACAAATAACTATATTTCTCGATTATTACTATTTATAAATGAATCTGTTGAGTGGTGAGCAATGCACTCTGGCAAAGTATTTCAATTTCGTAATTGCCCCCGAAAATATATGTGCACTTAACTTTGCAGTAATTGAAAAATGCGCTTAGCAGCGAAAACGCCAAAAAGAAGCACTTAAACAGGCACAAATGTGGGCGCTTGGCTACAAGGATCCATTTGAAAAGTACACAACGAAGTCAAGAGAGATGCCAACGACGATAAGAGATACCAAACAGACTTAAGGCGTGCTGCAGCAAGAACTCTGGACACTAAAAAGACTCAACCTACTTGCATGCAGCAAGACTTATTGTGCTATAAGAAAAATATACATATACATTCGTGAGTTTGTGTGGTTCACATAAGAGGGTCTAAAAATTACGCTTTTTTACTTGTGCAAGCACAAGTAGAATTCTCTGCTACTGATTGGGCGATGTCTGGTGGGCATGACATATATCCTGATATATGGCCAAGAGAGTGCATGCAACTCCTTTTTGTATGTTGCACAATGTCTGACAAAGTTGTCGTCGTTTGTTTTTATTCTTGTTCTTTGACTCATTTCACTTGTGGTCAGTTTGTGTCTTGGCGGTTGCACTAAGACGCTATTTGAGTGACACTAATGCGCCTACCGGACACGCAGAAAGTGCAGCAGGCAGCAGGGTTGACTTTGTGCCTATCTAGTTTCTTATCTTTTAAAGTTTCAATAACAGATGTTTATTGAATGTTGATGCATAACATTTCCATTATTCATTTTTTTAACAATTAAGATGGAAGACAAATTGGGCGTCAGTAAAAGAATAAGTGACAAACGATAAGAGATTTATTAGATGTTATATAATGTTTAGTTTATATAAACTGTTTTCTCATAGATTATTGTGTTTATTAATAACTAGTATCACGTAGCTTGCCAAGTTATATTAAGAAATTAGTTTGGTAACAAAAACTATCTTACAAAATAACCTAAAATTATTATAATTTAGGAAATGTACATTTAAACTGATAAAGATTGGTTATGCAAATAGAGTGTAATTTGTTATAAGTTACCACAGCTCTGAAAACTATTTATTTCAGTTTCAGTTTCTATACAAGTTCAAGCCCGACAAGCGGAAATCAAACGTCTCATGAAGCAACTATTTAAGTTTACAAAAAAAAATCCAATAGCAATAGCTAAGTTGATCTGAAGCTTGTTATTGATGTCGCAATTCAAAATGGTATCGCAAGTGTCAACACTCTGCGTACACTTGCAGACTTTTATTGGCATCGTCTTATTTCCTCACTTGGGAAAAAAAATATTAAACAAGATATCCAACTAAACAATCCATGTCGAAATTGTAGCGCCAACTACATATGAGTTCTCTCTTCTCACTTCAATGGCCTACTGACCAGCTGTTCATGAAGCCGATGCTGATGTTGCGACATTTGTAAGCTGCGCTCAAATCAAGTTTTTCTGCAAACCAAACGATTGCATCGAAAATGTGGCTAAATATTGAAAATTGTAAAACGTTTTTTCGCACATTTCATTCAGTTTTCATTCACAGCTTGCAGCAGCTTGTTGGGTTAACTGTGCTTTGGATAAACTAAGCTTCAAATCGCAAATTGAAAAACACCGCATAATTTTCAACGATGAGGGAACTCTTTGGGTTCCTTTTGCTTCTCACACTAGTAATTCGTGTAGTTCGATGCGATGAGGCTTTTTTGACAGAACCGCGTAAGTGTCAAAAGTGAATTGTGTATAGTAATAGCGCAATTTGTAAGGTGCTAAAGTGAAGAAAGTATAGTAAAGTTAAACTGACAAACTTTAAGATACTCTGTATATGTTCGAATAAAAAGCAAACAAAACATTAGTTTTGTATGCATGTACAAAAACGCAAAACTAAATCGATTATTTTTATTGTAAAAATAACTTTTTAATAATCATATTTTTATTGAATAAGCACAACCCCTAAAAACAAATTTGAGTTAATATATACTAGGGGGTGGATAGACAAAACATAGTAGTTTGATGGGATTGGCTTTGCGTAACGTTTACGTACAAATTCAAATTAAGACCAATACATTGCTTGTACAACTTATAAGCTTAGTTTAAATGCATTGTTTGACGTTGGTAGAAGCGCTTACACCTCAATCAAATACACCAAAATTATACTTAAGTGTAATGGCCATTGAAAACGGTTTAAGCCTGGACTGACCTTCACACAACTGTAACTAACCCACTTATTGGTTTGTTTGGCATATTATATATATTGCACCACTAAACCGGATTTGTTTCTCTGCATTTATGTGTGTATTTTTATTTTGAAATTCAACCCAATCGAAAACTCAAAATCCAAATTATAATCGAACCGCAGCAGATTACATTAAAGAATGTTCGATAGCCGATAAGAATTTTGTCAACTGTTCAACGCAAAGCATACAACAACTCTTTGACAAACTAAATACGGGTGAGTACAAAATATATTTTATATAACAGAATCAATAAATTATTTACGCGAATGCCTATTCCACACAGGTATACCAGGTTTGAAGAGCATCAAGAGCTTTGATCCATTTTATTTAAACCGCATTCGAATTTCCCAGGGCAACAGCAATGCAATCAATCTAAAAGTTGAGCTAGCTAACATTAAGATCATAGGATTTGGTCACACTGAAGTGCTAGAAAGTCTGTAAGTTGGTTGATAACAAAACCTATCAGCACTTAAGTAAGCTTAATAATTCCCTCTATCAGTGTTTTTAAAAAGGATTACAGCTGGAAGACAACGTTTAAGTTACCTGTAATGAAACTGCAAGGCGATTATAGCTTATTCGGTCGCATTTTACTTATTCCCCTCAATGGGCGTGGTCAGGTGTTTCTAGATGCTGATAATATGACCATCACAATGCATACTAAGACACGTTTATACACCAAGGGCGGTTTCACATTCTACAATGTGACCAATTGTCGCGTAGACTTTAAAATAGATGGCCTCAAGTCGTATTTCTCCAATCTGTTTAATGGCAACAAACAATTGGGTTCGTCAGACTGGGACCTTAAATATCTCGGAAAAATGTCTTACAATAGCTTTTCATTTTCAGAGGACAGCACAAATAAGTTCTTCAATGATAATTGGCGCATGTTGGCCGATGCCTTGTACACGGTGATCACACAAACAATCGAGGATATTCTGCTTGATGTTTTGAAAAAGATATTCCATTTCATACCAGCGAATTACTTTATTAATGATATTCCAACGCCAGAGCAGCTTTATGGCAAAATCAAGGCAAAGACAAAGTAGGAATCATCCAGGAAGACGCATTTAAAAGTTATTTATTGGTTTCAACAAGCGGAATAAAACTTTGATTAAACTTTAGTTTTAAGAAAAACTAATTGTATTTATATTTACATTTTTGGTGTATTCTATTTTATTCTTCACCACTAACTAGCCATTTAATAAATGTACTTACTAAAATAAATTTATTAATTAAACATTAAATTCAATTTAATAAGTAACATTGGTATAAGACTTAAAATGTTTTCAATATTTATTTTTATTTATAAATCTGCAGGCAGTAGTAAAATGTTTGTCGACTGCAATTCACTTCAATTGAGCCATAAACCTAAAAAACTAAGCTCGTTCGGAAGTTTGGGCAGTCGGAGTTGGTTCGCTGAGGTAAACCACAAATACGGCAAAAGCTAAAGCCATATGTTTTAATTAATTGCGGCAAACAGAGCCAAGCCATATATTAATTTGAATACTTATAGAAGTACGAGTACAGGGTACAATTTAATTAAAACAAACGTTATTTTTTATATCATGTCTAAATAAAAACATTTAAAAACTTAAAACTATATATCATAATACATAATAAAGCTAAGCTTAAAATCTGGATTTATAGTTTGAAAAATATTTTTATTCTTGGGTATTTTCTAGTCGAGCGTTTTCTTTTCTGTTTGTTTTTTTTCGCGCATTGTCCTTTTTTGCGCATTGGCTTTTTGAAGCCTGCCAATAATTTACGAATGCAGCGGCTGCTCATGTTATTACTACAACTACTACCGTAACAATTGTTGTTGTTTTTAATTTTCCAGCACCGCAATTAAAACGTTTGACGCAGTGCCTACCATAACAAATGCCTGGCAATTAGTTTAAATTTAATGTGTAGTGCGTTTTTTGGCTTGCCTATATACATATATGATTGCAGTATGTACATGGCATATGTATAGTTATACTATTTTGCGGTTACTGTGCACCATTTTCCATGTTTTTTTCCTACTTTTTTGTTGGTGATGGGCTTCTGAATGCCAAAGTGACAAATCCTGTGCGTGATTGCAATAAATTTTGGATAAAACTTCAGCAACAAGGCATGCCCCAAAAATGCAGTTGCACACAAGGTAAACAACGAGAGATCCGAAATGGCAGACAGTGGAATATAGTACGCGAACAAAAAACCAAAGACAAACAAGTGAAAAAGCTATCTCTTTTGTATGAAAGCCAAATATACACTACCCAAACCATCCAAAGGAAAACGAAGTGGTATGTGAAGATTGCTTGATAAAAGCTTTTTACAAGTATATTAAAAACCTTTTTATATTAAAATTGATTTGATTTCATTATTCAAATTATTCTATTTTTATTGATACATCTTGATCTGCCACTTACATAAATAAAATATGAGAATATAGCAGAACATTTTTCATCTTAAATATAAATAAAGTGCCGAAATACCCACTTCAGGCATAGAAATCAAATGCAAAAAAAAAACTTTTCAATAACATAGTCAGTGGATCGCCGTAACCCGTGTGTTTTAGTACGTGTGTCGGGCAGACAAAGTGCAGTTGAAAGTATTTCAATATTCGCAACCAATGTTGTTCAATATTTGCAAAGGAGCAGCCCCTGCACCCATGACGCTCACCATTTTTGACAATGTGCAATGGCCGGCTTTTTTTTTTGGTAAAACCAGCCTAGGGGTAAGTAAAACGCTTTAACTTTAATTCGTTGTTCGACCTAATACTCTTATATCCGTTAAAGCGAAACAAAATTATCTTAATATTAATGTGCTAAACAAAAACTGTAATAACAATTATTTAGATCTCTCATTGAAATACACATTCCACTTTTTTGCAATTTATTTTAAATTACCATTATATTAACAAAGCCTGTAATTAGATCATTGGCCACAGTTTTTACATGGCCATAAATTATATATTCATTTATTTTGTCCACTCAGCGTTTGTTGCCCAATTAATTATAAAAATAACTTCGCATTAAATGATGTCATTGCAATTAGTATTAAACGCCTTTTTCATAGATTAAAAAAAAAATTCAATGACCCGTTGTTGTTAAAAATGCATGTACTATGCGCCATAAAAGAACATGAACTTTAAAGCCCAAATAATAAAAATTTATGACCAAATAATTGCATTCTCATTAGGACACCCCCGAAACCAGAACATGAACATGACACCAATGCGATCCCAGCCAATTTGCTGAAGCCATCGCCATTTGGGAATGCGTAAATATAAATATCCACATTTTGTGTAAAATATTTAACAATAATTGAGCGTAAAATAATCGCACGAAATGTGTCGGCCATCGATAAAGTCCACGCAATCAGTCCCTGTTCCCCACCCAATTCCCCAGTTGCAGTTGCGCGTTAATTGCAGCGTTTCTGTTGCTGTTGCCATTGCCATTGTTGTTGCTGTTGGTGTTCCTGTTACATTGCACACTGCATGGACACGGATTGCGGCGGCAATTGTAATTAAATAGACACCACACATGGCAGACGCTTCTGTCCTCTGAATATTCATGCAACCTATACACACATACAGCAATCGGCAGCATATTGGTTAGGCAAAAGGGTAAACGCTGCAATGAAGCTTCATGAGATACTTATGTGAGTCTTATGACACAACTTTATGCAGACAGTGGAATAAATATCAATGATTGGTACATTAAAATATAGTTTAAAATGCATCGCTTAATTTTTTTTTTTAGCGCAAAATCACAAAATAAGTTATAGCAGCATGAGAGAGAATGACCTGATTGCTATATACGTAATTTTATTGATTAAAAATACATATTTTAAAATATCTCAAGGTATTTTTCAAATAAATTCGAAAAAGCAAAAATCGTTTATATGACTCTAATTAGACGTTAGCATTGGAATAAGTTTTTTCCTTCTGTGAATCAGATAAGCTATTTTTCATCGGTTTGCCAAACAGCAGAGTGGCGCAGTGGAAGCGTGCTGGGCCCATAACCCAGAGGTCCGAGGATCGAAACCTTGCTCTGCTATGTGCAAATTAGTTCAGCATTTACTTTTTTCCATACTTTTAACTAACAAAAACTTATTAATTTCTTCCTCATTCTTCTTTCATTAAAATCAATTTATTTTTTATTTATTATCTTATTTTTTTTTTAATTTGGTATTCAAAAAATTTGTGAACATACCTTACGGGTTTTATAAAAATTTCACAAGAGATAATTTTTGTTTTATCCAAAAAGTATGCTATGTTTTTTACTATTTTGTGTGCATTAAGTGCTACTAAGTTAGCGATTTGGGCAATACAAAAGGGCGTGGCGTTGGCATTTAACTGCTCGCGCACAAACATGTCGCAATCGCAGGTTCAACTATGCTGACGAATATTGGTTATTAATTTTATAAATGTATTTTGTTGGTTTTTGTACTTAAATACAGTTATTTAAATAAAGTTTTCTGAGTGCATTCACCATAAATTTAAAATTATTAAAGAATAAATCAAGCTCATTTGCCTTGCACTAAAGGTAGGTTATCGGTACTAGAAAATTGAATATCACATTAATGTTTTTAAAGACAACTGTTTCATACAATAATATAGTATTCTAATTTCACTTGACGACTTTAAATAAAGAAAACCCAAATAAAATATTACTATACTTTTTTTATATATTGGTAATGTTTATTTAATGAAGATAATTAAATCACAAAACATCACATAACTGGGATTAAGTAATCACAGCTATCAGAACTATAGTCTTAGCTCAGTTAGGATATTTGCCAACATATTGCCAAACAGCAGAGTGGCGCAGTGGAAGCGTGCTGGGCCCATAACCCAGAGGTCCGAGGATCGAAACCTTGCTCTGCTAATAATAGCAAAGCTGTGTTCAGCATCATATTTTGCCCACTGTATGTTTGGCAACGAGAATTTTATCTCATTTAAAATGCAAGTTTTGTTCATTTATTTAAAGTAATTGAGTTGTTGCTGGCATTTATTTTGCTATACGCACTTTTCACACATGCATGTAAATAGCATATATGCATGTTTGTGTTTGGGTTAAACTCTATTGGTGTCATTTGAATACGCATATTTGTGGTCAACTTCGATTTTGTGGCGCAATATTCTGATTACCTCATAAAAATAAATATCATTTCATTTTAATTGCTGCGCTTATTGCTGAAGTGTTTTTAGTTGCTTAGCGTACCATATCATTTAAATATTTATTGCCTATTCGTGTGGAACAATTGTGTGTTAATCGTGCTTAGATTCTGCATAAATAAAGTTAACTAAACCAAAAAAGGCTATCGAAACTTCTGCTGTTGCGACAATTATTGCACTTACAATAAACGAGTGCAATTTGTTTGCATAATTTGTTGACAATAATCCAAGTAAACAAAATTCTTTGGAACAGAAAGTCAAACAATCAGCAACAACCAAAAAAAAGACAGATAGAAAAACCCCATCGTAATAAGAATTTTACTGACTTCCGTTAAGAATGCTTGCCAGCGGCAGCTGCGTCGTTTTACAAGATTTTATTTACACCTACTGTGAAAATGTTTACACTTCAACAGACAGCGGCAATAAGCACAGAACGAAAGATGCTGAATGCCCCACGGTTTCCCCTTGCTGAAATGAGCAATATGTAAACCTCCAGGACGCCAAAGGCAGCGCCCCCAAACAATTGAAAGTGGATTTCCGGCTTAAAAAATTGCTCGAAAAGGTAGAGAGCCAAAGAAGGTAAAAAGACGACGTAGCCAAAATGCTAAAACTCATAAAACGAACGAGGAGGAGTCAAAAGATATATAAAAAGTAAGAATGAAAAAATATTTGAATTTGTGGATAGGTGGCAAGAACTTATCCGTAGTGTGAGGCTCTCTTGTCATAGCGTAATATTTTGTTAAAATTGCAATAAGTTCGGTGCCCGGCAGCAGTGTGTGTCTGTGTGAAGGAGAAGCAAATAAGTATATTAAAGCCGGGTTGCATTTAGAAGCAGCAGAAAAAGAGAACCAAAACACGCCACTTTAATAACAATTATTTGAGTAATTGATCTAGAAAGATGTGATGAACTACAATTTAATTTACTTAAATGAAAGCATATTTTAAATTGGTAAATGGCATTAAAAACTTTACCAAAAAACTGATTACAGTTTCTGCACAAGTACTATTTACCAAGCACTCCATGAGTCTGATTGTGAATCTGTTGCCAGTGCCAAGCCAATAATGTACAAAACGTCTTAAGTAATGTACAGAAAACAAACACTCTACCCCCACCACTTTGCCCCTTTAAAAAGCAAAGACTGTCAAAATTAGCTCTCAGCTGGCAACGCCTCAAAGTGCAAATATTGAGGCAAGTTGAAGGGAAATACTGAATGAGCCTCAGTGCCTCAGAAAATGGAGTGAAGACTTTTGGCAGACAACATTTCATTTCATCAAAAATTTCAACTCGACTCGTTTTTTTTTTCTCCAACTGTTATTTTTGGCAATTTGTTTGTTTGCCAATTGTCTGCCGGTTATGCTTATCCTTTTTGTGTTGGGCCCGACTGATTTAATAAGATTTCATTTCTCTTGCCGTCTTTTTATGCCAATTAACATAATTTTTGTAAGTGGATTTTCATAGATGAGCGGCATTCAAATAGATAGAAAACTTTAAAAAGAGAGAAACTTTGCAATGCCATTGAACTCTGCAGTAAATTTAATCAAAATTCGTGCGCTATTCAAAGCCTCAAGCAACGATAAGACATCTATCTATGTATTTCAGCTATAAACTGAAACGAACACCCTTTCGCCTTTCTTTATACAGTTTGCTGCCCTCCAAAAGCATTTGCATTTGCCAGCACTTCAATTATGTGACAAAAATTACTATGCCAACTTCATGTGCGGGGCGATTGCGATTCCGATTCCCAACTGCAGATATTGTCTGCGCAACTATGAGAAGCAAACCAAATAAATAAAAAAGAAACGCCCAAAAAACTTGAGGCATATGCAAATTGAAAAAAAAAAATAAGACCAAAGAGCAGTGCTAACCCACAGAACCGAAATAAGCAATAAGCTCGTTTTCGAGGTTAAGGTCTCGAGCAACAGTTTCGGTCGTGTGTTTCATTAAAATGTAAGAGGTGTCGTTCAAAATCAAAAAAAAAAAAATAATATTAATATACTGTTGATATTACAAAGCTTCTTTTGAGCCAACCAATTCAAAATAATGATATAATACGGCATAGAAAAACTTCTTAGGTTCTATGGTTCAATAAACTGTTTAAAACTGGGCATGGCAATTAATAAATCGATTTTTGGCAATTAAATATTTCACAAAAATAAAGAATCGAATTCTCCTTTATACGTTTGCTTAAAATATTATAAAAAATTTAAAACTTTATTTTTTTTAAGTATATTGAGTATTGGGATTCCCCAATGAAAAAATTGCTTATTTGCAATTTATAGACGGATTCTTGTAGTTAATTTACTAGAACCTGAATCATTAAATTGTGTTTTGCATGTGAGTGGAATTTAATGATCAAAAAAGACTTCCACTTTTAATGCAGATTTTCAAAAATACACTGTACCAAATATATATAAATTAAATATATTTTTATTTTACAGTCTACAAATTAATTATCGTAATAATTACTATCAATTATTGAATAATCGTTTAACAAAATACAATAAAAGTCAATTACACTTAATTCCAATCAATAGAGATGCTTTTTTTTGTATTTATCAGTAGGCAAAAAGGTTTTACGGTTCATAATAAATGCGTAAGGTTAAGCTGGACAAATAAATTCAATAAAAGTCATTGAAATGTCAATAATTAAATTGCGAAAAAAAACGCAATAAATTGAATGACCAAACAGCGAACAAATAAATATAGCAATATAATTTGACCAATTTCAGATGGCACATACAATTGGCATAAATTTGTCGAAAATGTCGTTCAATTGAAGGACATTGAAATAGGTGAGAAACAGAAAAGACAAACAAAAATAAACCGAAATCTCATTTTAGGCCCTAAGCTAAATACAAAGGCAAATGCCGCTTAATTATTCAAGTTGGCTTTATGAAACAATAAATAAAATGTGTACATATAAATTTCTTAGTTTTTGTAACGTAAATTGCACTTTGCAAGTGCTTTTCGGAGTTTTTTGCGACAATTTATGACCGTCTTTATACTTAGATACATTTACATATATATTTTTTAGCTTTTGCTGTTGACTCACTATGTTCAACGAGAGACATTAGCGCTGTCAACGACTCTTGGCTTAAGCGATGTGCAGTGCATCCTTAATTACATAAAACTGTTGAGAAGATGCGACTCCGAACCCCTTACTTCCTTTGCAGCATATTATGCACTTTTGTTGAGAGAAGAACAGCAGTCAACTGTTTGCAAGTTTTTATTATGTTTTTCCAGAGAGATGTCGGTAAAGTTAACGAGCATTTCTATGCATATTTATATTGTTGGTAAGCTCTTTTCTGAATACGTGGCTTGTTTATCAAATGCTTTATGAGTAATAATAATAAAAATTCAGTTTTTTAACTAACATCTGTTGGGGAGTAATACTATTATCAACACCTTGTATGTAACCATTTGTTATATGCAATAAGTAACTTTTTACGAAATTGTGAGGGTTTTGATACAGCAGAAACATTACAGGCCGCTTAATTTATGCCCCTAGCAATATCAGTCTAAATCAACAAACCAGTTCTACGAACCCCCTGCCCAAAGATGAACACACATGCTCAGCAACAATCTTGCTCTAAATCATTGTCGTCTGTTTCACATCGGAGCAGAATATCAACACCGTCTTGGCCTCCATCTTCGTCTCTGTCTTTTGCCGGCTTCTTCGCTCTTTGCCGTCGTCGTCGACGTCGGCGGCGGCTATTATCAGCGTCATCAATTCGCCTGCCTGCAGACAGCTTGTCACCGTCGGGTAAACATGCGAATTTCGCAGTCGAGCTGGCAAACACGTGACAATGAAGGTGACACTCTCGCTCCCCTGTCCCCTTTTGCATCTGTCACTGCCTTTGCTGATGCGTCTGATGAGCTGGCTGGCAAGCAGGCAAAGCAGGGCTGACTACCCGATGACGCTGACGATGATTCCATAGCCGACAATGACGTCAATTGTGCGCCAAAAGCCATTTTGCATACTAAAATCAGACAAACAGTGAAGGCATTCAGGCAGGAGACATATTCGTATATTGCACCATGACTCAATGGCTAACCACAGTGTTTGGTTGACAAATTTATAACATTCACGACACCCTTATTAACCTAAACAACATTTTTAAATTAACAAATGTATTATAAAAAAAGTTACAACTATCCCATGCTAAACATTTTAAGATTATTAAAACCCTTTGACTTATCAACTTTTCCATAGAGCGTACCCTTAAAAATTTGTGCACCCCTAGGCTTACTTGTCCGCACGATAAACTTGAAATTAGTCTCTGGCAAATAGCTGGGCAATATCTCCTCATCCACACGATAGCCCTGCAGTGAATAACTGCCCTTCTGAATGGGACACTCTTTAAAGAATGTACCATATCGCAAGATGTCCTGGTAGAACATTCTGGTCAACGGGTCTAGGTTCCGATCCTTTAACATTTTGCAAAAGTTTAGTCTTCTGCTGACCAAGAAAGTGTAATTGCCCGGCTTGGTTTCTAGAGCAATACTTGCAGTAAACTCAAGATCTTGCACAACCTCTAAATTGTTGATATTGACATTGAGCGAACTATCGCTATCATTATTTATTTGTATTTTAATATCCATTAGTTTGGAATTAGTCTCGTAATCAAAGCGAGTAAAATGGATCTTAAAAGAGCGCTGAGAAAAATACAGATTGAATAAGAAAGTTATTTCATTTACACTTTAAACTTACCCAACCCAATGCATTTGGGACAATTATTGATAGTATTAATGCCAGAAAGAAAAAACTATAAAGGAGCACTTTACGCATCTTTATTCAATTATTAACTGGCATCACTTTACTTAAACATTATTCATAATATATTAAACTACTAAATGTCAGCGCAAATGGAATACTACATTAAGCGCAGCGATCAACTTTGACATGGCCAATTACGTTACATAAGTGGTTTAAAGTGATTTTAAATTCGTTTGAAATCATTCAGCCATATTATTTAATGACCCTGGATTTGATAACATCGATTTCAAATTACTTTTGCAATTTTTCGAACTATATATAATGTGGTTTTTATTGCAAACTGCCAAACATCATACACCATGTTGTTCAACATTGTTCTTGTGGTCCAGATCCTTCTGGCCCTCTGCTATGGCGGATTGGCTGAGGTAAGTTTAAACAACTACATCAAATCGATTATGAGTCCATCTTTCACGAATTGTCTGGCAATCAACAGAAAATGATGCGTCCCAAGTTTAAGGGCCTTAAGTTTTGGAGTGATGAGAAAATGGTCAGTCACAAGATCACCTACGACAACTCAGATCCGCATTTGAACTTCTCCATGGAAGTGCATCAGGAACTGAAGGATATTGATTTGCATCTGGAGGCGCGCATTACCAACAAACTGGATCCGTATTATACAACTTCCTTTAACACCACACTGAACGTTTGTCGCATTCTAAACTTTGCCAACAAATCACCGGTGGGACGATTTGTACATGGTTTTATACGCGAATTTGGCAACATTGTTGAATCCTGTCCAATTGCCAAGGTTAGTAGTTGTTGTTACATATATAGCCCCCTGCACTTTACAGTTGCATCTTTTAGGGTAAATACAAATTCCATCACTTACGCTTTAATCGCAAATTGCAGGGCTCCTACTTCATCAACAAGTTCTGGTGGCCTGAGGATCCAACAACGGTTATATTGCCAGAGCTTGAATTCGAAATTGACTTCCAGGCATATCATCTGGATGCCAGCAAGAAACGTACACTCATTATTAATGATCACTATGGTGGCGACTTTCATGTTGAGGAAGTCAACAATCTGAAGCCAGGCATCTTTGCCATGCTGCCCAAGACAAGCTAAACTGCAACTAAATGCAACCAAAATATGAAATGTTTCTGTTTACAATCTGCACCTCAAATGTCTCAATGGTATTCTCACAAATTGTCTATCAGTCTTTTCTTTCTGTAGTAATGAGCAAACATATTTGCTAATAAACGCAAATTAAAAAAAATACCCACAAGATAACTTTAATATAACTTATACCCTA